>CM056997.1:105058489-106258989 GCA_029891345.1 Dryococelus australis | reverse complement strand
ATATATTTCAGGGGTAAATATTTACATTTGGTTAGTAATTGTGATATAATTCGTGTTTAAGTGAGAATCAATTGTGCATGATTGCTAATTGTTAATTGTGATGTAATTCAATCGGTATTTGTGATTCACCTATTTAGGTGGTAAATATTGTTTTTAGTTCGATATAAATGTTACAGTCATGATTAGTTTATCGGAATACATTTCTGGAATTTTAAATGATTAGTGATAAATTATATTTATTTGCGTGTGAAGTGTCTCGTGTTTCAAATTTCATTCGTGCGGGGAGAATGAAAATTTTTAATGCACCGTTATGTATCTCATATGACTTTAGTCTCATTCATGGCGAGTTGTTTTCATTTCTCTTTCGTTTTCATTGATTAGTGGTAAACTATGTTGTATTTGTTGCGTCTGAAATGTTCCGTGTTTTTAATTTATTGATTTGCTGCTTAGTTTCCCCAGTGCGTATATGATGCATAAATTTAATGTTGTGTGTTTGTAATTATCGTTTCATGTAGCAGGATTTATAATTATTTCATGTTTTGCTAGATCGTTTAAAAATCATTTATTACATTTAACTAAATGCGCGTTTCATAATTCAATCGCTCGCTAGACATTCCACACCTGTGTATTACAGCAAAAAGTTCGTTTTGGTACTCGCAACACCCGCCTCCAACATCTCAGCTCATTCTTCACTGAGCACCCAACTGAACGAACCTGACTTGGTGCTCCTCTCGGACCACTCTCCTTCCCTTCGACCAGCATCCCGGCTTAGTATACACTCTAACTATGACAACGACAAGCATACATTTAAAAAACAAGAGTCATAACTTAAAACATTCGACAGAAAAGAGAGAGTGTGTAAATGTTGAGATTAACAATAAATACTGCAAAATGTTTTTAATATATATATAAAAAAAAGTAAATACCAAAAAATAAAAAAATAAAAATTACAGGGGCTTGCACTAAATGTTTTTCCTCCATGCACACTCCTTTTTAAAATAATGGTGTGCGAATATAATTACCTGGAGTCGTAAAATGTTTATACTCATGTTTATACACAACAAAAGACAATTCGAGGATAAGTTTTAACGGTAATAAGAAGATTTTTACCAGGAGTCTAAAAATGTTTGTGTGGATAAGCATATATAAAACCTTTTCAAATTTCATGTAATTACTTTGTAATTATGAGAATACACATATGTTTACTTTCGTCGACCTCACCTCCCCACTCCAGTCATCAGACCTCAGTCGTCTTTTGGTAGCTGAAGAAGCATCACCTATACCGATGCTCCGCCTCCCCTCACAAACCCCCAGAGCTCAATCATGCGCCGACCTCACTAACCACCCAAGCAATCAACTCTAGAACCATGATGATGTTGACCCAAGATGAGAGACTAACTGAAACAAATAGCAGTCGAATGTGAGAGACAGAGAGAGAGACAAAATGGAATGATAGAGCATGACAAATGATGTACTAGCCACCAAAATTGTGTATTTAAAAATGGCAGCATACTGGCTACCAACATGGCAGCCGGAGCAGAGGGAAGTAAGGGAAATTAATAGGGAAAAGGAAAATTTCGAGGGGAAAAGGGAAATTTCGAAGGAAAAAGGGACATCCAAGGTGACGGGCCCGGATCCTCGATATGCCCCCTCTCCCCCTCATCACTGTTCCCGGATCGACTATTTTATACTATAATCTATTCACGGTAAAGTGAGCACTTTTGAGGCCCTAGTTACTTTTTTCTTTCAGCCACCTTTTATCCTTTAACCACCTTTTCAAATAAATATTGACATGTAAGTTATAAACACCGTGCGTATATTCCACTGTAATGGGAAGTTAACGTCTAAGGCTTAATTAAAATATATTTATTGAGAATTATTCCAAATGAGACGGCTTTCATAAGTGCTCTCTTTACCGTTAATAGCCTAAACTATTGTATATACTTGTCTTTTTAAGGCCACTGCTGAGCGGTGAAAATGATCACAACTCAGAATTGTGTTATATTCAAATGACATAGTAATCACTGAAGTGTACAGATACCTCATAGAGCCCGGAAAATTTATAGGAAGGTTAGAAGCTTAGTTCCGGATACGTCCACAAGACCATCATGGAGACTAGGGAAAGTAAGTTCACTCACAATGTCGTAACGTGCATTACAGAACACGTGTTTAACGTCACATTAAAACCAAACAAAAACAGCTAACAGATATAAAAAATATCACTCAGTAGGTTGATAACCAAGTAGCAAAAGTCAGTTGGCCCACTTGTGCAAATACGCTTGCACACGACAGGCCTACGTATACTTAAACAGTTAACAATCGGTCAACCACTGTAATGCACCCGCAGAAGCTTGTGGCCCACATGATGCCTCTTGCAATTGGCCACATCTTGACAAGTGTTCAAATATTGTCGATGTAGCAAAATACAATCTGTCCGCTGTACAAATGTACTCTAAACATGTCAGCGCCATCAGTGAGCCACGAGTAGCAGCAGTGGGCACACTGGCTTTCTGCTTCTGGGCTGCCGTAAGTAAATCACATGTTGTCCGCCAACTGTTGGCAAGCCACTTGTGGCCCAGCTATTGGCCACTTTTGACCCACATAGAAGCAGCTTGCTAAGCATTTTCAAATCCTATTAATAATTATGTTTCACCCTAATAAAATTGATTTATTTGCCACATTCATATATGTTATCTTAAGCATTATTTCACACTTAATAATTTTCCTTGGAATATCCTGAAATCGAACTCACAAATCTTTTGTTTACAGCCTAGAATGCTAGCAACAACTCTACTATGTATTCATATACAACATTTGAAGTAAATTTGAATACTTTCTAAACATACAAGTTGCATTATTAGCTTTGTTGTAGACACAATTAATGTTAGTATCGCAATTCTATACTGGTATTTCTGTGTTTTGTTTAAAATACTAGTATTTTAGTTTTGGGCCACTTTCAGGTAGAATTTAAAACGCAAAAAAAAAAAAAAAACTAAATTTTTAAAGTGTTATGCTTTGCATGTTTCCAGTCTAAAAACTTTTTTCCCTATTACTAGCAATGTTACATGATAATTATACTTCATATATGCATGAAATAAAAAAAAAATTGAATCCACATATTCTATTTGCTAATGCACAACCTATAGTCGGCATGCCATAAATGGCACATGAACGTGTTGATAATGTTTCTTCAGTAATAGGAACAGTTGGTATACCACAAAAGGGCCGTAAGTATGCTGCTGTTATGTCCCCAGTAGCAAATAATAGTTGGTATGCCATAAATGGCCCATAAGCATGCAGCTAATATTTTTCCAGCAGTGTGCAACAGTTAGCATTTCGTTTATCGTCTGCGTGTGCGACATCTGTTGAAATCTAACAATCACTGTGAGAGCATTGGCCAATATTAACATTATTTTAAAAAATAATTTCTGTCAGTTTTGTTTTTATGACCTGATGTCAACCATATAAGAAATGCTGACAGTCATACATGTGAACGTATGCCACCACTGCCAACAGTTGACCGACTGTTAACTACTTTGTTGTTTGTTATTTGGGTATATTTGTATGGACATTTTTGCCTGATAGTAATTAAAAACCACAAGCCAAAAAAATACAATTATTTTTAAACAAAATTTAAAAAAAAAATTTGTAAGTAATCCAGCAGATACTTTTCAAAATTAGGTATATAATTAGAACTAGTATAGGCAATTAATCCTTATTATTGCGAAAAAAAATTACAATTTATTTTCCACATTTTGAAACCTGTCGTGGACAAAATACTGGTCATTCTCTGTAGCGTTATTCATATATATATATATATATTGTATATATATATATATATATATATGTATATATATATATATATATATATATATATATATATGCTTTTTAAATTTATAAAACACACATTACACATTTGTAATCAATAAATAAATGTGATGTGTAATATTTAATAAATTTTAAACATAAATATATAGGAAGCAACAATGGCCTTAAGGCGTCTCCCAAGTAAATTACTGATAGGTCCTACATGTTGATGATCCGCATCGCTTACCTTGTCCCATCCCATTCGATAAATCGAAGAAGTGTGCCTAGAACAGTGCGATAAAGCGAGAGGCGGGCGGCGATTTACAAAGGCGAGCCGCCGCGATAAGCCTTTCATAACTAGTGCACCCCTGACCTTCGACGGATTCAATTTCTGGCGTTACTTTTGAAAGAATGTTCTCGTCATTGCTCTAGTCTCTCTAAGCGAGACTTGCGGTCGGGAAGAGGGGAGGGGGAGGTTCGAGCCAGCGAGACTTCATAAGCTGCGATGCGTCTCCGAGCTGACAGTCTAGAGTTTGGAGGATTGCGCGACCTTGAGCGCGAGGTGTGCGTAGACAGTGAAGTGACGAGACAGCAGAGCGCCGAGTGGGGGCGAGAGTGAAGTCTGCGGACTGCGAGCATCGGTATAGTGAAGAGTGAAACTGACGAGCGGGACTACTGAACTGGATGCGTGAGTGATAGACATTTGAATAAATGGCAATAAACATGCTGAATATGTGTGAATAATGAGTGAGAATTAAGTGACTCTAATCGAGTCAATAATAAGGGCTTTATTTACGTTTGAGATAGAGATAAAATATTGCATTTACTGACAATAACAATATTAGTAGTGGAGATGGATACTTTAATGTTGTAAATAATAGCTGCGTGAATAAATAAAAAATCACATTCAGTTATTTTTTATTATTATTAAAACCTCCATTCCTCAGTAAGTCGAATACGCCACTCCGACGTTTTGTACAAAATTGTCAGTAAAACCAGTTTTTCCGCTTATATGCTGTTCACGGTAAAGTGAGCACTTTTGGGGCCCTACTTATTTTTTCCTTTCAGCTATGTTTTATCTTTTAACAACTTTTTAAAATAAATATTGCCATGCAAGAAGTAAACATAGTGTGTATATTCCACCACATTCTGAAGTTAACATCTAAGGTTAAAATAGAATGACTATTGTTCCAAATGAGAGGACTTTTAAAATAGCTTACTTACCGTGAATAGCCTATATATGCGTATCAGATTGAATGAGTGTTCTGGGAATACGACTTTTTGCAAGAAAGCTAAAATAAAAAAAAACAGTTACCAACAGGCACCACTTTGTGCTTTTTTAAATTAAATGTATTTAAAGAGAAAAATAGAGTAATATAATATTTATAGCATAATTTTTTGGGCTTTTCCTGCATACTTTCCTTAAAACAAAAGGAGTAAAGTAGAAAACTTATATCTGAAGTTCAATCCATAGCCTCGCATCGTGTGTAATAATGTTACAGATATAATTTGCAAGAAATTCAGCTTTCCGCGTTTGCATAATGCAGTCTTGGGCAGACCCGTTGAAATTATTCCTCATAAAGAGACGACCTTGACGCGTTGAACTTTTTTTAACTAGGGTTTTCCCTAACAGGCCATTCATGGCTACTTCACATATTTCTAAAGCCCTGTTAAATATCTGCTTTTGGTTACTGACTACATATCTTTCCGCAACATGTAAACATAAAAACTGACATGTGACTTCTACTTGTCAGCTGCTGTTTTCAACTGGTCAAATAATGCTGGTATATTTCAAAAAGCATTACGTATACATGTTTGAAATTTAGGCCAATGACCGCATTTGGTCAACTTCAAGACTTTTTTTTTATCAATGTTTGCATTCATGATAGTCTTTATGGTAGTGTACGGGCGGAAGAGATAAAGCGAGGGAACGTGCGAAAGAACGAGACAGGCAGAGAGATTATTGGAAGCGGCGGCAGCAGCAGTAGCCGGTGTGTAAACGAAAGGGAGAGTCCCGGTTGAGAGGGGTTTCAAGTCGGAATCCATCATTGCCACGTCACTTGTTATTGCGAGATAATGAGAACATGAGCAGCGCCAATTTCAGGCCGGATGCTCAGTGGAGGTTTAGGGGAGGGGAAGGGCGCACCTCAAATTGTGGAGCAAACAAGGGGTGGCATGCGATACACCGGTCATGGAGTTCATAGCAACGGGTAGGGGGTGAGAGGCGGCGTGGGTCACGCACACAAGGCCTGAGCGCGCTGTTCTTCCAACTCCCCGTCACAGAGTAACTAACGGTACAGAGGTGAAACAGTCGCTTGCAACGCGGACTCTAGACGCGCGCACCAGCAGAATGTTGGGACGCCCGTTAGCCAATCTGCCAGCTGGCAGCCCAGCCAATAGGGCACCTCTTGCAGCGTGCTGTAGCCAATGAATATGACAAACGAGCATAGTGGCTGGAAAAGTTGCTGTGTTCGTTCGTGCCGTGTTTCTTTGTTCGTCCAGTTTGTGGTAACACTTCATATTCCTTACATATTGTTGTTCGTCGGTTTGGCCACCAATTTTGGTTGGGTTGTGACGATTTTCTGGTGTCATCTGACTATATTCTTTCTGGTGTCGTCTGACTACATTCTTTCTGGTGTCGTCTGACTACATTCTTTCTGGTGTCGTCTGACTACATTCTTTCTGGTGTCATCTGACTATATTCTTTCTGGTGTCGTCTGACTACATTCTTTCTTGGAATTATATGTATGTTACATTTCCGTTGTGTTGTGTAGTTTTGCTATTTGTTTTCTGAATTGATTCCTTCTTGGAATCATATGTGTGTTCCATGTTTATCGGCGACAGCTAACTCAAGCTCGTTCATTCATATTAAATTATTTATGTTTTATAATCTAAGGTATTTTAATCTACAGCACACTCTAAATCTGAATCAGTGAGAATTTTCACTGTTTCAATCAGTCAAACGTATCTGACTGATACAACAGTCACTTCAGTGAATTTAACTGATGAACCAGTGAAAAAATGCAATATTACATTCACTGATTTATTCAGTTACATTCCCCACTGATTCGTCAGTCGTTTATTCCACTGTTTTCTCAGCGGTTTATTTTTTGACTGATGGACCAGTGAAATATCTCAGCAACTTGCTACGTATCTAATTATTTTTGACTGATGTATAAGTGTTGCGTGTAAAAATGTGTATAAATGCGTGTAAGTGACTGCGTGTAAAAATGGCCGCTAAACAACGTGTATTAAGTGAAGTAACAACAAATCAACGATTAAAACTAATACAAAATTCTTTCTGAAATGTTTTTCGTCTTTCAAAACGCCATTCTACGAGGTAATATTAACACACAGCCTTTCATTCCGTTTTTACGTCTTTCATTTCGATTCCACGTAATCGTCAAAGCTCTCTGTTTGAAGGTTTGAACTGCATTTAATGTGTTGAAGAGAGTGCTCTCATATATACTATTCGTTTTAACAATCTTAACGGTACCAACTAAACCCAAAAAGAAATGTATGAGCACACAACTTCAAACTACAGTGGCCGATGTGTAGTCGGAGGGTCGCGGGTTCGCGTCCCGGCGCCTCCGGCGCTCAAGATTTTCAGCTCGCTTGTAGCGCTGGGAATTTGTCAACAAGTCAGTCTCCCTTGAGTTCGACAAAAATTAAACCAACTACAACAACAATGGAAAACAAAAGATGGCATGGCAACAGTGTGTCGGCGAAGGGTGCACGAGTTCAGTCCCGAGCATCTGCGTTTTTTTTACTTTCTTTATTACGGTAAATTGCACAATATAAATAGTAAACTATCGTAAATATGTTTATTTCACGTAATTATTTGCCTACATTCCATAAAAGCAATATTTAATTCGCCACTGCAGTCGGCCGTCACTTATTCAATCAGTAACATTGTTCCACGCCACTAATTCAATCAGTGAATTTTTTTCACTGAAACAATAAGTGGTTTTCCACTGATTCTATTGGAGCCATCTTCACTGATTAGAGTAGATGAATTTCACTGTGAATCTGTGGTTCCCCACTTATTCGAATTTAGAGTGTAAGATACTTTATTTTACGTACTAGGTTTTCTGAGACTTCAACGAAGTGTTTGCAGTAGCGTATGTCCACGATGGTTCAAATAATTATTAAACTCTATTCAGTGGAGTATGTCCTACGTGTCAGACGTTGTGTGAAACTGTAGCACTGTGGTTAGTGTAAAAGCGGAGACCAAAAGAAATGTAATTTCTATAATGGAAGAAATATGTTACACAATTCTACAATTCCTTAAATGCCAGTAAATGCGTGCAGAGTGCAAAGTGTTCATATCAAGCGGAATAGTCTACTTTCCTATCAGCACACCGCTGCATACATATTTTCCACTCTTCAAACCAAGAACCGCTGCAGCTCACTGTCGCCATTTTTAACACGTCAGCTGTCATCCTTCTAGCATAACAACCTAAAAATATTTTCCTTTCGACACACTTTTAAGTTTAAGTAACCAGTAGAACACCCACAGTGCCAGATTTGATGGAATTCTCTAGCATTCTGTATAGGTACCACTATTGTACAGACTATTTTTTATGTTTATTGATCATACATCATCTGTCTTACTGTCGATTTGTCCATATTAATCACGTGTGCAGTCATCAGAATGTTCAGACGTCGATCTTTTCGTATGGTTTAGTTAATTTTCTGTAAAGTTTTCACCAATTTACAATGTTACAGTGCGACGCGGTTGTTTATCATTTCCCACCTCATTCCGACCTTCCCTAAATCTGTCGCGCTATTAAAAAACTGGCGTATGTGACACGGCATTATCGCCGAGCGCTGTGTTGGAAATATTTTTGATTTAAAAAATTCGTATACAGACAATACTTCATTTGTACTATAACCGTGATGCCGGCAACAATACGCCCCCCCCCCCCCGGTTTAGTTTCACCAAAGCCCAGTGTCAATCTGACCCGCTCAGAAAGATGGCGGGTTGAGGATTGTTTACTCCGGGAGCATCAACTACATCCACCCTGCACCAGCTTCGCGCCTCGCCAATTGTACAGCCTTAAGCCCATGTCACGCCGTTTAATTTTCCAGTCAAACTGCTTCCAACAAGTTTGGTCAAATTAAGTTGGACAGTTATGACGTCATCGAAATGCCATTCTCGCCGCCATGTCTGCCTGAGAAAGTTGGATGGCTTCAGCTTCCATCAGAAATTTCTAAAATTTCTTTGATGTTTGACGGGCTCAGCCAATCAGAATCGTGCACGGCAAAAATGGACGTCACGAAAATAAAAAATAACGAACAATTTCTGGAAACAAAATAGGAAATCAAGATAAGTATTTACGTAGAAACTGTCTGAGCATGAATGCTATTATAAGTGAATATTGCACATAATATTGCGAACTCGGAGGCATGAATTGTATTGTGCAGGAAGTATCTGATAAATAAAATTTTGAATTTAGTAAAGAAGCGACAATAAATTACAACATTCATTACATTTATTCCTCTAATGGATTACATGGAAAAATAAAAGCAATAAATATCTCACTATAATAATTAATTTTAAAAAGATAATTCAAATTAGATTTTCCCAGTAAAAATTTTGATAGTGTGACACATTTTCAAACACATTCACGATTATTTAATAACGTTCGTTGGGAGAAAACATTTTATGGGGATATTTTGTCTTCAAATTTTGTTGTCAAATTCAGTTGAAGGCGAGAATTTGTTAGTGTGACAGGCGCTTCAGGGTGGCAGAGTCCCATTAATCCATTATTGAATAGCCGCGTATTGTGGATTACTGTAATATGCTGTTCACAAAAGAAGAAGCACTTTTGAAATCAACATTTGAAAAATGTCACTTCCCTTGCCTGCATGTGTTCTAGCGGACACACAGAGTGGCATGCGTCCAGTACAGTTGGTAACGATAGAGGGTTAGTAGTTCCGCGTTTTATCGTTGAATTAAGACTGTCGTGTAAGCATTTAGGAATACTAAAATAGTATATTTTGCTTTCTGTTTGTTGTTTTAAATGAATATAAGTTCATGAATGAACAAGTTTGTAAAATATTTACATTTTCTTAAACTTTACAGGGTTAGTTGGTCGGCGCATGAATAACGTGTCCAGGTCCAAAGAAAATGTTAATTTAACGTATGGTGGTTTAATAAACACTGTGCATACAATTAGGTCTTAAGCGGGGCTTCCAAAAGTGTTCCGTTTAACGTGAACATTCTTTATAACAATTATATTCTGTTCGACGTATCTTCACACTTTTTGAATCTTACGTTTGAAAAATTATCGCATGCATGAGGTGTTTGGTTGTCTCTTGAATAAATAACGTGTCACACAGAAATATATTATGTTTTGACATTAAAATTAATAATTTTTGGTCAAATTTTTTTCCCTATGTTTTAACTGTAAATTATAACACGTCAATACTATCAATGTGAATTAAAACAAAGAAAATATAGGTGCCTTTATTATGCCTTGTAAGAAAAAGTTTTCAAGCAAAATATTATTCATGAGGCGAAAGAATAGCGTGTAGTAGATATTCATCAGATCTTCAGAAATCTTGAAGTAACAATGAATATATTATATTTCTGTCATGCGTATAAAACAAAACTTAGCAATTTGCAGAGGCCAAAATTTTGAGTTTTATTCCTCCATGAAACGTTAACATATTAGGCTACTTTTTCTTATTTAGAAACCAGCAGTACTGTAAGTGGTCCAGCCACTGTTTACTTGACATATAAACAGTTATATGGCACCAGTGGCGTATGTTGAACTGTTGCAAGGTAAGCTGGCGTTAGCTCCGTGCTATACCCTGCTGTCTGCTAGTTTACTCTTCCAGACTAAAACGTATCTCGGCAGATGACGCCACAGGACGTGCGTAATGGGTCCCCTGCTGCTCGCTTGTGAGTGGTCGGAATGCATTCAGTTTCCCTAGGCTACACGGTGGTTATTGGCTCCTGCTGCATGCACCGAGAATGTACAGAAGTGAGCAAGCACCAGCATGTAGGCTATTAATGATAAAGTGAGCGCTTTTGAAATCAACCTTAGAAAAAAGTCATTTGCTCCTTCCAGCATGTATTTTAACGGACGAACTGAGTGGCGTGTACCCAGTTAAGTTGGCAACGATCGATGCAAAGTAGTTCAATGTCTTAACGTTGAACAAAAAGTGTTAAGTACCGTGAACAGCCTATACCATGCAATACTTCACCACACGCCACTGTATGGCACAATATTTTAAAGAATGTATTCAGAAATGTTTATGCCGTTGACCAGCTGTAATACATTCGCAGGCACCTCAATGTCTACATATTTTTAAAATTAATTTGTTAAAAGCGAGGCAAAATGATGAAACGGTGATTATAGGCACGTCTGTGACAGTGCCATCATTAATTTGAGAATTTGCGGTCATGCAATGCTCAAAACACTCGCCTCCAGCACGACGAAAAAGGTTCAATTACCGGCAAGGTCAAACCTGGATTTTCACATGTAGGAACATTGGCGAGCTTTGGGTTTTCTCCGGGTGTTCTTAAGTCCCTTCACCGTTCCGTCCTGTCGTTTATCCACTCACACTTTACTTCACCCCTGTCGGCTACTGACAACACCGACGTTTCCTGCTGCTGTAGCTACAAGAAACCAGAGCCTCCACAATGACGAATATTGTACTAGAGCCTTCAATACCTCAAATGTAGCTGTGTGCATAACGTAGACGCAATAGGAAGCTCTTTTTACGACAGTATATACATGTTATACCAACAGGAAGAACAAATGGATTCCAAGGGTTTCGGTTGGATCCTGGCTTCAGTAAATCATCTAGAGCTGAGAGCAGGTGGGTTTAATCCACTTGGCAAACATACACTTACTGATTTCCTTTTACCTGACTGCAGAGAATTACAACGTACAAAACCAGTAAACCACTACATGAATTCGAAGCCTGGAATGTGTGAGGGGCCAGCTGCTGAGCATGAGGGGTCAGTTGCGGAGCAGGAGTGGTCATTTGGGGAGCATGAGGGTTCATTTAGGGGTAATTTGCGGAGCGATGCAGGAGGGGTCACTTTCAGAGCAGGACGTCCATTTGCAGAGCAGGAGGGGTAATTTGTGGAGCATGTGTTCAAGCTCAGCAAATAACTTGTCTGGAAGAAACTGTTGAAGATGTAAGTGCATGGTAATGTGATCAAGAAACTAGACCAAATGTCTGGTGGGGTGGATGGACGGATATATAAAAATGCTTAAATCAACCTGATGAATTATGTTAATAATAAGTTTATATATATATAGCAGTAGCTAGGCTATCTATATACATAAGTTGCTGCTGTAGAAATAACTTCAGTTTTTTCATGAATATGACGCAAGCCAATGATAATACGAAGTCTACTATAGAGGTTACTTCTATGGATGTGTCTTCTCCTACTGCTGGAGAATTACATGGAAAATAGGTTGCAACTGTAGAAAGATCTTCAACAAAATCTGCCATGCTAGGCGACATAAGAGAACCACCTGTACGAAGAGTCCTTTTCGCGCGCTGAAGTATTACGACATTAGTCACGTGCCGTTTATGCAAGGCGATACGTTGTAGGAACACCTCGAGATCTGCAAGGGTTCGTCTACTGGAAGCCAGCAAATGATGTTGCCAACACCCCATGCTGCATCCGTGGGTAACGATTTGTAAAACGATAATGATGTGACGAGATTAGTGCAGGATAGTCGGTTTTTGTGGTATGTACGTACATTTGCAATAACTTCTAGTGAATTCGACGAACTTTGAAATAAACGGTAGTAGTCTCTGATTACTGACGATGTCCATGGGCTCCTACAAAGAAAAGCAATCGTGTTATTGAGGATTAAACAGGAGGCGAAGACTATCATTAAGACTGCATTGATGATAGTGATTGTGAAGACAGTGTTGATGAAATATCTGATCAGAAGGACTGTGGTACTCTTGACGTTCCCACACATTTCACTAACGAGTTTCCTTCAGCAAGTGGTGTGAAGAAGGCGTCAAGAATGTTCGTTCATTTGATGCAATGAACGAAATGGTGAAGGGAGAAGACGCTGAAAATACTCACTACATATTTACCGAATACCCGAATGAACCTGTTGATAGACAGATATTTGATCGCTTTGAAACAATATGGATATTCCTCTCACATTAACGAGGTATCTTCAATCATTTGTGAACTGAAGGATAGGTGTTATATCAGATGAGTCAATTGGCTACTATACAAGATCTGCAAACGTCTGAGAAACGTAAAGATCGAATGTATGAAATTACTAGAAAGATTAAATGTATACAATACGTAAATAAATGAAATTTATGTGTACATAGTTATGTGAGTTTAATTTCTTATTCAGTTCATTCTGCTTCACTAAAAGACTAATTAATGCTGTGGTGTGTAAAATTGATAGCGTGTGTCTGTTTTAGATAAAATTATCAGGAGTATACGCTGCAAGAGGAGGGCCATGTAGGATCTGAAGTATTATGCCTTACTCGGGCCGATTAAAATCGGCAGAGTTCTGTAAGGCGAATGAATGAACTGGGGAATATTTTTGAGGATTGTTTAACAACTGGTTTGTTGGCTTGGTTATTTGATATGGCCCTTTGTTACAGCCAGCTCTGGCTGAAATGCTTTGTGTAGATATGCAAAGTTTTGCGAAGATTTTGCGAAGTTTTTGTGCGGAGAGAATACCTAGCACCGAGACTCGTATTAGGCTACTTTTTCGAGTTTGGTTGTCATCGACTGTTTATATACTTATACACGTCAGTGCTGCACGTGGCTCTCGGAGCCGCCTGTAGGTCGATTGGGTTGCCACTGTCCCACTGGCAGGCGTCACCGCAGTGACAGGTGAGTTTGCGTATATCAAGGTTGCCTATGTACAGGCGCAGGACGCATGTGGCACCACCACCATTCGCCTTCGTGTTAAGCAACTTGTTATTCACGCAGGTACACACGGACACCCGGCGTCATTTGCCGAAATTCAACTTCAATTTAAACAAACTAAATGACAATTCCAAACGTTCTGTGACAAAAGTTTCTTGTTTCTGTTCGTCGACAGATGCTGTGGTTTGGATTTCGACAGGTAGTTTCCGAACATCTTGTATAGTATCCTCATTGAACATCCCAATAAACTGTTATTGTATTAGAATGGAAGTGCGAGGTATAACGGCATTGGCTCGAAATTCTTTATCTTCGGCATTTCCCGTTTTGATTTTGACGGCTTGTAGCAATGCTAAGAGTGGGATAGACCCCCGTATTTTTGTGAAATATTTGTTTGGCGAATACGTGTATCTCGGTAAATAAATGTTCTGCAAATATGAATTTTTGTCATAAAAGATTTAAAAAAAACTATTATGTGTCCCTATTTTTACATTTATGTAATATTAGGTGTATTCTTGGGAAAAAATCATGTAAATAGTCAAATAATCGCAATTTTAAAGCTTGCCTATGTAGTTTCTTTAAGCGGCAAGAGACAGGCATAAAGATAAGGGCGTAGTTTAATATGTAAGCTTTCATCGCATGTAATAAAACACCACCGTTACAGATTTAATTTGCACAGTACAGCGTCACGACGAAAACGCTGCACGCTCAGCGCGTAGGAGCGATGAGGCACTAGGCGTACGTGTTAGTGTCGCCCGTATCGCTCCCTCGCTTCTTGACGTTGGACGCACAGCTCCATCCTACTCTTTTAACGTCGAAGAATCTGTAGTTCATCATTCAATACAAAGTATTTGCTGCCGTACATCCCTCTATAGTTTGTAAAGTTTTCCTGCTGTACTCAAATGTTCGCATTATAATATCCTGGGTATTTTAAATTGTGATCGAATATATATAAGAACATTAAAATGATAAAATTATAGTTATAATATTCTTAGGTGTAGCTATTTTTTAGTCTGTTTAATTGTTCGAAATTGTTGTTAGTTTAGAAAGGTTGTAAGTATATGAGTGCATATGTATGTGTATATATGTAAATATGAATAAATGTATATATTATTCGTTTAATATTGTTAATACAATGTCCGTCCTTTATGCCTTACACGCTATTTAGGGATTTCCTGAACGAGTTTGCCACATAAATTAAAAGATAATCTGAAAACCCAAATAACAAGTATATTCAAAATGAAATATCAATCACAAACAAACAAGGTTAGAAACACTCATACCATTCAACTCTTCGATTATCATGAACATTAATATGTAATTCTTTAATTTAAAGCTCATTCATTGAGTTAAAACCAGATATACCTTGTTCCAATATATGTTCTTAGAGATCGTGTTTCTTATTCTCCAGCAAATACGTATGACAACTTGGGCACAATATTATAAGACAATTTTAAACCTTACAATGCACGACGCAATCACACAGGAGCCACCAAAGGCCATGAAAATGAAGCTTGACGCATTCACACAAATGAAAATATGAATAACCAAACACCTGCCTACACATTATGCTTACCAAAGGAGTTTGAGGAACACAGCTTCAATATTGTAAAACTACAACACTTAAATAAATACTAGACCAGGTACTCAAAGCGGTAGAACTACGCCGACAATACACTTCGTTTGCAATTACAAAACTGAGAACTCATGCTCAAATAAACCAGGGCCTTTCGTGTGAATTTAAACCTGATAATGTTATTTAAACATCCTATTATAATATAAAATTTAATCATTTCCAATATGATTCTTCGGAGTAAGGGTTGGGCCAGTCGACGAACAAACACAAGGCAGGCGGTGTCAAATTGTGAGTGAAGTGAGTGAAGATATTTGGGCGGCTCCTAACAGCGAGGTCTTGAGAGACGATGATGGTGATTGAAGTGAATATGGAGTGGCGCCGGAATGAATGGGCGGGGGAAACAGGAGATCCCCGAGAAAACCCGCAGACCAATGGAATCGTCCGGCACGATTTCCACTTGCGAAAGTCCGGTGACCCGGTCGGGGATTGAACCTGGTTCGCCTTGGTGGGAGGCGAGCAGGCTAACCGCTGAGTCACCGTGGCCCCTCACGGTGTCAAATAGATAATCAAAACTTACACATTGGCAATGCAAACCTTATATATTCAATTCAAACTTACTAGGTTCCACACCGGCGATGCGAAACCGGGTACTATTATAACACTTCATGATCTCAATCAATAACATATTATCAACTAATGTTCACACTGGCAATGCAAGCCAGGAACAACATGGTTAATAAATCACCTTCACTGCCTTGCTGAACTCCAAATCCTATAAAAAAAAACTGACTGGCATTCAAACTGAGTTAAGCTCAACAAATCCTTAGATCTGAAAACGTAATAAATAATCATAAATGTCAGCGGCCAAACCCACCTGTGACTAGACGACACCATTCGTCCTGCAATACTGAAGGCATTGGTATTACCTGGATAGGCATTACACTTGCAGCAGTCGGAGAAGAATCGAACGATATAAATTCGAAATCACGAGTAACTAAACTGGAGGTGGGGGAAGGCTGGTCAGTGCGCACGCGCGAGAGGGATAGAAACACACGAGGTCACAGAATAGGAGCAGGGGGTACGGACGCCAAGAACGGGCTTGCGTAGTAGCGGCGACCAGCAAAATCACACGCGCTGTCATCGCGCTGCAGATCAGCGCAGTATGATTTATGTTTTATGTTAATAAATAGGGATTAATCGAGGGACGGTGTTTGCATACTATGCTAATCTAAACTCATTTAGTAATTCAATATAAAAACGGTTCGCGTAAGTATCCATGGCTTACTGAAGATTCGAACAAGATGTCTCAGCGTCCTCGGCCTTGGCGGTTGTCTTAGACAGTGTAACTTCACGATTATCGGAAGTACTGCCAGAAGAGTTCCTCGTTACGTTTTAAATTGTTGAATGCAGCTACGTAAACGCGAATTATTCCAACCACACGCAAGGGTTTTATCGGTTGGAAGATAAGTCGTGGCGTCGTCCATTCAAATATTGCCCGCTTCGTGTAACTTTGTAGGTCCCCCACTCCTCCTCTCCATCAAAGTAATATCCGGCGGGGAATCATGGAGCAAACAGCTGTGCATACGGTCACGCAGGCTCTGCGAGTCACGCACGAGCCACGCACTGCACCAGGGTTTATTGACTTCTCTCTTGACAAGCCTTCCCTCCCTTCCACCCTTCAAATGAAGGCCGCTGTGGCTGAGTGGCTCGTTGACCGAAGTAGTATGATTCGGTATGTTCGGGCGCAGGATCCAGGGTGCTTATTCTAAGTTCCGTCGGTAACTGCCCACAGCGTCATGAACCTACTGTCTCGCAGCCAACCAAAATATTCGTCGGATCCAAAACGGTATTCACAGTTATCAGGCGTTTAGCACGAGGGTGCAATCGGGCATCTTCGGCTTACCGACTCTCCCCACTCCAAGCTATACGAGCATTTATGTCTCTGCTCATGGTCGACAACGCACCAACAAAATATTACTAGAATTACTCGTTTTAAAATTTCACAAATATGTCCAAAAACCATTACTTAAAGACACGAATAGTAAGTTTTATATTTTTAGCTCATGAAAAATAGTATATAATTACAAATATGAGTATTATAAGAATATAATAGTGTACAGTTTTCGTCGATTTTGAAGGGAGTTTGAGAATCTGTGGTTGGTGGCCATGTTGAAGTGTATTTTTTTTCCTTTCGTCAGGTATGGATGTTTACATGTTGCAGACGAGGCCCAAGTATTAAGTAAAACAATTTGTGTATGTGGGAAAGAAAATATTTGGCCAAGGCTAAGTGGAGGAATGTTAGCAGATGTTAATCATAGATTTCCCTTAAAACTGATCTGAATAACAAATAAATGTACACATCTTAAATCGATTATATTAATACTCCTAACCTTGGTGTCCGCCGAAGTGTACTGTAGAGACATGGAAAAACACGTGTCCAAGTGGTTCCGAATTTTACTTACAGTAAGTTTGCATATTTTGTAAATGTATTTGTAAATCATTAATATAATTATTGAAGTGCATGTGGCCTGAAAAAACAACACTTCCCGTATTTTTGTAGTGGGTGAATAATATTTGTTTCTTTTTCTATATCGCAAATTCAACGAGTGTAAGGTTAACTTCGGTCAAAGTGCGTATGTAATGCTGCATTTGTACGAATACGAAAAGCGATTTGTATGTATTGTGTTTTGTTTTTTATTAAAGTTTGAATTTTCGAAGTTAAATCAAAACAATATGCAAATCAAAATGCCACATCAGAACATCAGAGTAATGCCGTCTCACGAAAGAGGTTAAAATAAAGCCCCCTCCCCACTGCCTCACTACTTCATTTTTCCCTCAAAAGAAAATAAACAGAACCCCAACACATTAACTTGGTAATTACCAAAATAAAACAATTTGGAATGCCAACCTACCTATGATATCCTACATAAATTACCGGATAGAAGTTAGATAATGTTAGTCTTTCAGTGTCTGTAACAACAGGAAACATGAGGAAAGAGGAAAATACAATTGCACATTAGACTCAAACACTTCTTTACAAGCATCTTTTCATTCACTGAAAAAACAGCTGTGGTGGAAGGATATATTTGTGGCCGTGCTCCTTGTCTAGAACTGTCAAAATTTACCCCACTTGCATGAAATATATTACAACAGAGCCAGCCCAAAAACATTCCAAACTGTATGTTATTAGAAGCCAAAATACAAATGTACACAGCTTATAATCTTGCTTTTAAAAAAATACTGTAACAACATATGATCACAACTGTATTTCACATATTTAAACAAAGTAAAAATTAAGTAGGAAGGGAATTTCGACCTCAAGCTGTGGAGATGCTTGTATTACAAAGCACATAACTTAACCACTATCCCACCTAATACATTCTACTTAAAGGATGAATAAAAGTTTATTGAAGTTAGGGTAATAGTAGTTTATTGAATAAATATTTACAGATGAGTATTTGTACATTTATACGCCTGTAATAACATCCCATGCGTAAAATAGTCTGTATCATGTTGTGCACAATGTTTGAAGGACGGATGTGTGCGATGCACATTTGTAATAGTTATCACCATCTTTTCATGCATATTCCTATCATAAATGTATGTGTAGGTCATGCGGCCTTCATTTCAAGCTTAGAATACCAAATTGTGATTTGAGCCGACAGTTGTAAATAATCTATTGTTTTTTCGTGGGAAGGAGAGACTTAGAATAACCCCCTAGGAGTCGGAGGTCGAAACCATCCACCATCATGGATGACATCACAGCCAGAGGTGGTGTTCACCAGACCGACGTGGATATGTTATCGACAAAATTTCTCTTCTAACCGCAAAATCCCTCATAAATTAATTATTTGTCTCTCAAATCGCCTTTTCTCAAAGAACATTATTTTTAAAAATGTCCTGATTGGGTTTTAAAATCAGCAAAATGAATTCAAGGTTCTTTGATACGAGAGCCAAAACATCCTCAGACCACAAGGTGGATTCGGGCTACTCGGAAAATGTGCTGCATAGTCCTCGAAGCAACAAAAGTAAAAGCGATACTGCTCTAAGAGCCATATGGTTTTCAAAGTGGCAGGGTGGACTAAATGCTCCAAACCAGGTCCAGTAGATCATGTGGGTCAGTGATTTTGTTTGTAGATATTACTAACCCCGACAACCATGTTGGCTGCGAGTGACCTTTACATTGGCCCCAGTGATATTATACTCGAAAAATCGAAAAATTCTTAAAATCGAAGGAAAAATTACATTACTGACCCTGACTATCGTGATGGATCTATGTGACCTTGACCCTGACCCAGGTGATCGTAAACTCGTAAACGCGAGAAAAGTCATAAAAGTTTGTAAACTCGTAAAAATTGAGGGGGGAATTACATAACTGACGTCAAACACCATATCGGATGTGTGTTACGTTTACTTTGAACCTAGTAAATCAGTCAGGATGCGACTGATTAGTTGGCTTCCCTCAACCCTCTGCCAATTAATCATTGACAATATTATATAGTCGGTGAATGTTACGATATACCGAAATTGATTTATTGGCTTTAACTAAACACATCCCTTGTCCCCTCCCCCACGCCATCAACACACAACTTTCTCACCATTTACTTTCCATAGCTGGACCCCCACCAGCATACAACAATGCCAACAACCCACAATCCGACTCTCGCTACTCTAATAATTTATTCCCCAAAGTTCGACCCCCTCACCATACACCCATGGCACCAAACCACTACCCGACTCATTGCCCCCTCACCATTTTCTCGCCGTACTCGCCATAGCTCGATCCTCCTCACCAACCACTATTACCGCCAACCTACCACCTGACTCTCCACCCCATCCAACCCATCTACAGCCATCCCCAGCCCATCACTCCAGCTTTTTTCCTCTGCTCCATTTACTCATTATAGTTCGATTGATAAGTCCCCCTCCACTCCCACCAATCAGTTGCCATGCTTTGTCTGATTACTCACTAAAGTTAAACTCCCCCTCTCTACACTACGACCATGCCAGCCCCCCCTCACACTATAATCAATTCAGCCAGCTCCATCTACTCACTATAGTCTGGTCCTCTCCGCCCCACCACTATATTTCATTGGTTATTTCGTTGGCCCCATGATCCCTACTACAATTTACCTGCCATAGCTCGACATCCACCACCACCACTTAAGTGTGCTAATGGGGGAAAATATTTACTGCTGACGCCACATATGTCGCTCGTGATTGGCTGTTGTACACGTGTTTATTTGCAACCTCTTCATATAAATACTGTGATCAAAGTAGCACCACGCCAGCGATACTCGGCTGATGCGACAGATGATAGGTCGTCTTCTCTCCCCTGACCTTTGTAGCTATCATTTTGATAAGTTATGTAGTGTCTGTCATTTCCATCACAGTAGTCATTGTTATCATCATTCGTGCTCGTAATTACGCATATATTTTCGGACTAAAGTTAAAACCGGTTCAATTTTAAATACCCTTTTGAACCAGCAATCTACTGGAGAACAGAGCTCAAGATGATGTGTTCGTTTAATGGCGTACAGGCGATCGGCGCACAACTCGACTTCGTATTTGGTGTTACCATCGCTGAACCCAGCTGGACTACCTACGTGGTCAGCGATGCCATTCACAAACCATTAGGGTTAGGCACTTGAAACTTGAAATGTTGCAAGGCCAGCATAAGCTGAATCTGCTCCGTGTATCTGGCAATTGTCTGGGCCTTTTATAAGCACAGTTGACCACTAATTTTAAATCATTGGCGATAGTCATATCCAATCAGACCAACGACCATCAAACCATCAAGGCCGAATGGCATACCAAACCGACAAGACCAACGTCCAAGATCAATATACACGACTCTATGAACTGGAAGAGTAGGTGGGAAGGGAAACTGATTCGCTCTCACACCCTAATTTAGAATTCACCTACGTTACGTCCACTCGGTCTGACGTCTCTCCTTCCCATTGGCCTCTCCGCAGGTCCTGAATGCTGTTACGGCCGAGGAATTTTTAGCTACAGCACCTCTGTGTCAGCAAGACCCAATTATTTACTGAATACTACCAGATTCCTGGGGCCTTATTCAGTAACTTTAGCTTGCTCAAATATACGGAGAACACAAATGATAACGGCAGTTATAAAATTACAGTTACTCGTTATGGTTTCTCTGTGGTACTCGGTAAGGCATCCGTTTATGTCTGTCTTAGAGATTTAGCATAGGTTTGAAAATGCAGTAGACTATGTTGTGAAATGGACTATAAACAGTTCGCGGTATCTTCACACATTTTGAATCAAACAATTACATTCCAGACTATTTATGATGTGTTTCGTAGTTTCATTAATGCCATGTATCACAAGCATTTTATGTATACATATGTTAACATAAAATTATCTTGTTTTTAGTTAACTAGACCTGTAATGTACAGGGCTTCAGAAAAGTTGGACGTAACCATGAATGAACTACATCTTCTTGCTGAATTTTATTATTTCTTTGTATCTCTTGTGTCGCATATTATGTTATTATGGCAAATTTTCATTTATAAATGTTATTTATTTCTAAAACATTTCTGTTTAACACTTTTATGATACAAATTTTCTGATGGTCCTAGTTCATTTTGAGCATCACGAGATAGCAGCACTAAACTAGTTCACGAATCCGCCGAGCGAAGCATTAGATAATATAAACTAAAAAAACTAAGAAATTACTGTATAACATTTCACTGTATACATTTTTTGTTCCGATTTTTTGGTTCTTTTTTTTTTCTGTTTCAGTAAAACGATAACGCCCAACATGTTGGAAGAAGATTAGTTACACTATGAAGAAAGATATTATGTGTGTACATGAAATCTGATACCTATATATATATATATATATATATATATATATATATATATATATATATATAATTCTTCTGTGCGTGTGTATGTCACTGAACTCCTCCTAAACGGCTCGACCGATTTTGATGAAATTTTTTGTGTGTGTTCAAGTGGATTCGAGAATGGTTTAGATTCACAATTCGGTCCACTACAAAATGTTTTTTTAATAAATGTTTTATTTATAAGTTATTGTTGATCTTGGAATGTTTTACATTGTATCCGCCAGACAGCGCTGCGATCGCGGTGTCAAATATCCAAAAATATTTCATTTTACTTCCAGTTTGTCCCGATAGTGGCGCTGCGATCAGATTCAGGAGAATTTCGTAACTTTGTGTTGTTATTGTGTTAAAATAAATCGCGTGCTAATTGAAATATTACATTCAGATGTAATTAGTGTGTGAAGGGTTTTGAAGTGTAGATAAAAACTATACATTGTGCAAATTCGGTGCTGTATTGAAGTGAGTATTTTACATAAATTCCTATCAAATTTACACGTGCGTTGATTAACAATTATCCTAACCTACAAATTTATTTGTGTAGTTAATTGATATCATAACAAATTTTTAATATTGTTTTTATTTTAAATTGTTACTTATCGGAAATATTAAATAAAAAAAATAGGAAATAAAATTATACATTATTTATCTAAAATTTGGTACAATAAATCCTTTCAGTCCTGTTACTTAATTAAAATTTTACCTTAAAGAAATTACTCATATTAGTTTTCGGATTTAATACATATATACAGGACAACGTCTGTCGGGTCCGTAGTGTGTGTGTGTGTTTATATATATATATATATATATATATATATATATATATATATATATATATATATATATATATATATATATATATCTGTGTGTGTGAGTAGATGTGTATGTGTGTAGGGAGTGTGTGTGTGTGTGTGTGTTTACTATGTCCGGGGTATAAACTTTATATACTGAGTAGTAGGGTATAGAGAGAGGGCACAGGAGCCTAGGTGTGGGATCCGGGATCCTGCCGCCATGTTCGATTTTCTCTTCAAAAATCACTTATTTTCACACAAAATCGTATGCTGTAGCCCAAAAATCGATTGTTTTACTCATAAATCGATTATTTTACCCACAAATTACTTGAAAATTTCCAATTTTGCCCAGTTGCTAAAAAGAGCTCCCCAGAAATTTAATTCAGGGAGTTCTGCCAACCATCTTGAATTTCCCGTTTTTCCCTTAAAATCGCATGTTCTACCCCCCAAATTGGGTCATTTTCACCTTGAAGTTTACCCTAAAAATTCACTTTTTCTCGAAAAAATTTATAAAAAATATATATTATTTAAAAATTCTAAAAAAAAAAATGTAATTAAATTATACGAATACGTCTCAATACCTCGGATTTCTATTGGTTTTCCTATAAATAACCCTCAATCTGTCAAACTATCTGTGCTTGCATGAAGAATTTTTTGTTGCTGTAGCGTGTGAAAGTACAGAAGTCCAGCTATTAGTCATTGACAGCCCCGCGGACAGGCGATACGATGACCGCGCGTAGGAGCACGAGCGACGCATGGGACTACAATGCGAAGGTGTAGCGTGCATGCTTAGATAATGCGAAGGCCTAGTGTGCCTATCAGCAGGACGGTGCGGGTGTATAATTCATTGCGAAGCGTAGCAACAGGTGAGATTATGACTATATCCAGCGGTTACGTCATGACGTGCACGAATCCGCCGCGTTGTCCTCTGGTAAAATTTTCTAAGCTTTGTTTGCATGAGGCAGAGGAATATCCTGGAAGTAGAACTTTAGCAGTTAAGCTTGGCTTGGAGTGTGCTAGGCAGTCCTAGGCTCGACTTGGAGGGAGCTACGCAGTTCTAGGGTAGACTTGGAGGGTGCTGGGCAGTAATAGGAGGGTTTCTACGTACGTAATACTCACGGACAACCTGCTATACATCCGAAAATTCCCCGCATTGTAAAGATTTAATGTTTTTTTTTTTTTTTACTGTCTATAAAACTCATTTCTTAAAAATTATTTCCAGTTGATATTCAGACTGTGGAAGTGTTTGTAAAACATATGTCTACTATATGACTGTACACGTAATGTTTTTGCTTTACAGCAGAACAAAGTGTTTATAATTTCCGTGTAAGAAATGAGGTCTATAATTTACAATATGTCTAATGAAAGTTATTTACACACATATCCACAAGCCCAAATTCTTGGACAAAGAATAAACATGATTTAGGTACCCCCATTCAAATACTGTCCTGTACACTGGATCGTTTTAAACGAACTTTTGTACATGGATTTTTTCTGAGTAATTAATACGCACCAACTATAAAAATTTAAGCAATATCCATTGGTTAGGAGTAGCGCATAGACATGGGTTTGAGAACTGAAACCATAGAAGTATACATTTTTCTATCGGACTTAGAAAATAAGTAGTAATTTTTCCCAGTGTTTTCGGAGACTGCTTTAGGAACTTATAATAAACGGGGAATGCTAGTTTTAAGCACCGGATATAGGAATCAGGGTACGATAAGGGTCGCAATTCGATTAGTGACCTGCGTTTCGGAAACATTTTAACGATGTTCGTACATTAATTTCTCACTCTTTAGTATTCATGTGCACCTGATATAAGTATTTAAGCCATCTCCAAAGGTGTGGTATGGTGTAAGGACCTGTGTTCGAGACGCGAAACAATTAAAACAATATTAATTCTCTTCATCGAACTTATAAAATATCAGACGACGTTTTTCCGAGTGATGGGAAAATTTTCATATATTGCATGCTGATACAGGGGAAGCTAAGACCGATTTGGAAGCATTCTCTCGCTATACAGTGAATACGAAGACCTGCCTTTGACCTCAACTAACAAGGAGCTGTGACCCGCATTATCGCTAACTAAGAAGGCTCGGAAATTTAACACTTGAAACACACATATTTATTACGTCGATTGTGCCTATATATAGGCATATCAAAGGTGAAACAACATACAGCAAAAAACTTTTAAAATGTTTAACCCCTTACACCAAAGTCAATTTTGTACTATTCGACAGTACCTCACATCCTAGTTACCACAGGGGAAAAAATTAGTTTTTTTAAATTAGTAAATAATATATATTTTTAGGTTAGCCTAGGAAGGACTATAGCTCAATCGCTCCATATGCTCCATCTACTTCATCTTCTCCATCTGCTCCACCTGCTACATCTGCTCCATCTGCTCCATCTGCACCCTCTGCTTCACCTGATCCATCTGCTACACCTGCTCCACCTGCTTCATCTGTTCCATTGCTCCATCTGCTCCATCCGCACCATCTGCTTCACCTGATCCATCTGTTCAATCTGCTCCACATGCTCCATCTGCTCCACCTGCTCCGTCTGCTCCATTGCTCCATCTGCTCTATCTGCACCATCTGCTCCATCTGCTCCATCTGCTCCATATCTCCATATCTCCATAGCTCCATAGCTCCACTATCCCCCTCATGTAGGACTTGTAAATTTTCTCATTTAGTCACCTCCGTTCCACATTGTGTAGGACATTATTCTGAACCATGTGTAAAGACTTAGAAAAAAATTCCATTCTATATAGGAATTAGAATATATTTTCATATTGTGTAGGATTAGGAATATTTTTTTTTAGCCATATCCATTCTACCCCATATCAGGACTTGTAAATTTTTCAGCTGGTGGAGGACTCGGCCATTCATGTAGGACTTTGCATATACTAAAGCCATATCAACACAAGTAAATAATATATTACTTTTCGCATAAATTGTGTGTTTGTGTGTATCTTCTCCATTGTGTACAAAGGACTGATGCATCTGATGCCATTTAAGAGAATTTCATGTCAGGATTTTTATGAAATAAAATAGTTTTTTATAAATATAAATTATTTATTTATACAAAAAAATACAAGATTTTCAGTCTTGCATATCGATTAGGAAATGCAGAGTCACACGTTGCCCTCCCCATTTTATCTGGGATTAGGACCGGCAACACTACAATTATGCAGTGCAGGCAAGGTTACAATGCTGATAAAATCTCGCATACAATGTTGAAAAATATTTTGGTGTCAACATTGTTTTTTTTTTTAATAAATGTAGAAAGTAGGGAATGTTAACATAAATGTATACAGTAGGCACTATGCCTCAGCCAGACTATAACTTTTAGAATCTGTTAAAATTATATTCAAATTGTTTACATGATCAGTGTTCTCCTCCTTCTGGGTGGCTAGAGAGTCATAACTCACCTGATGTATTTCAATTTTTTTGTTTTCCGCTCTCCTCTTACCACCCAGCATGCAACCGAAGTAGACTTCCCTGGAATGGTCGTCTGAATCATTGGGTACTAAGTCCTACCACAACAAGGTGGAAAAACAACTCTCTCTTGTATGAACTTCAGTGTGCTGCAAGGCCGTTTTTTTATAACAGAGAATCCATAGAGCAACGTATTAACTCCATCCACACATAAACGTTTCTCGTCCATACAAACAAATGCCAATTTATTACAGCATTCTGAATACAACTGCTTTTTGTGTACATGTACAATAACTCGCAAAGCCTTATCTCTGTTTAGAACATGGACATAGTATTCGAACGTAATTTTCTTCCTAATACCGCACTTCTATATTTCTTAAGCCTTCTTGTAAATGTTGCCTGCACATCTGTAGGCATACAACTTTGTACACAGGCCTAAGAACTCTGCCATAGGTACACCATTACACTTGTCCTTGAACGTGCCGATGACTTTTTATTGAGCGACTAGTAAGGATGATTTGTGGGATAGCCACTGGTGTCAAATTAGTCTAGGAAAGCCGGATCAGAAGATATGTCATGGTAAAAGTCGAGAGTTTTTATCTCGTAGATCATACTGTCGGTGTCCATATAGGCCAACTGCAGGTTATCACCATACCTGGTCTTCATTATATCATAGTGAAAATGATACATAAGTGCTTTTGACAAATCTAGTACTTCCACACCAGCATAAATAGGTTTGTCGAACAGAGTAGCCTCATGCTCTAGCTTGACGAGCGACAGATTCTCGGAATAAATTATTCTGTCTTTGAAGGCCGGTTATGCGACAAGTTTCTTGAGTCGCTTCTCACTGCAGATGAGGCTCATTCTCTGTCTATTACATTTGTTTTCCATAAGCTTGCCGAAGACTATATTGTTTGCCAGCTTAAAAAGTCTTTTTCAAAATTGTTTGCTGCTGCTACACATTTTGTAGTATTCAACTAGATGTATGGCTGTAGCCAGGCACACTGCTCGAATTCTAGCACATGGTGAATCTTCTCAATTTTCAATCCATGGGCTATGGCTTCTTTGGGTGTGACATAGTGAACTATATAATTTTTATTGCTCATCAGTGTAGTCATCAACTTCTGCTTAGATTCTGGCGGACATTCATTAATTGCCAGAAATGGAAAGTCCTTATGTTCACTGTGCAGTTCAGGCAGGTAAGTTACATCACATTCGATGATGTATCCCACAGGAGAATTGTCAGGCATGTCCATGATATCAAGGTCGCTACTAGCCCAGTTGAAATGTCTTATAGGTAGAGGCAAACTCATCGCCCAGCCATACAAATTGTAAGCGTCCATGTACATAAGGTATTTCGCCGGCTCATAAGGAACATAGTTCTCATCATCATACATGTTGTTTGCAACAGAGTGCCTCTTCACATACTGAGCCACACCACCAGTTATGCCATTCTCGAGAAACATGTACCTGTTGTAATCTGTCAAAAGTTCGAGTTTCACTGCAGTCGCCTTCAGCATGGCATCAAATGCATAGCCAGGTAAACTTACATAATGAATGCAGTCCAGTCCATACGTGTCTAGGCAGAGGTCGCGGAAGTTTTCAAGTACATCGGCGAGTAGCAGTACATCTGTGTTCATGTAAACATCTGAATAATTCTTCAAGGCTTGGCAGTCAAATTTGTTCCATTCTTGCTGAGCATGAGCGCACTCGGAATCACTTATTTTCGCATCTGTCAGCCTATTGTAAAACTTCTCCTTTGGTGGTAGCTCTGTCTCCTCCAGTCTCTCGATGCTGCCGATATAATCATAGGGGAAGACTCCCTTCCTTGTCACTAGAGCCAGCTAATCGGAACTGAAGAATTTAGATGTACTGCTCAACTTGTTTGCTGGCAGGTTTCCTGCTACGGTTGACAAACTGCTGGCCATGAAATGGAAACTGTCGATAAATTGAATGCTGAACTTCTCTCCAAGTGATTTCCCAAAAGTAATCATATTCTCTTCATTATGTGGTATGATGGTGATGTGTTTGTTGTCATACACCAATACACCAATCATACACCATGAAATTCTCATCGTATGCCAGGTTATGAAAAAATACCCGAAGCCTCTTCGGTCGTCTTCTGAGCCAATTGTAGTTGTTACAGGCTGTTCCAATATATTTGCAGCTAAAGTGGCACTGGACCCGTACTTTCGCGTTATCTTTGCCGAAGCTTCCTCCGCAGTGGCAGCATCTCGATGCCTGGAGATATGATGACTTTTGTGCTGGAGTTAGTGGTAACATCTTCAATGAAGTCTCACAGATTTTCTTAACTTTTCTCAATAAAAATGTTCAGTGCATCCATTCCTGTGTAGATGATAGGTTTTTGTGGCAGTTCCGAAATCAGTGTTGCAGGAATGATGTTATTGTCTACATTTACGAAAATACAGAAGCTGTAAGCTTCGTGCTTCTAGTATGCCATCGCGAAAGCCTTCTCAGGATCAGGTTGACAGGCCTAAATCAGTACCAAAATTGCTTCGAAAACTGAGTAGATAACAGTAGGTAGTTTGTACTGGTGCTAAATATTTTTGAAGCATAGTACTGGAGGTCTCCCATCCTTTTCAGACTGTGGCTTTTCAGCTCGAAGTGGTGCATTTCCAGAGCAAAATTTCTTGTGTTCAGCCAGACACTGTTCACCGTTGAGCCCAGACACTCATGGCTGATCGTCGAAGTGCATCAGGCATCTCTTGCGTATATGAACTGTGCCATTGTGAGCTGTCTTCTGGGACCATGCCAGTTTGGATAAATTGTAAATGTAGCAGTAGTGGGATGTCTCTTCATCTGACAAAAGCAGCAAGTCTATATGATTGTCCTTTTCTTCACTGGTCACTCGGGAGGACAAATCTTTTCATTTTCATCAATGGAGTAAATATTAACAGATGTTCCTGGATTATTCTTCTCGGACAATTTGATATGACACACTGGTGTTGGAAGTGTGTTGTCTGAAAAGTCGTACCTGTCTTTGACATCGCTGTATCTCTTGTCGACACATTGCAGGTCAGTACCTTCCACGAACTTGGCCAGTACTGCCCATTTAAAACACACGTGGTCTTCATTTTTTTGGATTGATTACCACTTTCTTAGCCTTGATGGAAGCAGGCAAATCTATCCATGACGAGTGTCTTAGGGGATCTAGTTTATTGATCCGGAGTTGGAGCCGGTTCACAGAGATGAGCGTCCATCCAGATCCTTTCTTGTCATGCTCTCTTTCTTCAGTACACAGCTTCTCAATACTTGTTGACACGGCTGTTCAATATCATCAGTAATGTAGACTAGCACATTTTTCGTCTTAAAAGCTCTTGCATCCATCAGGTCTTCATGTGGCTCTGGCTTTCCGTAAGTACATTCCAGCACGATGTTAAATTTAACTGCACCATGGTTTTCTACTTCTTCTGTTAACTAGCCAAAAATGTCCTCGTGAATGCCTAACAAGTAGCCACATATGTCTCCGGCATCCCCATCTATTCTCTGCTATATAAGTTTTTAAATTTCCATGGAATGCAGTGTCTGCCTTGACGAAACCAATGCTACTTACTGCACCAGCTCCAGCAACGATTTTCGGTCGGGCTGATGTTCTCGAGCAGGGTGGCAGAGCACTATCTATCGACTGCACTCATATCCTCTTCTGGGCTGGCTGTGCTGATTTCCCCTTGCAGACCTTCAGGTGCATGGCCAGGTTGTCATGGGGGACAAACTGGACCCTGCAGTTGTTGCACTTCAATAGGCCGCGTTGCGCACTGAACTCACATCCTGCTTCATGACACCTCACATTGCACATTTCATAAACTTGTGTATTGAAAAACTTGCAGCTGGTGGTCACAGCTTTCCTGATAGTAACATTGCAGCTACAAAGATGCTCTTGTAGTTTATCTCTGCGAGCAATCATTTTACCGCACTTATCGCATGTCAGCTGTTCTCCCTGACGTGTGTTGAGGATGCAGCTCCTCTGATGCCTTAGCATGTTATTCCGCATAGAAAAAGCCTTGCCGCAAAACTTGCACTGGCTTGCTTCCATCCCTGACAAAAAACCTATCCCTAAAAATATTGATGAAATAAATAGCCTTAAATCTTTATGTACTAACCTAAAAGTCTTGATATACTAACCTTAAAGTCTTGATGTAATAACTATCCTAAAATCTTTATGTATTACCTAAAACTATTGAAGTACTAATAACTAGACTATACTCTTGATGTACTAAAAACCTAACCTAAAAATCTTGATATACTAACTAGCCTACAATTCTTGATGTACTAAAAATCTTGATGTACTAACTACCCTAGAAATCGTGATGTACTAAAACTCTTGATGTACTAACTAGCCTTAAATATTGATGTGCTAACTAGCCTTAAATCTTGATGTGCCAACTAGCCTAAAAATCTTGAAGTACTAAAAAACTTTACTCACTCAAACTATAAATCACTAGATGCAAAATGGCAGCGAAGCTGAAGGATATGCAGACGACAAGCGCTGATATCAGAGTGAGAGCTATGGCGATGCTTCGGCCTTTATATATCTTAGCCGAGTGACAGGGAGGCGCGAGTGATACAAGTGAAATAGTACCTGCAAAGTAGTACTCGCTATGGGAGACTTCACCGACTTAGGCTATCCGACACCATGCAAGTGCAGATGTGAGAAAATGCTAACACATCTCTTCCCACGTACATGCTCATCCGACACCATCCAGGTACTATAACGACTTGTAGGCACATACAGACTCCAGTTACCTGATCCAAGCGGGTGCAGAAATGCTATGTGCTGACTTCATGGTTATTCAACATCAAGGAGGTGCGAAAACGGCCAGGGGCCTATTTCATAAATGTGACAAGTCTTGCAATACTAGTTGAACAAGTACTTTTGTATGGTATTACAAGTTTTTGTTCTATAAAATAACTGGGACAAGTGACTTGTGGCAAGTAAAACTAGTCAGTTTGACAAGTGTTTTTACACCCGTTTACTAGTCATGGGTTCCATATACCTTAGAGAACTTGTGGATGACAAGTATTATGTATGCACAAAGTGACAAGTTAATGAAGGTTGGTAATTGAGAGAATCAATTTTACAGGTATTTGGTTTGAAATATAATGAGGTCCTCGGACAGTGAAGACGAAGAGAAAATATATATTTGACAAGGCAGAACCTTTAGGATAAGGACAAACAATGACTCAGAAGTGTTTTTGAATTTAATGAGCGTTTAAGAATGCAACCTTACAAATTATATGTTGGTAAATAACCTCGAAAATTATTTGAGGCATGACACCCGTAGAAATTGTGCTCTCTCCACTAAACAACAAGTCTTAATAGTATTATACTGGCTTGGTACAGGAGTGCAATATCATTATGTTATCGATATGCACTCTATCTCTAAGGCTGCTGTTTGTAGAATCGTGCATTCAGTGGTCAGAAGTGTTAATACTGTATTACTACATGACATAGTTAAGTGGCCTCATGGAGCACACGGTGTCTGCCAGAAGTTCCACGAGATTGCTGGAATGCCAATGGTATGTGGGGCCATAGATGGTACACTTATTAAAATTGATGCACCAGCTGAGAATGAGGCAGTTTATGTTGATCGACATGGAGAGCATTCTCTTAACTGTTTGGCAGTTTGTGGACCTGGCATGAAGTTTTACTATGTAGATGTAAATTGGTCGGGTAGTGTTCATGATGCCTTGTGTTGAGAAACACCATGCTGCATACCAACATGGACACCGGTTGGAGACCTATAGCTAATGGTGTTTTGCTTGGGGATAGTGCTTACCCGTTAAAGGAATGGCTTATTCCCCCAATCATGCGTAATCGAAATGAACAGGAGAGTAACGTTTTTTGGGAAGCCATAAACAAATACGCAGAATTATAGAAAAAATTTTCAGTACATTAAAGGAAAAGTTCACTTGCCGAAATCATATTAGTGCTAAACTTTTTTTCTGCAAATATATTTAAATGTTGTGCAGCTCACTGTAATATATCTCGACGTTCCGAAGATGAACCTGAATTTCAAGTTCCTAGAACATTGTTGAAGAAAATGCAATTGAAAATGAAGACAATGAAGCAGAGAGAATAAGTAATAACGATGCTTGTATCAACTATTTGCAGCAACTTGTGCATAATTTTCGATGACTGGGTATAATAAAAATACAGTTTTCAATACAAAATGCTTCAAGTGTATTAAAAATTTAACAGTACATCAAGAGCAATATAAAAACAGGATAATCTTCCTGTACACCAACATTTAATTTGTTTCTTGTACTGGTAAAGAAATGGTTTCAGTACCATCTTCTTGTAGACAACATTATCAGTTTCAATGAAATAAACTTGACTTGCATCATCACTTACATTAGGTAAACCAGTTGATTGTTGAGATATGGCTTTTGTGTGGTGAGATGATTTAAGAGACAATATTCTTTCCATTTCCAAGATTTCCCATCTTGTCTTGTAATTCAGCAGTTCCAGATACTCCAGTTGCAGCCTAAGCTTATTGTTTTTCAGTACCTTATTCTCCATAAAAGTATCATGTTTTCTCGAACCGTTTATAATACAGGCTCGTTTGCCTGTGAAATAACAAAAGCAACAGAATTACTTAACAATACCAGATAAATATGACAATGTGATTTTTATAAAGAAATGTCTTTATTCTCCTACTTTAATACTATTATTTGAAATTGTAAATACATAAGTATGTTTGCAGTGAACACATGCACAGAACTGTTACAAACTTTTGAGGGTAATGGAAAAAATTTATGCGAGCCTTGTTTGTGAATAAAAATGACATTTGTTACACTGTACCACATTACGTACAATATAATCCTATCCATTAGCTTGTAGGTTATGTTTCAATTTTCATAAAATTGTATAACATTGTGTAACACTAATGTACACACAGCTTACCATTTCTGTCTGTTACTACATGATTGGTTTCAGTATCACTGGAATGTGTATCAGGACGTGCCTCAGATTAAAGAGTTTCTGGTAGCAAACACGATAGTACAGTGCTAACATCGACAATTTCTTTCTAGAGGGAGCTTGGCACCCCCGGACCTGAGATGACAGGCAAAGATTTGCCCACAATCTGCAATACCAGCTCATCTACTTCAATAAGTTTTGCACTCATTCCACCTTAGGAACCAACTTTTTCCTGTGGTAAAAAAAACAATAAACTGCATTACAATCAATAGAGTGAAATTTCACGGTTATATCTGGAGGTTTCCTACAATAGTGGTTAGTGCAGTACTTATTTCTTTAAACAATTTGGCTTACATACTATGCTCTTGAATTATTAATAAATAATAGGACTTCCCATAGTTGGTTTTCTCACATTTGGACAAAATGTATCTCTTGTATATTTTCACAATCTTGGCCAATTCATGGATTTCCATCCATGTTTCAATTTCCATTTTCTTTGTCAGTTTTGGGGGAAATGCACCAAATAAAACTTCTTTTTTGCATTAATTTCATGTAGTACACTAATGTTTGCATTATTTTTACCACTCGTTGCAAATACATCCAAGCTATGATCACAGCTGACTAGTCAATATGGCTGCCACACTTGTCAAAATATGACTTTTTTACAAGTGTTGTCAAAAACCTTATGAAACAGAAATTACAAGGACTTGTCACTTCTACACTTGTTACTTGTAGCTTATCCACTTGCAACGTTTATGAAATAGGCCCCAGAAAGCACGCACATATCCAGTTACCTGTCACCGTCCAGGTGCAGAAATGCTATGTGCTGTATTAGGCTATTCGAAACCGTCCAGATGTGAGAGAGCGACTTGAAAGCACGCATGCATGCAGTTACAGTGTAGACCTGTTAACCCTATTCTTGCCATGCAAGTACAGATACTTTGACAAATGAAGTTTATTTCTAAGAAAACAAATAAAAATCCGAGGTATTAAGGTATATAATTTCATTACAATTTTTTTAGAATTTTTAAGTAATACGTTTTTTATACATTTTTTCGAGGAAAAGTGTATTTTTAGAGGAAATGTCGAGGTGAAAATGACCTATTTTCGGGGATAGAACATGCGATTTTAAGGGAAAAACGGGAAATTCAAGATTAAGTATCATGTTTTCTCGAACCGTTTATAATACAGGCCCATACCTTACAACACTTCATACTTTTTGATACACGCTGTATAATGAAACTCAAACGCATATTGTTACGAAGAGGTTAATACAGAATTATAATATTAATCTCATATCAAACCACTACATCAGGCGTCTACTTCAAACAAGTGTCGATTACAATGTAGTAATTTCATGTTTATTTACACTTGCTGCTCGATTTTCACAAACTTTGAGAACACGAGTAAACTGAAACAGCTTTATGAAATCTGCGCATGTAAAAATATTGTACATACAAATATTAACTATTCAGTGTTTGAAACCAGCACATTGAATTTGTACGCGATTTAACATAAAAAATCAGCTCTAGCCCGCAATATGAAATTAAGTACGCCTATACTAAATATTCACGTACCAGAAGAATGCATACTAATCGGGATTTATGATGGTCACAAATATATTTAAATATTGCACTTGTAATTATTTCTCTAATTATATATGTGGCATGTTTATGCATTACGATTATTTATCGATGCCACAGTCATGAACAAAAATCCAAATGTATAGGAGACTTTGGTTTGATTTTTCCCTAGTCAACCATTTTTACCGTAAATCGCTTAACAAATCCGTATACAGTACACAAGATAACATGTAAATATCTGAGAAACCCCCCCCCCCTCTCTCGTTCGAAAAAAATATAATACATCAGAAATGTCCCCATATATGTGGATATAATCAACATACTCTCACGTTACATACACGCACTCAAACATTTATATATAGTCGCGATGCAAATAAAAGATGTAAATTATTCAGTATGTGTCTGAAATGAATGTTTAACGTATCGATATCGAGGTTTTAATACTTAATGGCTCATGAGAGAAAAATATACATACACATATATGTATGTATACAAATTATATAGACTATTCACATATACACACATACTCAAGAATATTTAACGCATTTAAAAATGTCTTCTTTTAAAGAATATTACACGAAACCTGTATAGCGTGATTGCAACTCAGAAAAGAAAAGCAGATAGAGTACAGCTTGAGTTAATTTTTGACATGAAATGGTCACCTTCCTTCTGGCAGAGAGCACTATTCGCTTCGTGGGAAATGTCAGGTGGCATTTGAAATATTCCCGGTAAACGTGCCGTTAGAAATTAAAATTCAACACAATTGCTGCGAGGTCAGCTATATGTAGCCCACCAGTCGATACTTTCCAGTCTCTGTATATTTTTTAACTTGAGGGCATAATTATTCTCTTTTTTAACACAGGTTTTCACGAAAAGAAAATGGCGCCGTCTGATCGAGAGATTTCAGCTTTGAATATTTTAGTTTCCCCCCATTGATCACGTGAGCAACTAATCAATCTTCTTCCTCGTAATTGTAGTTTTCATGAACTTGATTTTTTTCCTTCTTGATTAGACTCACGCGCAGTTGTGAGGATAGACCTACGTCATCATAAAATCTCGCACGAACTGCGACCGGTACACCTGACTGGAAGACGATGGCATTTTACGATAGGGTCATTTTCGTAGCAATACTGATTAGGATCCGGGCGTGTTGCTCTGATTTATTCTGCCAAAGTAAATAACGCGGGTATTTGAAGAACGTGGGTATAGTCCATTCGTGTTTACTTCCAACGTTTATAGATATTCCTCCGCCTCACGCAAATAAAGAAAATTGCATCAAAAGGACAACACATCGCATTATTAGTGATGACTCAGTGTGATAATATTTTGTACAATAAATATTTCTTAAAGGCTGTTCACAGTAAACTGAGTATTTTTGGAAGCCCTGCTGAAGATGCACGTCGTGTATTCTTCCACCATATGTACGATTAACATTGTCGTGGGCCTCATCACTTTATTCATGCGTTGGCCATATGTGAAACTGTTGAATTATTAGTAAAGTGCATATTTTACATATTGGCCAATTCGTTCACTTATTATCTCTATAGAAAACAGAAAACTAAATAAATAATTTCCGTATTCAAAAATGTTTATCTAAATCTTTTATTCAACACTAACATACGGAACTTCTTTCTATTCGTCGGCGTTACCAACATTATTGGCCGCATACTAGTCAACGTGTCCGCGAAATTACATGCAGTTATAGGTCGTTCACGGTAAAATGAGCACTTTTGAAAGCTCTGCTTAAGATCTACTTGTTTACACGTTGTGTTCTCTTCCGCCTTATGTAAAATAACATTGCCATGGGCTTCATCACTTTATTCATGTGTCGGTCAAATGAAAGCGTGAAATTATTAAGAGAGTAAATACTTTACAAATCTACTCATTTTTACACTTCGAGGCATTAAAGAAAACAGAAAGTGAATAAAAAGTTCTAAGTCATCACAAATGGTTACCTAACACTTTTTATTCGACGTTAAGATATGGAACTACTTTCCATTCGTCGTTACCAACTTCACTGGTCGCATGCCAGTCAGTGCGCCCGTTAAAGTATATGCACGCAGGGGCATTGACTTTTTTCTAAGGTTCATTTCTAAAGTACTCACCTTATCGTGAACAGCCTTTGAGGGTAGTGGCATTTTGAATGATTGAGTTCAAATGTGCTCAAATAAACGTGAACAGCCTATACTAGGAATTATCAGCACACCTATTTTCTCACTGTTTATATTTGAATAAATTATACATTAAATATTGTAATTTTTGTGTGAAATATAAATGGAAGTTTAGTTTAGACACTAATACGGTACTTTTATGTTAACAGAATTACAAAACTCTTGTAATTCGTGTCATATTTTGGAAACAACCAAGCACGTCATCCAAGGAGTGGTTTTTCAAAGGTTTAATTCAAAAAGTGTGAAGAAACCGCGAAAAGACTACAGAAGTTTTACGTACACACTAACTCGAACTAGGGATAGCTATGAGTTAACCTAAATACGAGTCACTAAATCAGTTAAGTAAGTGTTAAAGATTGATAAGTCAATCGAATGAACTTGTAACCTATGTCTCATTTGGGATAGTAGTCAATAAATATTTTTTATTTTAGCCTCAGATGTTTAAATTTCGAGTGGGGTGGAATATATACACACAGTGTTTATTGCTTACATGACAATATTTATTTCGAAAAGGTTGTTAAAGGATAAACAATGGCTGGAATGAAAAAGTAACTAGAACCTCTAAAGTTCTCACTTTACCATGAACATCCTATACAGTACAGTTCAATGGGCCATTATACTGGTACACCGTTACAAAAAATTCTGTGGAATTAAGGATAAGTGTTGGTAAAAAAGTATCCAGAAATATTTCTTATATCATGGACTTTATGCTTTCTTCAATTAAAGCCTTTGGAAAAATTGCATAAACCCAGTTTTGAAATTGCTGTTTGTAAAAAGTGATTACAAATAAAAAAAGGTTAATTTTTTAATGTCAGTGTTTCACTGCGTACGAAAATACCTTTAAAAATGTTTTAATATTTTGTAATGAAGTGATGTACGAACACGAATTAAAATGTTGTATTCTGATTCTTATTCTGAAAACTATACCGAGCGAGAAGCCCTGCCCTCATAGCTCAGGGGTAGGGTGGCCGACCTGTAGTCGGAGGGTCGCGGGTTCGCACCCCGGTGCCTCCGACGAGGCGGATGCTCAGTTCGATTGTCGCACTGGGAATTCGTCAACAAGTCGGTCTCACTAGAGTTTCGTCAACGTCAAAAATCTAACAACAACGTCAAATGAAGGTTAAAAAAAAAAAAAAACGTGGCGCAGTGCCAACTCACAGGATTCGCATTCGGGAGGGCCCGGGTTCGATTTCCGGTCCGGCCATCCTGACTTCGGCATTCCATGGTTTTCCGTATTCACTCCAGGCGAATGCTAGGATGGGTACGTATCAAGGGCCATGGCTGATTCCTGTGCAATTTGCGCCGTTTCTAATGACCTCGCTGTCCACGAAACGTTAAGCCTATCTAAACTACCTACCATCTTATAACTATATCCAACCACACACTGCTGGCAATCTGATGTGTAAACATGTTATTTCCACTGAAGTAACGCATGCATATTTTTCAGTTTCTAGTAATGTTTTAGTGTCTGAAGTGTTGCTAATTACTGAGGTGGGTTTTCGATACTTTTAGATGTTTGTAGAAATTGATTTACGTAGCCTGAGTAACCTATGTGCCGGAGGTACGATAATTTTCTGGTTGAAGCGGTAAAGAACGTTTCGTGTAAATACTATTCCCGATAAAGTGAGCAATTTTGAAAGGAACTTTAGAAAAAGGTAACTGCCTCTGGATTCATATATTTAAATGGGCGCGCTGAGTGAAATTGACCTTGCAAAGTTGGTAACGATGGCAGGAAAGAAGTTCCGTATCTTAACGTCGAATAAATAGTGCTAGGTAACCATTTGAAATAACTTAAATTGTTTGATACGCTTTCTGTTTTTTTTTTTAATGCATCGAGATGAAAAAGTGAGCATATTTGTAAAATAATTACTTTCCTAAAAATTTCACTGTTTCACTTTACCAACGCATGAATAAAGTTATGAGGCACATGGTAATGTTAATTTTACATAAAACGGAATAATACACAACGTGCAGCTAATTAGATCTTAAGCAGGGTTTTCAAAAGTGCTCATTTTACCGTGAAAAGCCTATAGAGGCGTTGTTCCTTTGCGAAACTCGAAGTTGTGGAGAACAGGAAGAAGTTCCTTACGTTGCCTGTACGGAGCTCGATCCCTGTCTTCGTTATTATGGAGCAAAATTCCATAAATTAACTCTGTATTTCCGCAAACAGCCCTGCAAATATACGGACATTTTTACCACTGTAACGTTATAAACAATAAGATGTCTCTGATTTCCATTGGTCCCACTGTCACTTATTCAGGATTACACGCAATGGTTTTAACGGCGACATTTCGTGGCTCGTAAATGACCAGGCAGTTTAACGCTGCGGAATTTCTGGGGTTTAAACCAAACGTACGTGTTGTTTTTCTTCAACGGACATAGAAAGATGCACTTTGATCCTTCCTCTATCCAGTGATCTGCGGAATGTGTTCGTGTATTTTACCGTTTGTTTGCAATAAAAATCTGAAATCTGGTCAATAGAAGGAAAATGATGAGCCGAAGGCAACGGGACCTGGGACCGGAGCTCGGAGCTGTTCCTGCTCTGCCATTCCGATCACCCAGCGGCGGCCATCTTAGAATCCTGTGACCGTTGGCAGTTCACCTTTGACCTTCGATCTTTAACCCTTGACCTAGGATATTTGACTTTTGACCCCAAAAACAATAATAAAACAAAAAACCCAAATAATTTTAAAAAAGTCCAAAAATATATTAAAAATTGACTATAAAGAATTATTTTAAAATTTATTAAATTTAAATTAAATTATTAACAAATAATCAAATAATTATTTAAAGATTTCAGTCTCCCGGCTACAATTTTCCCTAACAATCTCCCTTTTTTTCTCAAAAAAGTTCCCATTTTTCGTTAAAAAATTCCAAAAAATCGGAAAAAATTCATAAAAGTCAGCAAGCATATTATATTCCAGAATACTATCGCCATATTGGATGCAGGTGACCTTGACCTGGGCCCCGCAACCGTGAATGACCTTACAAACAAAAAGTCGAGAAAAAATTCATAAAAGTCTGCCAGCATATTAAATTACTCACTACTACCACCATATTTGATGCAGGTCAAAGGTCGAAGGCCATAACTAACGGTCACTGACTTCCAAGATGGCCACCGGGCGATAGGAAAGACAGAGCAGGAACAGCTCCGAGCTCCGGTCCCATATCCCGTTGCCTTCTACTCATCATTTTCCTTCTAACCTGGTCCATCTTTTTGTACAGTCCAATAATGCAATCTCTTATAATTTTTAAGTGGGTATGTTTTTCTGATTTACTGAGTAATTTCTCATTAGAAACCGAGGGTGACGGCGCAGGTATAACTACAGTGAACTCGTTATCGGGATGATTCAGATTCAATCCCTGGTCCGGCCGTTGTGATTTCGGTTTTCTGTGGTTTTCCCATATCACTATAGAAGAATGCTGAGAGGATCCTTAATATAGGTCATGTTCGATTCCTTTCCCTTTCCTGTTTGTGCAGAAACTTATTCTTTCTCTAGTGATCTCGTTGTAGAGGAGATGTTAAGCCATAAGAAAATTCGCAAGAGTCATTCTGGGTCAATTTCGTAATGAAAAAAAAAAAAGGATAAAATCGTGATTATTTCCAGTCTATATGACATCTAATGCATAGTCTACTGTAAAGCAAATTATGACTAACCCTATTCCAAGATAGAACTGAAACACTTATTCTGCAGGACAAATATTTTAATTTTTATCGTACAGTTGTCATAGAACGCTAGGCTGACTCATTTCGCTGTCACGTTCATATCATCTCACGATGCCAGTGATTCAACGATTTAACGGTGAACTCCGCTAAATTACGGTGAATTCCGCTACTGTGAATGTCTGATTCCCAATTAATTATTCTGTTTGACCAGCAAGTACCGGCTGATTAACTGGCGTCCTGGGAATGCTAATTCACTCATTTCTGTCTACAATTCAGTATATAGTGTACGTCGACACAACAGAAAATTCTCAAACTGCAGCTTCCTTCAGTGGTTATCATTTCCCGCGCTTTTCATATCAAACATGCATACTACAATTAACCCTCCGGCGTACAACGGTTTGCGACTTTTATTTAAAAAAAAAAAGTGTGTATTTGTGAAGCTGGAAAATTGCATAACTATGTAACTTATATATAGAACTCTTAAGTTTTTCGCGGATTCAGTTGGCAGTAAGCTGGGCTGGACAGTCCTTCATACACTCGAGACGTCGTTTGCTTATTGGTTGCTGTGATCAATTGAGGTCTCTAAACGGGACTGTTAAACACTCGCTCACACTACTGCTTCCTGCTTGTTACTGGCTCACAGTTAAAAGGGGCGTGTCTAAAGAACTGTCTTCCAATCACAACAGTAGGAGAAAAGAACAAGTGTTGGGAGTCCACCTCGCCTCCGAATGAATTCGCGAAATACTCGTGGCTCTACTTATAAATCGATTAAATCATCAAACGTGTGACTCAGAAAAGATACCAAAAATTTAACTACGAAAAAAAAAAAAACTTCGACGAACGCATTCTATCACACCCAGCCGCCCACATAATGTTATCACCAGAGCATTTTATGGAAGCTATAATTGTTCAAAGGACGTCACAATTATTGCTTGTCGTTACCATCACACTCTGGCGTGAAACAAACCCCCACGTCGGGAGAGGGAAGAAGGGGGCGAGATGATAATTAATCGAAAAAAAACACCATATTTTTTTAAGAGAAAAATTACCCCCCCAGTGGGCTTGACAGCTACGTATTCCCACAGTTCCGCAAGGCTACTATCGCCTTGGGCGATCAGAGCCAGCCGAGCCTGATATCGCAGATGGTAAGTAGCGATGTAAATGAACCCTCGCTTGTATATTCATAAAGTGGTCATGCAGCCGAGGGGGATGGGGGTGGTTAAGTGATAAATAAAGCCTTGTGTGGCCAGCCTTCATCCCACCCCATACCCCTCCGACTCACCCCCGTGCAGTCCATTACACGCACGAACTCTCGGATTACTCGTTACATAAACACGGCAAGCGGGAGGGGGTTGTGTACGGGAGGGGAGGAGTACGGGGTCTTATCAAGACCTGGTAGCCTTAATTCAATAAGCTGGCCCCGGAGGGTGGGGGATTGTATCACGACATTGCTTCGGCCCCGCAATTCAGTGGCGAGCCCGCGCTGACGATAAACAAGGGACCGTCTGTCTTGCGCGCCTGCCCGAAATTGGGGCCAGGTTGGGATTTATCTTCTCGCGGTTTACAGTTGCGGACGTTGATAAATCCGCTGTTTATCGAACGCGCTTTGGCCTCGGAAGAGGAGATTAAGGCAGCCGCCTGGTCTAAGGTTAGGTTCGAGGCAAGGGAATATTAGTGGGATCTGCGCGCACGATGATGAAAGGACTGCAGTGTTTGTTTGACAACTTAAAGGAAGCAAGTTCGAATCCCATCTCGTTTATGGTTGTGTGTTACTTTAAACGTGTAAGTTTTGTACCTATAGGATTTTCACTGTAAAATGAGCACTTTTGAAAGCTTTGCTTAAGATCTACTTATATACATGATGTGTGTTTTCCGCCATATGTAAAATTAACATTGCCACGGGCCTCATCACTTTATTCATGCATCGGTCACGTGAAACTGTGAAATTATTAGAAAAGTAAATATTGTAAAAATCTGAAAATTTTTCACTTCGATGCATTAAAAAATACAGAGAACCAGGTAAATAATTCAAGTTATTACAAAAGGTTAACTTGCACTTTTTGTTCGACGTTAATATGTGGAACTACTTGCTCCTACATAGTTTCCAACTTAACTGTACACATGTCACACATTGCGCCCGTTAAAATATGTGCATGTTGGGGCAATGACTATTTTCAAAGGTTGATTTCAAAAGTGCTCACATTATCGTGAACAGCCTTTAAAAGTTACAGACCGAAAGAGTCGGCTTCACCCCTTTTGCACACATTCTTCGATTTTGTGTCATAATTTCGAATTCATAGCAATTACAGACAATGAACGATTATGGAAAATTTACATTTTACGAGTTAATATTTTTGTGCGTAATTTTAATTGAGTGTTACCCGTTTGTTGTAAAAAGTCAGGAATATATTTATATACTATCAATAAGGTCCTGCCTACTTGCAAACAGTGAATAACACACAGTGAAAATTAGATACAAAAGCATTAAATTACTAGTAAATTGTAGCTTTTATGTGATCAAACATTTTGTACAACTAAAAGTAAAATAATTAATCACTTAGTACAAATGCTATAATGCTGTAATGCTATCATTTTGAAACAAACATTTATACCTGTGGATCAAGGTATTAAAAATGATTTTAAAATATACGTAGTGAAATGGCGACTTCTCAAGAGTGCAGTGAAGCACTCCACTATAAAATATTACAACCAAAACGCATATCTAAAAACGGGGTCCCGCGAGTTGTGGAAGTCGCAAGCTCAATGACCAAACTGGGCAGAAAAATGGGGCGGCCGAAAACAATCTTAAAGCAGCTAATTAATCAATATTCTACACACTTCTCCATAAAAAGCAAACACTATATCAAAAAGGAATTTTGACCGTGCCGCCCAAAAGACATTTGTAAAATATTATCAAAGCTGCAGCACGCCCACTACTATACTAGCACTCGCTACCGCACTGAACAATCTTAACACGAAAAAGGCCCATTTCATACAAATACGCGACGTGCGTGGATCACCGACTTCTGCGCTGAGCCGACACCTTCCAGCTTTGACATTGATGTTGGCTGTTCACGGTAAAATGAGCACTTTTGACAGCCCTGCTTAAGATCTACTTGTATACATGTTGTGTACTCTTCCGCCTTTTGTAAAATTAGCATTGCCATGGGCCTCATCACTTTATTCATGCGTCGGTCAAATGAAACTGTGAAAATGTTAAGAAAGAAAATAATTTACAAATCCGCTCATTTTTACACTTCGGTGAGTGAAAGAATTAATTTTAAGCTATCATAAATGGTCTCTTAACACATTTTAATCGACTTTAAGTTATGTAACTACTTCCGATCCATTGTTACCAACTTTACTGGGAGAATGTCACTCATTGCGCCCATTAAAATGTTTGCATGCAGGAGCAGTAACATTTTGCTAAGGTTCATTTCTAAAGTACTCCCTTGTCGTGAACAGCCTTTAGGTATGAAAATATTCATCTTTAATGATGCCGAACACTGACATTAATTAGCCTTGTGCGCCGTGAAAGGTCATTAAAAAAATAAATCATAATCGCAGCCGCTCATACACAACAAGAAGCTGGTGCTGGCAGCCGAGTTCAAGCAGAGAATGACCCGAGCACCGGCGATATTTTAAAATGTGTCACATCGAAGGAGGGGAAGTGCGTAGGGATAAGACAGGAGAAGGGAGGGGTGAGCCGTGTGCCCAGCGAGGAAGTTAAGCGGCGATGTCCACACACGATCTTTAAGGGTACTAATTTGTGCCGACGGGAATTTATTTCCAGCGCAATCCTACCTGAGTAAAGAGAAAGATTTTTATAAAAGTGATTCATATTAACACGGAAACAACCTCGGGGGAAAAAAAAAAACAAATTTTCTACGCAGATAACAGTTCATAGTGTAAGCATTTACGAGATTAAAAAATCAAGTTAATTTGAAATATTCAAAATCAAATTCGGCAATTTTTTTTTTCTCTATAATGATATCTGTATTTACCTTACCACTAGCAGACATGTAAGACTACTAAATTTATTTGATTTAATGCTATTTCCAATATGATTTGACATGCATATAATTGTAGTTGACAGTTTCTTTTATTTTTGTGGAAATCAAGATAATTTTACATTACAGTATCTTATTATTGATATTTCTATGACCAGTGTATCAATTTAATGACCGTTTTGCGAACAACAAACATTTTCTAATTGTATTTTTTATAAAGGGCTACTCCTTTTCACATTTAAATATTTTTTCTGGCCGTGCCTTGTACGGTTTATAATATGTTGTTATTGGAATTTTAATGTTTTTTCGAGAAAAAAATCAGTGTCACTTATGAAGTAGCAGTTTCATTTGGAAAATAATGGACAACTAAGTTAAGTGTTTTATATTGTACCAATTTTCTCAAGAAATAAATTATATATTATAGTGCAGTTTCAACATTAATATTTCTTACCGTTACTTAATGCTATCTCAGACTTACCCCTCATTTCATTAATTACTCTTTTAAGAGAATATTTAAGCTACGGTTAAGGACGAGAATAAATGCCACGAAATGATTTGCACACACCTAACCACCGTCACAGTTGTTAAATAAGAAAAATTGTTGCAAAAGGAGCTCCAATCCTGAAATAATACTTAATTACATATTTAACTCAATTTAATTCATGCGATCTGAAAAGTAATTCAAAATAATACGCAGCAAATCAAAACTGAAAATATTTTATATACTAGTTATACCGAGTACTGCCCATTCAAGAAGAAGACAACATATTTGAATCGTAATTATTAGGTTGGTAGTCGGAGTCATATTTAACAAATGTAAACCACTTATAAATTAATTAGTCATACACTTTCAAGTAGCTACATAAATTGTTAAGTTATAGTTTATATATAAAAATGTCCACCAAGAATTCCGGAGACTATAAAAAAAATTACCGGAGCACGCTTTATTCTCATTCATAATCTTCACGAGTGAGATAATTTAGTTTTTTCAGTCGTGGCATTTCTTTCTCTCACGGCTTTTGCCGTGCGGAGCGTGTTTCTTTATGCCTTAACACCTTTTTTTTCTGCCATTCCTCGCTCTTTACGGAAGACAAAAAAAAAGAAAACGAAAAACAATTCCGGCTTCTTTCACTCCGCGGAAGGAAATATTTTAACATTTATTTTGTGCGAAGCTACAATTAATCAAATCGGAAGACGTTTTATTACGCCGGGAGGGCGGATGGAAATGAGATAGGGTTGTTTCAGGGGGGGGAGAGAATAGGTTGGGGAGGGGGGTTGGTGGCGCCTAGACGGTGCATGGTTTGACGCGGCACTGGAGCGGAGTGATACAAATGTCGCCGTGGAAGTGAGGCGCTTCTCAGGCGCCAGTTCTGTACTGGAGGCGCGGCGTGGGTTGGCACGCAGTTTCTCAGTGCGCAAAATCCTGAAACAACATAAAGTATATGTAGTATATTCGCGGTTTCTTCACAATTTTTTAAACAAACCTTTGAAAAATTCACCACATGTATAACGCATTCGGTTCTTTCCACAAAAGTACCTTACTTTTAGATAATTTTTACTTTTACTTATATTTTATCTCTAAAAAATATCATTTCATTTATAACTAAAATGAATTAAGAAAGAGAGAAAATAGGTCTGTTGGTAATGTTTAATATAGGCCGTTCACGGTAAAATGAGCACTTTTGAAAGCCCTGGTTAAGATCTACTAGTAAGCACGTTGTGTGTCCTTCCGCCTTATGTAAAATTATAATTGCCATTGGCCTCAACGCTTTCTTTATGCGTGGGTCAGTGAAGCTGTAAAGTTATTAGAAAAAATAAGTATTTTAAAAATCTACTAATTTTTACTCTTCGATGCATAAAAAAACAGATAGCGATAGAAATAATTTAAGTTTTCACAAATGATTACCTGACATTTTTTATTCGACTTTAAGACATGGAACTACTTCCCCCTCCATCGTTAGCAACTTTACTGGGCACATGTCACTCAGTGTGACCGTTAAAATATATGCAGTTAGCAGCAGCGACTATTTTCCAAGGATCATTTCTAAAGTGCCCACTTTATCATAAACAGCCTTTAAGAAATTGTTCTTATGCGAAATATTAATACGCAGAGTGCGCACGAATGCGGTGTGTTGACTCTCTGGTGTAAGTTTGTTAGACTTTGTTTGCATGAGGCGGAGGACTCATCCTGGAAGCAGAACTTTGGCAGGGCTTAAGAAAAGATGGTAGTGACCGTGAATGGAGAATAATTCAAAGTACAGGCGGTTCACGGTAAACTGAGCATTTTCGAAAGTCCTGCTTAAGGTTTACTTACATTTATATTGTGTATTCTTCCACCATACGTAATATTAACATTGCCATGGGCCTGACTACTTTGTTCATGCTGGCAATTTTTTTATGAATGTAAGTTATATATTTTATAGTTTTACTAATTTTCAAACTAATAATAATACAAGAAAAACTTAAATCAAAAGAAACTATTCCAGTATTCCAAAATGTTACCTAACACTTTTAATTCAGCTTTAAAATATGGAACTACTTTCCCACCGTCGTAACCAACTTTACTTAAAGTATTTCCAAAATATACTTAATATATTTCGATGGTAATTTGTTTTATTAATTGTATATTTCAATTAACTAATATTTCACATAATTAAATAGCTGGTGAACAAAGTGCAGTTATTTTTTAATATTTCTTTAATTTTTTTCGAATAATAACGTACGGAACCACACAAATCAGTACATATGCAAAAATAATTGTTTTAAAATTTATAATACTTTATTATGAATAAGTGCGTGATAAAAAAAAAAGTGTTTACCAAATATTATTGTCATAAAATCTTCTGTTTGAAAACATTATTTCAATGCATTTTTGCTTCAAGATATACAATTTAATATTGTTACAAATTCTCGAAATCAGTGGTCTCAACCACGTTCTTTAATATATGTAGGCCTTAATTAAATAAAATAGTTAATTGTAATTTACTAATACATTTACAATATCTGCAAAGAAAATACTTTCGACTTAATATCTCAGAATACATTGCTATCACTTTCTATTTACAATTAATAAATTCAATCAATAAAATTTTCAATAACCTCAAAGAAATTAATGTTCTTAAATATCTAAAATCAGTCCCAATAAAGAATGTATCAAAACCTTCTGAATTATTTTATGAATTTTGTACATCAATTTGACAGTTCTTGTATATACAAAAAAGTCCGTATGACAATTTAATACAGTCCCATCTTAGTTCAGTCCTGATTTCACCATCCTGAAATGTTTTAGAGATCTCCGAGTGCCTTCTACTAGTCGGGTACCACGTTTTCATCCGTCAACAGCGCAGAACCACTCGCCTGTCGTCGCTTCGTATCAGCCATCGTCCGTGCGCTTCACTGATGTCCTTCGCTGTACCAGACTTTTCCTGATCACCACACTTCAGCCAGGTGGCTTCCACGAAAAACTACCAACCCTCCAGCTGCGGTGGTATTTATAGTGCCGTCGGCCATAGCCGAGAATTTTCTCCAAATGCCGCTTTCCGCCGACAGTCGTAGTTATCAGAATATTCTTGCTCGTCTTCTAAAGTCGCCGATTCCCTACGGCAGGGGGGAGGAGGGAGCTGTAACGCCAGCCAGGTTTTCTGTCAATCATTCTTCCGGCTGCCGGGAGACGAGGGGACGGAGCAGTGAGCTGTCTCTCCCAGTGGGTCAACCCCCCCCCCCCCCCCAGCCTTGTTACACAGCACCGGACCACGCATAACAGGAGTTTTCGGTAAGATTTGAATTATAATATTATTACTGGCAAAACAGTTGGTTATTTTTAAATACAAAGTCTAAGGACTGCGTAAACTATTGGTGTTTATGGTAGCCTTGTCAATAAATCTAACCCCATCAAAATATATTTATTAGTTCCAATCCTATTCTTGATTTTATGTTTCGGGAATTTCGTGACCTTAATTTCGGCACTTCTGAGATATGCCTTAGTAAAATTAATCACAACATGTAACTGCTTGTATATTTAAAGTAAATACTGACGAGTATTTTAAGCAGTTGGGGGTGATCTAACATTTATTAATTTCTGAAAAATGATTAAGGCAAAAAATTACCATTTAATATTTATATTATTAAAATGCGATGTCATTTAACTTCTAAATAATAATAAGTATTTCGGTTCCATAGTTTTTTTGCATAATCACATAATCAGACTCATCATTTTTTTGTTTATGGAGCATACAATTTGTAGAAACTAACTCTCAAAGATAAAATAATGTACACTAAAATTCCACACGCTACATCAAAATACCTTTATAATGTTATTCAACAGAGAAATAATGTGTATTAATTCAATTGTTTAATAGAAGCAATATTCAGAATATTTTTTATCTGTAGCTGTCCTTGAATTTTTGCATTATATGTTTAAGCTTGCCTTTCATTTAACTAAGACAATAAACTTCGTTATTCCGTGTCCGATTACTGGTTTGATTTTATTATTTTGTTTTTGAAAGACACAATTTGAGACACCGACAAGTCAGTATTTATACCTAATCTGTGAAACCTATTTTTTATGTCACGTAAATGTCTATAAGGTGGTCTTTGCTTGGCGCAGATATACAACAAAATATTTTCGTCTTCCAGCACACTTAAGAGCGTTCAAATAATATTTCTAAAAATATTTTAATATTTTTTATTTTACTGATATGTGTGTGTTGTCACTCAAAACGATAGAGCATGATGTAACTGAAAATAAAGTGCGAAGTAATTTTCAGAAACTAGTTAAGAGAATTATGAGCATTCAAAATGTTCGCTTTTCGCAATAGGAATTTTAAAACTATACAGAAGTAACATGTTTTCTACAGTTCAAAATATATCTTTTTTTAGTTGGCATAAACCAGGAAGAAATATAACGTAAAATCGTTACGGGGTCCGCTAAAGTAAAATTATCCAGAAGTGAAGCCATTATTGCAGACGAACGAAATGTTCGGTTTCGACATTTGAAAGACATTTCTTCATGGCATTATCATTAATTCAAGAAAGAATTTAGTTGAAATCAAACATATTTTTGAATAAATTTGTAGTTCACAAACACAAAATGGAGTGTTAAAATATTAACAGGTCTAACTGTGCTAAAAAAAAAAAAAAGGTAAAATGCTGTTTTTTAATTCATCCTGCATTTATCCTGAAAATGTACTTTTAATGCCGCAAAACCAAAAAATATTTGTAAAATATAGAAAACCATATGTACCTGAACATAATTTATGCTCTCGTCTACTTGACTCTTGCAACGTCTTTTGAAAACTTTTTTTTCCCCCAACGAAGTCACCCAACGTGTTCCCATAATCTTTCATTGCGAAAAAGAACATGATTTTGCGACGACTGAGGAAGGGTATTTGAGAGGCATCGACCGTTTTAGGAAAATTATTTCTGAGCTCTTCATCAAGGCCAGAAAGGCATTTCCAGACTGCTGTGTATGCAAATACGTCAGTCGGGCACACGCGGAACTATCAACTACGTTCCTTACACAATATGAGCACGAGACCACAATATCAAAAATGCACGAAGTGAGAACATAGAAGACCATAAACAAAGCTAACAGTCAGTTATGGTAAGGTCAGGATGTTGAGATACACTGGCTAATGTGTATGTGTGCTGGCGAGTGATGAATGATGCACTCCTCATACACACTGGCGCCGGTAGCAAAGTAGATTTTTTATTATATAACTTGGAGACGCCTCCACATCATTCCGGTAGGTTAATCTTGAATAACACTGTAAACGTAAACTCAACTTACACTTTAAAATTACACTAATATCTATTATTTTCCTGGGAATTCGAACATAACTCCACCAGCACTGAACGATTATGTTATCTTCTTCTCGTGTCTCGACGTTGAATTAAAAGTGTTTGGTAAACACTTGTAAATACTGAAATTTTGTGTGTTTTTTTTTTTTTCTGTTTTTTTTTTAAATGCAAGTACGTTTAAAGATAAAAAAACTTTGTCAATATTTACTTTTATAATAATTTTACAGTTTCACTTGCCCGGCGCATTAATAAAGTTATGAAGCCCACGACAACATTACTATAACGTATAGTGGATGACTACACTAAGTGAATACAAGTGGATCTTAAGCAAGGCTTCGAAAAGTGATCAGATTTCCGTGAACAGCCTTTACAGCCGAACACCAAGCCTATCACTGGCTGCTGCAAATGAACAAGTGCTGAGTCAAGTTAAGGTACAGAAAGATTTAAACATTTTATTACTTGCAACACCTGAAACTATAAATTAAATAAGAGTTGGGAACGGTTAAGAAAGATGAGAATTCTAAACGAGTAATGCCATTAATTTCATAAACTTGTTCCACAAACTTCCAAGTGTCTGCAAATCATCAAATGGAGAAAGCTGATCTAGATATTTAAAGACTGGCATACTCGTGGTTATTTGCGTTGCCCTCTTACATATGACTGGAGTGCTTCAGAAATCCTTCATCTGGAAAAATACTTCAGTTTTATTGTTGGGTCACGCTATGAACAGAAAGTAAGGAACAGTTCATGTCCGATTTCTCAATAAAATTGTTCTAAAATGCCTATCTAGTTAAAAATGACAAAATACGTGTTAGAAGGATGTTTATCTGAGCATGAAAATTCTAGTAAAACATTTAAAAGTGGTGCAGTGATGTGGAGCATTCTTCTGTCGATATTATTCTGCCCTGATATATTTTGATGGTATGCAAATGTCCCCGTTTACACGCTGGATTTTTCACTTTGCTACACGGAAACGATGGTACATTTGACGCATGTGCCATTTTCCTTTGGCTTCAGTGCCTTGAAAAGCGCGGAACATCTCCAGACGGGTATAGGGAGAGGTCTTAACAATGCCTTATCTATGAAAATGCTTCAGAATTAGAACTTCTACCTTCATTTTAATTTAAAAAATATATGATCGTTTACCACAGATACATTGTTAACTTGACGACACTGTAAAACAAACACTTACAAGTACGTATTTACTAACGAATGTGAGCAAAACGACTTTGGAATAACTATAATTGATATCATGGCAAAAACCGCAATCAGAAGTGCACTCCGGCTGAGTGATTCAGCTCAGGTATGCAAGCTGACGAAAGCGTTGATTAATTCAAAAAAATATATATAACATTTTTTTAATGCATCTTTTTTTTAGGATAAAAGAGACCTACACAAAGCTTATCCAACTGTTCTACATAAGGGACAGATATATTTCCCGGCCAGCTGAAAGTTGAACTAAGTTGTGCAGAAATGATGTGAGTATCCCACGGAAACCTATAGGCTACTGGCAACGTCCGCCACATTTTCACGTGTACGAAGGGTTCAGACTCGAATATGTTCGGAACAGAGCCTGGGTTTTAGCGTGCTAGCCGCGAATTTCTTTAGCGGTTTCACATTCAATAAACATTAGCACAGAGCATATGACATATCAGTAGACCATTGCACACTGCCATAAATCTTGTGTGAAATTAATTCATAACTGAATACTTATTAGTAGTAGGGGCAGGTGGGTTTCATTTCACTTTTGATTAATCGGATTATCAATTTGATATCAAATTGATTGATCTGACTAAACCTTAATTCGATTTTAATCCGACCAAAAATGTAATCCGCGAATTGATAATCCTTTAGATTTTGGTTGATTGATCCAATTAATTTAATTTAACTAATCATGAAAAAAATTTGAATTTTTTAATTTTATGTCAGTTGATAAGTGTATAGTTTGGTGCAAGAGTGTGTTAACGGTATTTTTCAATATCTGTATTTCTTTTTTAGGTGGGAGCGGCATGGTAGCCCATCACCCTTGCAGCTCTGGCATTGTACTGAGGTGTAATGTGTTGTGAAAGGGGCATATAATATATATATATGAATTGTGTTAAATTGAGTAGTTGGTTCACCATCTGGCAGGCGACTGAGAAAATGGCAGCGTTTGGAAAGGTGTATTTGAAAATAACGAATAAAAGTATTTGTGCGAAATGAAATTATTATGAAATACGTAATAAAAGACAATATATTTTATTGAAAAATCAATTTTAAAAAAAGACATGAATATGATTTATGTCCTCAACAACAGCAGTTTCCTAACACGTCATGTATGTTAGGAATATAATGATGACAAACAGAAGATGTTAAGTGTCGCAAATGAAAATAACTAAAAGAATATGATTTATGCCCAAATACACAATGACTGTTTACAAATACAATTAAAACGAACACAACTACTTCGCTATCACAATTGAAAGACTTATAAATCGATAAAAAGTATGTTTAGAATGTATGTACTAGATGAAACAAGGAACCTTAAAAAAAATATGAACAACTATTTCCCTAGCGAAATAATTTACAACAGATTAAATTACATGAAGGACTCATCCAATCAAATACTAACGAATCACAAATGAATTACAGAACCTACTTCTACGTCAATGACTGGTACAGCTATCTTGGTGTCATACAGAAATTAAGAAATGAGTTAATAGAACTATACGTACAATGAATGCAAATAACTACTTCCCTACAAATAAATTACAGTAATCAAATACTAAGTAATCACAAACAAATTACAGAACCTATTTTCACATCAATACCGGTCCAGCTATCCTGGTGTTATATAAAAAAAAAACCCTAGCAATATATAATTTAAGACAGAATAAATTACATTACTTGAATTAAACCACACTAATCCTACAACACATGAATGACGAATTCTGAAGTAATTAACAAACACGAGTAATGCATTCAAAACATAATTTGTTTATATTTACTATGAAAGATAATAACAATAGCATACTAAACCTACACACGCCTCTCCCTGATTGCCTATTGGTTCTACAATGTTAAATGTTTTTAATGTTATACACGTCCGTTCGCTTGAGAAGTCGCTGCAGAAATGAGTCCAGTGTAGCATTAGCTGAACGAGTTGCTGGGAGCAAATAGAGACAACATCTGCTTCAGCCACTGTCTGATTATAGACTGAGGTTATGGCAGAAATGCCAGAGACTCCTGGACATTAAAATAACTAAACATTACATCATATAGAACACATCACAGATCAATAAAAAATTATTTTTCCCTGCTTATGAATTAACCAGTTTATATTTCCAATGTAAGCTAATCACAATACTAGACACACATGTTGCAATGTATCACACATAATTTAATACGGAATGATCTACCACTTAAACATTTCCAGTTAACACGGACAAATAAATTAAATAAAGATTTCCAATGGAAACTTCCAAATGAAGAAATCAATTTGGTCACTATTCATACACATTCTGAATTATACATACATGGAAGTGAAAAACATAGCCTATTTCCCTACGAATCTATTTTTAATGAATTATTGTTCAACAAAAATGTAATTAAGTCTCCCTCAGGTCTACAATGTCAAACGAAATTTTAAAAATGGACAAAGATGTAACGTGGAATGGCACAGAAGAATTTAACCCATTTCCAAGCTTTAAAATAAATTATTTTTAACACAACTTCCGTAGAAACTTAGCAAGGCTCGGATTGCATGGAGAACATAAAACTGCAACACTTTGTCTAGACGTAGGATATCTTTAAAAATACTGCATATAATTTTGTCTCATAATTAATGAATATACAAATACTAACTGAACGACTATAAAAAAATTAAAAAATTCTTTTTAATAACCGATATTAAGTTACAACAAAAAAAATAGACCTAAGTAAATGTCTTAACAGAAACACAGTTTATCCTTCCAAATAATTTTAACACGCCTTCCATCAAAACCCACCAAGTCCCGCATCACGTACGAAACGCTTTATAAAATCGTCGATTAAATTTTCAGAAAAGGAATTTAGTTTTTCCGAAATTATTCTTAGCCCGTTTAATGTTACAGAGGATCGGATATGAAAGTATAATTTCTTTCTATCACCGGAACCGTACCCTCTGTGTAGGACATCCAACCAAATTAAGTCATTGGTTTTCTAACTGCTTCAGTAGGTCGACTAACTGCTACACTAAAACCAATAGTTTGTACTTTTTCAATCTGGTCGACATTAATTAAAAATCGAATTTAATTTACTTGCAATTTTTTATCTCAAATATTTAATAAAATAATTTATTCATGTTTCCAAATTATTATTTTGTTATCTCAGATCTGTTTGCATAAATATACCAAATTTGGTATTAATCAATTCAACACATATATTGCATCATTTCTTCCATTTATGTTTCAAGTTTTTTTGTAATAAGAGTGGATATCACTTCATTAATTACAACTCTTAGATTATCTTGCATTTCTTTAAGCTGTGTTGTAAAAAATGTGTTTATCATAAGATTGAATTCCTTAAATACCCATTTAAAGGTTCTTCTATGCGGAACTTGGTGGGTTTCGGCGGAAGGTGTTTTAAAATTATGATAAAAATATGATATATAATATGGTTGTCGCATGGTGTCGGTCCAAGATGGCGGCGTACTGGCTACGAAGATGGTGGTTGAAGGTAATGGTGTACTGGCTACAAATATTGCGGGGTACTGGCTAGCAACATGGCGGAATCCAATATATCGGTCGCGTGACTGGAATTACAGAGCGGGAAGTCCGGGATCCGAGATGGTGGACAGAGTCAGAGAGCCGAATCCCGAATCCTGCACCAGCTCTCTCCATAGTATATTACTTATATCAATATAACTGTATTTGAAATGAGTAATTTTGTGGTATTAATTTGATATTTGTCCATGGGTACAGTGAGGGATGAATTCAGTTCTCCTTGGGTATGGCTATTATAGACACATACACACATGTATATATATATATATATATATATATATATATATATATATATATATATATATATATATATATATATATACACATGTGTATATATATATACACACATGTGTATATATATATACACATGTATGTATGTATGTATATATATATATATATATATATATATAGAGAGAGAGAGAGAGAGAGAGAGAGAGAGAGAGAGAGATAGTCCATTCCCAACTTATGAAAATGAACTTTTGAAAAAACTCTCTAGGCATAAATGTCGACCTGTTTTTTCAATAACCTGTTTTACACTAATATATAACACTGTGGTTAACTTTAGAGTACTGTATTATTGAATAAATGAAACTTTACCTTAATATCTTCTATAACTTGTAATATGTATTTCTTTTTAAAAATTAATTAACAACAGCTAGAGCAGGGACGTGTTGGCAACGACCGGTGATAAATAGTTCACAGTTAAAATATTATTTTAACCTAGTTTTTAGTATACTATTTGTAAATTAAATGGTGCCCATTGAAATATTTAAATATTTAGGTAGCCCCGATGGCAACATATCTAATTTTTCTAATGTAAAATAACAGCAGAAAATATCGTGAGTAGGCCGTAATGTTACGGTGCTGTTTTTTCGAGCGAGATGGCAACAGAAACCAACTATTCGCTGGGCGAGGCTTGTCGCTCCCTCTCTCTCTTTCTTTCTTTATCTCTTTCACTCTTGGGAAGTTTCAGTTCGCTAGTGAGCAGGAAAAATTAAACATGTTTTCAATTGTCTCATCTTTCATACTTACTACAGAGAAATAATGATTTTTGAATTTGCAATTTACAACTGAAAAGTGATTTTAATGTTTGAATACTTATTTTAATTTATTAAGATATGATGGCGGGGCAGTTACCAAGTGAAGTTGGCATGACATGGGGTGTTGCTTTTTGCCATACGAAGCGTAAATATATTCTTACTCCGAAAAATACTTCAAAATACCACATCACGTTTGTAGACGTTGGGTTTTTTAAACCTACCTAGGCAAATTACGATGTTGTGATAAATCTGTGTTTCCACGGCAGTAATAAATATACTGTGACGTGTGTTTCGTTGATCATTGCGTCTGTGCAATGGCGTGTCTTTGTGCATCGTGGTCGATGCGGTGGCCCTGTGTGTGTGCGTGATTTCAAATATTTGATTAGCACTATTAATACGTTTTAACTTCGAACTATTTTTATGACGAAGTTGATTATTTACATCCACGTCAGTTTATTTATCACAACGTTGTATATTTGCCCTAAGGGGTTTGAAACACAATTGTGTAACGTAATTTGCCACAATCCCGGAACAAAAATACTAATGCCCAGCACGATAATTCCAATAAACCTAATAAAAAGTAAGTAGCAATACATAGAAATATTAGTGGAATAAAAGTTACGGTAGGCTTATTTGTGTGCATGTTCACCGCTATATTTTAAGTTAGCATGACAAACATGACCAACACGAGTTGCGTTATTGAATTTAATATGCCTTTTTCGTTTGACTGGTTGTTCCTTCGTTTTAATATTTATCTCAACCGAGGCCGTCCTTTTAAAAAAATAACCCAACACATATCAGTAACAATAAAAAACTAACTATTATAGCCCTTTACCTCGCAGTAGTAACAATGTTAAACACAGTCGTGGAAAAATACTAACGTGAATTACATGTATTGTGTTATGTTGTGGAAAATAAATATGTTAATGTAAAATAACCGTAAGAATTGTTGTCAATTTAGGCATTTTTAAAACGTCATAAAGCTGACCAAAATAATGTTGAAGGCCTAAATTGTGAATATTCATACGGAATGGTTTTTGGAATATGACAGAATTCTTTGAAAAGCTGTAAACACTGAACAACACATTTGACAGGTATAGAAGTAGATGTCACATTTCAATGTTTATGTTTAAGTGTAGCGAACGTATACGAACACATGTACACACGCAATGGCATGCAAACATTGATTTTGACAGATGCTCCATGACAGTCACATGGCAATGTTTGTTTACATTTGGCGGAAGGATACGAAACGGGCCTGGAAATAGATATTTAGCAGGGCTCCGAGAAAGTTGCTTCCAGTGGGGAATGGACTATATATATATATATATATATATATATATATATATATATATATATATATATATACACACACACACACACATTAGAGAGAGAAAAATAGTTACTTGTTCCGTCTGATTTTATTGTAAACTAACACTCACGTTGGCACATAACATAATTATATATTTTTTGTAAACCCGTATATTTTCATTAACAGTTTTCACTTCTCTACATGACCACGGTGTTACAAGTCATAATTTTCTTTCTCGTTGTACAGCCATAGTCACGGTGGAAACCTGATGCGCCCAAGGTGACTTGGCAGGTTAGGACACAAATGTAGTTTACATTCCCCTTCCGCTGTTCGAAATCCTAAAAACCTTTCCTGTCTTCTGATCGTACGGGGTTATTTAGACTGCATTTCGCAAAAACTAAATTAAAAATAAAATCAGCTGATAACGTTATTTGACTTTAAAATATTTAACAATAAAAACCAGCATACCATGACAGTGGGTTGTCTCTTGTTACTGTTCGTGCGGATATCCAGTTTGCAAGGATCGTTCGACGTCGGCATGTCGCCGTCGCAGCGGGACTCCGGAAACAAGCGAATCGCGCTCGTTAATTTACTGCCAGCCTCGTTATCAATCCTCCTGCCCTTGATCACTGCAGTTGTCCCAGTGTGCGCATGACTGTCCGCCGAGCAGTCACCCCCTCCCTCCTTTTTTCTCACTCCCTTACACGGAGATTGTAATTGCCGAGCCCGGAGGTTGGCGTTCCTGACGGATATATGCGCTGCACCTCCCGGGGTCCGTGCGGCTTCTGTCACAGCCGGATATAATTACTGCGCCCCTCCTCCCCCTTTACAAACTCCTAAAACCCCTGTTGGTTAGTGGTGGGATTGTGAAACGGGAGGGAGTTTCCGAGCTCGGGCAGGACTTTGTTTACCGTCGGGCATAAACAAGCGGCGGCCTCGCGGGACGCCTTGCTTGCGGCGGTTGGCAGCCCTGCTCGCTAGCGATGACGCACGGCTTGTCTCGTGACCAGGGAGGGACGTGTTTTTCGCATGGATTATAGAGGCTATTCACGGTAAAGTGAGCACTTTTTAAGGACCTCCCAACAGGCATTAGGGTTTGAAGTAAAGCAACTGCCTGTGGAGCACTGCACCCGACTATACAATGTGAAGAAGTCATAAAAAAGTAATACAGACACTATAAAAATTATCAGAAAAGTGTGATTTAGGCTGCATATGAAAGAAGAATCTATATATTTTGCAACATTATAAAATATTTCACTTCAAATATATATTTCTTAAATGTAAAAGGATAATCGATTGAAATATTATGTTTTTTAACAACATTTAAACGCATTTCCATTCTGGGTGCTTCAGAAAGAATTTGGAAGAAATTATTCGTCATGAAATATCGTCATACTATGATTGTGTGTAAAATTTTTTTAATAATAATGTAGGAAGTAATTTTTATAATTTTTATGTGCGTCCATTTGTCACAAACATGTATGGCTGAAACTGGCGTAATAAAGTTAACTATAAAATTTATATAATACATTATTACTATGATTTTATTACACATGATCACAGTAAATAGTATGACGATCTTTCTTGAAGATTTTCTTGCAAATTCTGTTTTCTGAAGTATCCAGAATGGAATTGCGCTAAAATTTGGCTAAAAACACAGACTATTTTAATCGATTCTTCTTTTATATTTAAAACGTATATGTTCGTAAAATATTTTGTAATGTTGCAAAATATATTCAATCTTATTTCATATACAGCATAAAACGCACTTTTCTGAACATTTTCATGGTGTATGTACTACTTTTTTAATGATTTCTTCACGTTGTATAGTCGGGTGCATACTACATATGCAGTTGCTTTACTTCAAACTTAACCAGTAATAAATATATTTTATTGCAGTCTTAGGAGTTAAGTGTTGAAAGTGGTAAAATGTATACACTATCTTTATTGGTCACATTGCAATGTTTATATTAAATAGCAGCAGGAAGATTGAAATTGGGTGAAAGTAAAAATTTATATGGACCTTGAAAAGAGCTCACTTTACCGTGAACAACCTATAATAACTTTTTATAATCATGTCTGCAACACTCACCCACCCATTGTAAATGTAACTGTCAAAATCTCCTGGCCAGCAATGATGAATAAGTCTTAAAGTGTGAATAACAGAAATAAAGTCAATTCACTGTTAGTTCACTTTCTTCTGAAGCCCCACTAGCAGTCTTCGTTTAATTTCTATTAAATCATCTTAAAATTGCACAATATAAATCGTGACAATCCGAAATATTTATATTTCTCTTAATGGTTTGGCTAAATTTAATATAACAATATTTTATTCTTTGCACGCAGTTGGCAGTCACTTATTCCATTAGAGAAATTCTTTCACTAAAACAACTCGTGGTTTCCACATATTCTAAGTGGAGCCATTTTCACTGATCTATGTAGGTAGTTGAATTTCGTTGCGAATAAAGGGGTTTTTCGGTTTTCGAATTAAGAGTGGAGGCAAAACTTTAGACTTTAATAGCTATATTTTGTCTAAGGTGCATTTTTGCATATGTATATATATATATATATATATATATATATATATATATATATATATATATATATATATATATTCTTTCGTTTGTATAGAAGATACTATAAAAAATAAAGTTTAAAGTTGTAAAACAAAAATATATCATGGGCTGTGATGTTTGTTGTAAAAGCCTTTCAATTTATATCATAGCCGCCTGCTCTTAGTGTGGTATCCTTGTAGATTTCCTGTCTCCATTCCAAATGAATGCGGGCATTTTTCCTGATTGTGCTACTATCCACTCGTCGACCAGTTGTATTGATTTATTCGGTAATTAGTAAGTGAGGAATTCGGTTATGAAGTTATTCAGCAGAGCAAACATTTGACAGTAAACGCCTATATTAAATATTATATTGGTGTTTGGAACAAAATGCGTTTGGAAGAAATAGCGCATGGCAGATGATACTTAAGACGGAAAAAGCGTTTGTCAGAAAAAAAAATGTTCAGAACAGGCGTTTGGCGGATATTTCTGTCAAACTACAGTACTTATATTTTTTCCTATGAAGTCTAATTTGTATGGTTGCAGAAAGGGACTTATGATCGATCATAATATCTCGGTCAGCCGATTTCCGCCAAAACATTCCGGTCGAGTTGTACTGTTTTGAAACAGTTTAGTCAATTCCCACTTTCACTATTGGATGTCATTTATTGCAACGTGCTGTGATGTAATACTTATGAATCAAAAATATTCAATTCTCCTAGTAACCTAACTGATTGGCCCCCCGATGGACGCTCTGCCAGTATCCAAAGGAAACCTGCAGGCACGTTTATACGAAGAATATAGAGGTCTTAGCCTGCGTGAAATTCTTCTCGTGAAAATCGGGTGCCACTATTAAGAACAAATCGCAGATCTAGTTTAAGGCATGATTATGATTACGTATGACGTGTGTTTTCACTGTCGTACGAGAACTAGTTTCAGGTATGTGTCATGGTAGGTTGTAAATTAGTGTGTGTAAGCCGTTTGCTTGACAGCCGGAAAACAATTAGAAAATATTTGAAAAGTGGAAGGGGAGAGAGAGAAAGAGAGAGAGAGAGGAAGAGACTTTTGGGTTTGATTCCGCCGTTCGAAATTTTCCCGTCGTTCTCTCAGTTTTTAGCGAGTTAGCATTGCGTGGTTGCGGGGCATTCAGGCGCTTCGCATTTCTTTTGGTGGGGGCCCCCACGACATGTGATCTGCAGCGGGGGTTCTTACGCTGTCACGTCCCGTAGGCTACTGCCGAACCGCCCTCCTGGACGGCGCCCAGTTCCTCCAACCCCTAGCGGACGAGTTGCGATGCCAACCTGTCTCGAAAACCCCCGCGGACAAGTTAATTTAGCGAAATGTCCAACCCCTTACCTTTTCATATTCTCTCCCCTTCTACCATCACCGTGTTTTTCGCCCTTCCCACGCGAACCCCCGTCGTGTTTGAGTTGTGGCCTATTCCGCTGCAAAACTTCGGGTCTCCCTCGTGTCTCTCTCTCTCTTTCTTACGTGTTCCACCTGCCGCGTTTCCCTTCTCGTGCACAGAACGTTACATTTCCTCTAATACTTTATGTTACGTTTAAGTAAATAGACACCCCTGCCCGGACAGGCAACTTGACCGTTTTTTTCGTGTAGATGGCGTATATAGCAGGCGCTGCAAGAGATGTTACCTCCGAATTTCACCGGAGCACTGACACTGTAGCCGTTTGGCACAAACGCTTGTTCGCTCTGGAAGAAAACACGCAGGTACTAAATTTATTCTATACATAATTATGTATATATATATATTACATATAATTCTATTCATACATATTGCTATATTTATATATACGTATTATATGTATATATATATATTTAAAAATAAATATTTAGTACTTGCGTGTTTCCTTCTGGGGCGAACTAGTGTTTGGTTTTTCTCAGAGTGCTCACGTACCACGAAGATGAATTGTGAATACGAAGGTCTGCCTATTACCTCTACGATCATGGAGCCGCGACCTGTACCATTGCTCACTAAACTGCTGCATGAATGGTTGAGTACTACACCAGAGGTAAAATTTACAAGTCCTGGCACGAGGTTGAATGTAGGTGACTAAATTAAAATAATATTCTGAGTCCTACACAATATGAAAATATATTCCTAGTCCTACACAAGGTGGAACGAAGGTGACTAAATGAAAAAAATTCTCATACAGCTTTTGCGGAATTTTACGATGACGTGAAATAACGACCTGCAAGATGAAAACTCAGCATGTGACATTTGAATGCGATTTCTGCCACAGGCTGTTAACATGGAGTGATATTTTAAAGATAAATTCTGAAAGTTGTTGCACTGTTTCTCTGCAACTACAATCGGCCCCGCAGTAGGAATCAGCTCCGCAAAAGCAATCAGCTCCGCAATAGCAATCAGCTCCGCAATCAGCACCACCTCCGCAATCAGCTCCACCTCCACAATCAGCTCCGCCTCCGCAATCAGCTCCGCCTCTGCCTCTGCCTCCTCCTCCTCACACGATGTCTCAGTGCCTTCACGTGATTGGTCAGCTGAAATATTGTTAGACATGTAGGACAAATATGCGCTTAATATAAGCATAATTTTTATTGGAGTATTGTAGGCTAAGTTATGTTAGGTGATTTCTGAATTTTTTCTGGCCTTTGGAAGGTTAGGTTATGTTAGGTTGTTTGGACATTAATAGGTTATGTTATGTTAGTTTGACTGATGGTAGGAATGATTGTGTTGCGGGTTGGTCTGGACTTTAAACTTACTTGGTTCACTTGGGTTAACATGGATGGTAAGGTTGGTGTGTTGGGTGATATGTTTTTCCATTATATCTTTCTTGCGATTGTTGGTGTATGTCAAATGGCGTGGACAGTATGTGTGTGTCGGTGAGTCCTGTTATGCTAAGGCATGTGTTCGTTATGGGTTGCCAGTATATTTTGAATGGTGTCAGTCGAAATGGTGGATGGTATGAGAAGAAGTTGACTGTGTCACTGGTATGGGCTGTATGTTTTTTGCTTTGTATGGTCTGTGTATGTTGGTATGCTGGAGTGTTGTCACATTGTGCATTATGGTTGGTGTCTGATGCAATGATGGCATGACAGATATGCTGGAGTTACGATTTTTGGTATACTTTTGCTGAATTTTTTTATTTTTCTTGGTTTTGTATTATTGGAATGTGGGTAGGTAAGAGTAGGGGTTGATGTTTAGGGTGCTGGGATGAGTGTGAGGTAAATGTGATATATTTTTAGATTTTTCAAATTTTTTTACATACTTAGTGATTTTTCGTATTTACTTTGTTTGGTATGTCTGGGGTGTGGGGGTCAGCATTTTTATTTGCATGGATGGTAGGTATAACCAGGTGGTTTGTTTGATGGGTGGTATGATATTTGGCTGGTGTCTTATGGTAATGTTAAAATTAGAGATATGCTGGAGTTACGATTGTTGGTATATTTTTTCTCAATTTTTGTGTTTTTTTTTTTTTTGTGGTATTAAGTACTTTCCTGGAATGGGCAATGTCAACATTCGGTACAGGCTTATTTTAGGTGACATAATCGATACTCACATATGTGTGTTGAAATATATAATCTTACATGGAGGGCGTCGATCTTATGTGAGTAATTGATGGAACGAAAGTGACTAATTAGTGCTACCTATACTTTAAACACATCCACAAATAGGGGCTGTCACCTGGTTGTAGTACATAAGTGATGTAAAAATATGATATATAATATGGTTGTCGCACGAAAGTGAGTTGCAAACTATAAAACGAATAACAATAAAAACCACGGAGGACTGCACAAATGACAGACAAAAAACCAAGATGGTGGTCTCCAGCAATGTATAAACAAATGACAAATGAGAACACCAATATGGCGGATTGAGTATAGGCGAGGGGTTGTGAGGGTACCTCCGGAAATGTAAGTTTTTTTTTTTTTTTTCAATAAATCTTTTATAATTTTTTAATAATTTTTTTTTTTAATTTTAATAATCTTTTGTTAATTTTTTTTATATTAAATTTTTATTTTTTATTTTTTGGAAGTTTTTGATTTTTTGGGTTCAATATTATTCTAGGTAATGGGGTCAAGGTTGCCTGCATCTAATATGGTGGACAATATAGCTGACATAAGCACTATGGCTGATGATTAGATCTGACGCCGATCATGGCTCCCTTGTATCGTTTTGGCATACCTTATGCCTATAAAACCAATATGGCCCTCCAGGCCATATCCGCAGGTCTTCACCGATCCGCTTGCCCTGGCTTGGAGTCACGAGTCCACCTCTCCTGCTCTGGGCTGAAAATTGTCTTTTGGGGGGTTCGTTTTCGCAGTTGCAGAAAAAGGTACACTTTTAAGGGGGAAAAAATTCAGGGAAAAAGGAATATATTTAGGGATAAAAGGGAAAAAATAGAAATTCCAATATGGCGGCCGGTCAGCTTGGAGTTTCCCTCCCCCATCAACTTGCCACCGACTTTTCCATATCCTACTACTCGCCATACGAAAAAAGGAAATATTTTGGGATGATATCTCCGAAAAATAAACTGACATAATTCAGGTGCGGCAGGCCGTTTGTTTAAATGGCTTTAATTGAAACAATTAAAATTGGTATAATTTATCTATTAAACAATTCAACAAAACTCAACCGAATTCCGTACACTAACAATGTTCATTAGAAACATACATTTCGGTCTTTTAGCAAAATATTGCCAGGAGAGAAAATGAAACATTTTGGCATATTTCCGGAACGGTTCAATTAATTTTCATAAAATTTTGCACACCATTAGTGATACAGAAAACCACGTAAACTTACATGATTTAAGTGGGATCAGACATTGTTTTTTTAAATCGCAGTCGTACAAATATTTATAAAACTATATTTAATAAGTATTGAAATAATTATTAATATATATTAAACAATTTAACCAAATTCAACTGAACTTTGTGTGCTGACATTTACGCAATATCTCGGCAACCAATCAAGCGCTTTCCACCAAATTCTTCTACGTTAGGCCATGTAAACTTACGGGTTTTAAGTGGCTCATTTTCAAAATGATGGCACTGTACATATTTCAGGTTTGTCAACCCTGTCACTTAAAAAATTGGACTCATTACATCTGATGTTGATGCTCCGAATCTTAACTCCGTAATGTACAATAGTTGATTGCATGCTAGCCTATGGTGCGAAGTTATCTGGGTTCGAGTCCCGGGTAAGGCACTTGCGTATTTGTAACTGTCTCACCATTGTTGCATATGTTTCTAGTTCCATCTCTAATGATATTGCTGTCAACAGCCGTCGAGCCCTACCTACCAACTGCGCTTTCAAGAACTTCATTAAAAATTATCTCCAGTAATGTAGAGGAAAGTTGGCTCATTAGTTACATACGCAATTTCAATGTTATTACATATAGTTTCATAATGTAACTAATCGCTTAGGGCTTATCCAAGTGCGTAAGGTAAGGAGGCTTTAATTAAATAAACCTATCGTTTTATTATATTCATTTATTTGCAGTGGCGGGACTCTGCGAAGCCCGCATTCTCGTCCCTTGGACGCAAAGGGCCAAACTCCCAGTAGCCACACACAAATACACCGCCAACAACAAAAATCCTGGCAACATTCAAAACTTCAATTCATTCTGTTGTCACCTCCTCGAGAACAAACGTATATCAAGACCAGATTTCATCAGAGCATTGGCAAAAAAAAAAAAAAAAACTGCACAAGGAAAAAAAAGCAACTTTGAGTAAAGAAAACCCTGTCAAGGAACATTTTACCATCATTGTGAATATAAGTACGTCAAAAAAAATTTCTCCTTTTACTTATCAAAATTTTGTATAAATTGTCATGTTTTCTTTACATACACAGTTATTGTACATGTTCAGCGGCATACAAAATTGCCATGAAAACCATACATTTCTTGATAAAAATTTCTGTAAATACTTTTCTCGGTTTCACAATCATCCGTAAAGAAGTTTTAACATTATATATACACAGACAAATAACAATCTACGTAAGCCTAACGTTGGCGTTTGGTGGGAAAGGTTGGCTATTTGTTGGGCTGGAAAACACACATGAATGCCACGTTGGCCCAGCGTAAAATGCCAACGAAAATTTGCAACCATGATAATGTTTTGAGATTACTTCAAAACCATGATGTTTCTAAATCAGAAAATGCCATAACCTATGGTAAGTATTTTTTTATTGTTGGAATCATTGGTTGATGGTTTAAAACAATTGATAAACATGTTGATAGCAATACTTTTGTGTTTTTATGTTGGGCCAACGTTGGGAAACCAATATTTGACACAATTATGGAACAACTTGTTGAATGAAAAAAAAAGTCACTTCCTTGAATTTTATCAAGTATGTGGTGATAGTTAGTAACAATTGTTTAGTTGTTCCAATATTGTGCAAAAACATTATGCGAACAATGGTGATTATAATATGTTTGGTTAAGTAAAACTATAATTTTAAATAATTGTTTAAAACTAATGATTTAACTCTCAAACCATCTCTTATCAAAAATTGATTTCGTTGGTCGTATGTTGGTTGCATGTTGGAGAATAATTCTGTCGGCATTTGGTATGTAAAATTTTGTTGGACCACTATTGTGTAACCAACAATGTGCCAAAAATTGTAAGTAATTGCCATGCTTCTGATGAAATAAAACAATAATCTTGTATGTTTGTTTAAAATCAATGTGTTTAATATACACACCATGATCTATATTGACTTCTTTGGGTATGTGTTGCTTACTTGTTGAAAAACCTACTGTCGGATTTTGGTATGTTAACATTTGTTGGGTCAACATTGTGTAACCAATATAATGTAAACAACTGTAATTGTGATATTTATGATAAAATAACTTTAATATTTCGTATGATTGTCTAAAAGTTATGTTTTTAACATATATACAATTTCGTATTTAAAATTGACTTCGTTGGTGATGTGTTGGTTAGTTGTTGTAAACATAATGTTGGCATGCAGTATATTAACTTTTCTTGTAACACTGCACAACTAACATAATTTCATTAATAGACAATAATTGTTTTAAATGGCAAAACAATATTAATTTTTACAGAATGTGAAAACTTTCCAAATTTAATTTTTCTTATACTCTGTTTTGTTTCTCATGTGTTCATACAATGTTGTTATCATAACAGTTGACGATAATTACTTTTTGTGATGTTGACTAACTCCTCCCACTGTTGGCATTTGGTTGGTCAGACTGGAAAATAAGTAATGTTTGGATCCAAATATTTGGTAAATGTTTTGGAACACAGTTATAGATTTAATGTTTATTGATAATTATTTTCAGGTAACTTATAACTAAGACATGCAAATCTAAAGAATCAATTGCGGAATTAAGTTTTAAGTTTTACCACTGAAGTTTGGTTGGGCATGTGATAGTGATAATCATTGTGGGATGTATGTTATGTTGGAATAAAAATTGGCGTATGCTAATACAACCCAGTTTTCGTTACAGCTTCATGCGTGTGAAATAATATTATTATGTGGCATTGATGTGAGAGAATATTTTCCTCAGGCATTACTCATAAACAGTTACATTACGAGCTCTAATTCAAGGCTTTAAAATAAATTAGATCTGCGAAAAGTGTGTAACCTGAATTACTTCAGTCTATTTTGCATGGGATAGTATTTAAATACAGTTTCAAAGTATTAATATTTTACATAAATACGTTAAGATAACGTGTTGAACTGCAATAATATGGTATGTGCTCAATGATTCGTTAGTCTTCTGTAGTCACAGCAGTGTAGTTTCATATCTTCACAAGGAAAAATAAATCTAGCCAAATAGTTTTTTTTTTACTTAGTGGATCAAATTTATTTAAAACGCTGATGATCAATGTTGGCTGAATATTGATTTTTGGTTAGTAGTCGGTATGCAATAACACATCTTGCCAACGCATTACCAACATCGAAACATGTCAGTAAATCTTTGGCTGATAAATCTCTCGATGAATACCTTTCTGAAAGTAAAACACGCTCATATTAAACGTGTGCACATGACCTTAACATTATGTTGGGTCAATGTTGTATATCAGTTGGTAACCGATATTAAAGTCACGTTGGGCCAACGTAAGCCCGCGTGACATTTCGGCGTTGGGTCAACGTATTTTGCTAACGTTGTCCCAACCAAATGTTGCTACTTGGTTATACATGCCACTTTTGATTTTATCACACAAAACACCACTGTACAGGCATATTTTCATCGCAAAACACTATATATAAATAATATTGGTAGAATGTGCTCTCGCCAAAACTGACTAGACGTGGAATTTTACAGTTTAGCTCTGCAATGAACATAAAACATTCTTATTATATTTCCTCTTCACACTGAACACAATAATTATCGTAATTACCATAACTTTTTACTACATGGTGAGCATGAAATGTCTCAACGCACATATTTGTTTCTTTATACACTGAACATCTGAAATATTTTCGAAAATTGAAGCCATGATTTTAATTTCCTCATCTGAACTTAATGCTCAAAATTAGAACTTTTTTTTAGTGGTTTTCCATACTTAACTTTTGGTACATGTTATCATGATGCACTGATTGGTAAACGCTCAGTGATGTTGGTAACGACAGAGGTGAAAGTATGGACACCATTAGTGTGACGTCACACAAGGCTACTGGTTCCAAAACATGCTTTTGTTTATCTTGTGTTTAGATGGTGATGCATTTTGCGGTAGGCTGTAATCATTACAGTAAACGTCAAACGTGAACATTTTATCGTTTCCCAAAGGTAGTTAAAATAAATAAAACGTAGATAAAGCCTGTCTTGGCTAGTCTGCTGTGTTTACGATTTTATTTAAGTTTAAAAGAAAGGTGGCTCTTTACCTTACCCGATGGCATTGTGCAGGGTCGTATATTTAATTTGTTGAATTCACTTTCAGAAAGAAATCTGTCATGTGTCAGAAACAAGATAGTTAAGCAATAGTTTTAAAAGACAACTGAACACTGGTGTTTGTAAAGTGACAAATAAATGAAATAAAATTGTTGTGTGATGGACAGAAAGAGATTTTGAATCAAATCAATTATGTAGGTTTATTTCGGGCGTGTGTGTGTGAAATAAAGCAGAATTACCAAGACGCCACGTATTTTCTTGTTGCTCTCTGTGGCTAGCTGTTGCGTCATGACGGCAATCAAAGCGGTTTCACTTTTTGAAATTAATGGCGTGGGAAAAATGCTTTTACCATTGAAAATGTAATGAAATAATGGAGAATATTTGTGCCCAAAGCAGGTAAGTGATCAGTATGAATGCTCAAACCCATTAAAAGCGATCCTTAAAAAAATTACAGTCACGTTCAAAACGTAAATGACACATAGCACTCCATAAATGTAGACAAGGACAAAGACAAATTTCATACAATTTCTATGAAAATCACTCACAACAGATATACCCTCAAAATGAACAAAACTACTTTCTAGCACTACACAAACTTTATTACTCTCATTATCTGTAAAAATGATGTTTTATTGGTAGAAGGAAGTACGTTAAAAATTGTAATTCTGATTAAATAATAATTCATTAGTTCAGAATCAAGGCAAAATGTAAGAAAAATGCTGTCGTAAAATAAATTGAACTTTGAGATATCTGGAATCTAAATCACCTCAGTAAAATTACCAGATAAAATAGCAATTTGTGTGAGAATTTAATTCTTTGACTGGCTCGAAATTAATCTTAGCAAACAAATCTTGATTCAAAATTCATTGTACTCGGCTGTAGAACATGGAAATCTAAAAAGGTGGATTCTGATTAATGTTCTTCAAAATTAGCCACGCCCTTCATTCAAATTGCCGAGAAAAATTTAATACCAAAATTTAACTTGAGAAATTTCTGATTGAAAACAAAGTTGTAGTCGTAATGTTCCAAATTACTACTTCGGCCATGTACAACAGTTCGCCGTCGATGCTGAATGATACCCATAAGATTCATACGTAGCTGGACTAGTAGTAGAGATGGAAGCTCACTCAATTATGAAGAACTCAAAAGCTAAATTACATGCGGTATCGGGCTTCTGCGTGAACATTCCCCTCATATTCCATAACTAAGGCGCCTCTCAGCCCCTTCCTAGCTTACGATGGCCGGTTTAAAAGCAAAATTTTTGACGATTTCGCTGGAGCAAAAATTATGTCGAATAGCTATACATGGCATATAAGGAGAGAGTATTTAAGGGGTTGATACGATGGTGCTAATTAAAACTCGAAAATCCCAGTTATGAGTCGCTTCCTGAAACGTAACACAATCTTATCAGTCTTTAATTAGTTTCATTTTTCCGTAACAAAACTTAGTTGATAATACCAGGTAACGTGCATAGAGAAAACTGCTATAATATGGTAACACTTCCAAAGATAAGTGAGACCAGTTCACGTAATATATAAACTAAAATAAACGGAACTCAAAATACGTGAAACTGGAAAAAAAAATGAAATAAATAAATTAATAGTAGTTGTTAGGTTATTTCCTGGATTTCAATACTAGCTAATCCTTGGGGTAAGGGCTTTAAATTACTGTCAAAAACAAATAAGTGCCCAACTCAAAACAAATTAACATAAACAAATAAGCTTCCAACTTGATAGCATTAATTTTCACCTTTGCAAATCCGTAGTGTTTCAAAACACGTTTTTACCCCAAGTACCATTGTTCGTTTTCATTCATTTTCATGACACGTGCATCACCAATAAAATTCGCAGTTGATATGTAAAATGTATATTCCCGCACTACTGCAGGACGACTTCATTGAGATGTTTCAAAATATTATTTATTAGTGAAAGCTGTGACACAAATAAAGGAATTTGTTTATTTTAAATTTTCTGTATAACCAGCTGATGAATTCAGTGTTTGTAACTGTCACGTGCAAGATGTAAATAAAGCCAATCACTACCTATTAAAGTCGGGGTTATCACAAATGCGAGATGTCGCAGTTTTGACTTTTTTTTTAACCATTAACTGCTGTTATGATTTATGATTAAACGAAACACTGATTCCAGATTCTTTATTTTGGTTTGCACTGTTTGTTTATTATATCTTAAATAATCAGGATTACTATTCTTGTAAACGCATTTCCATTGAGCTAAAATTTCTTACTCTTTATAAATGTAAAATTGTGTTGGGCATGTGCTTTTGCAGCAGAGTTCATGTATCACGAAACCAGAGCTATACATATGAACATACAGACACAGGAAACCAACCAAGAATAATTGACAACCGGTAGTCGTACTTGAAGAGTACAGAGAACTCCATACAAGGAATTTAGTTATTAAGCGACAAATTAACGAAGCATGGACACTACGAAAACAAACACAGTCGTCTTCTTGCAACTGAACGATTCCTTCTGCAGAGTTCTGTATGTTCATGTACCTGTTGGCAATGTGATGCATCACTCTCAAGCCGAGTGGCACTTTTCGTCAACTAAATTAGTTATGTTTGTAAGCCGTTATAGGCAGGTTAACTTCATTTGCAGCACTACTTAGTACAAACAATAATTATTTATTTTAGGTTTTATAGTTCATACATTTTAATTCTATGAACTAACCTCGATGTATGAGTTGCCAAGCAGTTGTTGATTGGAAATATTACAGCAGCGTCTTTTCATAAAATTGAAACTAATTTTTATTTTAATGTTATGTTTGATTTTGGGCAGATATAATGTACAATAAGATATATAATTTGCGGATACTGGCTTCAACCGACATTCCTACCACTCAGTTGGTAAGTCTATTTGTTGAACTGATCAAAACAGGAGTTCTTTCGTAGTCTGAGTCATTTTTTTACCCAGTGGTCCTGAATATTAGTGCTCAAAAGTGATACTAGCCGAGGACTAATCATAATTTAATTTATTATCTGTGTGATTTTAAGAGCTACATATTAAATGTTATTTATATGAATACATTACGTTGATTATTTAAAACGTACAGACGGACCTATAAATTCCAGTCCCCGTACAACAACTATCCCTTTTTGGTTTTGTGTGTTTGTGTGTATAGTTATAGTTTTTTGCGACATAAACTCTGCTACAAGAGTGTGTATCCAAAAACGATTTATTATTTGTTTCATTAGTCACAATCACAGACCCGGAGAATAGTCGAAACTGTGAGTGACTATTGTAAACATTATCATTAGCTTGTCAAGGTAAATACCAATGTTTTAAAAATGAGTAGGTCTACTGTCAACGTTTTTAAATGCCGCTTCCAAGAATACATAAAATCTCTATAATTTTCTTTAATTTTCTTTTATTTCCTGTATGTTGGTCTGTTAACGATGTATGAATACATGTAAGTGGGTTAAGCGCAACCTATTTATTATATTTGACAATTTCCAGTATGTACTGCAACCTAGGAAAGAAACAAGTAAATATAATTATAAAAAAATTGAATACAGATGTGCTAAATACTGTCCCTCCCATTCAGAAAACAGGTCTATTATAAGCTGGTAGAGAATTATTTTGATTGTTACAATCATTTGTTTTTTAATTCAACTTTGTAATTGACTTTACGCAAATATAATTTAAGAGATGAGTTTGGGGAAGAAGTAATTGCCCAGGCAGGGCCTCTCATCCCTTCCTAAATGGTACTGAGGTGGTAGTGGTAGGACGCTTGCCTTCCACCAAAGTGATCGATGTTTGTTTCGCTGTGAGGTAAATCACAGATTTTCACATATAAGAATTGTGCTGAACTATGCTGCTGGCTGGCATGGTTTTCTCCAGGTTTTCCTGTTTTCCTCGCCCTTGCATTTCATCGCTGCTCCATATCTGCCATATTTCACCCTCATTGGATCTCCTACACCTTGGTTGTTAAAAACCACCCAAACATCTCTACTTCTCCCTTCTTAAGGTTATGGATGTCATGGGGGTGTAGCGGCTATATAGTACTCGCTATTCCACGAAGCACACTTCATTCTAAATACTCATTATCCATAATCAATATTTAAATTATAATCTTATATCCAATTAGTTTCCCTCAAAATTTGAATTTCAAACGGACCCTACAATTTACTTATTTAACTTCTTAACATATTGTCGACATCAAGTACATTAGAGAATGGTACACCAAGAGCACAACGAAGGAAATTCAAGCAAGGATTTGGTTATTGCCTTTATTAATGAGTCACACCAGAAACTGCCTGTAGTGAGTTTGGGTAACCATGGAAAACACATATCAGGATAACTACAATAGCTATTATGAATATGAGAACTGATATGGTTGTATATTCTTGTATTGATACACAGTTGATTTCTCGTCACGGAAACCCTACTGGCCTGGGAAGAAAAAAATTATAAAAGAGTGAAGTTTTTCTTATAAGGTGTAGTTTTTTATTGCAGCCTATAGGAGGTGATTTGCCGTTAATACGTGGCAAGCAGCAATTTTATTACCCGGAAAGCTAAAAGTAATACTTGGAACTTGCTTGGATCAATCGTTCCGTTTATGTATGCCTTCACTCTACTCTAAATTTCACAGCCGTAGATATTAATAAATTAATTTCATAAACTCCTTCACTGAAATATCAAATAGGCAACTAGGAAAATAAGTATCGGCAGTTTTATAAAAGTGCATGTACCTCTAACGAGTCCGCAACTTACAGGGTAGTACTTAATTGCATGGCAGGTTAGTAATCGCAACCATACTTGCGAAAATTAAACACACTGTGACTGTTAATTTACAAACTTACACGGATAACATATCACTATACGCACCATAACATAAATGTGCAACATATATCTTTCACGTATGCATCCACGGTATACGAGTACACTAAACACTATTACTTTCGGGAGTGTGCTCTTCTGGACTCGCATGGCTCGGCTCTTACATATCTTCACCCATTAATGTTAATGTTCTTTCCTCACCGAATAAATCAACAATAGATAGCAGTTTAATACGTGTTTACCCCCTAAATTCGCATTTCACAAATGCCAGAATAACACAAATTTTGGGAAAATTCAGAACTAGCGACTTTATATAGCACTCGCTAGGCTATTCAAAGTAAACCAGCGGCTCAGCCTAACGTCACAACTAATGGTGTCCATGGTCCATTCACGGTTACTTCCGACTTTTCTGAAGCCCCGCTGAAATTTCACTTACAAGATATTCCTCCCCCTCATGCAAACACAGCTTAACCAAGTCTTGAAAATTACAGCAAAGTGATAGTGCACCACATTCGTGCAAGGTCTTTGTTATAATATTTCGCATAAGAACTATTTCTTACTAGGCATTACCATACCCCGGTTTTCTCCATGTTTTTATTCATATTATTAAAAACTGAATACAATTTACAGATAAAATAGAAGTGAAAACTCATTGTAACCAGAAATTCGTTATTTTTGTTTAACAGGAGTATAAGACGCGTGTGATACATTGCATACCTGGGAATCAAACAAACACGTTATGCATGGAGTGATTTTTCAAATGTTTGATTCAAAAAGTGTGAAGAAACTGCGAATAGACTACAGCCCCATATCTTCACATGCAATCATGACTTTTTACCCTAAAAACTCATTTTTAAATTACTTCTGGCTCAGTGGATAGAGCGATTCCGAGTGGGGCCTTAGTGGCTCAGAGGATAGCGCTATTCCAAGTGGGGCCGTAGTGGCTTAGTGGATAGAACTATATCTAATATTGAGTTAGTTTTCAGTCTTTGTATGATAACAAAAATTTGTAATATCGTAACTATTCTAGGCACGTGACCATACTGAATACACGGTCACAGACTACTAGCCCCTAGTTTGTGAATACTGAAATTGTTTATTGTGCGTTCAGTTGGTTTTATTGCATTAAGTGTAAAGATTACGAAATGTATAAAATATTTTCTTTTTTAATAATTTTACAGTTTCACCTGACCGACGCATGAATAAAGTGATGAGGCCAATGGCAACGTTAATGTAACATTTGACGAAATAATACACAGTATGCACACACGTAGAGCTTAAGCCGAGATTTCAAAAGCGCTCATTTTATCGTGAACAGACTATAGAACTAATTTACACTCTGCAAAGAGCTTTTTGGTAGCGCACTGAAGCAGACACCGGTAAGCGTTTTGTACTGACTTCATTAACTGCGACCAGTTCAGCAAGACTTTATCTGCAGTTTTGTAATATTTGCATGTACAGAATGTGACCTAACTGCAATCACGTCCATGATATTAAAAATAGTATATAGTCTATTCGCGGTAGCGTCACACATTTAGAATTACACCCTTGAAAAAACCCGCTATTTAAAGTATGTTTGGTTGTTTCCCAATACGCCATGTATCACATGCGTTTTATACTTCTGATAAAACAAAAGTATTTTATTTTTGGTTATATTGAATTTTTATCTACTTAACTTATATTTCAACTATAAAATATAATATTTCAGTTATAGTAAACATGAATTAAAACAGAGAGAAACTAGAGGTGTTGGTAATTGCTAGCAAGAAATAGTTCTCGTGCGAAGTATTATTTAATTGAGTGCGCACAAAATGCAGCATGTTGTCCCTTTAGTGTAATTTTTTAAACTTTATTAAGGCTTGTTTGCTTGAGGTGGGGTAATAGCGTTAAAGTAGTATAACTTAAGCAGTGCTTCAGAAAGGAAAGGGAAATAACCAGGAATGGAGCTATACATTACCAACTCCACTACATTTCAAAATGTTGATATAACCGTGGGCAGCTTACAACCAAAATCCTTATTCATCCCGTCGTTGATGTTGATGAGGGATATAATTAACACGGGTAGTGACGTGAGAACGCTTGAGTCACAGGTAAACGATAGCTTTTAGGTGTTGCAACGAACGTATTTTTAAAGGCTGTTCGCGATAAAGTGAGCACTTTTGAAATCAACCTTAGAAAAAAGTCACTGCCCCATAATTAATTTATTTTAACGAGCGCATTGAGTGACATGCGCCCTGTAAAGTTGGTAACGATGGATGAAAAGTAGTTCAATTATATAAACGTCGAATAAAAAGTGTTATGTAACCAATTGTAATAACTTTATGCTTCGCGGTATACAAATGACCAGATTTGTAAAATATTTTATCTTCCAATATTTTCACAGTTCCACATGACCGACGCATGAATAAAGTTATGAGGTCCATGAAAATGATAATTTTACATAAAGCGGAAAATATACAACGTGCATACATGTAAATCTTAAGCAGGACTTTCCGAAATGCTTGTTTTTCCGCGAACAGCCTTATAGTTCGGAACTGTATTGGTATTGCCATAATCCTCTGATGAATATCGCAACCAATAAAAATGTGTTTGTTCTTCATGTTACTTGCAGCGTCTATCTGTAAGACTATTGAATAGCTTAACAACGATTTTTACATTACGGTAAATAGCGCAATATTAACAGTAAACTATTATAAATATGTTTATTTCACGTAATTATTTGGCTACATTCAATAAAACTATATTTAATTCGCCACTGTAGTCGGCCGTCACTTATTAAACCAGTAAAATAATTTCCCGTCACTAATTCAATCACTGAAAATTTTTAATTGAATCAATCAGTGAAGCCGTTTTCACTGATTTGAGTAGTTGAATTTCACTGCGAATCAGTGGTTTCCCACTGATTCGAATTTAGAGTGTAATGATGTTTAATAATGGTATAAACATCCTATTAAACCAGCTCAACAGGAAACTAAAATGTAAGGATGAAAAATTTGAAATATTTATTTACACACGTCGTCCAATATTTCTTATGTGTTTATAAACAATCATATATCGTCAGTAAACACTTCAGCTGAGAATGCTATAACGTAGCGCTTGGACGCAGGCTGGAAACTCGGTCGATCTTCAGAACTTTCTTTTATGTTAACCGAAGCTCTTAAATGTACGACAAATCTTAGTTTGGAGCAAACAAATAGGAACAACATAATAATTTATTTTCTACAACAAAATATTTAATTGCCTCCATAAAACCAATAAATTTGTTTGTGCCAAAAAAAAAACACCTTTTTCGATTAAAGAAACCCTTATTCTCCAGTGCTGGTACATTGTCACATGATGAAACACCAGTGTTCTAATTGATAAAAATGTTTATGGTACCACGTGGAAAAGAAAGAAGAAATTGTCTTGGGGGGGGGGGGGGGATTTCTCACGGAGTACCCAATTTTAAAATATATATTACATATTCGGTGTTAATATTTATTGATATTAAGTTACGTGTTTAAATGGTATTCTTAGTTTCCGGTCTACCTTACGAAGTAACAGACAATTTCACAAAAACATACTATGTATACAACAAAGCAACATACATTTAGGAAAACAACAAATATTATAATTTTTTTCTATCATAGTAGTTTTAAACAGTTTCGCGCGGGTCGTCACAAGAGACAGGCGCACACGAACTGCAGTCGGCGAAGACGTGTCGCGGTGTCTGGTGACGATGGCAGACAGCACACTATACCGCGCTAAAGTTGCCGCGTGTTTGCGTCTCGGGGAAAAACCAACTTGCGTGCCTCCAAGCCGCCATATTATGCCTGCGCCCGAATGCATTTACATTGTCGCTTATTTACAACGTCACGATTTTAATTGAACACGCGCGGGGCAGGTGCAGGGGTGGAATTGGGGGGGGGGGGAGAGGTCGATTTTTGGAGCACAGGGAAGGGGAGAATTTCTACCCCCGTATTCTCACTCCTCGCGTGTGTATAATTAGCTTCCCTTGCGTTACCCGATACTGGAGCGGGGGCGGAGGGTAATTCTCGAACCCGGACAACGTGGCTTAGGGGTGAAAAGGGGGTGGGTAGGAGAGAATTTGGTGATCGGGGGGCAGCGATAAGACGGCGGCATTTTCGTCGACCAGAAGGTGGAAGGGGAGGCGGTGAACGGATCGACAACCAACATTTTTTCTCTCTCTTTCCGGGATATCGTGCGTTTAAATTCGAAATGACCTGGTTCGAGCACACCGACCCTAATTTCTATTGCATGTCGCCGGCTTGTTTGGATACTTTAATTGACAAGAATTTGGTACTTCGAAGCGTGAGCTACAAAGTACCACAGAGTACGTAAATATCAGGTATTTTCGTGTGGTTTGCTATTCTGCTGGTTTAGCAATATTTCTATTTTTATTTAGTTCGCGTTCGTGTTACCGGAAGCACTTTTTTTGCATGATTTTGCTATTTCAGATAAAAAAAGGAACTATTTTGACTCTTGCCCGCGATAGTACATCAGAATTGTTACCTTGAAAAGTCTTGAGATGGATGATTGCTAAAGGTTATTTGCTTTTACGTAGATTGGTGACGAGAATATGTCTGTATATCCTGTAAGAAGTGCACAGGAATATTTACTTACGATTGAAAATAATGATGTCATACTTGTCCTCGAAAGTAAGTTTTCCTGAGAAGCCTGAAATTTGGATAAAGGCTGTTCACGGTAAAATGAGCACTTTTGGAAGCCCTGCTTAAGATCTACTTGTAAGCACGTTGTGCATTCTTCCACCTTATGTAAAATTAACATTGCCGTGGTCCTTATCACTTTATTCACGCGTCGGTCAAATGAAACTGTGAAGCAATTATAAAAGTAAATATTTTACTTATCTGATAATTTTTACACTTGGATGAATTTTAATACAACCGAAAGCCAAATAAACAATTTAAGTTATCTAAAGTAGTGACCTGACACTTTTTATTCGACGTTAAGATATGGAACTACTTCCCGCCATATTAACCAAATTTACTGGGTGCATGCGGCATGCCACTCAGCGCGGCCGTTAAAGTATATGCGAGCAGTGGCAGAGACTTTTTTCTAAGGTTGATTTCAAAAGTGCTCATCTTATCGTGAACAGCCTTTGCTATGCGTCCCGATGGACAACACCGTTGATTTGTAGCACGTCAGATAACTATGCGTTGAGATGAAAAGAATCTGGAATCAAAGTCCCGTCGTTTTATCCGTAGTTTATGCAACCGTGCTACGTATATCATAGAGATTTAGTTCTAGGCGTCTGTGGTCTGTGTGCAGAAAAATAGAACAATGCCTGGGGGGAAGGAGGATACACTATCTAATCAGGAGCATAACGCGAAGCCAAAATATATTTTCAAATTTTCCAAAGCGCGAAGCATTATTGTGCTGGGAATTACTTCTTGTAAAGGTAGAAAGCCACCTGCGCACGGTCACAGAGTAGGTAGTTCCACAGCTCCACAATCGCACTCCATATTCGTCTCATTTAATACACCTCGTCCTAAACTCGCCGTAGTCATACTAATATAAAAGCAGAATATTAAAGCGTAATTTTAACTAAATTTAACATGTTTAAAAGTTCCCCCTTCACTTCTTCGTTCATTCTAACGGAGCTGCTCACAATATTGTGTATGGTTCCTACATTTTAACAATTAACTTAACATAGAATAAAGTGATGAGAACTGAAGCTAAATAAATATTCTAGTGCTAATACCCTAATGATGTTCACTGGAACACGAGATAAAGACTACTTTTCAGGGAAGTAAGTCAAGGAAAGGCCAATATCGTTTTAGTGCTTAATTCATTATTCTTTTTTTTCCTCCAAATTGCTACTAATGAATTCATGTTAACTTTAAAAAAATATGTTTCAAGTAATCTATAATTCCAGACTAGTTTTAAACGCACTAAATGATATAAGTACTGACCTAATGATATAATTTGAGGTTTACTGAATTATTATTTAAATAGTGTTAACCATATTACTTTCCAAAAAAAAATACTGTAAATCTAAACGTGTAGTACGAAGGAATCATAATCACCTTTTTATTTATAATTAGCTGTTCACACGACAGAAATAGAAATAGAAAATTGAAATAAGAAGTGAATATTGTCAATAGTAATTTATGAATAATAATGCCTTTAATTAAAATAAAAATAATAAATTTAAAAGGTTTAAATATTAATCAAATGGAATTTACAAATTAATTTTTATATTTATACAGCCCACCATCACTTCGCCCAGGTTTTGTGGAGTTATTGAAATGCACACCTAATAGTTGGTTTGAAAGATTGTTACTTTATTATCGGAAATAATTTGATAATATGTTATTTTACTATGTTTTTCCAAAAACTAATACATCTTTTTCTATTATGCGTATTATATTAATGATTATTTAAAAAAAAAAAACTATTGTTATTTCGACGATGCTTTTGACAACAATTCTTTTGCAAAAAAATAAGATATGAAACATTAAAAAAATTATATGAAAAAATTAATTTACTTCATTGCCATTTGAGATATCAAGATGAAATAAAGAGCAGATTTTAAATAGAAATAAACTCTATGATCTCGTAAAGTTTTATGAAAATCCATTAAGCCGTTTCGTAGTCTATTCTGGACAAAGATCCAAACAGACAGACAGAAATTTTAAAAACAGTTATTTATGCTTTAACATTTTTTAAATAGCATATAACGCTTAGATGCTGGTAGAACCTATTAATTTTGAAATAACAGATAGACCCTTCAATTTAATTTATTTGTATAGAGTATAGACAATATATATTTTTGTTATAATTATTCACAAATGAAATATTAAAATAGGGGTTTGCAATACGAGGCCAACCGAACAAGGGACAACGCGCCTAAAATATAACCTTTGTTGTACTGTTATTACATATAAATCATAATTTTAATAATCTCCATATAATCTAGGCCAGATGAAAAACCCAATATATGTCAGGTTATGCGTATCCTTGTATTCAAATGTAAAAATGAGCACATAGATTTACAATGGACGTATTATTTTGACGTATATCACCGCATAAATATAATGTGATGAAACGAATTTTGAAAAACTATAGCCACCCTGCAAATATATGCACTAAAATAAAACTGTTTAGTTAAATTAATAATTTTAATTGTAACACTTGCAAATGGAAGCACATGCTCAACGTCTCTTATTTTGAAGTCAGTCTGGCTGAATCTCAGAAAATTATATGGGTTCGCAAAATTGTTCTGAAGTAGAAACGACCGGATGAAATCAGAAATGCGTTGCATATAACTTACAGCTCTTCATTATGAAAGAAAAAAAACTTGGAAAAAACTCTTTGACCACACTGAATTTCACTTGATTTTAACATCCATCTATTGAAAACACTGGATAATAACATAAATGAAATATTACATATTACATGACCATCAAGTAATAAGACTTAGAGGGTTCAGAAAGATAATTCATAGTATAGAAACAGAAACAGTTCTGGCGAAAGTTGACGACGTCTAGATGCCAATACCTATCTCACCAAAATAAATAGCACTTCTGAACACCGAAGAAATGATCCATAAAACACGTGCGATTAAAGTGCATTCTTCACAATAGATTATTGTGATATTAACGGCGGGATGAAAATTTTAATTAGAGACTGAATATCGTTTCCTTAGAAATAAAGACAAATCGCGCGTGTTTGTGATGATAGGAATATATTGAGTCTTATATATATAAATATATATATATCTTAGAATATCACACTTCTAGATGATTCCTGGCCTGGTTGGCAGTATTCAGTTATTTACCTTCGGGTCCGTCTTATCCTAAAAATGCACTTGCTCCAGTCTGACTCCTTGAACATAATAAAATAGAAAATCAGAAAAAAAATCGCGAAACATGTCACTTGAGTTATTTCTGATAAATTCGAAGACTGAGTTTTCGAATTTAATTTCTTAATGGTTTCAGCAAAATTTAAGTCCAACATTTTTATTTTGTTGAAGTTAGAAATTACATTGTGAGTGGTGTATAGAACCCTGCTAGCTCCCATCCTCCACGCATGCCTTAACCATGTCTATCTTTGATTCTTTTTTTTTAATTATGGACATTTGCCATTGCAAACACTTCGTTGCAATCCCAGAAAACCTACTAGGTTGAGAGTACAACGAGTTTGCAATGGCGAATGTCCATGAATATTAAAACAAATAATTACACTCATTGCATGAATCGTTCAAACAACACCTGTCTCTCTATTTTTCTCCAAAGAAAATACAACGTTCTTGACTTTAAAATTATACCTCATATGTTCATATAATATCATGCTGTCGGTTTTTGTGTCTATATTTGTGTATGTTTTGCTCTACTGAACTCCGTTCTCTCTTATGCGGAAAGCATTGTTAACGCAAGTAGCAAATAAGACTTGGTAAGTTTAACTGAATTAATGTTTGGAATTTATGGTCATTTTTAATTCCTAATTCATGCCTTAAATGCATGCTAAGTCTGTTAATAAAACAATTATTAATCTCTAGATAATCATTGATCTTCTCCATTATCTCATTTCTGGGATCTCCAAGCAAAATTAAAACTTCAACTTAATCCGTGTAAGTTTTTTCTGTATCTATAGAGAGGTTTGAAATGGGAGAATATTTTTACTTTGTTCCTGCATGTGCGGGTCTAGGCGTTTCTTGACTAAAGAAACGAATGTTGAAGATGCGATTTTTAAAATGTTTCACGTTTGCTGGACCCCGCTGCGAGAAGGGGACCGAGTTTGCGCACGGATCGGGAAGAGAGAAAGGACCCGCAGGGGGATAATGTCGCAACACAGGTCGCGGCCAGCGGAATGCTTTTTTGTCGGCTCTTTGTGGCGGCATTGTGGGGCGGTTGTTTTGTGAGGGTGGCGCGCCTGGCGGCAGGCTTCGACGCCTCCGCACACTGGAGTAGTCCCCCCCCCCCCCCCACCCCTTCAGACCCGCGCTAAGTCCTTCCCTTCGACGGATTTCACGGCCTTCCAGAACGCTTCTCATCTCCCGCTGCCCTCGGACGGGACGCGCCGCTGCCGACCCGGATCCGCGATCCGTTCCCCGCACGACTGCAACATACTGAAAAATGTTGTTCCTTTAAGACGACTATGTGCCAAAACGTTTTCTGTGAAATGGTCGTTTGCACGTAAACGCGTATCTCGGTAAATAAAAGTTCTGGAAAAACACCACTTTTTTGCCAGAAAGGAAAAAACTATTGTCTATATCCCTACAGTTTTACTTTAATCATATTAATAGTATTAATGGAGAAAAAATCGTAAAAGTGGTCAAATATCGCATTTTTAAAGCTTGCCTATGCAGTTTCCTAAAGCTGTAAAAGAAAAATACGGTCATAAGCAAGTCGTTTGATCCGTGTACTTTCATCGCGTGTAGTAAAGTTTTGCTGTTACAGATATAATTTTCACAGTACAGCGTCACTATTGAAAAACTGCACGCCTAGCGCGTAGGGGCGATGAGGTGCCAGGAGTGCTTGTTACTGTCGCCCGTATGGCTCCCTCACTTCTTGACTTTGAACGCCCAGCTACATAAGCCTCTCAAGGAGCCTTCTTCCTAGTAAAGAATTTTAAACGCCTCACGTACGGTCTTAACAAAGCATTGCGACGGCGATGGAAGATAGCATAATCAATATTCGCGTGTATTCTGTTTCCTCGAAATTTTAGGCGGTTACCAAAGGCTTTGAATACAGCAATCTGTTCAGAAAAGATACAGCGTTGTCGCTATAGTTTAGAACATTGTTTTACAGAAAAATAAACATCGTCAACTGAGGGCTGCTTACAGCGGGTTCTGCGGACTCTGACCATTTTCAACGACCACGTTAAATTGCATTGTGCAGGAAATAATTCCAATCCATAAAATCTTAATTCAGAAAAGAAGTGGAGTATGATAACAATATTCGTTTAATTCCTTCCTGCAGTGGAATGCACGGAAACACAGCACGAATGTCTTTCTTTTTCAAAATGATTTCTGAATAAAAAATCGTCCAAAACCCACCAAAAAAAAAATTTACTGTGCCACATTTTTAAACACATTCAAGAGTATTTGATCAAATTTGTTAGACGGAAAAATTGTATTGCCAAACATACTTGAAGGCGAAAACTCGGTTTTATAACAGGGGCTTTATTCAGTGCTTGTTTGATTGCACTTGGAAATTAAATAGCTAAGGTGCGCTCATTTCTGCATTTTGAGCGAGAACGAAGATGAAGGGCATGTAAACACACAAGACTGCATAACCTTACATAACGTAATTTAACGTTTCTGGGTGTAAAATAGCTTATATTAATGCTGGAAACTATACAAAATATACACACCTCAAACAGATCTTTGAACTTCCAAACCTAAAATCCGGCCCGTTCTCAGTAAAAGCTAGCTCGTCTGCCTTGGACATTTGAAGGTCAAGACAAATTGGATAAAAATTTATGGTACTGTGCCTTACCAGACGAAGCAAACAAATTACTTGAGCACAGTGTGCAATGAAACATAAACTGAATATGGTGTTAGGGACTCAAGATGCAGTAGAGTGATCTTCGACTTATGTATTTATTCCTAGCAATGACTCACGCAATGCCATTAGAAAAAAGTGCCGTGGATTTTGTTTATGTTAAGATTTCTGAGAAATGCACAATTTAATCTCATGCACGCACCCACATGCACATACTATATAATGTATAACCCACTGGGAACGAGCCGGTGATTCTTTTATAAAAATGTCCCTGATTACAACATCAGCACTGCCTTTTCCCGACTGAAGTGAAATAATTTTAGAGAATAAATAGTTCATCATATAGGTGCGTGTACTACAATAACGCCCTCCGGCATACTGAGACAGCTTTGATGCACCTTACATTTTCGTTGGTGAAGTGATAAAGCACATGTAAAAAAGAACCAACCTAGGAACAACTTTATGTTGGACTTAAGGAGAGGGTTTAGGGTTTAATTCGATTCACATTTGTTTTAGATTCTTGATTTATTACCAAAGAAAGTAAGTTCGTGTACTTATTGGTGCCCAGAATGTAGGCAGCCACGCACCACAGCGACGTTCAATAAGATAGTGGACTTGTGCCGCGAGTGTAGACAGCCAATGGATCACAGCGTTGTTCAATAAGCTCGTGGACTTGTGCCACGAGTGTAGACAGCCATGGACTGCAGCGACGTTCAATAAGCTTGCTCACTTGCGCCGCGAGTGTAGACAGCCATGGGTCACAGCGCCATTCAATAAGCTCTTGGACTTGCGCAACGAGTGTAGACAGGCAATGGATCTTATCGATGTTCAATAATCTCGTGGCTTGCGCTGTGAGTGTAGACCCCCAATGGATCACAGCGATGTTCAATAAGCTCGTGGACTCTCGCCGCGAGTGTAGACAGCCAAACACCATGTCATCCACGAATATTAATGACTGTAAGGCGTATTTGAGATCTTCTGCTGTGTGAAGTAACACTGTTTATTCTACATTTACTAATATATATTAATGTAATAGGTGAAATGTTTGTAATACGAAAATTTCAAGTTTCTGGGAATGGTCAAAGGGTAACTTATAGGGTTGACGGCTGTGTCTGCAAGAGTATTTGGTGTTTTTCCAGAGTTGTGAACACAAAACACATTCTCATTAGCACCTTTCCTCCACATGAAACCACGTGTTGTGGCAAAATGGGAAAATGTGATGTGAGAGACATGAGCATCGCTGGACAGCTAAGGACCACAGCGCTGACGCAGATGAATCGCACTGGCCAACGGCAACGTCCTCCATACAAAAACCAGGGGCTGACACTCCTGAGATTCTAGGTCGGTGTGCAGTTATGTGGGGTAAATAGTCTGCCTGCTACACCGCCAAGACCTCCCAAAAGAATATTCCACAGAAATTTTATTTTAAGAAGACCTTCTATGTACTGAAACATTTTTTTGTGAATTCGTTGTTTGCGCGAATACGCGTATCTCGGTAAATAAAAATTCTGGAAATGCAACTTTTTGCGAGGAGAGGTAAAAAATAGTCATCTACGTCCTTATCTTTTTACTTTTATCGTATTGAGTGTATTCGTGAAAATTATCCAATATCGCATTTTTAAATCTTATCAATGCATCTTCGTGAGGAGAGAAAAATACGATTATATGAACGTAGTTTAATCGGTGGGCTTTCATTGCTTGTAATAAAGTCCCACTGTTACAGATATAATTTGTACAGTACAGCATTACGACGTAAATACTGCATGCCTTGCGCGTAGGAGCGATGAGGCGTTAAGGGCGCGTGTAAGCGTCGCCCGTATCGCTCCCTCGCTTCTTGAATTTGTACGCGCAGCTACATAGGCCTCTTAATAATCGGTCGATGAACTAATTTTAAGTCAGCTATGGAGTGGAGAGTTTTGGACGGGTCTTGACATAGAGGTCTTGAGAGCCGATGAGGATAAAATGAGGTTGGTTAAAGCAGCGCCGGCATGCAATAGGGGAAATGGGAGAACTCCGAGGAAACCCACTGACCATTTACATCATTCGGCACGATTCCCGCGTGCGAAAATCCGTGGAGCGACCCCACCGGGAATTGAACCCGTTTCGCCTTGGGGGGGGGGGCGAGTATTCGGACGATTACCCTAACGCGGCCCCCTAGGGTAAACTAAATACTGTCAGAAAATTCAAAAATCTTATTCAGCAGAAGGCACGATCCACAAAACAATCTTGCAATAACTACTTGATTTGGTAAAGGAGAGAAAAATATTTCAAATGTCAACATTCATAATTAGTTAAAAATGCAAAAAATTTCGTTGGGGTGAAACTTTTGAGATGTAATTATAATTTGCCATTAATCACACAAACAGTGAAGGAATGAGCAGAGCCGGGTGTATCAAACGGAAATAACAATCGTTACCCAGAGAACGGGTCTGAGTATTGCTACAACGCGCCTTGTGATCTTCCGCGAGAATGTGACACGGATAAAACACAATTCAGATCACGTCACTTGCAGGAAACTATTTAAATTTAAAGGGGAGGTATACTACATCGGACCAGTTTTAGAAGTTATGAATGTTTCGTTATCGATGATCCATTTCCACATGTATCATTGAGAGGCCATAGTCAGTGTATATTTATGCAGTAGATCACAATACTATGACAAAACCATACAGATAATATGTAGAAAAAAATACATTATTAAAACCTCAAAACCCATTAACTAATCTAATTCAAGGAACTGCATACTTTGATAGAATGCAGGTCTATAAAGTTAAGGCTTACATTATGATATATTTAGTAAATTTAGGATTTGTTAGAGCATATTAAATTATTTTTATAATTATTATACTGTAGAAATAAAACCGTATATTTCCAATGTAAGAGTGCCTACAACACTTCATAAGGTGAATTATATGTCTTCAGTGCTTTTTCGTGTAAACCGTATAATTATTTTCTTTCATCTCCATTTTTCTTCTGTCCTATATATAAATATTCAGAAACACGATTTTTAAATATATTCCCTCTTTTTCGGTTTCTTGATTTTCCCTGGTACAACAGTTTTTAACTGGCTTTCAGTTAGTTAAAATAAAGTTTTTTCTGCACTCCCTCCCTTCTGACTAAAATACCTGACGCAAATATCAAGAGTCGTAGTGGCCTGTGATGATCCACTAGACCGTATTTTTATGTAAGAGTACAAGATATCTGTCACGACTTTCCATATGTGGTGAGTGAAAATGAGGCAGCTATAAGAACATTTCTGCAAGTTCACGATTTCGTTCGCACTACACAATCTGGCGGTACTAAATTAATTAGTCATAAGTTGAGAAGACGAAGAAGGAATGCTCTTGCAGCCACATGCAGTCTCACTTTACAAACTCGTTGGATACAGTTTGGGTTCATTTCATGCGTCGGTTTAATATTCACGACTTTCTCTTATAAATTAGGGCTTATAGATTACCTCGGAAAAGTAATTAGAATTTCTGTAGGTCGCCTAATGCTTACAGGTTTCAATATTGTTTAATAAAGTGACGAGCAAAGGCCTGCGGCTCTTTCACTATCACAAAAAACTGCCTCTGTTGATCCCTGAAGCCTAACACGAGGCAATACAGTCATAGAACCGCAGTAAGGAAAATTTTAAAGTATATATATTGTGTAGTTTTATATAGGCGTATATTCAAACCCTCTCTTGGTGATTTCATTACAACAACTGAAGAAAGGCTTGCCTCATTTAATATTTTGAAGAATAATAAACTGTATCATTTTAAAACGTTCATCAGAAGTTATGACTGGTGTAAGTGCAGTGAGTTATGTAACCTCCTGCTGCCAGTGGTTATTCTGAAGTGACATGGCTGTTCTATCATTATCCATTACTTAATTTCTGTATTACAATTCTGTGCTGTTTTCTTTCATATTAAAGATCAAATCAGCTTATTTTCCATTTGAGTCTTAACTACCCAGTTTAACCACAGTCCTTAAACATTTTTTTTAAATATAACATAAATAAAATATTTTTGCCCAGTATGTGTTCAATAATATAGTCATAAGTTAAATATGTAGATGTTTGGTTTTTTTTTTATTAATAAAAATATTCCCAATAGAAGGTTAAGTTAAATTTTAATAAACATTATCATAACATTGTGCGAGAATAATTGAGTAGTTGCCTTGTTTTACTTCCATAAAAAAGTGTATACTTCCGCCACGTGTAAAATGTACACTTCATGGACCTTACGACATGTATTAATTAAACTGTTAGGAAATTGTAATGTGATAGCAATTGTTGTGCAGTACTTGCTTGTGTGTGTTTAAAACAAACAGAAGCGGATTTTAGTTGCATTTATTCGAAATGTTTCAGTCTCTATAGAAAATTAACACATAAAACTATGGTTTCCTTTTTTCCCCACCATTACTATAAATTATTCCAGGCAGATTATTCTTACGTTAAATCATGTCATGTTACGGACACGAATTAAAAAAAAAAACTGCAAATTTCGAAAGTAGTCAATTAACGTTGAACTGATCATAAATGTACACAAACACGCGCATGGCGAGGGCTATCACTAGTGTGAGCAAGACGTTCGTGGTTCCTGCTGTACAACCCTGTCGGTTGGCTACAGTTTGGCCGGTAATCGGCTTACGAGCTTGTCGCGACGAATTTTCCGCTATGCTGGCCCGTCCGCACCACGGAATTATTCAACTGCCACTTTCGCCTCGACAGTCTAATGAAAATTCCTTTTTACCCCATAGTACGGGCCACTTCTTCACCTGTATACTACTGAAGATTGGAAAAAAAGGAGAGTGTAAAGGGAGGAGGAGAGGAAGAAAGGGGGCCGCGGTTTGGAGAACAGGAGGCTAAGCGCCCAAGAGCATCTTATCACGCGCAGTCGGCCCAGCTTTGAAAGAAATAAGTAACATTGTCCCCGGGGTTTAAGGGTAGTAAGTACCCGAGGTGTGTGGGGACCTTAAAGTAGTCTCAGATAAGTAAGCGAGCTATTTCATTCCGCAGCATCGGGGAAATCGCTATCCGAAATCTATCTTAGCCTTCGCTGAAACTTACCCGACCCTTGTGAATTCATTTCAGTTGTCGTTAACGAAGCGGTTATTTTATTTTGCTGACTGCCTGGCTTGGAACCACGATCGTACCGCGCTTATCAGCTTAAGACTAGAGTAAAAGAAGTCCCATTAAGCCATAACCAACGCAATTTCTAACAAATCTCAAAGCCGATGTAAGGTACGTGATACACTAACAACTTTAATGATAAAGGGGATTTCATGCCATGCTTTATTTATGACGTCCACTTTCAAACCCCGCCACAGAGCTGTAGTCACTCCGGTAGATGATGATTCCTTTCTAAGTTCAGCTATCTGTAAATGTTATTTTTATATGAATAGATTTACGTTTTTCGTGCAACAGAGCAAAACGACACCACCCAATGAACAAATGATTCTGGCTTGAGAATCCTAAGAAGTAGAGAAATTCAGAATTTTGCAGTTTAATATAATTATATCTATTCGAGGTTTTCAATACTTTTTTAATCAAACCTTTGGAAATCATCCCATGTGTTTAGTTATTTTTAAAATGTGCCATGTATCACAAGCGTCTTATAACTCTGTTAACATGAAAGTATCTTATTTTTCGTTAAATTAAAGTTTTACCGGTATTTATATATAAATTATAATAATCCATTAAAATTAAATATGAAAAAAAAACAGTGAGAAAATATGTTAGAAAATATTGGTAGCGCTTAGTAATAAATAGTTATCATGCAAAATATCATTACAACTGTGTGCGCACGAATTCGGTGGGTTTTCCTTTGGTGTAATCTTCTAGACTTCGTTAAGCTTAGTTTGCACGAGGTGGAGGAATATCCTGGAATCAGAACTTTAGCAGGGCTTCAGAAAAGTGTGAAGCAACCGTGAATGAACTATAAAGTAAATTATCAAAAAAAAAAAAAAAAAAATTAAAATATTTTCTCAAGAGACTAATGTCAGAGTGTCAGGCTTGGTTAGAGACTCATACTGACAAATTCTTTTTGGTTGGGCTTGCTTCTACCTCGTGGGTCACAAACGCTCGTTTTTTAATGTGTCTGAATTCTGGGCAGCGAATTTAAACTGACAAACAAGAAGTGAGATTCAAGTGTCCGCACTGGGTATACTGAAAATGTAAAATGAACTTTGCTGATTTTACTGTACGATGCATAGGCAGTGTTTCGTCGCTACACAATAGCGTACCTCGGCGGATAGAAAGTGACGGACAGAAACTGCACTGCAGAAAATTATGATATGTATAAAATTTAACGTTTTCGTTTATTATGCATTAGATATACTTTCATAGAACAGTACTAGAAAAAAATTGTCCTTAAAGAGTAAACTCACGGTTAAATTATCAATTTTGAAGTACTGTATTTTCTTTTTTTCATTATTTTTGTCGCTTACGTAACCTTCCACAACGTGCACAAATTAAAACTACCATTATAATTAGACAATGAATAAATTCTTTTTTTCTTTCAAATAACATCATTATAAGTTATTACAAAAATCCGTATCCTTTTCTCACATAAAATCTCATAAATTATACAAAAAAATGGTGGTTATCGTTTTGAAAATTGTAGTTTAATTAATGCGTTAAGAGAGAAATCGTTTATTTAATTGCACTATATACTGCTGTAGGCAAGCAAATCAGTTGATAACTTATGTGAAAATATATGCAGATAATAGAAAGCACTTTATTTTCTCCAAAGGTTAATTTTAAAAGTACTATTTTGCCCACGATTCAACCACAGTTATATTTCTATGCACTGTTTGTTAGATAGGCCTAACACAGAATATGAATATTCACGGTTTTGTTATAGCTATAGAATATTATTTACATTACAAAATATTTGGTAGTGTTGAACAAAATGTTTTGATGAAATCGCAAATTTTTTATTAAAGAATCAGATTTGCCTAGGCATGTAACTATTGCTAGACGAAATTCTTTGTTATTTCATTACATTTATTTATGGCTTCTATTTTACAATGAAACCAAAACACTTTTTGTTCCTGAAGTATCCTGTCCGCTGAAGTAGTTCATTCTAAACGGTAAAAAAATCTACCATATTCCCGTCGAGTTATGAACTGGCGGTGAAAAAATTTGACGACTGATCTGATTTGAAATGTAGAGAGCAAATTAGGTAGAGTGCACATGTTGAGCAGGCAAAATTCATTTCTGTGTTCCAATAATGAACTGTTTCTCTTCCTACAAAACTTACAAAACCACGTGGCTCCAATAAAGGTCGAAATGATTGTTCCTTAAATAATGGCTTTAATATGGTAGTAAACTACTTCGAACTAGATTGTGACGCATATGTGAGGTAAACAAGTTACACAAATAGAGCTTCATCTTTTAGTATATTGTTTCAAAATAAGTGAATTGGAACTGAAAAAAAAAAAAAGAATTAAAATTGAAACTCATGCGTGAGGTTGTGTACAATGTGGAGTACGCACAGTATGTTCACAATTTCCAACTCCGCGCTGTGACAGTCATACGTATTCTCGCATCATGGATGAAGTTAAAAATGCTAAGTGCGTCGATTCATGGGTACTTCCGTTTTTTTTTTTTTATTAAGCCCTAATAGAATTATACTTTCAGAAAATTCCTCCGCCCCGTCCATACAAAGGTAACTAAGTCTTCGAAACTACTCCAAAAGGACAACGCACCGCATTTGTCCGCAACCAGTTTATTAATATTTTACATTGAAACTATATCTTCCAGGGCATTACCAACACACTGGTTTTTCTCTTCTTTAGTTAATATGTACTGTAAGTGAACTAGTATAAATTATAAGTTTAAATTAATCAAATATAAGATACTTTTATGTTGACAGAAGTATTAAACAAACGCTTGTGGTACATGACACATTTAGGAAAGAACGCAAAAAACCTCATACGCGGGGTGATTTGTCAAAGATTTTATTTTCAAAATGTGAAGACTGCGAATACACTGTAAACGTAAAACTTGCCTATGATTTCTACTTCAGCTATGGTCAGTTTGAGTGAGAATAAGCTGCACTACCCGAGGGATAGTCCTGTCGTTCCAGCCAGCCAGAAAACTGAGTAAGACGATAAGTGAGGCGAGGATGTATTATCGATGGAATGAGGATGGGGGAAGGAAAACCAGTACCCCGAGATAACCAGCACGCCATGATAGGGTACAATAACCAAACACTTTTGCACTTTTCAGAAACGTTGCCAAATGTTGGGAAATGTTGCCAGAATGTTTCTTGTTACACTACAAGTGAAATAGTGTGTATTTACAATAAAACGTTTTTTAAAACAGGGGAAAAATTATAATATAATTAGTTATAATTGCACATATTTATAACTTAACTTTAAGCCTACAGAAATTATTTGTTCAAATTCAATATTAGTTTTACACATTCCTCCATAATATATTAAAATTTACCCAGATCACGTCTTGGTGTGATAATAATATTGCTAAATAATTTCCAAATAACTGTTAGCAAATATATATGCATGATGAGTCTGAAAATACAGACAACCTCCAGCTGCATATTAATTATGAAAAAATTAGTCGAAAACAACCCCTCAAATAACCGCTACTTATTCCTGTCACGGTTATCTCAGTTTATTTTTGCAATGGTTATAATAATGATATATTTATTTGTTTTTATTTATTATTTGATTGTGACAGATATTTTATTTACTCCAACCCTAATTCATATTAAAACTGCAAGTGCTTTTAACCTCGAATAACGTCTTTCAAGATAATTACGTTGTGTAAGTCTTTCTGTTTTCATTCACCAAGTTATTTTTTTTTATGTAGGTCGCTTTGCGTAGAGGAATTAGTTGATTGGTTGCTGTAGTTACACAGGACGTATGTGTAATATATGATGTAGCCGTCTAGTAATTGGCGCGATGTTTAAAGGCGTCATTTAAGTATGCAGTTTTTAAGGCTTTTAGCCATCTTGGTTTTTCCGTCAGGCAGACGATGCCCTAGTGAATCGTCTGCCTGAGAGATGTTTTATTTTTCTGGTTAATTGGCCGAGTCCCGTACAGAAATACAGACTGCCCATAGGGCAAAGACGTGCGGCATCTGAAGAGGAATAAGTTAAGTCTGCATGCGCTACCTACGCGGAATATATTTTAATCCAAGTTTGAGCTACCACGATTGTGTGTGGTATGGCAAGGTCTTTAGTGACGCACCTAAGGCTCGAAAGCCTAGTGACGGAAGACTAAGGCCCACAACCAGCGGAACCAGCTACAGAAGATATCAAGGATGTGACATCATTCAAGATTGATTTTAAGCTTATTATACTGAATTTTTGACACAGAGACTACGCCTGTAAAATAATTAATGATTTTTGAGGAATTAATCTGGCTTACGTTACGCTATTTTGGATCGTCCTTTTTGCTAAAGTTGCTCTACCTAATATGTCTACGGAGCCTTGAACTGAGTTCTCGTGTTCTCTCAGCTGAGTTGGTGTGAGAAAGTTATTTATTGATTTAATTTTACATATTTCGAAATAATTTAAATAAACTGAAGTGACTTAACTATGTTTATAATTTCAAATAAGAAATACGTACGACAGGGCAACGCCCATAATTACGGCCACAGAAATCATAGTAAATTTGGAAACCAATAACGAGCTTCTACATAATACTTAGTATTTGCACAAATATGCTAATTCATTATGTTTCAACCAAAATAATTATTTTTCAAATAAATCAAATTCACTTCCAAGCAAGTCTCTGTGAGTAATCATTTGGCCAGTAGTTAGTGGTGGTTTTGGGTTATTTTATTTCTTCCTAGTGTCTTGTGTGTTGTTCGTAGCCTACGGAGATCTGGATGTGGCAATTGTTCCTGAACTACAAACACTAAGTATGGTAGGCGTTCTTGAAGTCGGAGCTGAAACGAAGGTTTATTGTAAACATTGCATAAAGTATTTCAAATGGAACAATGACATCTAAGATAATGTGTAGTTGAACGAATATCTGCAAACACTGCAAAAACCAATTACTCTCATAAAATTATGGAATAGCCTAGAGAAACTAAGCTTTGCAACCCAGTTGTCGAATATATGTCCATGATGCCGAAGGTGAATTGTTTTTCCAATGACGGATTATGAATGAGCATGTTAAAATTAACGAAATAGTTTGTCTTAAGTTATAACTCTTGCATAAAAGGTGGAAAACATTGCATTAATGCACCTGGCAGGAAAAAGACAGGCATCACTCATAATGTGTCCACCATCAACAGTAACGCACAGGTAATAAAGCTCTTATCTAGGATGTCAATGTTCCATTTCTAATTATATCTGTAATGTTTACACGTGTTTCAGTTCCAACTCAAGGTCGTGTACCACCTTACCGAAGAATCGTCAACCATATGTCACATATAAGTTCCCAACCCATTTTTTTAAATAAAGAATATGGGTGTGTATGTGTGGTGTGCCCGTCAGTAGCCCAAAAGTCATTAGTCCCAAAAATATATCAGTGCTAGTGACTTTGGGGCTAGTAATTTTAGGGTTAGTGACATTATAGCAAGTGACTTTATGCTGGATTTAAATTGCCGCGACGAGCTCGTCCCGACAGTCCGATACTACTTTTCAGTCCGACCATTTCCGCAACCAAAATTAGTTCAGTGTTTACAATACCCCCGACAGTTTCTATCCGACAAGTGTTGCGTGGCTTGCGGAAAATCCTAGAATGGCCAGTAACTTGCTATGGAATGCAAATAAATCACAAATCGTTGTACACTATTTTGTTTTGATAACTTCGTAAACAAAATATTTTTTGGATTTTGGAGCAGTTATTTTTCCACGAATATTTGTTTTAGTCAGTTCAATAGCTTACTGTTGCAAGATAACCAGGATGAGGCATAAAATATTTTTAGTATGAAACTCACCACAGTAGTGAAATCCTCACAAACTTTTGTTTTGTAAGGTTGTGTTTAAGTTTTTTACTGCCCAGCGAGTCCGACTGGTCCGACGCCCGACGAAAATAGAAATAGAATCTACTTTTGTTGGGCTGTCGGGGCTGCGATTTTGTCGGGGTGGCCTTGCTCCTGATTGGCTTACTGTGCAGTGAGATGCCCTCCTAGATAATTAGTGATTGTGATTGTGGAAAGATTGTGTCAACTCGGCAAAAACGTGTGTGTGAAAGGCCTGTGGTTTGGCGTGTTAATGCAAGAAGCAGCTTTTACTAGAACAGATATTGTAAGCGCCTCAGGGTCACAACAAGAAAAAAAAATCATACTTAAATAAAATTGTCTCGTTAACTCTATAACTAAGGCCAATTAACTACGCAATTCTACACTTGAAAATAATCTAACTACTGCTAAGCAACATATACATGAAATCAGCTTCATTATTTCAGATCCTGGATTATTAATGCTCATTAATTTAGCTGTAATCGTGCTCAAATAAACACCTGCACAAAGAAAATAATTTTATTCTCTAGGCAAAGAAATGCAAATATCTTTTAGTTTTGAACTGATCCAAATGAAAATAGTCGTCGTCTAAGGTGGGGCTTTGTCAAATTATTTGGTTCTATAATAAGCCTTAACATTCAACCCTTACTACTACACCGAACAGCATGCTGACTACTTGAGTAATTACATGAAACTGATGCATATTCATTGCAGAAGTTAGTATCACATTTGTAAAAATTGTTTCTTTACATCAACTAGCACAGTATAAAAATAGAACGAACTCATTTGTCTCGTAGCTTCTGGGTATGACTATTGCAACTTTCAAAATGACGTTAATAATTTTGGTAACTATTTAGGAAGTGCTTCTCCACTCTAATTAGAAATTTATAAGTTTTCCAAAGTTAGTAAAACACTCATTCAAGTAGTTCTACACTGAGATTGAAATTTGATGGCTTGAATTTAAGTGATCTCAGAAACAGATTAGAATTGAAGCCAATTGCAGACATGTTAGTTGCGCTAACAGTACATCCTGATGGCGTCGGAGTCGGCATCGGCGTCGTCTTGTGAAGCACCAAATGTAATTATCTAATTTTAAGTGGGCCTCTTCTTAAGTTGCCCTCAAAACTTGTACAACCTATTAAACTCTCCTTGGCTGCTCCCTGAACTAAAGTTACGACGACAAACATTGCAATAATATAAATCTTCTCTCACCCTACTGATGTGGTGGTCCACAATACATGGTGTCTGAAAGGAGAGTCGCCTCTTAAAACACGGCTTGCGCCCACGCAACATTGCGGGTGGAAGTCATGTCTCATTGTTATTCAAAAATTAGTCTAGAAATCTCCATCCAAATCACAATACATACTCAGCTTTATATATCTTACTTATCACCAAAGAGAAAGAAGTTGCAGCGCCAAATTAAATGATCCATACCCACAGCATAATAAACTAGGTCAGTAGTAGGAATTAGTATGTTTAGGGCCATCGGCGTCTGGCACTGGAGCCGGAGCTGCCCGGCCGCCATCTTGTTACGTCACCTGACAGCCATATTGTATGACCTGCCCTTGACCTTGACCCCGGTGACGTCTGACCCCAAAATCCAAACAAATTGCGAAACAATTCATAAGGAAAAATTTAACGAAAAATCATTTTAAAAAAAACTATTTCCAAATTTATGAAAATTTATTATTAAAAATTTAATTAAAAATGGTTAAAAAAATTTATAAAAAAACCGTTTTAAAATTTATTTCATAAAATTTTATTATAAAAATTTCTTAATTAAAAAATATTTAACCCCAGTGGCCATTTTTCTCTTTTTCCCTCGAAGTTTCCCTTTTTTCCCTCGAAATTTCCCTCGGGAATATTATTTTATTAAAAATTAGTTTAAAAAATTTGTTTATTAAAAAGTCATTAACTCCAGCAGTTATTTTTCCTTTTTTCCCTCGAAATTTTCCTTTCTCCTTGGAAATTTCAATCCAAATTTTTATTTAAAAAATCTTTTGAAATTTTTTGATTAAAAAACATACATTTCCAGAGGTCTCCCCCCGCACCACCAATTACTCACCTCTGTTCGAATCCAGCAGACGCCTCGCCTGCACTTTCCTCACATATACTAATTCCACCATCTTGATTTTTCATTCGTCATTTGTTTACATGCTACTGGAGGCCAGCATATTTGTGTATATGTGACTGGATGTGACATATTTTTTTTGTACATTATTAGTTTATACATGTTACTGCAGGCTGCCATGTTGAGAGGCAGCTATCTTGCTAGGTGCAGTACTCTATGTTATTTTATTGCCTTTTTTTATATAGTTTGTGTCTCACCTTTGTGCGACAACCCGATTATGCCACCTGATATAGGCCTGTACCGAATGGTATCATTGACCATTCCTGCAAAGTACTTAAATTTATTAATTATTTTTATTCTTATATTTAAAACAGGAAAATTTTTCGAAATAAAACACAGCATATCTTTTTTACATAACATTTATTGTACACATAATAAAATATACAGGTATATTAATCTTCTCCTACGTTCACCACTCGATGTCCGCCTCAGCGACCCAGGAATTGTAGTGGGCAGGAAAACACTACAACTTGATGCAGCCCTTCAATTATGCCATTTCAGCACATTTTCCACCAAATACACGCCTGGAATCTTCGTTGGCTGGATCTCATCATTGTAGAAATCGCCATGGATGAGTATGTTGTTCATATCTTCGAGATAGTATTGTCCTCAGAGCATAGTTACATATACGTCGCACACAAAACAGTTCGGGGCTCCAATTTGCTGTGAACCCTTTCGCGAAGACACCTTTCTGTTTGGAGGTGCGCACCACATCGCTGATCTTGGCTTTAGGCTTGTGTGGGTCCTTCCTCTTCGGAATAGCAAACACAGTCCGAACCATGGAGTCGTCCTGGACATCTTCAGGCTTCATACAAGTGGTCGAGTGCACTGTAGAATTATACTCGCGTACAAGTTTCGGCAGTACCTCAAGCCACTTGTAGCTACCATTTGCTGCGAAATGGTTCCACATCTTGCCCTTCAGAGTCCTGTTGAGCCTCTCGACAATTGAAGCTTAAAGATTACTGTACATGGAATAATGATTTATGTTATGTTTCTTCATCAAAGCCTTGAACTTTGCATTATAGAATTCCTTGCCCTGGTCGATTTGCGAATTGGCCAGGATGTGTCCATTGCTCAACACATCTGCGATGGCCTCAGTGACATTACGTGCATTCTTCGACTTGACAAGCCTGGCCCAGGCGAATTTGCCATAGGCATCGATGACTGTCAGCAAACAGATCGTTCGTCCCACAAATCGTGATCTTGCAATGGCAGTAGTTGGCCGTGGCAGCCGCATACAGTTAATTGGCGATACCTAATAGTAGCTGCAGCCTATCGACCAGTTCGTTCGAATCGTTCCTGAATACATAATCAATGCTCTTGTCATCGTCTATCTTCTCAGACATTCGCCGATTTCAGTGCTAGGCTACTGAAGAGGTCTGCAAGAATATAGATTTTTTTCACGATCTCCATCCTTATATACACCTGTCTCAGGACTGTTTGTTTGGTAAAGTGTGTGTGAGAGTTCGGATAAAGTCTAGTATTTCAACAGGTCGGATTGTTTAAACTCCCTGGGCTGCTAGCAAAATAAAAGTTTCTATAGTCCATGGGTTCCATGTACCATATAATTGCCAACCCGGATGCTCCCACCTGGTAGAAACTCAATTTCATCAGCACCGAGAAATCATTTATCAGTATGCCTGTATATGCCGTACATCATATCATTATTATGATATGTGTACAATCGTAGGTACCGTCGAGCCAAAGCATTAGATGTGGCTAATTCGCATCAGATCCATCGTCCTGATACGACTGTACTTCATCATTCTTAAGCTTAGTGGTATTGCAGTTTCAGACTTTACCACTACAGGTGCTCCATAGCTCTCCCTGAGTTCGTCGAGATGATCAGTAATGGACTTAAAAATTTCTTAATTTATATGGTCGTGTGAAATTTTGGCTCTCTTGGCGAGTAAATAATTTGAGCGGACAGGCTGAATCACCCAATGTAGTTCGCTAGTAATGTCCATTACACTGAATTATAATTCTTACTGTCACTCACTTTTATATGTTTAGTCGCAAGTCTCCGCCAACATACCTTCAATCTTGCTCAAATGTATGCTGTAATTTTGAATATCTGTTTTCGTGGCGAGGTGGAAAATCGAGTTATGAAACATATGTGTCATATATCCTTCCAGGTTTTTCATATTCTCTTAATTTTGTGCAGATGTTACATTCAATCTGTCGATAATTTGCCTTTGAACACTCATCATGTGCTCATCCATAGCCACCATATAGTGGACGATCTCCATTTCCACACGCCCCCATCTTTGCTCCTAGCTTGGGCAGGTAGTTTCGAAATAATGCGTTTTGTTCAGCCAACATTCTGCACAGTTCCGAAATGATGTCATTACCAGTTGATGCCATTATGATGGCATATCTTAGGCTACTCTGCCCAAATTTCGATATGCTGTAACTCATTCTCGATGGCTGGCGATGAACTGATCGAACCCGTGCCTGTACCTCCCATTCTATAGGGGCCAGTCCTTTACGATCGTCAAAAATTCATATTTGTCTTTCCAGCACAAAGCACACATACGTTAAAATCTGATAGCACCATGTCCGTATTTACATTATCGTTGTAAATGTGACGTTAATTAGTGTCGTCCATGTGAAACAACACAAACACATAACATTATCACGAAGCATCTGTTTGGGTATGCACGAATAAGTCTGGCCGCCCCATGATAAAGTATTCTGGAATGGAAGTTTGTTTCTCGCAGACAATGTCGTCGAAGACAAATATTAAGTTTCACAGTGCTTCATTCGGAGGTACATTATCCTTGCATGGGATATAGCCCATGCCATCCATGGCTTGCAGTAATTGTGCCAATCGCTGTAATTTTGGTTGCTTGAGTGATTTCGCATATAGGTAGACGTTCTCGAACCAGAGACCATTCTCTTCTTCCAGCAGGCTCAGTAGGACGTATGTCTTTCTGCAACCCAATGACCCTGCGATGATGCACCTCACTGTATTCAGAAATAAGCTTCCATGCCACAGTTCATGGGCGATAGCTTCATCTTCAGCATGAATGCATATGGGTAGAGTAACATCTTGTTTAATGATCTGCATACTGTTTTAGGCTGCTTGGTTTAAATCATACATTGGGGAGGAGGAAGCGGGCAGATGAGAGGGAGAGATCAAGGAGGAATTTGAGGTAGCATATACAAGCCTCTTGATGCCATAAAGCACATATTAGAATGTATCTTCAAGTTATCATGCTGAGTAAACTGTTTCTGGAAGAAATCGCACTGAAATGTCATATTGCAAAATGTGATACGCCCATACTGTTCCAAGTCTAGAATGCTACTGAAACAAAATGGTTAAAAGGGCCATATTGACACTTTTCTCGCTCAGTTCACCACGATGTCTCAAAGAGACCATAGTCGGAACCAGGGTCGTCGATATGCTGATCAACAATCTACCATTCGAGCTGCACATTCCCAGATACAAGTTCTGTGGGCAAGGAACCAAGTTAGCTAAAAGGTTGTCACACAATGAGACAGGCATAAATGCTCTGTACGAGGCATGCAAGCACCACAGAATTGCATATTCCCAGCACAAGGATCTGCAAGCCAGACACCGGGCAGACAAGATACTTCGCAGAAGGTGGGCGAAATAAGAAAATCATCAGATGCCAGGCTCGGAGAGAAAATAGCAGCATGGGGTGTTTCCAACTTGATGAATGCCAAAGTGAAGATGGGCATGGGTGAAGATAGCAAAAGAAAGGCACAACTGAAAAGAAAAGCAGTTACAAAAAAGAAGAAAAGCCACCAAGTCTAAGAAAATATCTACTGGTAGATTTTTCCATTGTTTTTGTCCGCAGTTGCAGGCCTTGAAGGCCTAATCGGAGCCACGATTGGTATCGCTCGAGCCATCAACACAGCATCGAACGAACAGAAGCAGTTGACCGAGGCCCAATGACACAATGCAAGTATGGAAGCTATCGCCATGGGTAAAAAAAACGGGCAAGGCCTCTACCTAAGACCATACCCAGTAAGAGGTGGAGTGTGCGAAAGCGATGCAGCAGGAAGAAACAATAATGAAATCATCTACCAAAATGAGCACTCACGAATGTGGATTTGGAACTGTTTGCACACAAATTGAAAATACCTCGTTTTCGCAGAGTGTTTATGAGAGATGGTTTGCCTGTTAAACACAAGAGAGAAGAATGCACCGTAATTAATCTGGATACGATAGTAGGACCCGGCACGCACTATGTATCCTACATAAAAAAGGGTAAACGTGCAGAGTATTATGATAGTTTTGTGAATTTGCAGCCTCCGCCCGAATTGTGCAAGTACCTGAAAAATTGTAATCTAACTTACAATTACGAAACGGAGCATCTGCCTAACACGTGAAGCAACGGACATTTGTTCCTTTACTTCCTTGTTCCCTCATACAAGTAATTGCATAAAAAGGCTATACACCACAAGGAAACCATCAGTCATGTCTATAATACTTACCTTGATGGGCTGTAGCTTCGAGCTGTGTGTGGTACATTTTCCACCACTGGACCTGAAGGGGGAATGGAGCATATACCTTGTCGATTTTCAAACATACAATGCCGTACCGAACATTGATGAAAAAAACTGCAAGCTATACCTCGTAAAGAGTGGCAATGTTTCCCATGAAGTTTCGCTGCCCATTGGCTCTTATGAAATAGATTATATTGCAAGTTACATTGAAGATTCGCTGCCCCCAACACTGAATTCGAACTATTTGGGCATCCCAATACTCTTAAGAGTGTTATCAGATGCAACAAAGATATCGATTTTACACAACCGGATACCATCGGACCGACGCTGGGGTTCGAGCCACGTATCTATGAAGCTGGTCACATGTCGTCGCAGCCTGTAAATATTTTGCTAGTCAATGTGATACAAATAACCTGCAATTTGGTGAGCAGCCCATGCCTCAATGGCAGGCCGAGTAATACGCTGCACGAATTTTCGCCTATGGTCCATCCAGGTTATAAACTGGTCATGGCACCAGAAAGAATCATTTAAATTCCGGTCGTCGTGAAGAGAACACACGAGGTGGTCGTGACAGTCTTCGACCAGTGCGGAGAGTTGGTGAACTTTCGAAACGAAGAAATCACTCTATGCCGGCATTTGAGAAGATGGGTATAAGATTTACCCCGACCAGAAGCTATAAAATAATGTGTCGTGCAAAATCTACAATCAGTACATTACAGATCATCAAGGGGTTAACAATTGCAAAACCTACTATCAGGACGTCACAGGTCTCGAAGTAGTTAACACGTGTTCGCAAGATTATCCTCGACCCTATTGGCTACAAGGTCGATCGCCATGGAAGATTTCCTAAACTACGAAGAGCCAACCAGTTTCGAAGACAGCATAACGAAGGTGGAACTTCATTCTTACCAGCCATTCCTGATCGGGCCATACAAACTACCATCGGAGGTTCGGACAGCAGTCCAACACAAAAATATCTGCACTCTTCCTTTCCAGTCTTTCCTGCGATTCTGGGGGACTATGACAAAAGAGCATAAGCCCAATCAAGCATCGACGAAAATAATTAGCAATGAAATTCTTCTCCTGAACGATCGCATCTCCTACATTCTCAATGGTGCCGAGGTGGACCAGTCGCGAGATGTGGGCATGACCTCAACAATCAAAAATTACCTTTCGCTCACACCGAATGAGTTGCCTGCAGCCAATATGGCAGGCTGGGGAATCGAAGATGGATATAGGGTTCCCATTTACGCCGAAGGAAGGTTCAAAGTATGTGTTCCGCTCTCCATGCTATTGGGATTTGCCGAAGACTACAAACGAATTATCTTCAATTCGAAGCACGTGCTGATAATAATGCTCACCAATACACATTTGGATACCATAATGGGTATGGGAATAAAACCTAGAGGCAGTGGACCCGAACCTACAGTCTATCGAATGGATGCTGCCTCATGTGCAGTTGAGCACTGCAGATCGCCTACACATGTTGCAGAATGTGAAAGATGGTAAAAACATCGATGTGGCTTTCAGATCGTGGAGTCTGAATACGTACCCCGGATTGCCAACAAGCCAGCGCACTAAAGGGATGGTGAACACCAGCTTTGCTTCTGAGAAACCGAGGTACATCATTGTTAGGCTACAGACCGGAAGACAGCACAATGTAAGAGTGGACCATTCGCAGTTCGACACATGCCGAATAGAAAATGTCAAAATATTTTTGATTAGCGAAAGCTACCCATAGTAGACATGAACACGAACTTTGTGAATGGCCCATACCTGCAGGCATATCAGTTGTACGCTCAATTCCAAACTGCATATTATGGACGCACCCAATCCTTGATATTGAGCCCTGATACGTTCAAGAGTTTGGCCCTGCTCATGGTATTCGAATTGAGTAAACATGACAAGCATATTACCTCCAATGTGATCTACTGCAGGATCGAATTCACTACATATGGAAATATTCCTGCCAACACATACTCATTTTGCCTGATACTTCACGATCGGCTTGTAGCTTACAATTGCCGAGACAGAACCATCAAAATACTGTCATGAGCGCAGCTGACTGTTCGCATACTGTAAAAGTTTACTCGTCTTCGAGCATCGCCAGCTTCAAGTGGTGGGGTTTCCCTGCCCGTTACAATTCCTGGGTCGCTGAGGCGGACATCGAGCGGAGAACATCGAAGAAGATTAATAAACCTGTATATTTTCTTATATGTACAATAAATTTGATGTAAAAATAGATATGCTGTGTTTTATTTCAAAAAACCCTTCCTGCTTTATATAAAAGGAAAAAAATAACAAATTTAGTACTTCGCAGGAAAGGTCAATGTCACCATTCTGTACAGGCCTATATCAGGTGGAATTATCGTGTTGACGCACAAAGGTGAGAAATTAACTATAAAACAAATGTCAATAAAAAACATGTAGGACTGCACCTAGCAAGGTGGCTGCCTCCCAACATAGCAGCCTCCAGGTACATATATAAACAAATGATGAACGAAAAAAAAAACAAATATGGCCACCTCCAGTAACATATATAAACAAATGATGTACGGATAAAACAAATATGGCCACCTCCGGTAACATATACACAAATATGGTGGCCTCCAGTACCATGTAAACTAATGACGAATGAAAAATTCAAGATGCTGGAATGAGTATATGTGAAGGAAGTGGAGGCGAGGGAGTCAGTCGTCTGCTGGATTCGAACAGAGATGAGTAATTGGAGGTGCGGAAAGAAACCTCTGGAAACGTAAGTTTTTTAATGAAAAATTGTTAAACAATGTTTTAAATAAAAATTTTCGAGAGAGATTTCTAAGGAAAAGGGGAAATTTCGAGGGAAAAAGGGAAAGATAACTGCAGGCATTAATGACTTTTTATAAACAAATTCTTTAAACGGATTTTTAACTAATAAAAATTTTACAAGAGCAATTTTGAAGGAAAAGGGGGGAATTTAACTGAAAAAAGGGGGATATGGCCACCGGGGTTAAAGATTTTTTAATTAAGAAATTTTTTAAATAATATTTTTTAAAAATAAATATAAAACGATTTTTTTCTAAAAATTATAAAGTGATTTTTTAATAAAATTTTTTAATTATAATTTTTTAGAAATTTTTAATCGATTTTTAAATTTTCAAAACGAATTTTTAATTAATATTTTTATCTATTTTTTTTTGAGTTTTTAAGAATTTTTTGCAATTTTTTGGTTTTTGGGATCAAAGAACCCCGGAGTCAAGGACAAGGTCACAAGTCAAAGGTCAAGATAAAGGTAATCCAATATGGTTGTCGGGTCACGTAACAATATGGCGGCCGGGCGGCTCCGGCGCCAGACGCGAATGGCCCCAAACATATTAAATCCTACTACTTAGGTCAGTTACAAAAGCTATCAAAACATTAAACTTTCCTGTGGATAAATCTGTGTTTGAAATGACACACACATATATATATATATATATAATCACAAAGGGGGCGCGGCAGTATCCATTAAGTCATTATATACCTAAAATAACCCTTAAGTAGCCCGAATATATATATTCGGGCTACTTAAGGGTTATTTTATGGATATATTGACTTAAGGGATACTGCCGCGCGCCCTTTGTGGTGCATATATATATATATATATATATATATATATATATATATATATATATATATATATATATATATATATATATATATATATATGAAATTATATGCACTCCCCATGTGTGAGAATAATCGTCCGGGAAAGTATGACATGCGGATACCTCGCAACGAATCTGTGACCTCAGCGATGAAGATGGAGACACTAACCACTGAACAAAATGTCTATAGAATAGGAGATAGTGTGCGCACGGTAGCTGGTAGTAGACGTCTCTGTGTCACAACAATGAACGGCTGTTTTCCCAATCGAACTGTAAAAACCTCACGGCTTCCACGAATGTAGCACAAATTTTACATAAGTAACTGCTGAGATGTTAGTAAAGTACTGCTGTACACTTTTCTCTCAACCTACGCACATTTCGTATAAGTTTTGTTGTGTTGTAAGATGAACGTAAGCAAACTGCACGTCACTGTCTTAAAATGCAGTAAGATAATTTTTTACGTTGTCAGTATATTTCGAACTTTTTTACCCGTTGCCATAAGAAACAACCTTGTGGAAAAAAGTGTGACAATGGCCGAAAATTATTTTTCAAAAACAAATAAGAAAGTATAGAAATTTTATTAATTTATATACATTTTTTTGGTAAAAATTTCAAAATTGAGCAAATCTAATACGTTAGACGGACGCTCAAAATAATAGCTCATGTCACCAGACTGTCGTAATGAATATTTTCTTGGAAATCTGTTAATGGGTTGTCTGTGTTCCAATTTTTACTTTTCAGATAATATTTAAAGTGAAAAATAACAGGGAGTTAAACGCACACCACAAGTGTATATGGTGCCTGATTCCAAAAAGAAGTGCAGGGTGCCGCGGTGGTGTAGTGGTTAGACCGCACGCCTCCCACCTAGGTGAACAGGGCTCGACTCCCGGCGGGGTCGCTCCCGACTTTCGCATGTGAAAATCGTGCCTGACGATGCCGCTGGCTGCCGTGCTTTCTCGGGGATCTCCCGTTTCCCCCACCCTTGCATTCCAGCGCCGCTCCTACCTCGCTTCACCCTCATCGACTCTCAAGATCTCGATGTTCACAGCCGCCCACATCTTGCAAATGTCGTGTTAAAAACAATTTTTTAAATGTTGTAAGGGTTTTATATTTTAAGTTTAAATGCTCCTATTTACGGTGAAAGGAGAGAAAACGTGATGAATATTATTTTTAAAATTTAATTGGCATTTTTATCAAGTCGAAATCAATATATCACGAAATCTTACAATTTATTAAAAATCTAAGGAAAAAGAGAATTAAAAAGGCGTGATTTCGACGATTATTAGGGTAATCTGTGAGCACAAGACATGCGTATAAGAGAAAAATTCACTTTATATCATATTTAGTTATTGGTACAAGCTACGGGATTACTGCGATCAGCTGGAATAGTGAAATTGTTGCAGAGCCCCCTATATATCTAATTTCACGTTTGTTGCTCTACTGTCTTTAACATGAAATCAATACCCTTATCCTGACTTATTAAGCAGTCACTTAAGTCAATTTAACTGTTAAATTAGTAAAAGATGCCAGTTTTACTTGACTTATTGATTCCGTGACATTTCCCACCGATTCATCAAACATTTCAATCACTGTTTTTCATTGAATTGATTTTTTACTGATGAATCAGTTAAATGAGGATGTGGTTTTCCACTAATTATAATTTAATGTGCAATATTTCTATTTACCACTGACACTGAATATATCCTTATGACAGTCGTTTATTTGCAAAAACTGCTTCCCGTGAATCGTTGTCGACGTTTCTTCAAATACAGCAGCCAGAATTTTCGTTTAAATACACTCCGTTAGAGGTTGTTCAAGATAAAGTGAGTACTTTTGAAATCAACCTTAGAAAAAAGTACCTGCTCCCACCTGTATATATTTTAACGGGCGTAATGAGTGACGTGTACGCAGTAAAGTTGGTCACGATGGCGGGGAAAGTAGTTGCATATAAATATTAACATCGAATAAAAAGTGTTAGGTAATCATTTCTGATCAATTAAATTATTACTTTCGCTTCTGTTTTTTTTTAAATACATCGAAGTGTAAAAATGAGCAAATGTGTACAATATTGACTTTTCTAATAATTCCACAGTTTCACTTGACCAACACTTGAATAAAGTGATGAGGCCAATACCAATGTTAAGTTTACATAGGGTAGAAGAACACACAATGTAGACCTTAAGCAGGACTTTGAAAAGTGCTAATTTTACCGTGAACAGTCTACTTATAGAGAAGTGTATTTCAAGAATTCGTTCCAATCAGTAGCAAACCACATGTAGAAAGAAGTAAGCGACAGCTTTCTGGCAGCTTGTTGACAACTTGAGAGCTATCTCAAGGCCTTTGTTTCAAATTCGTATAGTAGGCAGGACGGGTTTAACAATTAACCAAAGTAAGCATGTGGTTAGGTACGGGGGTGGAGGAGGGGGGGAGGGCATCACAGAAATACTGAACTTTCTTAGCTGAGATCCAGCAGTTTCACTCATATAAACGTCACAATTCCAGAGCAACGAAAAAAGCAACAGCAAGTGTCACGCAATCTCAAATTTATAAAACACGACAACGTTGCGCGTCACTCTACAAATGTATACGTTTGCATATATATATATATATATATATATATATATATATATATATATAATGAATACCAATTTCTCAGCTTCTCATTTCATAGGTCGAAATATATTTAAATACCTACAGAAAACCTATGGAAGAAGGTTGGATGCCTTATTTCTACTAAGCATAGAAGCAGGCGTGCTAGGCAAGATAAGTTCGGAGGATCTGATTAAAGACTTTATTATTTCAAAAAATAAGAGAAACCTTTCCAAATACAGAATAAATGGAAGGATACACAATTAATCGTTGTTTTCATATTAGTGTATGTTTTGGTACATTACTAAAATACTATTTTAATTAAAGTTTTATTGTTTATATTTTGAATTATATGTATGGGGACACCGATATTGTAAGAGCGTAGGGCCTCTGAAGGTGTTAAACCAGCCCTTATAGTAAGAGCGTAGGGCCTCTGAAGGTGTTAAACCAGCCCTTACAGTAAGAGCGTAGGGCCTCTGAAGGTGTTAAACCAGCCCTTACAGTAAGAGCGTAGGGCCTCTGAAGGTGTTAAACCAGCCCTTACAGTAAGAGCGTAGGGCCTCTGAAGGTGTTAAACCAGCCCTTACAGTAAGGTATGGAATGAAAAGTAAAAAATGTGTACTGCGATACGGATAGGATGAGTTTTATTAGTTTCGCCTTACAAACTGCGATATTTTTTTCCTTTTCAATTCCTCGAAATCATTGTTCATAGACAAGTTTGACTTTGTTTCGTCATGCTGGCATCTTTTTAAATTACCAGCTACGGCATTATGTGCGCACACGTTCATGTGCCATTAAAGCAGTATTATTTTCCCTTGGGGAATAAAGGAACTTTTGTTTCCAAATGTCTCGTCATATAGGAAGCGGGCCTGGCAACAGGTAGCGGGGAAAAATCAATGATGCGATGTTTAATTTCGCTTTTGACGATGTGCAGGCGAAGCCTGTGATATATGCTTGCGGGTTCCTGGAATTTTGGAGGTGGTGCGATATCGAGACGAGTGTGCTCTGAACAAAAATTAATTGGAAAAAAAAAAAAAAAGCGAGACGGATGGAAATATGATGGCAGATCAATGAGGCCGAAGTCCTCCGTATTTTGCAAACCCCTTTCTCGAATCATCGCTGTCTATGTTTGATGTCTCGCTGATTCGATTCTCATTTTTTTTTCTCTAAATGTTCAACTGTATTAAAAAAGAGAGAGACCGGGGTGAAAATATTTTTTACCCTCTTCGTTTACGCGGGGTTTGGGGGGATTGGAGAGGGAAGTGGTGCGTTAAAAGGGGTGGTAAAGGAAAGAGAGGACGCTTCTGATTGGTTCATTTCCGAAACCCCTTTCCCGATACTTCAGGGAGGGTACTTTTTATTTTTTATTGTAGGAAAAAAAGGGCCCACGCCCGCAAGGGTATATTTGGTACAGTGGGGCAAGAAATGAGACAGAGAACCCGCGGGGTTGGATTGTCCGATAAAGGGGGTGATGTGGGGAAAGGGAGGCACGTTTCCGTGTTTCGAGGGTAGATTACGGGAGAAAATAAAAGGATTTCGAAAGCGGTCTGGGGAGGGAGAATTAAAAAAATTCGCAACAACATCAGCGCCGATGACAAACGCCACCTTTTTTTTTTGTGTTTACGCGAATGCTTGGCGGGAGACATAATATTTAAACAAAACAGTCGAGAACACGAAATAGAACGCCGTATCAGTGGCGGTAGATGAGTTGAGAATAACGTCAGTGGATTCTGGGAAATACAGCAAAGAAACACGTATTCCGCGTGATGGTAGGAGTGAAATGAGACTGCGCCAACTTTACTTATAGGCTGTACACAGTAAAATGAGCACTTTAGAAAGCCGTGCTTAAGATCTTCTTGTGTGCACGTTGTGTAGTCTTCCGCCTTATGTGAAACTAGCGACCCACCCCGGCTTCGCACGGGTGCAATTAAGATAAAAAAAACTGCTTAACCCGGCCTTAATAAGGTTGGGTAAACTCTCTTAAAGCATTAAAAAAAAGCACATTATAATTTAATAATTAATTAAATAATTTATAATTTAAAGTTTTTTTGCTATTTTTATTTGATATTTTTTTACTTTTTTATAATTTTTCATATTAATTTACATTATATTACAATGCAATTTATCTGAGATAGAAGCATTAAATATGTTATTGGCTAAGACATTCTCTGTAGACAATGTTTGACGTCCTGTTATTGTTTGGTAGCAAAATGTACTGTTTCTCGGGACTTCCAACTCGTGATAAACCAACATATAGTTGGCCATGGGAAAAACACTCTTTTCGTAGGTCGATTCCAACCAAAGAGAAAGTTTGACCCTGGGACTTATTAATAGTAATCGCGAACGATGTTTTTACGGGAAATTGCAACCGTTTGAAAGATATTGGCAAATCCGTGGGCATCATGGGAATCCTCGGGATGTTTGCCAGCTGGCCGGCTGCTGGACCGGTGAGAATGGTCGCGACAATCAAATTTTCTTCCAAGTCTTTAATGAGCAATCTTGTGCCATTACACATGTTAGGAGGGCTTATATTTCTTAAAAGCATGATAGGAGTACCAACTTTCAATGATAGTTCGTGAGGTGGCAAGCCAGAAGGATTAAGCGAATTCAGAAAATCTTGAGGAAAGTGGACGACATCGTCAACATTGGTGACTGTCAATCGACTTATAGGTTTTGACTTGGCCGGGATCTCTTTGTATAATGAGATTGTTGATTTCATTGACAGTGTCGTTCCTAGGCGATACTATTGCCCGGGAACACAACCAGTGAAAGTCTCTTTCTAGTAAATTTTCGAGGCCCGGATATACTGCTTCTATAAGATGCTGCAGACTGTGGACTATCTGACCTAATGTCTCATTTAAAATGATTTCAGCAGAATTAGTGTCCAAATTTAGAGAAGGAAAAACTCCTCCAAGTCTGAGCAATTGTTGTGGGAAATCTTTATGCGTGTCTCCACCAAGATAGGCTCTCATATTCGTTCGCAAATTTAGGTGTTGAATAGAACTCCATAAGGGAGATGATTTAAGACATGCTTTGATGATATCTGCACGCGTCCCTTTTGTAACTACAGGGAGTGTCTGCCGAAAATCCCCAGCAAACACAAAAGTAACTCCCCCCATAATGGCAGTAGAGCTTCTAAGGTTGGCGCCGTACGCAGCACACAGCACGTTTTATTTTCCGAATCTGTCCGTCCTGCAAAGCCGTAGTACATTATTTTGTTCTATCATCAATAGTTTTCGCAGCGCACGCAATGTAAGGAATTTTATAGGTCATTTATTTACACTTTGGGTTACATTATTGGAGTTTTAGTAGGGATCCCTAATGATTTTTAAAATAAAATATAGCCTATGACACTCAGTGATAACGTAGCATTCTACTGGTGAAAGAATTTTTAAAATCGGATGAGTAGTTTCGAAGATTACCTCCTACATCCAAACACACAAACACACAAAGTTACAAACACTACCTCTTTATATATTAGTATAGGTTAATATTGCCATGGACTTCATCACTTTATTCATGCGTCGGTCAAGCGAAATCCTGGAATTATTAGAAAAAAAACTATTTTACAAATCAGGTTACTTTTACATTTGGAAGCAGTCAAACAAAACAGAAAGCGAAATAAATAATTTAAATCATCACAAATTGTTACCTAAAACATTTTATTCGACGGTAAGATACGGAACTACTTTCCATCCATCGTTACCAACTTTACTGGGCACATGTATTTTAGTGCGCCCATTAAAATATATGCAGGCAATAACAGTGAGTTTTTTCTATGGTTGATTTCAAAAGCGCTCACTTTATCGTGAACAGCCTTTACTCATGCTTTAATAAGGCGTGGGCACAAACTACGTGGAACACATTAATTGGAGTTTAAGTTTCTTATACTCCAGTAGAGAAAAACATGGAAAGGGCAATGCTACATTGTGAAAAAAGAAATTGCTGTAGAAACCAAATGTTTGTACCCGCAACCCATCTAGACTGTTATTATAGGGACAGTATCAGATTGGTTGTAGTCTGCAGGTTGGGAATATCAACGGTAAAATTTTGGTAAAGGGGAAATTTTCACCACTAGGTAAGCGCTAGTGTCGCCAAGGAACCAGCTTTTCTCAATTTTCTACGTTAAGAAACAGGATAATTGCAACAATCATAAATCAAATATACGATAAACTTCGGAACTAAGTAATATATTTTCCTTTTATAGCTCATATAGTTTAAAATTTTAATTATAATTACCTTTTGGAACACAGCGCTCCTAGCGGCGGAAATTTCCCCCATGTCAAACACTGCCATAAAAAATATCGTTTTATTCGTAACCTGAGTGGAATTTACCTTATGCCGGAATCACATAGCCCCGAAGAGCACAGCACGGCACTGCAAAAACAGCAACTACGAACATTTTCAGTGTGACTGCTCCAGTTTACAGCCCGACACTTTACTGACGCGACACGAAGAGTAGAATTTTTCGGATCCATTTAGAAGGCGCTGATTAACTACGCTAGTTTCAAAGGCGGTGGGCAGACGGGAAATTTGGAATACGTGATGGTGACAAAGTTTTATAGCTAATGCATACAAAGGTAAAATTATTATTTATAAGAATTAAATGCAATAATTGTATTATTTGTTTTCTTGTAAACTGCGTACTTCCCACTGTAAGGAAAGCTTATCATACAATTTAACTTTGCAAGGTTGTACACACTGTACGTCGTGTCGCACGACGCCACGAAAAATATAAATAATTTATAATCCAAAACTGCTGGTCGTAAGGCAAAATTGTCGTGCTTACGTTAGATCTAACTTGTATTTCATTGGTTGTTGAGTTTTAAGTGTCGTGTAGTGCTTGCGGTATCTTGCTGGCCGGGGCTATGTGATTCCGGCATTGAGATTGTATCTGCAAATATGCATACAGTTCCTACAGCAAAGCATTTTGTTCTTCCTGTAGAACAGATCGTTATAAATTAACAGAACGTTATGTTGATGGAAAAAATTGTTGGTTGTTGCTACACTAAAGCCATTTACACAAGTGTTCTGTTGTGACTTCTGTGCTGAATTTTTTCGTTGTAGATAACATTTTTTTGCCGACATTACGAGCAAATAAATAGCCAGGATGATATATTTCTATAGAGCTATTTCTTAGGCGAAAGTTCGTACGTTTTACAGCGGCGTGATAAATTATGCTAAAAAAATGTGAAAAAGCTAAAAAAAAATACATATCCAGGCCAAATTATGCATGATGGTAATCTTCAACGTTGCATGTTTTCAAAAACATCAAAGATATCTTTCTGTTGGCGAAATCTGATAAGAAAAAGGTAGCTACTATTTAACGTGTGACGTGCGCTCTTAATTAAGAATTTCGCATACACTGTAAAAAAAATTGGTAAATTTTACTGCGCTGTTATTCGTACCTTTACACTATTTTGTAAAAAATACAATAGGTTACAGAGGGGTAGTTCGGATAGCGGTTTTTTTGGACAATATTAAAATTTTGCGAACGCTATGTGGCAACTAAATACTCCATGCTGTTGTTGCATGTGGTAAAGTGAAAAGTGTGTGGTTTGTTTTGTATAAGTGCTGGTGTCCCGAAGAATGTGACATATTTTTTCCTTACGGAGGGTAGTTACTAAAGCATTTCATTATATGGTGGACACATCCTCGGTTTCTTTACCGTATAGTACAGTAATTTGGTAGAAAATAAAAGAATGTTTCGGTAAAGTTTTTATATTGGGTACCTTTAAGTTTTTTGGGTCACTGAACACTAAGTAGAGGTTTGCCAACATGAATTTTTCCGGGAATTACGTTTTTTTTTGCAAAAAAAAAAGTATTAAAATCGTATTTTTCTGTTTTTTTTTTTTTTTTTTCCCCCAAAATAACTCCAAAACTGTGCATTTTACGTGAAGGTCGATCATATGCGAAATTAAAGAGGATAAAATTTCCTACATTTTGTCTCAAATGTTTTCCTCTGATCAATGGTTTAGCCGTGAGAGTGCCGCAAAAATGGGCATTAAAAAAAAAAAAAAAACGGAATTACGTCACAATCACGTGCGGTCTATTGCACAAATCAAACTACCCAACCATATGCGTCGGTTGCATGCAGCCACTGCACGCAGTAATCGGATGCGACAAACGCACAAACGAAACCGCACCTTTAGGGGGAAACCATCAGTAGATGTGCATGATAAGTGTAGAAAAGCATACGTGAATGGACGGATGATGACTGCTTATGTAAAGAGGGTTGAGGAACAAGGTTCTAGTACTTCGTAAATACTAAGGTCACCAGTCCTTGAGTTTAATTTTCGAACTAATTGTTTTATATGTGGACTGCGCATTTCGCATGAGTTCACTGCAGCACAAGCCAGATATCCACCAAATGAACGCAGTACTGTGTACAATGCGACACATGGGAGTGAAAACTACAGTTCTGAACGCAGCAAGAGCTCGCAATGATGAGTACGGGAAAATGAACTCTTGTGAAGAATCCACATGTTGCTGAAGTTGTTTAAGTATTCAAAGACTCGAACGCTACTCAGGAGATGGTTGCAGCTGCTGGGGAACGTTTCCTTGGCTCACTGCACGGCTATAGTGGGACGAATTTGCCTTCGCTGAACCACCTAAGGTATATTTCGTACATGAAGTCAGCCTTTAGATACAGTTCGAACATTTCCGCTTTGCCATCCATTTGCAGCTACAGCACGGCAGCACTGTTTTAAGAGGATATCACCATGTCCAGCGATGGCTAGGGGTTGAAAAAAATGCTGAAGAGTGGGGACGGAAGAAAACAAATACTGGCCTTGAGCCAGTGTTCACTGTAATAACCCCCTGCTCACCCTGCTTTGTTGAAGCTTGTATCGTGCAAGTGCACAAAGAACAGCCAACGAAAATGTGGGTGCAAGAAGGCAGGGCTTTGTTGACCCAACATGTGCCTCAACTGCAAGGGGAACTGCAACAACATCGCAGTGGTGAGTCAAGACGAGGAAGACGAGCTAGAATTTGAAACCGAGCTGCGGATGGATTTCCCACCCATTGAACTCGTGGAACCAATAAGAGGAACAAGCCATGCCACAAGCTATAAAATATTTACCATTAAGAAAACATTTATTATATAATATTGGTAGTAATAAAACCACCCACTAATTCAATAAGTCTATTTACTATGTCGTAGATGTCGATGAACAGCAGAGGCCTTCAAGTAAAAGAATGCGGAAATAAGATTTTTGCTTTTTTACTTTACGTAAATGTATTTACTAATGTTTCTTACTAAAGTACATAATTATTTATAGTTAAATAATGATTTTTAATGAGTAATCGTATTTATTATCAGGCAACTTCATTGTAAAATGTAGTCAATCATATAATCTTTAGTATCATTATTCATCAAAGTTTACGTAAAATTGTTAGTTTGCATGTTATGTCGACGTACAGTGCCATAATTCCTGTTTTTTTTCAGTGTTTTCTGCTTTTAACGCCCATTTTTGCGGCACTCTCGCGGGTAAACCAGTGATCAGAGAAAAAAACTTTTAAGACATTAAATGTATGAATTTTTATCCTCTTTAATTTTATGTATGGTCGACTTTCACGTAAAATGGATAGTTTTGGAATTATAAAAAAAAAAAAAAAAAAAAAAAACAGAAAAGTCCCTTTTTATCAGTTTTTTTTGCAAAAAAATACGTATTTCCCGGAAAATTCTTGTTGAAAAACTCAGATTCGTGTTAAGCGACAAAAAAAATATAAAGGTACCAAATATCAAAGCTCCGCCAAAACTTTCTTTTATTTGCCCTTTTTGAGCACCTAATGGCTGGACTAGTATCTGAACCTGCATTACAGCAATTGATATTGTTTTGTCTAAGAACTACGTTCAGACACGGTACATCGTGTCCTGCACGGCTATTCGAATTGGAATTCGAAGGGCTGTTGTGATACCCCACAGTTTTGTAATTATTGTTCTCAAGTACTGAAAGTCATACCTCTGTATTTATTTTCAGATGGTAAGACATTATAAAAGTTATAATTCACGGCTGCAGTGTAAGAATGAAGCAACGAAACGGGCAATAACGTCTGATGTAGAGGAGGACGTGTAATTACAAAGATCTGAAAGTGCTGCATGTGATGAATGACCATCTAGAATCCAAAGTACTCTTCCTAATACACGATAGACGATGATCTTGGAAGTGCTCTTTAGGAATTTCAGAAATATTGCTTGGAAGGCAACAGCAGCTGTTGGACTAGCAGTTAATGGGTTTGCCTGTACAGAAATAGTTTTCCTTTCAGGACTCAAGTAATCGAGAACTTCCGTTTTGTAGCTTCTGGCGTATATTCACATCCCGCTGCCCAGGACAGCAAAAGGTCTAATAAGGGACAGAATGAAGGAAGGATTCAAGCGCAACAGACTATGTAACACTTCTCAGGCCCATGTCGTCGCAGAAACACAAGTCCTGGGAAGACTATAAACAAAATAAGAGAGCTCGAAAAGAGCCAAGAGCTTACCACAGCACATCACCACAGAATGTAGCCGTTGTCAAGGAAAAGAATAGAAGCAAGTAGTGTGAAACTATCCCAAACTAGGTGCAGCACGCAGAATAGCTAATAGCTCCGTCGCTAAAGTAAAAAACGCAAAAAAAAAAATTCAGTTGCACTGTTCTCATCAAAAGAAGACTAAAACGTTAGAAGTTCCGATACAGGCGACTAAAAATACGAATTTTGCGGTATCAGCTACTACGCGAAGCCATCTACTCTAAAAGGTGATTGGATTCACTACCAGAACTGTGATGTACGATACCATAAAAATTTGGTTGCAGCTGAAGGAAGGAAACAATCCATCTACGGTAAATGCTTGATAATTAATTTTGGAGTGAAGAGAAGGAATAACTACTCGTACATATAATTTTTTTAATAAGCCATAAACGCTAATTCTGTTTAAATTCATATTGTTACATGTGAGATCGTCTGAGGGGCGTATCTGAGTTCGTGAGGGATGGAGGTCTTAATAAAAAAATTAAATAAAAGAAACTACATTTGATTTCTAATTTATTCACTCTTCTACTATGTACAACATTAAGTTACCTGTCGTCACCTTCACTCTGTTTATTTAACAGTGAGCGCAATATCTAATGTCTATTTTAACTCTAATTAACGTCCTTCTTCATTGTCTATGTTGGTTGCAGTCAATTAACTCAAACCCATTATTAGCATTTGTTCAGTCTATCTGTTTCCATAATTTGTTTTTCACTCACGCACTTAGTCCAATAGTCTAGCCTGCAAACCGCGTACTTCGCTTATTGATACTAGCAGTCGCCGAATTTCTTTCCTCACTGCTGATCCACGCCACTCGTTCTTCTGACGCTCCAAACTCAGCCACTCATTCATTCATCTACTCCAACTCCACTCCACTCATAGCCACTTATATGGGGTTCTTCCTGCCATCTGGAAAGTTCAACGCACCCCGAGACGCGCTGAGAGAACAAGGTCAGTAATCCAGAGCATTTTTCAGATATAGGCCGAAACCAATACTGCCAGGATAAGCAACGTGCCCAAAAAGAGATTAAAACGTCAGCACGCTTTAAGGTATCTGATAGGTGGCCGCTCGCCTGCCGCTATCACATAACGATTCTCTGCCCCTCTCTTCGCTCGCCCGCACGACACCGACCAGCAAAACATTATATATATATATATATATATATATATATATATATATATATATATATATATATATATATATATATATCCACTGTTGTCCTGCACACAACGTTTGAATATTACAATTATTTAAACTGTAATATTCTTTACTAACAGCTATCCATATTACCCCACCATCTGAAAGCTAGAATCCAGCATTAGAATTTCATTGACTTTTTATTAGTTATTTTTATAGAAAGGCAAAACAATGTAATGTTTGTGTGTTTGTATGAATCCTCTGTGGTGTATCATCTTTTTTTAAATTGCGTTTTTTTTTTTTTTTGTTAAGCTACCCAAATAGCCCTGCTGGACCGTAATATCTTTTGTGAAATGTCGTCCTTGTAACGTTACAAATACCGACTTTGAAATACATTTATAGGCTGTTCACGGTTACATGAGCAGTTTTGAAATCAACCTTTGAAAAATGTCACTGCCCCTATATGCATGTATTTTAACAGGCATACTGAATGGCATGCGGTCAGTGAAGTTAGTTATGATGGAGAGAAAGCAGTACCATATTTTTAACGTTGAAATAAAAGTGTTAGTTAAACATTTGTGAATATAAAATAATTTATAATGCTTTATTTAAGTACATAAATGGGTAAGAACGAACAAATTTGTAAAATATTTACTTTTCTTATAATTTCAGATTTTCACTTGACCGATGCAAGAATAAAGTTATCAGGCCCATAGCAATGCTAACTTTTCATAATGGCGGGATAATGCAATATGTGTAACTATACAAGTAGATAATGATCAGTGCTTTTAAAAGTGCTAATTTTATCGTGAACAGCCTATATTATATCTTTGTAATGATCGGGAATCACTTTAAGTCGTGAAGTCGAAGTTACTATACTTAAGGGGAATCTCCGCCCGTCATATTCAGTTGTTGGTTTTTCTTGTTTGTTTTAATTTTTTTTTAAGAAAATTCCGGAAGTGCCTTACTGTATGCCCTACTAGTCATTGAATTTACACAGCAGTACAGAAATAACGAGTAAACTACGAACTCATATTTATGTCACAATATTGATTTTGCCAAATTATGGCAGAATTAATATTGTAACGTAATTATTATGCGTTCGTATTTATCTTGTCTTGCAGTGTAATGTCAACAGCTAGTTGGGTATAGAGTAGGGTACTTTCGGAATGTTCTTTTTTAAAAGTATAACCAAGCAAATTCCAAGATGGTGGTCAGGTACCAGCCGATCCCCGATTCCCATCCTGAATCCTGCCCCAGAACAAAGTATGCCCTACTACTTCAACATGCTGGAAGAACATTCCCCTTAAAAAAGTAAATATATTTATGAATTGCGTGCTATTGAATAATAATCATTCCATTGGGGAGGAAAACGTTTTATTTTAACATTCCTTTCAGTTTAAAAAACTTAATTGCCTTCTGTTTTACTTCCCCAGGAATAATAAGCTCGCATGATCACTCTGGCACAAGTACATACCCTGCCCAGTTATTTTTGTAACCATCCGAACAGACTGTAGGTACAGTCTATTCGCGGTTTCTTTACACGTTTTTTAAACAAAACTTTTGAAAAATCACCCCATGTATGACGTGTTTGGAGATTTCTTAAATATGCCATGCATCGCAAGCGTTTTTTACTTGTGTTAACATGAAAGTGCCTTATTTTTGGTTACATTTAACAGTTACTTTTATCTTATATATCCATTATAACATTTAATTTGCTATTAATATACATAAAATTAGGTATAAAATAGGTGTGCTGAGAATGCCTAGTAATAAATAGTTCTTATGGAAGCTATTATTAAATTGAGTGCACACGAATGCGGTTTAGATAAACTTTGTTTGCACGAGACGGTGGGAAAACCTGAAAGTGGAACTTCAGCAGGGCTTCAGAAAAGTTTGAAGTAATCATAATTGGAATATAATAGTAATTTGTTGGTTTGCAATGCCAGTGAAACCTAGCCCACAATATGTCCGCGGATACGTATTTAAACGCACGTAGCGGAGTCGGTGTCGCAACTCGCAACGGATAAATAGCTCGCCTATTACCAAGGTGAACTGGGTGTGATTCCCGGCGGGGCCTCTCACGGATTTTCGCACGTGGAAATCGTGCCAAAACGAGGCCGCTGGTTGGCGGGTTCCCTCCGAAATCTCACTTCCAACTCCTCCCCCCCCCTCCCCCACACACATCAAGCGTCATCCACATCGGCTTTCAAGACATCCGAAGCAAAGCTTTCAGATACTGATATACTCTATTAGTGTATAGGCTGTTCACGGTAAAATGAGCACTTTTGAAAGCCCTGCTTAAGATCTACTTGTAAACAGGTTCTGTATTCTTCCGCCTTATGTAAAATTAACATTGCTGTGGGCTTTGTCACTTTATTCATGCGTCGGTCAATTAAAACTGTGAAATTATTGGAAATGTTAACATTTTACATATCTGTTCATTTATACTCCGATGGATTAAAAAAAAACAGAAAGCCAAAGAAATCATTTAAATTATTACATATGTTTACCTAACTCTTTTTATTCGGCATTAAGATATGGAACTATTTCACATCCACCATTACCAACTTGTATATGCGGATAGGAGCAGTGATTTTTTCCTAAGGTTGATTTCAAAAGTACTCACTTTATCGTGAACAGCCTTTTGTATAGGAAGCAAGTTTATATGACAGGCGGGCGATAACGCCTTCAGTTACAAAGCCGGGCCACCGTGATAAGTTCACGTAACTCGCACACTCATGACTTTCAGAAGATAGAATTTCTGCGTTTATCCACCCAATAATGAATAATTCGAATTTGAAGACCAACCATCAATCATAATTCTATAAACATTTAATCTATTTTCTGGTGGTTTACTGCCCTATTTTCTCTCGGTGTGCCTCGGGGTGCGTTGAACCTTCTAGATGGTCAAGGAGCTCGTAAACTGTCCACTCGGAGTCGACAGTTTATGAGCGTCGGCAGTTTTGGCGGTTGAGTGACGTTAAGCGATAGACGACGAGCAACGAGTAGCGCAGGAAGTGACCAGCAGGAGAAAAATCTGCGACTGCGAGCATCAAGCAGTGAAGAGTGCGACTGACAGGCTAGACTATTGGACTGGATGCTTGAGTGAAATACATTTCAAATTATTGGAACATACGTACTGCACGTGTGTTAATGATCAGTATGAGTAATTGACTATGACCAAACAGAGACATTAAGACGGATGATGATTTGATTTGTAATATACGTTAAATATTGCGCTCACTGAGAAATTTAAAGAGTAATAGAAAGATAAATAATTCAATGATGTAAATAATAGCTGTGTGAATATATAAGAAATCAAATTTAGTTATTTTGTTTTTATTAAGACCTCTATCCCACACGAACTTGAATACGCCCGTCACGCGGCTTGTAACATTATTATTGTATTTAATTCGGCATACCAATAAACTGTATGGGAATAATAATAATGTTCACGTATGTAATTTATATTATTTTGTATTCCAATTAAGTGGTTGAATACTTCTTGATTTTGCTTTAGTTCTTATTTTTCGTTCGAATCGGAACCTTTTGGGTTTCTGTTTAATACAGTTTCGTTTCACGGCTGCGATACAGGTATCTAGATAGATTCTTAAGTCATTGACGAGCATGTAGCGTTTTTATTTTTCAATCTTCGCGGCCTGATATCAATATAGCATTATTTACCAACCAAACAAATGTATTCTACTTTTAACAACAGCGACAATACTCTTATCTTTTCTGAACAGATTGCTGTATTGAAGTCTTATAGCCACGGCTTAAAATACTGAGGGAACAGAACACTCTCGAAAATGGTTTATGTTATTTTCCATTGCCGTCGTAACGCTTCATTATAAACGAATGTGGCCTCGAAACATTCGCTATTGTTTTCTTGGGATTACCCTTAAACTACAACATGCATAAAAAAAATTACATTATTTGCGGCACCTGAAACTGACTGTAAATTAATTCCGGCCTAGAATGGTTAAATACTCTCAGCTCGCGGTATGGGTGGCGAAGCCTGCGGAACTTGTGAATCAACCTTTAGCTGTGACCGCTTTTTTTCCGTAAAGGTGATTAGAGAGCGACGCTAGCGGTGAAACTTCTTCGCCATGCTAAAAGTTGTTGAAAAGGAAGGTTTTAACGACACTTAGTTAGAAAAAAATACACACTCGGGCGAAGTTAGTAAAAGGAACTGCTTTTTCTTGGCCGTTCTGATCTCATGAAAATAGTACGTTTCATTTCCCTGACAAACTTCGTAATGGCCGAAGTTTATGAGGCCGAAGTATTTCTCCACGTATAATCGTCACGCGGAATTTATATATTTTTTGTGTGTGTTCCGTAATTCGCCGCTGAACTTTGGGTGGCCGTAACAACTCAACGACTTGAATGTCCTTTGCAGTGGCAACGACACGAACCACATCTTGTGCGTTGGTTGGGAAGGGGGGAGTTACAGTAATTCCGTTCTATCTTGAGCGGAGGCACCGAAAACGTGAATTTTATGCGTATCCTGTCAATTCGTCGTCGGGGACGATTGCATATCTCCTAGTAGAGGGGGTGGTCGCAAGAGTCCTGTAATCAAGGATATCATTTCGTGCTCGATTACTGCAGGAGGTCTGGCGTGGTCACCAGAAAACTTTCCTACAGATCCCAGGCCTCTGATAGGTCTTTCGGTGTCGCCGCTTTATGACCGCGTTGACATTACGACTTCGGGGCGTGCAACTGCTGCCAACTGCGCCCTGCTTTCTATTTCCACGACTGTATTTGCGTCCCGATAAAATGAAAAGCTCGACCCGACGCCGCTCCGATAAAGAAAATTAGTTCCAGCATATTAGATTACGGGGAACTGGTTTCCCCCTCCGTCTTTACGTATCGCGTGTAATCGTCCCCGCGTCCTGAAAAAAAAAATTACTTGAGCACTGCAGCAGAGAATTGCCGACTACAGAAAATGGGAATGTCACATCCATTATGGTGGAGAAAGAAATGTCGCGTGGATTCGACGTTTCCTACCCGAGTTTAAGTGGAGACACGAATCATGAAAAAAAATTTTTATCACTGCAAAATTTGTACCTTGCTTACAAAACATTATCGGAAAAAAGTAAATAACCACGAAGTCTTTTAGTTTCGATAACAGTAGTAGGGAATGGGGAAAGCTGGTGCAGGAGGCAGGAGCGGCAGTCGGGGCAAACGGCCATATTGGAATTTTTCCTTTCGGAATAGCATGTTTTTAATCTAAAATCGTATGTTTTGTCCCAAAAAATTCCTTAAAATTTCCCTTTTTTTCGATAAAAATTTCCTGTTTTTCCCATTTTGCAAAAAATGACTCCCCAGAAAAGTCCATTTTCAGTTATTTTCTCTAACAGGGATCAGTGATCCGGCTCGCTCTTGGGGTCAGGAGAGCAGGATTTAGGACTTTTGACCTTTAATTCAAATCGTAAAAAATATATTTTTTAATTTAAATATATTTTTATAATTAAAAAATTCAAAAGTGTTATAGCTTATTAAGTGTTATATATCACCGGACGCGTATTTTCAGGACGCATACGATCATGATGTCATATAGATTATGTAACCCCAATGCCAGGGCCACCATTTTAGATTTAAGAGCAAAAAAAACATAACATATGCATTAAAAAACTATAATTTTCCGGAGGTCACCTCCAACTCCAATGTTTCACGTTGGTTAATTAGTCGGCAGGCCTCCACCAATTTTAAATACAAGATTTTTTTAATTTAAAGTCATTTTTATTAAAAGGGGGAGGGTTTAAATAAGACACACAAATATTAAATATATATTTATAATTTTTGCTAAATTGTACATATATACACATATTTCTTTGCAATGGTTTTTTTTTTCGAAGGCAAGAAGAGGACATCGCATTAATTCGTAAGAGACTGGTATGCACTCGTTCCCAGCTGCAGATGATCCACCGAATCGAGTGTCCAGCCCGAATCTTTCATCATCATTTCTTCTTCCTCGCAACATACCTTTTTTTGTGTTATCATCTACACTCTTTTCGATATCATATACATTACAGAGTTATACATTCTGAGTCTTGAATGCCCTTCTGCAATGTTCGTCCTGGTTTGGTTCTAGTTTCATGTAGATACATTCGAGTCATATATTATATCTTAGAGGCCCTTGTATTTCGATCTCTTCTGTAAGTAGTTTTTTTTTTTTTTAATTTCGTTTCATACTTGACAGGTACGAGCAAACATCTTTTGACGAAGCTTCCAGATTCGGAGTAACGTAATCTTTCAGTATGCCCCTGAATGCATATTCCTTCACAAAAAATCCATTGGCATTAGGTTTACCTAGAACATGGACAGGTTTTCTAGCATAAGGTTTACACTGTTTGACATGGATATCATACGACTCATAACACTGTTATACCTGAGGGTTATGTATTTCACATCACACATTGTCTGGAACACCTTTTACTTCATAACACATGAACTTACAACCACACTTGGGGCAGGCAATAGTCAAACAACCCCATCCTGTCTTATTCGTGCATTTACCACTCTTCTCGTGCCTACGTGCATGACAGCTTTTACTGAAGATCTTTCCACAGTAGCGACACGATCGACCCGATATCGTTGGCGAATTGTCCATACCATCCACATGCACATCCTCACTTACCGAGGGTAGCAGCACTGCATCATCACTTACTGTACAAGGTAGCGATGAAATTTACATCATCATTACATACATCAGTACTTGTAAATCCATCACTGGATTGTGACGGCAACAATACGTCTTTTTTTAGGTTTTGTCAGCTAAGGAACAAGTCCTATACATATTTTCGAATGTTGGTCTATAGTCCATTCCCTATTGGAAGCAACTTTCTCGGAGCCCTGCTAAATCTCTACTTGCAGACCCATTTCGTATCCTTCCGCCAAATGTAAACAAATATTGCCATACGACTGCCATGTAGCATCTGTCAAAATTAATGTTTACATGCCAGTGTGTGTGTACATGTGTTCGTATACTTTCGCTACACCTAAAAATAAATATTTAAATGTGACTCCTACTGTCAAATGTGTTGTTTACTGTTTACAGCTTTTCAAAGAATTCTATCTTACGTCTATTTCAAAAACTATTTCGTACGAATATTCACAGTTTAGGCCTATAATTTTATTTAGGTCAGCTTTATGACGTTTAAAAAATGCCTGAATTAACGATAGATCTTACGGTTACGTTATATTAACATTGTTGTTTTCCACGACATAGCACATTACACGTAATGCACATTAATATTTTTCCGCGACTGTGTTAAACACTGTTAGAACTGCGGGGTAATGAACTGTAGTATTTAACTATTTGTTATTGATGTGTGTTGGGTTATTTCTTTAAAAGGACGGCCTCAGTTCGAATAACGAAGGAATATCCAGTCCAACGAGAAAGCGACATTAAAATCAAGCACGCAACTCGTGTCGCTCATTTTTTGTCATACAAACTTAAAATATAGCGGTGAACATGCATACAAATAAGCCTACCCTAACTTTTATTCCGCTCATATTTAGATGTATTGCTACTTATTGCGCATTAGGTTAATTTAAATTTATTGGAGCTGGGCTTGGTTATTTTGTTGGGATTGGTGGTAAATCACGTTACACGACTGTGTTTCAAACACCCAGGGTAAAGGTACAACGTTGTGATAAATAAACAGACGTGGATGTAAATAAATAACTTCGTCATAAAAACAGTTCACATTTACAACGAATAAATAGTTCACATTAAATATTTGAAATCACGCAAACACACAGATCCAGCGTAACGACCACCACGCAGCCACGCCACGCTATTTCACACGCAGTGGTTAACGAAACACACGATAACAGTATATTTATTACTGCCGCGGAAACAAAGATTTATCACAACATCGTAACTTGCCTAGGCAGGTTTAAAAAACACAAAGTCTACAAGCGTGATGTGGTGATTTGAAGTATTTTTCTGAGTAAGTATAATTTACATTTAGTTTGGTAAAACAGCAACACACCATGTCATGACTTGCCACGTCTGCCAATTTCACTTTGTTTCTGCCCCGCCATCATATCTAAATATATTAAAATAAGTATTCATACATTAAAATCTCTTTTCAGTTGCAAATTACAAATTCAAAAATCATTATTTTGCTGTAATAAGTATGAAATATGCTACAATTGAAAACGTGTAAATTTTCGCATACTAGCGTAGTGAAACTTCCCGAATGTGAAAGAGACAAAGAGAGAGAGAGAGAGAGATAGAGATAGAGAGAGAGAGAGAGAGTGCGACAAGTCTCGCTCAGCAGACAGTTGCTTCAAAGTTTCACCGTATCATTACGGCCTACTCACGATATTTTCCGCTGTTATTTTAAACTGTAAAAATTAGATATGTTGTCATCAGGGACACATAAATATTTCAATATTTCAATAGGCATCGTTTAATTTACAAATAGTATACCAAAAAACTAGGTCAAAATAATATTTTAACAGCGAACTATTTCATACCGGCCGTTGCCGACATGTCGCTGCTCTCGCTGTTGTTAATTTATATTTAAAAAAATTAATGAATATTACAAATTATAGACGATATTAAGGTAAAGTTTCATTTATTCAATAATACAGTACTCTAAAGTTAACCACGCTGTTATATATTTGTGGAATACGAGTTACTGAAAAAACAGGTTGACATGTTATGCTTAGAGTGTTTTTTCAAAGGTTGATTTTCACATGTCGTCTAACATTGCTGCTATTTGCAAAGGCTTCATCACAGTACATGCATCGAAGTCTTGACACTGTTGGTCTGGATCGCGATGCCGATGGAGCTGCTGTAGGCGGTCCACCCAAAGAGATGATGACGCTGTAGTTGTCATGCCTGAAGAGCACGATGATGCTGTCGACACCATGCCTGAAGAAGTCGACGACACTGCTGCAGCTACCATTGGCTCTGGAGTACCCGAAGACATCGCAGATGTAGAATAAGACTTTGATGCGAAGCGGCACAAGCTAGCCAAAACGATCCAACTTTCACGACAGTCGTTGTCAGACTAGCCTCTCAGCTGGTCTTCCTACTGCTTGTAATATGCGAGTGTGCAAGTCCTATGACGTCTGATTGACTTTGAACATATCGTATTAAACCATTAATACTTTCTTCGGACAGCCAATCACCGAGTTGCCACGCGATTGCAGCTGGTCAATAGCATACAGACACTGAGGCATCACACACAGGCAGGGTAGCTGATCTTGTTAAAATCAAGAGCTGTGGTTGCAAGTCTGCTCCTGCGCGATGACTGGAGTCTGGACGAGCTTCCTGGCCATTTTTGCACCTGGACGGTGTCAGATAGCCTAAGTCAGCACATAGCATTTCTGCACCCGTTTGGTGTCTGGTAACGAGCCTGTACGTGCTTACAAATCGTTTTAGCACCTGGATGTCGGATGAGCATGTGCGTGGGAATAGCTGTGTTAGAATTAATGCACCTGCATGGTGTCAGGTATCTGGAGTTAACTAAATGTGAAAAAGCGAACAAGTCGGGCTTTAAGTAAATGAATATTTCTAGTCACAGGTGAATATAATTTGCGATTTCTTAGGGCCAGGCTCGTGAAATTCAATTTGCAAGAATAATTTCTAGCCCCAGGTATTTATACTGTTTAAGCCCTTTATAGGCATAGTGGTTAGCCTATATATTACTTTATAGTTATATTTACAACGAAAATAGTTTATGACAGGCTGGTTACAATACAGAATTAAAAATAAGAAATAAAGTATTGCATTTAATTTTTATTTATTTATAAAAATGTGTTAATACAGAAAACACTCAAAAAATTAACCCAGCTACTTAAATACCTGCAGATGTTAACTTCGCCCCCCTTGAATTTGTTCCAGGTAACCATGTAAATTTATATAGGCATATGGATATGTTAAATGAAAAAATCTGTATTTCTTAATTAATTTCTAAAATAAATTTAATTTTAATTTTTTTAATGATTTACTTAAATTGCACGTAGAGTACAACAAAAAGTTCTCTCAATTTCATTTTGGTCTCCTATCTTCAAGACTAACTAAAACGCGATGTTAATTATTCATTATCTCGAAGGTTTATGCTTATCGGCTTTTATTAAATCTATATACTATGTGAATAGACCAAGCCCATCATATCTTCTATGTCAGGGGAAGTAGTCAGGATACAACACCAGCGAGAAAGTTAACTATTTTTTGAAAATTATATCATATATATTTTCTTACTTCAGACTTGTCGCAGATTGACTGGGCACAGAACCATAAGGTTATGTTTATTATATGCATTTTAACTACACATATGTTTTGGGCAGAAATATTTAATTGATTTAACGTATTATTTGGATGTTAATATATTTTTTCTTTTCAGATATTTATTATATTTTATGTTAATACTTTCATTTCTCTCATTTTTCTATGTATGTGAACCACCAGTCCATTACTCTATGGTAATTTTCACAACGTCGTTATGTTACTATTTTTAATATTGTGTTAATATGTTTGATTTTATTTTCAGTAATTGTTTCATAAACTTTACATCTGAATTATTTATTTGTTTTGTGATTTAAAGATGTAATATTTTAGGTCTTAATTTGTTTTTGTGAAGGCAAGGCCGGGAGCGAATCATGATTAGCTGTTGGTTGGTGCGGAAGCCGGAAAAGGGGGCTTTTGGGAAAGACATTAAACATGTAAGGCGTCAAATTTTCTGTTGGAATTTAATATTTTTAAATTCCAATGCCATTGTAAATTTAGTTGAGAGGCTAACGGCTGAGTCGTAGTTATTATTTAGAGTGTTAAATCGACGAGGCGAAAAGGATGCCAAGACTACGATGCAGGCGTCATGCAAGGAGATAGCACCAAAAGACCTCAGGTGACACCAAGGGAAATTAATGTATGGAAAGCCTTATTAGATTAACTGTTTTGCATTTATTAAATTTTAAGGGACCTGAACTTATTTTATGAGAGTTATTATTTTGATTTTTCAAAGACTTGACTGTGAGTTCCATGCGTATGTTAAACCAGTTGTCCCGCTCTATCGCATATGAGTTAGCATAGCCGGAGCAATATGTATTGAGGAACTAAAGATTTGCATTGAACTTTCAATATAAATAAAGAGTAACTTTATTTTGTGAAGGAGATAAGAAGAATAAGTATCGTATTTGAGATAATTAAGTGATTAACTGGCTTTTTATTACCTAGCGGACGATTAGTGGATATGATCTAGTAAGCATTATAAATTAATTAAGAGCTTACCAAAAACTTTCTGGAAAGTTTAATACAGAGGAGGCTCCTTCAGGTGGAACCTAATTAGTATTTTTGAACTGAAATTTCAAGTCAAACATTTATTATTTCTAATAGCAGCTCTAAAGTTTAACAGCATTGTTCAGTATTTTATTATATTTTAATTTTTCATTCTGATTTATCCCTATTCTTACTTGATGGTGGTATATCATTTATGTTAATTATCATTAAGTACAATTTAATTTTGAGTAAAGAGATTTCTGTCACATACACACATTTGATTTTGCATCTCGTTGCACTCCTAACATATTTGAGCCTGAGTTTATTTATTTTCCCTTTCATTAATAAATTATTTACCAATATTACACATGGCTTATTTAAATGAAGTACTGTGAATGTTGGAATGTGTTTTCTATTGCATGAGATTTACAGCATCGCCTGCGAGCTTCTGCTTCTAGTGTGGTAAGACCAAGGTTACACTACGAATAATAAGGCTCCCAAAAATCAACCATACAACCTTATCATTATAATTATTATTTCTCCCAACTCACACTAAATAGTTTTACACCTACACAATTAAGCATCACACAACCAATCTATTAAACTATAATTTCAGAATTTATTTCAGAGTGACAGCGCAACATAAGTTACACTATTACAGATCACTACTATAGAGAGTGGCCTGCCCAATGTGAGGACATGTAAATATTCTTACCTTACCACATTATTACAGACTACAAACACAAAACAGAATCCTTTATATTTTTCACACCATTCACCTAGTGTCTCTACAGCAGAATACACACTTTTCACACAATTAATATAATCTGCTTATACACAGCTCAAGACAGTATATGCCAGCACGAAACCATCCAGAACCCTTTGTCATATATTCTTCTTCTTCACGACAAAGTTTCACGACTGCCACAGTCAAACTAAGCTTCCTAACTGGAAAATATCAGCTGCTTAATATATATATATATATATACTCGCAAGCAGGAACCTTGACATTCAATGTTCCACAAATCAAGTTTACAGAAACTACAGAGTTCAGACCAGCCTAAAAACAAACGTTCCTGCTATATGCTCTACCAACCAACACCAGACAAAATATAATCATTGTTCATACCTCTTACCATAACTCAAGCATACCCCAACAATTCGTCCACACACAGACCATACAAAGCAAACATATAGGACCATATCAGCTACACAATCAATTTCTTCTCATACCATCCACCATGCAGACTGACACCAATCAAAATACACTGACCAGCCCATACCGAACACTTTTAACTCAAACATGCCTTAGCATTCTTTCAGCCACTTAAGAAAATTTGACATTCCAACCATCAGAAACATACTTCAAGCTGTGGTGGTGGCGGTGGTTGTGGCAGTGTGGGGGGGAGTGGTGGTTGTGGTGGTGGTGATGGTGTTGTTATTGATGTCATAACATGTGGTTGGCATCAGTCGATTATGTTATGTTGACAGATTGTAAGATTTTTTTATATGGGGTAGCCTTGAATGTATAGTTGCTTGGGTAGACGTGATGGTGCCTTTCTTTCTATTTGGCTATATTGGATTTTAAATATAATTCTGTTTGATCCGACTGTTCGTTTGTAAGTGTAAGCTGAAAGCTACTCGAAGGCTGATTGGTCGCACGCCAGGGTGTCCTGCAAGTCGTGGGCTGCAGCCAGAAGTTTCGCTTGTCGGCAATGGCATCGGCGAAGAAGCCGACTACGATCGCACCTCCTCAGAGTACCCTTCCAGAGATATGTAGGTGCAAGGGCGTACGGTGTCTGGCCACAGCTACTGCAGCGGCCTTCCTGGTCGCTGGGTGAAACTCCGTAGATGGGCATGGCGGGTATGTCACAGGTATCCGTCACCGAAACGTAGCTCCAAGGCCGACACCAGTATGGGGTACTCCTGTCAATGTAACTTCGGCAGACATTGTAGAATGCTCAGTGTGGGGCTTGTCAGTACAGCTGCAAAGTAGTAAGTCCGCTGTTAGTCTAACCAGCTATTCTGGTTTAACAGTCTCGCTGGTCCGATCTAGAAGGTTCCCCGCTCCCCTTGCCCGGCTGAGAGTGGCTGGGACATTGAACCAGAACATTTGTTCACGGATAACCCAGAAATTCAATCCGGTGAAGCTCAGCAGCGCGAGTTGCGATAGGCTTATCGCAGTGTCATGTGATGGCTTGCCTTTGTAAATCACAACGAGCTTCTCGGATTAAGGCCCGCTTGTTCATCACACACTCCTTCGTTATCGGGAGGACGGGGCAAAAGAAGCGATGAAGAGCAGCGACACGTAACACTACGACAGGTATTATAACAGACTAACTGGCAAGAAAAATAACTCCCCAGTGCAAGTTTTACGATTACAGGTAAGTGCACGAATCGGTTGTAAATTGAAAAGCAAAACATCGTTTGTATCCCTTAATCAAAGCAGCATTAACGTATAGTTGGACATAGTCCGTAGAAACATTTCCCTTAGAATTTACTTCGGTAAAATGATAAATATTAGTTTCCCTTTTATCGAGATTCACAAACCAGAAGCTACTACTGAAGGGACTCCGTTTTGTTTCTGATTTCATGATTTTTCTCTTTCTCTCTTATTCTGTTATTATTTCTTCCAAGTCTTGGGGGCCACGGTGATGCAATGGCTAGAGCGCTTGCCTCCCACCAAGGCGGATTCGATTCCAAGTGGGGTCGCTCCCGGAATTTCGCACGTGGGAATCGTACTGGGCGATTCCGCTGGTCAGCGATTTTCCTCAGGGATCTACCATTTACCCTGGCTTTGCATTCCTACGTTGCTGCATACTCACCTCACTTCACCCTCATCGGCTCTCAATACCTATACTTTAAGAGACGTCCAAACTCCCCCCTCCGCCCTAATTCTCCCCAGGCATACCCTTAACTGCTGAGTGATATATACAAAACTTCATCTTTAAAAAGTTTTTCGTGGTAGTTGCTCATTCTCCCAATAAATCGAACGCCACTGCATCTCCTTGATATTTCTTCTACCTCCAGAAAGTAGTTAGCTCAGAAATCAGTCGACATTAAAACCTCTTTAAACTGGGACGGCAGTGTGCCCTCTCGCGGAATTTAATTAACATCGCCGAGGAAAAACTTGAAAACCGAAAGTTCCCTCTTTTTACTTTGGCGATTACGTGCGTTTGAACTCTGTAAACCACCGAACTGATGACATAATTTAATTCAGAAAGAGCATCTTAATTAATTATCTGTGAACACTACATAAACGGATATTTTATCTTTAATTCGTAAATATAGTATCCTAACCTAACGGGACCACCTAAATTAGCCTAAAATATTGTGTACATGAATAAAAGCAGTCTCAGTTAAATTAATTTGGATTTTAGGCGGTTTCTAATCCAATCTGAATAAACAATCGATCTTCTCAGACGATACTGGTAATATCGTGTCAGAAGAGCCTTGCTAAACCAGGTTCAGATGGTGTAAAGGCTAGAGCAACCTAATTTACGCGAGTGCCGTTAAAAAATGTAGGACTCTTAATAATGTAATTGAATGAAGTGAGGTATAGCGAAGCCAGGAGCGTATCTAAACTTTTGGTTGTTTGCAAAAAAAAAAAGGGGTGGGTATTTTATTTTTCCATTGCTCAGGTGCATATGTAGATACGTTCTTTAAATGTTTCTTACAATGTGGCTAACGTATCAAACTAAACAATATTATTTTGGATGTACCACATTTCGGTTATTCTACGAAACCCACGACAATATCGTTATGTCCAAAATAATATTTCGTTTGATATGCAGGTTTGGACATTCGATATGTATCATGAGATAGAGACATTCTCATCATATATTTAAGAAACAATATTGAGTTAATGAAAATATATATATTTTTTAACCATACTGATATTATTAAATTTCAGTATTGAAATCTCCCCAGGACAGTTTCATGTTAATGCGAGTGTTTTTTGGCGAGGGGGGAGAAAATGTCCCTTGATAATTCTCCCCTCCCCCTCCTCCTTTTCCTGATCCGCCACGTCTAAAGCTGATACGTTAAAAATATGGCTCGCGCACAATAATAGTATCGCTATAAATCAGGCTTTTGTCCTATACGTTCAGCTTTTAGGAATACGTGGTTAATCCCTATCCAACAAGTAGCCTAAGCAAATGCAAGCCAGCAGGACCATTTATGTTATTCATTTATCGCCGCTAGGTAATGGTAAATATTTAACGACTTCGCTATTTTTTAACTCTGCATATAAATATTGGCGACTCGTGAAAAGTTCATATAGGCTGTTCACGATAAACTGAGCACTCTTGACAGCCCTGCTTAAGATCTTCGTGTATGCACGTTGTCTATTCATCCGCCTTATGTAACATTAACAGTGCCATGTGCCTCATTACTTTATTCATGCGTCGGTCATGTGAAACTGTGAAATTATTGGAAAAGTAAGTATTTTACAAATCTGCTTATTTTTACACTTCTATGCATTGAAAAACAGAACGTGGGGGGAGAAAAATAATTTGAATTATCACAAATAGTTACCTAACACTTTTTTATTGGACGTCATGATATGGAACTACATTAAATCAATCGATACCAACTTTACCAGGCGCATGTCACTGAGTGTGCCAGTTAAAGTATATGCAGGCAGGGGCAGTGATTTTTTTATAAAGTTGATTCCAAAAGTGCCTCCAATGGCCAAGACAGTTAAGTGGTTCTCACTTTCAATGCCTTCCCTGATTATTTGCGGTGGGTTTTCCTCTTCTATTCGCTTGGAAATTTAAATGAGAAAACTAGTATACTGCCAAAACATCTTACACTTATAAAATTTACCAAAATATTAACTGTACTAGTTTTTCTCCCGAAGAGGGAATTAAGGTAAAATATCACTGAAATTGTATTAACATATTGTTTAAAACTTAAGACTCGGTCCCACTGGCCGAATTGCACTCTTAAATTTATTGTCGATTTCAACTTGAGAAGAAGAAAGATTTTGGAATCGCGACTGCAGTCCTTCAAATATTTACTTCCCTCTGCAGTGCAGACATGTCATACGAAATATTGCAATATAATTGTGCCACATTAATTGCCTTACATTTAACAACAGTGGTGTCATCGAAGGGCGTTTTACAGGTGCGCACATAGAATTTTTCCTTCCAGGGGCAGAGGGGGTCCGAAGTAAAGAAATTACAAGGAAATCCCCTAGTCGCATATAAAATCCCCTGGGAAAAATGATATTACAAGGTGGTACATGGAACGATTAACCTCGTGTTACGTTTGTGTGTGTGTATATATATATATATATATATATATATATATATATATATATATATATATATATATATATATATATATATATATATATTCACTGCAACAATAAACCAATATCTTGTTTTATTACGTACAGACCATTCACTGTCACTTCCAACTTTTCTGAAGCCTTGCTGAAGTTCTCCTTTAATGCTATTCGTCCGCCTCTTGCAAACAAAGCCTAACAGTATACACCAAAGTGAGAACGCACCGCAATCAGTTTAATAATAATTTCAATGGGAACTATTTATTACTAGGTATCACCACCACTTCTACTTTATCCCTGTTTTATTAACATTATTATAATGTAAAATATGATTATTTGTTTATTTAAAAAATGACTTTATGTTCAATTTGACAAAGAATAAGCTAATTTTATATTAACAGAAGTATAAAACGTTTGCGATATTCGACGATTTTAGGAAACAACCAATTACGCCATACATGGAGTGAATTTTCAAAGGCCTAATTTAAAAAGCGTGAAGATATGACGAATAGATAATACATAGTTTTATTCAATAGTACAGAAAATAAATTAACAAAACCGTTATCATTTACATATTGTGGTATATTCCAGGATTATCGAACGGGAGGGGTCCGGACAAGCTTTACCTCACCCCTTCCGTGTGCGCCTCTGGTGTTTCGTGTATTAAGTTATTAGTTTGTGAACTCAATTTACCAAACTCGAATCCCACCTCAAAATCCCGCTCCTCCTAAAGTAGGCGCCATTATTACAGACAGAAAAGGCGCCACTGTCGTGGTAAATGCGGTTGCGAAATAAATGCGGAGGGCTGCAGTTAGAAGTAGCGAGGGGTGATTGTGAGGGTGGGTGGGGTGTGGAGGGAGGAGACAGACGATAGGGCAAAGTCGCGTGACCTCCGTCATTAGACTGGCGACATGAATCGTCCTTATCTGCGCCCCATTGTCACCCAAATTATCCTCCAGGAAAACATTAGAGCCACGAGCACTTTCTCCACCCCACCCCCACCCCCCCCCCCCCCCTTTGCAGCTTTAGCTGCTATAAGGACATTTGTCGTGCTGCACACCACTTGAAATATCTCCCCCACGCGGTCCTCGTGGCTTCAGTAAACCTTTCGAGGTGACTATCGTCTTGACTGAGATTGAGCAGATACTGTATAGACTGTTCACGGTAGTCAGGTCTTTTTAAGACCCTCCCAACAGGCATTAATCACTAATAAATATGTTTTATTGCAGCCTTAGACGTTAACTTTTGAGATTGGCGAAATGTATACACTGTGTTTATTAGCGACATGATAATGTTTATATTAAAAAGCGGCGGAAAAATAAATATTGGCTCACGGGAAAAATTTAGCAGGACCTTAAAAAGTGCGCAATTTACCGTGAATACCGTATACCAAAATAAAATAAACCTAGCCCATACAGGTTTTTTATTGTATTTTTACAAACAAATACATGAAACTTTGTTGTCAAAAGGTATTAGAGTAAAAAAATTTGTAAATTTTTTTATGTAATCAGAATTACGTGAAAAGACTTTTCAGATACTACTAAGCAAACTTTATTTAATATTAAGGTTTTTTTTATTCTGGTAACAGCTAAAACTGTTTAACGAAAACTTAACATGTAAAACAAATACAATCTTTCTAGGTCAGTTATGACCAGGAACCTCTCAGCTATCCTTCGAACAGGAGGAATTTACAGAAATGGAGACTGGCCTTACAGAAAGTTTGTAAAAACACACATTTCTTTTTGCAATTTTCCACTCAGTCACTACTCTTATAGCTGAACAAATACTGCATATATACGGTTTCTAATCCTGTTACTTTACAAAAGTCCATAATTACACCAGAACACGTCTATTCGAGGTACAAAACTTTTTAGGTATAAGATAATTTTTTACAGCAAAGTTAAGAACGCTTACGTGAAGTTATTGTAAAAGGAAAATGAGCTTTGCGAACTTCGGTTGCAAATATTTTGCCGAAGTGATGGTTTTCTGTTGAGCTACTTCTGACGCTGTGATTATGTACATCTAAATGCTGCTCAAGGCATTATCTTGATTAAAATGGGTAGTGGCAAAGGCACATTGTGAGAGAATCAGTTATGGGAGTATTATTCAAGATACGATTGCATGTTACCATCATATCTTACAATCTTTCCGCTGATGAAAGTTAACTAACAGTTGCTAGTGGCGATAAAACATGTTCCACAAGAAACAATCGAGCATTCCGGAAAGACGTTGTGCCGTTCAGTTTTAACAACATTCGAAATATTTTGTTCTACTCGATCAATATATTTTGATACCACGTTTCTTGTATTATCATTATAAAATACTGATTATTTTTAGTTTGTGTATATTTTGATTTGTTATTGTTATCTTCGCATAAGAAAGGACTAATAAAAATTTCATAACTTGTCTGCTGAGGAGAATTAATATACGAGTGTACCTGAAGAACACGTTAATCTTTCAGATTACTTTACAACAACTAAAATGTCAGATAATATATTTCTCTCCACTCCACCTACTAAATATGAACACGCCATGAGGTACTATAACAAAATAACACGTCATAAAAAAATACCTGCTATTTCTATGGCGCTTTGGCTTGGGATGTCCTGCATACGAGGTTAAATCTGGTTAATACTTTTGTGTGTGTGTGTGTGAGCGCGTGCGTGTCCGTGTATATGTGTGTGTGTGTGCGCGCGCGCGCGCAATCTTCAAATGTAAGTTTAGTTTCAGTTTATTGTACAAGTCTATACTGAGGATAAAAATAACGTTCAGTGTTAGCTCAATAATAATTCACCAAATACCATAAGCTCATGCGTAAGAAAGGGGAGATAGTTGAGGACAATTTGCGTGCTATATTCTGTTAATGCATGCCTAAAATGAACTGAAAGGTTTCTAAAGTTTTATTTAACTTATTTATTTTTTACTTGATTGCTAATTATGAGGAATAAAGTCTTCCCGTGCATCGGCCAGTTGTTCATTGCCATTGGCTTCCATTTTGCAACATCCGCGGTAAATTTGGGCAAGTTACAACTACAGGAAATGTTTGACTGCAGTCAACGTGTCTACCTTCTGAACTAGCTGTCTCTCATATAACGGTCTTATCTTAATAATTTGTCATCAAGCATGCCAATTAGCTTCCTTAGAAGTGTTGTATACAGAAAAATGCAAGTACAGGTTTGATGCATGAATGATTGGCCTTCAAACAAATACAAACAACACTTGATTTAACACAAAAATTTACCATTTTCATTCGGAAAATGAATGTGCACAGCATATTTACTGGTGCGACATAAAAATGGTTTATTTTCGGCTATCTAATATATAATTCATACAGAAACTTTAGAAATCAGCTACTTTGTTGTTAACATGTGGTACAGAAAAAGGGTGAGTTCAAAATGCTTTCTCATTTTCGTTTTCTGTGTTAAAGTTTCGTATTTGTATAAGTTTGTTAGACTGTGGTTCTTTCCTACCTTTAACAGTATCCCTGATTCTAACCACGCGGAGGAGAAAATTACAACCATAACGCGTGATATCGAAGTAAGAAAAAATGATAGGCCGTAATTACAAAAATAGGGAAGTTCCAAAACATTATCTCCTAGAGCACGCCACGGTTTAATTGCTCGTGAAAGTTACTTGTGCCCGTCTTGCTCCGCTGTTTGGAGTTTTATCTAAATCACGTATCTAAGTAGGCTGTAACCAATATCGTTGAAGTCAGTACCGGCTCATACCGGCTCCCCATTTTTACTCGTTAGGCCTCCATTATACTTAATAACGAGAGACGCTATCTTCGACATTATGAAAGTTTCATTCTCGTAACTATGTCAGCTTTAAGGAAGGAAAAAAAGAGGCCATTAGCTCTTTTTTCCCACGAAACACCTGTTACAATATTTCCCAATTATTATGACATGGGAAACCCCAGCAATGATCTAGGTACGATACAGCCAGGTTCTGATAATTTCACATGTCTATCACGACGTTTGTTCATTTTATAATTCTGACTTCTATTTATGGTTTCTGAGACGAACATCTGTTTACTAATATTTGTAGGGAATAAACCGAAATGTCCATATATATATATATATATATATATATATATATATATATATATATATATATATATATAAACTGCTCTTATATGACAACCTTTTTGGTCATTAAAAGCAACTATAACAGTGCTTGTTTTTACTAGCAAAACTGAAGTACATTTATCAGATTCACAGCTAGGGTGAAGTGAAACTTGTGTAGCTAACGTCCATTTACCTGTGTACTTACGGTACATTTAACTTTTTATAACGCCGCAAAATTACGTTTGGGTCACCCTAATTACAATTTGCTCAACATTATTTGAAATCTCGGGGGTCACACAGACTTAATAATGCCTTTGGCGGGTCTCTAACCAATTACCGGCAACCTTTCTCGTCCCGTAAGTGTGACACCTTTGTGATAATGTCCACGTGTCATGGCAAAGTAAACGTCAACCCCATGCCTGATATGAAATGTAGTCGAACCACAGAACAGGACGAGAAAAGTTGAGAATTTGTATTGCTACAATTTAGGCTGTCCTACAGTATAAATGTGTTTTTATGCTATACACCTACACAACAAATGATATATAGTGAACACATAATTAAAATTCCACATCACCCACCTTACCATCGGCGTATCAGTGTTATGGGTAATGAAAAGTGGTCATATAATTAAACGTAATGTTACAAGACGCCAGAGAAGTATCCGTGTTCGTGAGGGAGAGAGGTCTCAATAAAAATAAAATAACTAAACTTGATTTTTAAAAATGTATTTGTACTGCTATAAATATTTACACGGCTATTGTTTACAGCATTAAATTATCTATCTCCACTCTTACTATTCTTATTCTCAGTGAGCGTATTTTATGTCTACCAGTTTTGATTGAGTGAGGAAGTGAGAGAGGATATTTGGGTGGCTCTTAACAGCGAGGTCTTGCGAGCCGATGAGGGTAATTGTGGTATGGAGCAGTGCTAGAATGAAGGGGCGGGGGAAACGGGAGATCCCCGAGAAAACTCGCCGACCAGTGATATCGTCCGGCACGATTCCCCCATGCGAATATCTGGGAAATGCCTGGCCGGGGATTGAGCCCGTATCGCCTTGGTGGTAGGTGAGCAGGTTAACCGCTCAGCCACCGCGGCCCCTTTTGATTAAGTCCTTATCTGTGCCTCTGTATTACAATCGATTCACACTCTTTAGTTACATATCTTCGATCTATCTGTTGCCATTATTCGAAATATCTGTCACTCACGCATCCAGCTCAAAGTCCCGCCCGTCAATTTCACTCTTCACTGTACCGATGATCGCAGAACGCAGATTTCTCTACCGGTGGTCAGTCTCGTCAACATTCGTTGCTTTACTTTCTCGTCGCTTTGTTATCTTCGCACACCTGAAGCATAAGTTTGTACAAGGCTCCAAACTTGGATCTGAGGCCCGTCGCTTCTTTAATAGTCACGCTGCCCCGATATAGAGATTTCTCTGCGCCCCAAGTCTCACTGATAGAGGCAAGGGCAATGACCAGAACATACTTTCAAAGATAAACCCAGAAATTCAATACTCTGGAGGACGGGAGTGAACGATTCCCGACAGGCTTTTCGCGGCACACGAGGCGACTTGCCTTTGTAAATATCCGTGCGCTCCTCAGGTTACAAATAATGCTCTTAACACACTCCGCGCGCTCCAGCAAGACGGCGTAGCGCAAGGTAAGCGGTGCAAGGCAGCAACGCGCAACAGTAAGTTAACTTTGATTTTTATGCCAGAGTTTTTGGTAAATCGGCACGTACGTTACTTCCTGTCTAGGGCAAAGATGATTGATTCGCAATGTTAAGGTAATCTTGCACGCACGGCCTCTAGTTATTTTTTCCAGCGTACGAGACTCCCGAGTGACAACTCCACTGAAGAAGACTTTCAGCTGGAACCAGCTACCAGACCTCTCGAACATACGCCCGTATCTCACAATCGATTTGCACGTCAGAATCGCTACGAACTACCTTCACAGTTTTTCCTGAATTCGTCCGTGTACACGAGATACGTTTCCCCTCGCAGTGAGTGCGAGACGCTCAAGGAATGGGGCTACAAGGATGCTGGATAATCCTAAGCCATTTTTTTCTCAGCCGTCCACGCTATACACACCAAGGTAAGTTGATAACATTCAGCGGTCCCATGCTCTACAGTACATGACTGATTGGAGCAACTCTGGATGTGGGATATGTTGAGTTATAGTCGGGGTGGTATGCAGTTGCTAACTCATGGCCAGAGGCATGTGATGTCATGTGCAAAGATCAGTTCCGTGTTTTAAGACTGGTGTTGTCAAGCAAAGCAAGTAGTATAAAAAAGAGCGTTCTGGTGCACCATGTGTCAGGCGGAGGACCTGAGAAGTGAGAATTTCCCTCTGTTTCCCTTTTTCCCATCCAAAATGGTCGATTTCGCCTACAAAAACGTCATGTTTTCCTTTTCCCCCTTCAAAATTGCTTTAATTTCCCTCCTGACAATGGCGGCCATCTTGGCAGCCACTGCTAATTAGAATAATCCGGGCAGTTTTCATTAGGTAGCGGAGGTTTGCATGTTGTGGCTGAATCGGTCGGAGATTCTCTCAAATTCGGAGCTTCTCAAATTCATATCATTCCCGGCGGCCATCTTGGTATCGGCGACCAATGACTACCCAGGACAATTGGCGACCAGCTGGGGATGTCTACAATTTTGGCGGTCAGCGCCTTGTCGGCAGTGATGGTGGGGCATCAAGGAGTCGTGGACGATCAGATCCCGTGTAACACTGCCTCCTCCTGAAGTCTGTGTGTGTGTGCATACCACTTATAAGCATAGCTGGCTATAATTTCCAAACTGTTTAAGTTATAGTTGTCAAATTCATATCATAGACATCCATGACGACAAGGAGAAGGGTGGCAGGGACAAGTATGCCATATGATAATTTATAAGCACAGTGGACACCTATTTCCGAACCGTTTGAGTTATTGTCGCCAAAATTCAAAACATAGACATCAACCACGACTATGATAGATGGCTGTAAGTTATGAAGTGTTTGAGATACAATTACGAAGATCAAAATACATGCATAACCCCCCTCCCGACGATGAAAAGGGACATGAGGGCATATGTCGGCCTGCATGTCTCTCCGTTCTTACTCACCTCTGTATCTCCTGTCCCCTTGGTGCCATCACCTGGCCACATGCACACTTATTTGTGTGGTCCCCCCTCAGTACTTCGACCTTCCACCAGTCCTCATGCTCTCTTCTCTGCCCCCTGTACTCCCCCTATGCCTGTTACATCACTCCCGACCATACATCTTCGAGCCCTCACCACCACCCAGCAAAGCACCAGCCTCTCACTGCATGCCGATCCCCTCGAGCACTCATGTAACTGTGTACTTACTTTCAGACAGTCGGGCAGTACCACTGGTCTTGCACCCATGAGCCATGTACTGAGACCTCAATATATGTATGTACATACATAATGAGTTGTCACTCGCAATGAATACACAGTCATCGCTAGACAGCCGGGTCCCTGCACATACAACAACACATGCTAGAACAATAAGTTTCCTATTACAAAACCAATTATCCCCTACCTTAACTGGTGTAGCACTTAATACGAGTACATCATTAGCGAATCTCATCGTTGTCTTCGTCGACAATGCGACCTCGCTGAATGCAGAGACCACAATGAGCAGTCCTGCCTTTCGGTGCGCGATAGATCTCACTCTCTCCTGTTCCCTGAGCAAGGCCACACACACTTCCTCGCGCACTCTTTTATCCTTGGCACCTCCGCCTGTCATACTTCCTCGTGCTGTCTAGCTCTTGTCCTCCCCCCTTCGCCTGCCTCCATCTCCCCAGGCCATACTTCCTCATGTGCTCGCCACTGCCTGGCCAATCTCCAGCTACATCACTGCGCACCGATCCCCCGAGCATATGTGTAACCGAGAGCAGACATCCTTTCCGACCTTTGCATGCTCAGAGCATAACATAGACATCCACCATGACTAGGAGAAGGGATGTGGATCAAGTATGCCCTATGACAACATATAAGCATAGGTGGCTGTAATTTCCGAACAGTTCGAGTTATAGTTGCCAAATTCATAACATAGATATCACCCACGATTAGGAGAAGGATCACATGGTCAAGTATGCCCTTTGTCAACATATAAGCATCGTTGACTGCAATTACCGAACCATTTGAGTAATAGTTGCAAATTCATAACATAGACATCAATCACGACTAGGAGAGAGGGCGCAGGGTCAAGTATGCCCTATGTCAACTTAGAAGGATAGATGGCAGTAATTTCTGAACCATATAACATATGCATGAATTTTAGGTGTGTGGGGGTCACCCTGGCAGCTCTTCATACTCGGCCTACTGGCCACCATTATGGGCGCCCACCACCAGTGGACATCATTGTGCAAATGGCCATCGTCGGCCCACTTCCTGCCCCACCACCACCCACCAATGTTTTAGACAGTGAGATTTCCAAGATGCAGCATTCAGATGTCATCCATACAAAAAATGACAGTCATTGTCTGTGTACTGCCTGCTGCCATGGACCCCCGGTACTACCCATCATGTTTGCAAATAGATGCCGTCGGCGCACTTGTCGCCACCCAACATTTTTGCTAGACATTACGACTTCCAAGATGGTGGACCGAATTGACAGAGCAGGAAGTTCAGGTCGTCTGAACCATTTAGTTGTCAAATTCATAGCCCAATCATATTGGTAAGGAAACAGTACATCCACCAGCTCAAGAGAAAGCATTTTAAACATGACTGATAAAACCGGTAGACACTCTCGTGCACATGCACACACAAAACATGCCCGCCTGCACACACGAGTTGTTAACTCTCACATACAACACATGCTAGAATGATATGCTTCCTATTATGAAACGAATTATCCCCTACCTTTAATGGTGTAGCAGTAAATATTCATAGGCCATGAATGTGATTGTAGTATATAGGAATTTAGTAGATCTATTTTTCACAGCAGGTAATAATTACAGTCATACTCAAACCTTCAATGCACGTACCTATTTCTGGAGAGTCCCCCCACCCTCTGGACCTTCAATGTGAGTACCTATCTCCAGAAAGACGGTTAGTACCACCCCACTAGTGAGGACCGACCTTGCACTCGTTTGTCTTGTACCGAGACTTCGATGTATGTAATGCGATGCCACTCGCAATTAATACACACAGTCATCACTGGACAGCCGAGTCCCCGCACACACATCAACACATGCTAGAACGATAAACTTAATACTACAAAACGAATTATCACCTACCTTACCTGGGGTAGCAGTGAATACTTGTAGGCCGCAAGCACATCCCATCGTCGACATGACCTCGCTGGAATCAAAGACCGCAATGACTGGTCCCACCTATCCATGCATGGTAGATAACGACCATGTACCGCATCTCCACCATCACCTCCCCTTGTCAACGTACGTACCAGTATACTATTGAAAGGAAACAATGCTTGTGCCCCGATCCAACCTCGAGGTATCGCAGGTTCGATTCTCGTAGAGAATGATAGTGCAAATCGACATAAAAGCTGACATGTAGGCTACAATGGTGTTAGTAAATACAGACATTCAGTCCCCGACTTACACTCGCGTACCAAGCTAATCACACACACGTGCTTGTATTGGACAAGTGATGTTTAGACAAGACCGTGCATTGTATCTCATTCGAAAAAAGCAATATAATTTCATCACTGATCCAAATAGTCAGGTTGGCAGAGCAGCCTAAGATGTCTGATATAATCTCTGGTTCCAGTAAACGGGAGCATGTCGTCGAATCCCTGTTCCTAACATATTTTTTCTATATCCTACTTAAATAAATAAGTTATTGCAGGTTCAATTCCTGTTGCATGTGCATGCTGACACATCTACAGACAATCGTTCTTCGTTGGTACCACTGCACATGAAGACGAACCTGATTGCACCCGATTTACCACACGAGCAATGTGAGAAACTGTAAGGTTACCTTAAGCAGTCGACCGACAGCGCCAGCATCGTGCAGGCAAGTGGAAGGACGTTAAATATCACTACTCGTGTGAGAGACGCCAGGGTGGTAAAACAGTCGAGTCACACATGCACTCGACAAAGAAACTGAGCTCGCATACTTGCATAAAGAATTTCTTCTGATAATGCACATCATGAAATATGGTAAACATCTACCCATATATCTACAACAGTATGAAGACATACGCGGCTGTTTCTCATGTACGGAGTGTTTGCAAGGATGTGCGACTTTTATGGACACACCACATTCTAGGGGTTGGTGTAATGCACATCAGAAGAGTATTGATGGAGCATCTAACACTGATTCCTTCTAGTTGGAACTCATGAAGAACAGAGAGAGATTTGTACCTGGAGCAGCTGATGAGGTCGTCGTTCCGACACAGGCAGTTTTCATCCAGACTTCGAAGAGTGAACATCGACTGTGGATAACATTCTATTATTCATCGAAGGATAATGAAAGTTATTCCTGTCACTACTGAAAGAAGGTGTTTTCTAAAAAAACATCTACAGACAGCATAAAGCTGTTTGTTATCAGAATGAAGGACATATTTTTCTCGCATGTAAAAAGAGTAATTCTCAGTTTGTTCGTCATAGCAGCTTGAAAAGAAATCGTGCAACATTTAAGGGTCGTGCTGCACCACCTGTCAAGCGGTTTCTGAAGATATTACCAGCTCAATGTAAGGGTTCATTGGAGAGCAAGTCTTTGGTACCACCACGACATCCATGCAAATATTGTAACAAGACATTTACATATGCATATGATGCAAAGAGACATGCACAAAGTGCATATAAGAAGAGTATCATTCGTATATCATATCAATGTGTTAAGTCTCGAAGAATGTATGTGCATTTTGACGCGAACAGGAAAGTTATGTGTGTCGCTACTTCAAGAATAACTTTTCTACAATAGCCAGCTGCAGAAAACATGAAACCAGTTGTCATTAGAATCAAGAGCGTACTGTGTTTACATGTGAATAGTGTAAACCACAGTTTGTCGGCACTGCCTGCCAGATGCAGATTAGATAATAAATGTGCGGGTTGGTCTACAAATGCTGAGACTAGTTCAATGCTTCCATTATGACATCCATGCAACTATTGTGACAAGACATTTATAAGTGCATACAATGCTAGGCCACACAAAAATAGTACTTAGGTGAGGACGATATTCGTAGGACATATCAATGTAATAAGTGTCGAATAAGGTATGTAAATGTTGCCGATTTACATAGTAATGTGAAACTATGTCAAGGACAGACAGCTGATAAACAACCACAAGATTATTCACCATCTCCGAAGCTTAATGATAATGGATTCTTCCTGAAATGTCCTGGATTAATGGGTCTTCATAAAGATTTGTTTGCACCCAATATGCCAACTACGCCACACAATGTTTGTTCTCTCCTGACAAGTATGATTCCTTATATACTAAACCAACTTACTGATCAGGTAGAACAAAATGGAACTGTCACATATTATATGTGGCTGGACTGTAGCTATACAAAACCAGAACCTCACAAAGATGAATATTGTTCCAGAACCTTCGAGACTTCGGTCGTAGCTGTGTGCCATTCGTAGCAGAAGATGCGATTGTCGATAATACACACAAGATATGTGAAGAGGAAGAAGAAATGGTGGCCAAGGGTTCAGGTTAGACCCTGGCTTCGGTAAATGCTATAGAATTGAGAACTAGTGGGTACAGTCCATTCCGCACTTAGACACATACCGAATATCCCTCACTAGGGAGAAGATAGCAACATATCATCATCATCAATCATTAGAAGGAGAGTTATAAAGTACTCCATCAACCGACATTCACATGTAGTTTCTAACCTGGCTTGTACAACATTGGTACTTCAAAGAGTCATCCATGAGGAGTCATCTGTGACGAGTCAGCATCAAACAGTCATAATCTGTGAGGAGTCAGCACTACACAGTATTACACATGTGTGTTTGTGTTCACACATATGTGTGAAAAGGATGCAATAGAGTATGCCTACACGTGAAACTTCTCAGAGCAATCAACAATTACGTGGTAAACAATTTAGTTACTACAACAAGTTCTTCAGTAAAAGTTGCAATGCTCATCGTAAAGAACAGAGAGACATTTGGTAAAGGTGATAATCTAAAGAGATATACTGGTAAGTGTAAAGATACTGTAACTTTGCTTTACACGAGAAAGCACAAGTCCAGTCTTCCTACTGATTCGTCATGTACACTTATGCTACTTCGAGCACCCATATAATTACGTGGACCTGCATGGTGACCCAATCCAATGTGTGAAGAAAGGTCCACGAATGGTGCAAGGCATGGGGCATACAGATCGTCAGAAATTGTGAACACACTCCTGCGCAGCTATCATGTAAAGAGAAAAACAAAGATGCTACCCAGGATGTTGATACTGTCAATGTGACCTCCAAGTCCACTCATAACAATAATGGGACCTCCATGTCTGCTGGTGATGACGTGACAACATCTGCAAAGCAAACGCATGGTGCTGAAACCTACTCAATACGGAAGAAGAACATAGATGTTATCATGTATAATGTAACCCCCTAAATCTGTTGCAAATGGTAATGTGACTTCCACATCTGCTGAGATCGACTGTGTGACCACCAAATCTACTGGTGATGATGTGCCATCATCAGCATATACAGATCTCTCTCTGTTCTTCATGAGTTCCAACTGGAAGGAATCAGTGTTAGATGCTCCTTCAATAATCCTGCGACATGCATTACACCAGCCCTTAAAATTTGGTGTGTCCATAACAGTCGTACATACTTGTAAACACTCTGTATATGGAAAACGAGTCGTGTATGTCTTTATCCTGTTGCAGATATGTGGTAAGATGTTTGTAGACATACCGTATTTCATGACGTGTATAGTCAGAAGGAATTCTTTAGGCAAGTATGCGAGCTCAGTTTCTTTGTCGAGTGCATGTGTGACTCGACTGGTCTACCATACTGACGTCTCTCTCACGACTAGTGTTATTTGCCATCCTTCCACTTGGCTGCACGATGCTCATGCTCTGTCGGTCGACTGCTTGATGAAACTTTACATATTCTCATGTTGCTCGTGTGGTAGATCGGATGCATTCATAGTGTTGGCCAGTTACGTTTCCCTCAGTTCGTACAGAATATGTTCTGCTAGAATGGTGTGCTCATGTCTAGGATCGGTGATGGCTGCGTGAATTGATGTGAGATATAGTATGATTGTTCTTCATGACATGCACTGAGTTCTCAGTACACGACGATGGACCACGATTGCTATGGGTGCAGGCCGGCCCACAAGTGGTGTTTGGGGGAGGGGGGGGTTATAGACTATCTGCAAGCCTTGAAGAAGTGAGTGTTGGTTGGAGAGAGAGAGTATGACTGTGAGTGCAGTGTATGACTATATGTAAAGGAGGGATTTGAAAAGTGTTTGGTGCACAGCATTTACCTGGGTTAACGGTGACATATGAACTGTCTGTAATAGTTATTATGTCACCCAGATAGAAAGTTCCAGCTGCTGAGCTTTCCCCCGGTCTCCCACTGCACTGCCTCCCACAGAGTACTGCACTGGATTCTCACCACTTACACTGGTACACTGCCAGCACACTCAGCACAATGCAGGCATGGGAGGAATGCATGAGAGACACTTGAACTGCATGCATGCAGTGCATTTCAAATACACGCTTTACAATGAAACTGGCAAGTCTGTCTTCTGTATTTAACTCAGAGTGTTAATTACCTACACGATGATTAATGTAAATATCTTTTATTTCACTTTGTGTGCGAAAGTCTTCTTTAGGCACGCTATCACTGCAGGTGATGTGCATTATTAAAGGTATTTCCTCAACTGGTAACACTGATATTTTAATATCTGCCAAGGCTCCTTGCCCTTGGAGATGTAGGAGGTAGCCATTTTTGTTTATTATAACTATTTTTTCCTTTCATGCACTCTAAAGAACAGCTGGGGAGAGCAAGCCACAGCCTGTAGGGACCTGTGTTCGAAACTTGTCACTATGCGTAATAACATTATCGCAGTTATCATAGTGTAACAGCTGGGCTGCTGGACGAAACTGTCTAAGTGCATACATTAAAGGTTCGGGAAGGACCGACTGCTTTTAATTCAAAGGTGTGGTACATAATTTGAATGTTCGGGCAGAGCTGGCAAAGTATGGTTGCCTGTAACTGTAGACCCTGTAATTGAAACTTGAAGCTGATCAGTACATAATTGTAGGTTGGAGACGGAGTATGACTGTCATGGTCACTGCATATTCGTCTTCATGTGTAGTGAGACCGACGACGAATGATTGTCTGCAGGCATGTCAGCATGCACGCTCAACGGGAATCGAACCTGCGATAACTTATTTATCCAAGTATCGACCCCACACTCTCTTTTACTAGAACCATAGATTATATCAGACGTCTTAGGCCGCTCGGCCAACCTGTATATTTGTATTAGTGATGTAATTATATGGCTTTCGTCGAATGACATACAATGTATGGTCTTCTGTAGCCATCGCTTGTGCAATACACATGCGCGTGGGAGTGTTTGTGTGTGTGTGATCGGCTTGGTATGCGAGTGCAGGTCGGAGACTGATTGTCTGTAATTACTAACACAACTGAAGCTTACATGTCAGCTTTTATGTCGACTTGTATTACCGCTCTCTATGAGAATCGAACCTGCAATACCTCGAGGTTGGTCCAGGGCACATGCATTGTTTCCTTTCAATAGTATACCAGTACATACGTTGACAAGGGGATGTCGTGATCGATATGCAGTACTTGGTCGGTAATTACCATGTACAGAAATGCGGGATCAGTCATTGCTGTCTCCGCTTCCTGCGAGATCACGTCGACGACGAGATGTGCTCGCGGCAGCCTATGGGTATTCACTGCTACCTAAGGTAAGGTAGGGGATAATTCGTTTCGTAATATTAAGTTTATCATTCTAGCATGTGTCGATGTTGTATGTGTGGGGACTCGGCTGTGTAGCGATGACTGTGTGTATTAATAGCGAGGGACATCGAATTACATACATTGAAGTATCGATACACGACACATGAGTGCAAGGTCGTTCCTCCTTAGTGGGGTGGTACTAACCATCTGTCTGGAGATAGGTACTCACATTAAAGGTTTGAGTATGACTGTAATTATTACCAGCTTCAGTATATGAGTGCAGGTCAGGGATAAAATTTAAAAAATGGACTGACTAAATTCCTAGATATTACAACCACATTCGTGGCCTATTTGTAATCACTGCTATACCAGTTATTCATTTCGTAATAGGAAACATATCGCTCTAGCATGTGTTGTATGTGCGGGTTGACAAATTGCATGTGGAGCAGGCATGTGTGTGTGCACACGCACTGCGCATATGTGTCTACCGGTTTAAACAGTTACATTTTGAAGTGCTTTCTTTTGAGCTGGTGGACGTTTTGTTTCCTTGCCAATATGGTTGGACTATGAATTTGACAAGTAAACAGTTCGGACGACCATAACTTCCTGCTCTGTCAATTAGGTCCACCATCTTGGTAGTTGAACTGTCTAGCAAAATGGCGGCTGGCGACAAGCATGCCGATGGCGTCCTTTTGCACACATGATGGGCGGTGGCGGAGGATCTGTGACGTCAGGCAATACACCGACAATGACTGTCATTTTTGGTATGGATGACGTCTGAATTCTGAATCTTGGAAGTCGCACTATCTAAAACATTGGTGGTTGATGGTGGGGTGGGCAGTGCGCCAACGAATGCCATTTGAACAATTACGGTTGCTGGTGGTGGTGTGTGTCCATGATGGCAGCTAGTAGGCCAACGAGTAGAAAGTGCTCCCAGGGTGACCCCCCACACCTACAATTGATACCTATGTTGTACAGTTCGGAAATTACAGCCATCTTTGCATCTAAGTTAACATAGGGCCTACTTGACCCTGCGCCCTCTTCTCCTAGTCGTGGCTGATGTCTATGTTATGTATTTGACAACTATTACTCAAATGGTTCGGTAATTGCAGTCAACGATACTTATATGTTTACATAGGGCATACTTGACCCTGCGACCTTTCTCCTAGTCGTGGTTGATGTCTATGTTATAAATTTGCAACTATAACTAGAACAGTTCGGATATTAAAGACACCTATGCTTATATGTTGTCATAGGGCATACTTGATCCACGACCCTTTTCCTAGTCATGGGAGATGCTTATGTTATGCCCTGAGCGCGAGGATCGGAAAGGGTGTCTGTTCTCTGTTACACTTATGCTGGGGGGTCGGTGCACGGGGACGTAACTAGATCTTGGTCAGGTGGAGGCGAGCGTGCAAGGAAATATGGCTGAGGGGCAATGGTGGCTGATGGAGGGGTGAGGACAAGAGCTAGAGAGTGCAAGGAAGTGTGGCAGGTGGAGGTGCCGAGGATAGTGATTGCGCGAGGAAGTGTGTGTGTGTGTGGCCTTACCGTAGTGCTGAGGGAACAGGAGAGAGGGAGAGAGGTGAGTACGAAGGGGGAGACTGGCAGGCCGACATTTTTCCATGCGCCCCTTCTAGTCGTTGTTGGAGGTTATGCATATGTTATGCTTTTGGTAGTTGTATCTCAAATGGTTCGGAAACAGTTCGGAAATTACACCCAACTATTCTTATATGCAAGCATAGCTCATACTTGACGTGTGGCTGGCAGGGAGGTCTTGGAATGGGTTCTCTTTCCCCCCTTTTGTCCACATAGAATGCATGAGCGGAACATGCACACTTTCGGTACGAAATAAAAAAACTAATATCGATTTGGAGTACCCAGAGAACACCAACTGGAATGCAAGAGCTGGAAGTGCTGTCAGGTTGACCTCCAACTGACTGCCAAGATGGCTGCGATCGGCAGTGGAGGTGGTAAACGTGGACGCATGCGATGTCGTCGCTGCCTCATGGCCATTGCTGGCTCCCAAAATGGCCGTCGCAATTCTATGCATACTTATACATTAACATTGGGCGTTCTTCACCCTGCGACCATTTTCCTAGTCGTGTTGATGTCTATGATATGATTTTGACAACTATAACTTAAAGAGTTTGGGAATTACAGCCAGCTTCTCTTATAAGTGTTATACACACACAGACTTCAGGAGGGGGCAGTGGTACAAAAGATTCTAAAATTATCGTTCACCACGAATTGATCTCTGCCACCACCGCTGGTCATCAAAATTACCGACATCCTATGCTGGCAGCAAATTGTCCTGAGTAGACATAGGTAATCGATACCAAGATGGCCACTGGATAATTGTTATGCCTCACTCTTGCAGGAATGCCTCAATTTTGCACAATTCATCCCCAATGAGCGAACCTCATCCACAATGATCAAACTGCCCACCGGATTGTGCCATACCAAGATGGCCACCAGATAAGTTTTATGCCTCACTCTTGCAGGAATGCCTCAATTCTGCAAGATTCATCCACATTGAGCAAACCTCATCTACAATGAGCAAACTGGCTGCTGGAATGTGCAGAGGTACTTCTGAGGGCAAAATAATGGCTACTGGTGCTGGCTGTCAAGATGGCCACCTGGTGACAGCAGGGATTCGTTGTGAGTATCCCTAGGATAAGGGCAGTGCTGGTGGGGGCTTCGTCATGGCCGGATGTCAGTGAGTGCGTGGGTGCCATTTTGGTGGCCAGACAGTGCATTATGTGTGGTAATAATCACATATGCGAAATTCAGTCCATGCTGGCTGCCAATATGGGCACCGGTGTTGCTGTAATCATTCCGACTGGCTACCAAAACGGCCGCCATCGAAGTATGCATTAATTGGGGTAATAGGAAATTGGTTTTGACGAATGGTGGGAAAAACAGCCAACTATGCTTATCAGTTAACATAGAGCATACTTGACATCACAAGCCTTCTCCTAGTCGGGGAGGATGCCTATGTTATGAATTTGACAACTATAACTTAAATGGTTCAGAAATTACAGCCCACTATGCATACAAGTGTAGTGCACACACACACAGACTTCAGGAGGGGGCAGTGTTATGCAAGATCTCATCATTCGCGATGCCTTGATGCCCCACCGCCACCGGCGAGGCGCTGGCCGCCAAAATGGTCCACATCCTTAGCTGGTCGCCAATTGTCCTGGGTAGACATACGTCATCGATACCAAGATGGCTGTTGGCATAGTTCATATTTGATCCCGCAGCCCTTCTCCTTGTCATGGTTGATGTCTATGCTAAGAATTTGGAAACTATACCTTTAAAGGTTCGGGAATTACAGCCAACTATGCTTAAATGGTCGATATATGGCTGCCATACTGTTGGTCAGTGGTTCTCGTGATCCAAGATGGTTGCGGGGACCCTCATAGGGACCATCACAAAAATGAGTCATTTGCCATCCTGAGGGGTCACCTGCTGGATTATGCTAATTGGGGCACAACATGGCGGCCGGCACTGACTGCCAAGATGGCCGCCGCCAGAGGGAGGGAGATTGGGGGAAATTTTGAGGGGAAAATGAGATTTTTGTAAATGAATTCGGCTATTTTGGACGGGAAAAAAGGGGGAAAAGGGAAATTCTCTCTCCTCGGTTCCTCAACCCGATGCCTGGTAATATGTTAATTGAGCTCCTCGGGTCCTCCTCCTAACGCCTGGTGTCCCAGAACGCTCTTTTTTATGTTACTAAAGCACATTATTTCCAGTGACGTTCCCGTCAGTCACGAACGTACGACTTTCAAGGATCGATGTCCAGCGGACATTTCCCAGGAATATAATGCTCGTCCACCGCATCTTCCAGCAGTGTTTGCGTCATGTTTAAACAGTTTCGTGGCTTCAGCGCTCATTTGATATTTCGTTCATAGAACATTTGTGGGATGGAAGGAATGGCAGCTTACTCCATGTCTAACTGTTCGTGATTTGGAGTTTAATTTGCGAACAGCCTTAGGAGAATCTGCCGCAGAATTGCGTGAGGTTTATTTTATCCTGCGGCTGCTCTTATGGATACATGTACAGTAAATGACTAGTGGAAGCAAAACTAGACATGAGAGATGTGTGGTTTTTGCGCGGCAGGCCAGTTTCAGGAAATCCCAGGCGGCATGTCGTTATTAACTTTTAGCTAGAAGTATGTGATATAATTTGCAAAAATTATTTCCGCGTTTAAAATTTGGCACTATCAAGATAAATAAAATTCCTTCCAGGGACGTTTCAATCGGTATCGAGGAGTATCAAGGCACGTGTTGGTTCAACTAGGTAATAATTATGCAATTTATCTGTAACACTGCTAGTAGGGAACATTGTTTCATTTCGGTGCTATTGAAATACTATCTTTGTTCTGCTTCTATCACCACACAATCAAAATTTCATCTGAAAACCATATTTTCTTGATGGTGCGAAGAGTTTTATGACAATGAGTGTATACAGCTGACAAAAAAAAATGCAACCCTTCAATTTCTCTGAACCGTACTCATATTTTAAATAAAAAACTACAGTTCTTACTATGAAATGTTTATTTAAAGTGTAGTATAAAAAACATATATAAAAAAATAAACCCTTGACTGATGCCCTTTCGAAAACGGAACTCTGTTCTTGTTAGACTGCATAGATGAGGTTTTTTTCTTGTATTCGACTGTATCCTCAAAATATCTCTGCTTCACGTACGGTGTGGTGGGTTAGACAGATATTTTTTAAAACAAATAAGAGTTTTTCCTTTGCAATTTTTTTTTACTTCTGATATCTAACAGGATCCTCTATGGATGTGACTAGAGGTTGTGATTGCGAACCTTCTCAATGCGTTGTCCGATTGAAAGGATGACTGTAAACTTCGTTGGTCAACAATATTCTAGAGAGGGTAGTGACGGGGCGCTGTACACTCCGTCCGATAGCCGTTTCCCTTCGGTTATTGATAACGTTATTGAGTTCAGTGTGATCACACGTGACTTTGAAGTTTTGCTCATCGTATATACGTTACATTCGCCTTCGCGACCAAACACAGTGATGGAAAATGCTGGAGGGTCTCGGATATCGCCTGTCAGCCACAAAAGCTCTTGAACTGTCGCGTGTCTACGAAAAGCAAAAAAGTAAAAACACGTCGGAATTTCTAGCGCTTTATTTCTTTGCTATGGAGACAAAAAAATGCAATGCTGTGGCATTTCCTTTGGTTTAAGTTTTACGATCCATTTGTAGATATGAGAGATACTTTTTTAGTCATTAGCGGAAGGTCGTTAGTATAAGCGTAAGAAATACAAAAAAAAAAAAAAAAAAAAAAAAAAAAAAGCATAACATTTTACTTTGGCATCTATTTCGTAACATTGCGTAAGTTATTATCGTCTATTTTTTGACGTTCAGTTTATGGTTCTCCGTAATGACAATATTCGATACAAAAATTGCAATGCCGTAAACAAATGCAAATAATATTTGGAAAAAGCATATACTTAAATTTTTCTGAGCAAAATATTCTCCGCTTTATAAACTACAATTTTTTGAATTAAACTTTATACTTTTGAAGTAATTTTTATATAGTTCATAACCTCGTTTGAGTTAATGCTGCAAACCTTTACCAATAAAATTGATTGTACGAAACAATTTAAAATTAATTTTTTTATTCCACGTGTAGATTTTTTAAGTAAAGCTACACTCTAATAAATTATTCGGATATTTACTATACGAGTGTATACGTAGATTGAGAAAGCGCGAATGGTAAAGTTATCTCCCATACATTCATGCTAGCGTTCCTATATTTGCTCAGAGAACAGTCAAATGCGCAGGATACTTCCTAACTTTGTGTAGTAGTGACGCTAAGCATTCCACATTTGTAGCCAAGTGTGTGTATGGTTTCCATAAGCTAAATGGGTTAAAAACTTCCAATTCAGTTTAGGAAGTTTACCAGAAATTTATTTTAGAGTGTAGGAGTGGGCGGGAGCCTTATGGAGTCCGCCTTCGCGGAGCTAAATGCTGTTCCCGATAAAGTGAGCACTTTTGAAATAAACCTTAGAAGAAAGTCACTATAACTACCAGCATGTGTTTTAATGAGCGTACTGAGTGACATGCGCCCAGTAAAGTTGGTAACGAAGGACTGAAAGTAGTTCCATATCTTAACGTCGAATAAAATCGTTATGTAGGCATTTATGATAACTTAAATTATTTCTTTTCCTTTCTGTTATTTTATTGCACAGAAGTGTGAAAATGAGCAGATTCTGAAAATATTTACTTTTCCAATAATTTCACAGTTTCACTCGACCGACGCATGGGTAAAGTGCTGGTTACCCGTGGCAATGCTAATTTTACATAAGGAGGAAGAACACACAACGTGCTTACAAGTAGATCTTAAGCAGAGCTTTCAAAAGTGCTCATTTTACCGTGAACAGCCTATAGTTTACATTGTCTAAGACAGAGAAGCGTGAGAGTGATAAGGGTTGCAAGTGCCGCCATCGTTACTACGGCCCATTCTCAATTACTCCAAACTTTTCTGAAGCCCTGCTGAAGATCCATATCCAGACTATTCCTCCGCCTCGTGCAAACAAAGCATAACAACAGAGTCCAGAAAATTACACCAAAGGGACAACGCACAGTATTCGTGCGCACTCAGTTTTGATAATATTCTTCATAGGACCTATTCCTTACTAGGCGTTACCAACACACCTGTCCTCTCACTGTTTTTATTTACATTAATTATGAATGAAATATTATAACTTATGGATAAATATTGGTAAATGTTCAATTTGACAAAAAAAAAACATACTTTTAGGATAACAGAAGTAAAAACGCTTCATTGTTAAAAAAAAAAAAAAAAAAAAAAAAAACTTTCTTCATTTTACGGAAAAGTGCTTGTAAAAATTTATCCATAAGTGTCCGTAAACTCTCCGTAAAATTACGGACACATTGATTTTCAGAAAAGGACTTTCCGTAAATTTCACCGAACCTCTCCGTTAATTTCCAAGTTAGTTTTCTGTACTTTCCGTTTAAAATAAAAAGAGACAATGAAAACGTCTTTGATTTCGTTATGTGGGTGTTCTACCATGTATAAAAACTTATATTAAAAAGTTTAAATATTTTGTACTCACGTGAGATTTGAATCCGAGTCAAAAAATTACCAGGACATGACTCTAAACATTTTAAAAAATAAATTCATTGTCAGAAACAATATACAGAGGTATTTATTTACCTTTAACCTATTGTACAGTACACATTCAAACACGCAATAGAGACAATAACAAAATACTCAATAAGATATCTACACAATTCACAATTCTTACATGGGGGCACAAAACGATATGAACATTTGGTGAACGGGTTTTACTAATAAAGTCGAAGAACCAAACTTCAGTGTTTTCTGACAATAATGAAATATTATTGTTTTGGTATCCTCTGGTGTTGAAAACTATCCCAGTTTTGCAGGCAGCTCACAATCCACTACATGACACAACCGAGGACCTTGAGCATGTGAGGCGCACGTGTTAACCACTTTTATTTTGTGTTAAATTTCTCTATTGTATGCTAGCCACTTTATATATATACTTACATATATACATAAATACACACACACATATATATATATACACACACAACATTATTTAACGTGAGGGCCAGAGCACGACGTACACTCCGACACGGGACACTGACCTATAACACTACCACCTATCAACGATTACTACTGGAACATTAAAGTGTACACTTGTAACGACTGAGGGGTGGGCAGCGCACGGCGTACACCCAACCTCGGTAATATGCACGCACTTCCTGTAGGCGTGAACGTCAGAATGAAAATAAAAAATTGTTGTACCACTGACGCAATGTGCCACGCCGCGCCATGTTCCACCTAATTTGACGAAGAAGCTGGACAAAGTCTTGAACTGTCACCGGTTTCGAATGGTCCACCAAAGAACCGATCGCATGAAGTATATACCAGGCCGCAGCTCTTCGTCGAACTGAGGGGAAGATGAAGAAATCGCAATGAAGCATGTGCGTGTCGCTGACATCTCCACGTTCAACGCGAATTATTTTTCGTACTCGTACACGACACCACTGCCAGATGAGAACTGCATAAACACGGGAAATTACCCTATGAAGGGCCGTGTCGGTGTTGCCACACAGCGGGCATGCAGGGTCAGCTGTCAGGCGAATGCTGTATTTACGCTGCTGAGTTGCCACGATATTATTGTAGAAGCCGAATGCTGCAGCTCGAAGATCCGAAGAAAAGTTAGGATCGGCAAGTGGATGGTTGGGGTGCGATTCACAACAGATGGTATGACTGCCAACATTTTGGAAGCCCGAATGTACAAACATCTCTCTGATGCGACTGTCCCTTCTAGCAAGTGTTCTACTAGAGTTGCGAGTGCTTCATTTTTAACAGTGTTGTGATAAATTGCATATTTAGGATACAACCAAACACGTCTTACATGGTATGTTTTTTCATAGGTTTTATTTGAAAAGAGTGAAGAAATCACGAATATAGTCTATTCGCTGTTTCTTCACCCTTTTTGTAACAAACCTTTGAAAAATCTCCCCATATACGACGTATTTAATTATTTCTATCATATGCCGTATATCATATGCGTTTTATACTTGTGTTCATAAAAGTTACTTTTTTTTTCTGATAAATTGAAATGTTATTAATATTTTATTTATAAATTATAATGCTTTATTTATAAATAATTTGAATAAAAACAGTGAATAAACATGTGTGTTGGTAGCGCCTAATAAGAAACAATTGCACACGAATTCCGTGCGTTCTTTTTTGGTGAAATTTTCTAGACTTAGTTAAGCTTAGTTTGCACGAGGCCGAGGAATATCCTGGAATTGAAACTTCAGCAGGGCTTCAGAAAAGTCTCAAATAACCGTGAATGGATTATAGACTAAGAGCGCTAGGCTCTGAACTGGAGTGCAACGCTCTCGTCGTGTTTCATGTACCAAAGGGACTTTTAAGTGGCGAGCCTATAATTTTATTGGTTGAAGGTCTGTCGCGAGATTGTATGCTGATGATTACGTCTCTAATGTGCGTGATGTCTTTAGATTACTCAAATACCTCGTGTGAGAGATGGGTGATATTTTCGTAGATCAACACATTGGACTGACGTTTAGTCGTTTCGGGGGAAAAAACAAAACAAAAACGTGCATTATAAACACGCGACAGCGCAGTTAAAAGCGCCGGGTTGGCGCGCCTCTTAATTCGATAATCTTGAAAGCATTAAAAAAGTCATAATGGAAAATTATTATAATTTCGTCTCTTTATATGACTGTAGAGAAATAACGAGTTTTTAAGCAGTACTCCACGTATGCGCAACTTTCACATTGCAAATTAAAATGTATTTTAGTTTTGCTAGTCGTTAATTCTTCAGTAGTTAAATACCATTGAAATAAAAGGCTGTACGTACGATGAAAACGCCAAAATTTTAAATTGTAATTTATGGGCCCTATTCTGAATGGTGAAACTGTCGTCGCTAAGTCCTCGCATGAAAATTAGCGCGTTGTGGTACCAAGTAATTTAAAACTTGTTTCCATAAATTGTAGTTTCATTTGATTATAACGGAAAATCAACGGTAAGTGGACTATTTTATGTTTTGTATTAAATACCACATCTGATTTTCCCGTTTCGGGATATGCATCCTAAGAATAATGACCATGGTGCTGATATAAAATTCTGAAGCATCGAACTGCGGGTTTAATCTCACTTCCCAAAATTTTTTATTTATAGCTTACGTTGGAATAAATTTTCACGTCGATACCGAAATCATTTTTCACAAAAAAAAAAAAAACCTTAGCGACTTCAGAAAATTCGCAGAGATATACGTTTACAGCTTGTAATCAGCGCCTAAATGTATATTTTAAAATTTCACTGATTTATTAGTTCAATTCAATTCACTGGATCAAATATGCTTGCTGCTCGCTGAAGTCCTGCACAGATAATTCTGAAATTCTATATCCTACGAGAATGTAAAATGTAATAGTAGATCGAATGTTTTCGGTTATGAATATTTTCATCACAAAATTGGCGCATTATACGAACTTATTTTCAAGATATAGTTAACGAACTTGAGATTTAATGTGAACTTAATAATGGAGTTGAGTGATTTTGGCGGCTCTTAACTTTGAGGTCTTGAATATGGAGCAGCGCAGGAATGCAAGGGCTGGGAAACAGGAGTTCTACGAGAAAACTCGCTGACACTATTCCAGCGTGGGAAAGTACTGCGCCAACCACATCCCCTTATGAATTAGGTTTTTAATTTTTTCCTAAAGGCGATATAACACGATAACATATTCCGTAAAAGCTTGTGCAAGGTCTGCCATAGCGGCCGGTATACGGGTTAGTGTGGCACCCGTTATGGCATTTCCAGCCTTGTACGGCCAGATTTTGTACCAGGTTTGGTAATTGGACGCGTCCTATTTTTCGTGGCAAGTCCCATGCCAGGTTTCGTACCTGGCCAATCACATTGCAGTTTCATAGCTTAGGGCGCTCCCCGTGGCTACTACTTGAAATGAGTTGACGAAGAAACCGAAAAGGACGCCTCAATCTTGATTATACATCCGTGAGGTTGTAACTCTTTCCAATCGATTTAAAATTCAATAACGGCGAATAATATTGCCAATGACAACTTTTAATTACTGTTTAAAACCGTTCTCAATACTTAAAACATTACCTACTGTATGAAAAAATTTATTCAAAATTTAATATATCTTCGGTATGTAAATTAGTGAACTGGTGTTTGAACTGGTAGTACTGTGGCAAAGTTTCGGCGCCCGCGAGTAATATCTGGCTTAGGGGCGTGAGCTCGAAACTCCGCCGGACCCAAATTTCTTTCATCATTAAATTTTACATGCGGATAATATCCCGGTACGTAAAGAAAAAAACAAGCTTTTACAACTCGTCAGTAATTTTAGTCAAAATTAAAAACAACACACTCGTACTCTAGTGACTTTGCGTCATTTTCAAGAAAATGAATGAAATTACTACTAAGCAATCAGTTTTTATGTAAAAGGCGAACAGTAATATAGCAATATTAAGATGTGCTAGCTAGTTTTTCATAGGCCTACGCAAGTTACTGACTGGTAGCAGTTCTACAAATGGGGTTCATATCACACTGCGTACCCACCGAGGGTGCAAACTGCTGTCGTGTAATATGAATCTTCCATGGCGGCTCATATAGCGGCCGGTATACCGGCTCGTGCACCAGGGCTTGTAGTAGCTAGTACAAGAACCAAGTACGGCTGCAGGTATCGTGTAATATTTGCTTAAGGGTTATACACTCTTGAAGTTGTAGTTGAAAATTGCTTCGATAATGTGCTATTGGAAAAGATCTGCGAATACGGAATGATCTGTTTCTGTCGTCGAATTATTCGCTAAAGTAACTATGGTTGTTGCCGTTATTTGGTATTCCATTCCGTAACTTAAAAGAAAAAATGTACTAGTACTGACGCACTATTATTTAACATGTTAAGATTAACGAACAACTCTCGTTACTGTAACCACTCGAAATCTACAAGTTTGAAGGAAGTAGAGCATTGCAGTTTTTACCCAAAATGTTTCACGCCTGGCAAGTAAGCAACACTTGCTAAACTTTGTTATGTAGGGCGTAGAGCCACAATGGGCACAATGTGCTCCCAAAATAAATGTTTCTCTACATCAGCGCATTAAATTAAATGAAATAAAAAGTTTTACACGTCAAAGAAAGTTTCAGTCATTTATTACTTAACTCCATAATGTATCAATAATTAATATCATTATGTATAAAACATTTTATGTATTAAACATTAAATTCTAGTGTGTTGCAACATATATTTTGGATAATGGTTTCTTTTTGACTAACGTGCAGCATTATATTAAGCAATGCATATTTGAAAGCGTGTCAACAAACATGCAAACATTGAAATATGCATATGTACGCATTTATACATACATAACCACACCACACACACACACACCCAAATAACAAGATTAAAATTTTTCATACATTCTAAATATCACAATATTGCAATTTTTTCTATTTAACTCTGCACACACGCCATATTTCTCTCTCTCTCTCTCTCTCTCTCTCCTCTCTCTCTCTCTCTCTCTCTCTCTCTCTCTCTCTCTCTCTCTCTCTCTCTCCCCCTCTATCTCACCATATATATATATATATGATCGTGTCTACTAATCGTTATGCCTCTATAACTCATCTACTGTAGCTCAACAAGTATTCCTGTGTTCAGTACTCGGCAGTATTTCGGGCCAGAACGTTGTCCGTGCTTTTGTTATTCGTCGAAACGAACCAGTAATCACGTCCCGCTTTGTCGCCGTTGTTAGGGCCATCACTGTGGCAAGTGGGAACGTTAAGTGTTGAGCTGTTTATACCACAGCCTAAAGATAAGATGGCCCGCTTGCTCGTCTTCTGCGCATGCACCTGACATTGGCCTACTCTAAAGGAACACAACTGTCAAGTCATATGATCAACAGTGATGAACGTGTTCGTTTATATCTTAATTATTAAATTACAAACACTATTATGATATTAAAAAAGCACTTTTACCAATTCGAATTTTATCAAACAGCATTGCAAATTGGTTAGACGAAGTATAAAACCATCTTAGAGAACCAGTGGCGGATTTAAAGGGTGGCGGAGGGGGCGCCCCCCCCCCTAAGAACCTGTAAGGATGAGTTACATTAGTGCATTTCATAAGGAAAATGTACAAAGTTAAAACATTACGTTTATATACGTAAATGTTGGGAAACAAGTCACCATATACGGGTATGCACACATACACAAGCGTGATACATATAAACTTGTTTAATGCACACATTTATACATACGATCACATATTTAGTCCTATACTCATTATTTGGCGTCGACATTATGTCTGGGAGTTCTGAATAGATATGCTCTGTTACTGAGTTCGGCCATAAAATAGCGACGTTAAGGTACAGAAACTTCTAAAAATATGCGTGGGCACAATTGTGTGTGGGTGAATGCATGCATGAAGAATTCGCTCTAAATTTTTTTTTAACACAGCAGATAGTACCACCATACATACACCGCATTTAAATATTTCAATGATATTTAAATTGACATTAACTACTTACGGCCGAGACTATCTCCCTTTGTTGTATCCATTAATTTATTGCTGATTTAGAATGTAAGAAGTAAACTTCAAGTTCTTCTTAAAACGTTTTGCCATTTACCATATCCTGTGTTACAGACATAATCCAAATTGTACAGCATTTTGTTCGATCAAACGACCGATGTGTCACACATTTCTCAGCTGTCTCTCGTACCGAGGTACGAATATAAAAACCACATAAGATAGGATTTTGTGGGATTCATTAATCCAAGGAAACGAGAAAAATTACTATCTCCACAAAGTGAATCTGATCAAGACGAACAAGAACAAGAAGAGGGTGAACTTTTAGAACCAGTACTTACTGGTGTGAGGTTCGGTCAGGTTGTTCTCAAGATACTACAAGATTTGCACATAAATCCGAGAGACTGTGTTGGAATAACAACTGACGGATGCAGTGTAATGACTTCAGAACTCTGTGGTGCCATTACAGAAATTCAGAAGGTAGCAGTTCATGCAATTCGTTGTCCCTGCTACAATCACGCACTGGATTTATCACTATCCAAGTCATCTACTGTCCAATGTGTCAGAAATACAACCGGAATAATGAACCAAGTAATTTCCTTTTTTACTGCATCTTTAAAACGAAATGCTGTTCTAGTATCAACACTTGGAGGTCAGCTAACTAAGCTGTGTGAGACTCGTTGGGTCAAACGTCATGATGCTGTATTACAATTTAAATCTCAGCTGCCCAAAATAGCAGAAGCATTACAGATTGTTTCCGAATGGAAAGAAAGACAGACAGCTGCCAACGCCAGGACACTGTTGCTATCAGTCAGTGATCCAATTTTTATTGTGACAATGATATGCCTCAGTGACGTTTTATCGGTAACACTTCCACTGAGCCGGTTTCTCCAGAAGAAATAGCTAGACAGGCAAATTGCCTTTGACACCAACGAAGACACAATTAGTGTTCAAAGAGAGAAAAGAAACGAACTTCAATTTGGTGAGGTCTTTAGAGCCCCCTTTTCTTTTTATCCGAGGAAACTGCAAACGCATTAGGTGTGACGATCACAGTACCTCGTACCACCAAGAGGCAAACATTGCGCTGCAACGTTCCTGCAAATACTGCTGAAGAATACTTCAGAAAATATGTGTTCATACCTATACTAGAAGCTGTAGTCGAAGATCTCAAGTCACGTTCCTCCAGTGAAGTCCTTGACGTTTATAGACTGAATGTGTTTTCACCTGGCCGTGGAGATGACAAAGCAGAAGAAAACATGACATTCTTGGCAAATAGGTACTGCAGCTTGTTCGCGGTAAATGAAAACGATCTGCAAAACCACCTGGAAGCAGAGTATTCGTTGTGGACAGCTAAATGGAAAATGCTGCAAGGGAAAAATGAGCGTCTTCCAGAGTTTTGTAGTGAAGCAGTTGAGGAGTGCTACAGCCTGCTGTATGCTAACATTAGACATTTTCTGTGTATAGTGTCTTGCTTGTCTGCGAGTGTTGCTAGTCCCGAGCGTACTTTTTCCACTTTGCGAAGAATTAAAACTTGGCTCCGGTCACGTTGTGGGCAGAAACGTCTCAATGGCTTTCCATTAATGCACATACATAGGGATATTTCGATAGACAAAGAGAAGGTAGTTAGTCGTTTTGCACAAGGTGCTACTCGTCGAAAATCCTCGTTTGTAGTGTGATAGAGCGTAAGTGGCAGCCTTTTGAATGCCAAGAAATTATTTTACGGAAAAAAAAATTAAAAGAATTTTAAAGTTTGGTCTCAGGAGATGTATAAGTAAAATGAAATAATACAGGTGACTGTGCAGGAAAATAAATTTTCTGCTGAAATACACATATTTTTAATGATGTCTTAATATTGACCATTTATTTGACAACTAGGTTCATTTCTTCATTTTTAATTTACTATTTATTAAGAGAAAGTCGCGGGTATTTTAAGCTTCATTATCCCATTTTTTGCAGATGTGTTAATTATTACAAATATATCAAAGAATGTATATCCAGCCATAGAATTTCTTCAATATAACTTTTATGGTCTGTCAGTATAACATGAATACCACAAAAAACTCGTGTGACAACGTAAGATGTTCGAAGATTATATTTTAAAAGTCTTTGGAATGTGCTGTATTAGTATATAACTGTACAAAATAAGATTTATGAAATGTTTGTATGTGTCTTAAGGTCATCCCTTTTTATAGTTTTTTTTTGTTGTTTACCTGTATAACTTTGAAGTGATACTATTTGTGTTCAATATTTATATTGCAAATGATGATAATGCGCATAAAATTTAAGCATTTCTGTATATAAGGTATTTGTAATCAGATAGGTCAACATTATTGATGAGATAAAATGTTAGCAAAGTAAGTTAAAATAAAACTTTTTTTCTTCCTTATATTGTGGTTTATAGTTTTTACGATACAGATAATTAGAATACTGTGCAGTGAGAAATTTTAAGAGTGCTCATAATAAAATCACAGCAAAGTGTTTTCAGTTTCTAGATTTTGATGCCTCTTTTCTTTGAACTGTATTGCGCTGTGATTTGTGATTGGAACTGCAATTTAAGTTATTAAGAACAACATTTTAATGACTACATGGAATGAGAAAAAATTATTTAAAATGTTGGCAGTTACACTCCATCTTAAAATTTTCCTTATTTCAGGAAGTTTTTATCCTTATATAATAAATAAGTATTTGTCGATAACCACACACCAGTAACCAGGCAAATGCAGTTTATCTACGACTGGATGAAATGTGATTAGAATTACTACCTCCAAAGTTTAGTGCATTACAAGACAACCGCCCCCCCCCCTTTCCGGTCACTAAGATGAATGCTTAAATCCGCCAGTGTAGAGAACTTGTTTACTAAACAGTTTTCTAACCACAAATCCAAACTATACCGTTTTCGCTAGACGCATTGGCAAGTGAGCAGTTCGGTGTTGGGACATGGAGATTGGTTGAGCTCAGCCAGCGAGATTGCTCTGCCTCATCTTTAGTCTGTGGTTTATACGCGCCGGTCTCAATGCAAGCTGGCGAAAGTCAAGCAGCAGAAGCGGAAGTCACGGACGGAAATGGGGGAAACCAAATCCGAGGTGAAGCAGCGGTTGACGCGACGTTGCTGCGATCGATCACCGCGTCTTCCGCGTACAGGTGTGTGCGGAGAAAATTAAGTGCGAAATTTCCCGAAGCCAACTTTTTGGTTGAATTCGACTCTGATAATTTGAGTGGACTCTCCGCTCTCGCACATCATTTGCAGTGGTGATTTGACGATCGAGGTAATTTTTATGCGATTGTCTTTTGTGGTTGCGCAGCCCAACGACGTGTAAGTGAATTAATTATTTTGGGTTGGGTTTCGACATTATGCCACACGTGTACGATGTTTTACTTACAGCGGGTAGCTCTTAACTTTTTGGTTACCTACTCTGTGCTCAGAAAATTGACTTTTGTTGGGTTTTGGACTTGATGCATAATCAGTCCTATTCCTTCGCTGAATGAGAGTGACGCATTATTATTCACAGCTACAAAGAATTTAAATTACTTTGAAAATATTACTCCATTTACTGAATAACTTGCTAACACTGAAAAGAGGAAACTCATTTTAAGACTTTTAAGGAGTTAATCTTTGCATGAGGGGAAGATAAACGCATTAGAAGATGGAAACACGATTATTTTACTATGTAGATACGTAATATCCTGTGTTGATTATGCAATGTAGCTCTTCTATGCAAGGGGCTTGTGTTGGCCATGCTATATAGTTCAAGTTTATTTTCCCATTGTAAACAAGAAATCAGCAAGCCCTCTCCTCTCGCCAGAATTCGAAAGATTATTATGGTATGGGTTTTATGGATCTTGTACTATTTCAAGAACCATTTTTTTTTTAATTGCCTTTCTCTGCAAATCCATCGTGACTGGTCACGAGTAAGTTAAATGACCACTCAACCGACAGTTAATTAATTTTTGTGGATTCCAGGTACAGAAACAAGCGAACTCTGGCGTGCGCATTAAAAACCACAACATCTCTACGCATAAAAACACATAGCTAACATGCAAACATCCTAGTGTTTTGCGTGTAACTACGAGGCTTTAGTGGTAACCCTACAACTTTACTGGAGAAAATATGGAAGCAAAGCTAGATGCAGTTCCCCTTATAAGCTTCACAGATATTTATTACTTTAGTGTTTTAAGCTACGGCTGACTGAAAAAGCCATTTTTGAACGTAAAGAAGAGCTGAAAAATAATGAGTAAATACAAATAAAGCGTAACACAGTTTGTGCTTAACCAAATGCCAAACTCGCAATTTTAATGTCGTAACATACAATTAAATTTAACGAAATCGTTTAAAGACAAATAAGAGATGTTATAAGGTATTATATCAATTCACTTTAAAATGATTTTTACCGCATTTATTTCAATAAATTCATTAACAACGATAAATTAAAACAGTGGAAAGATTTCCTTAAGTCTAATATTTAAAAATATTTAAATCTTTTACATGTATGGGTATATGCTAATGGATTTTTTAAAATTGTAATTTAACTCATAGCTGTTGGGTACAAAAATATTATATTTGCAATTTTGAGACATGAATATGTAAAAATTTTGGAAAATATTTCTTTTCATGTGGTAGCAAGAATAAAACACGTAAAGTATACTAGTTTAAACAGTCTTCGGGCACAAATTTAAAGAATATATATTTTTTTGCAAACATTTGCAATATTGTACTGTTGTGCCGTAGAGAGCGATGAGCGACTTGGGACGGTAACGAAGGGCATAACGTGAAGGGCAGGTAATAACAGTTGCGATGTCCGGGGCGGTGGATTGGTCCCCGCCAGATGTATCGGAGGGCTCGACATGCTACCCAATCAATACACACCCTCCCCTGGTACCCTACACCCTTACCCTAGCCCACTGTCCGCGCGCCCTTTGCCGCTCGCTGGCCCCTACGGCCCTGCCAGTTTAATTACTCCGCCATCCCTCCATAGGTCCGGATAGAAAGGGAGGGGTGGTTTGGTTACGGTAAATATTACACCACCTGACACACGCTATCACCTACACCTAGCACTGATTGCAATCGCGGGAGCCCTGCCGGTCTAGGGTACAGCAGACCAGCGTCGTTTTCGCCAATAATACTCAAGTAAATACGCCACGTTCTGAGATTAAGTCACTGAAACCACTCAGCTAGCTTGAACCACTTGCGATGCATATTTTATTATGCCGAGAAGAATCAGGAGTGTGGTTATAAATGTATGTGCGCGTGTACAAGTCAAACATACAAAGCGTAAAGATGAGAGCGATAGAGAGAGAGAGAGAGAGAGAGAGAGAGAGAGAGAGAGAGAGAGAGAGAGAGAGAGAGAGAGAAACATTACTAAAAAGAAACAACTTACTTCGATGTTTGCAGGTGAAAGAATGATAGAGAAAATAAAAATGAATATACATGAAGGGAACTTTTACCTAATGGAGCAGATGGAAACTGACCTGAACTGGAATCCGTAGCAAACAGCACACACTAAATCTGAATCATTGAGATTGTCACTGTTTCAATCAGTTCACAGTACCTGACAGTTTCAACAGTCACTTCAGCGTAGTTTTAAATTGTATGCTTTTCATTTCTGGTTAAATTGCTACCTTTAGGATTGTTAAAACGAATAATATATGTAAGTGTACTCTCTTCACCACGTTATATGCACTTTAGACATTCAAACAGAGCGCCGCGATGATTACATGAAAACTGAATGAAAGGGAGTATGTTTATATCACCTCGTAAAATGGTGTTTTGAAAGACGGAACACACTTTAGGAAGTATTTTGTATTGGTTTTATTAGTTTATTCGTTGGTATTTCACTTGATACACTTGGTTTAACTGCTATTATTAAAATTTTTTTGACAGCCAAGTTTACATGCTGTTTAACTGATCCATCAGACAAAAACTAACCACTGAAAAATAGTGAAAAAATAATTTGTGAATCAGTGGAAAATGTCCCTGATTCAATAAGTGAAGGGAATCAGGTATTTTTGCATAGATTAATCAGTTACATTCAATGAAATCACCGTTGAATCAGTCAAGTACGGTTGACTGATTGAAACAGTGAAGTTCTCACTCATTCAGATTAAGAGTGTATAGGGTTTTAATAAGACAGTCTGTTCAGAAAAGATACAGCATTGTCACTGTAGTTTAAAACACTGTCTTATAGACGTCAACAAGGGAGGCCCGTTAGTAGTAGGGGCATGTTCGTTTGAGATAACTTTTGATTAATTGGATTATCGATTTGATTGATTGGATTAATCGAGTCAATTGAATTGATTGAATTGATTAGATCAAAAGATTGGATTAATATTATCTAAATCCAATGAAATATATCGGATGAAATTAATTAGATTGATCGATAAAATAACTATTTTAAAAAAATTTCAAAATGTTGTGTTTATATATTTGATATGTAGAAGATTGTCATAAGGGTCATAAATTTTTTTATTTTTGGATAGCAGCAGCATTGACGTTGACTTTTGGACGGCTGGCGTTCGACTGAGGTGTGATCTGTGGGGTTAGGGGAATGTATTAGTGTTATATATGTAGGAGTTTAATATGGTTTTGAGGAGGGGAGGGAGGTGCTGTCGGGAGCAGGGTGTAGAAGTTCCCTCCCGTTTGATGTCGTTGGACAGACTGAGGGGTTGCACCAAGACATGTCCACCTGGGCCAGTGTCATACAGTATACTAAACTTTAGATACATGTAATGGCGGAGTTCGGTAATAACTGTTTTAAAATAATGGCGAAATGATATGATTGGGAAATATGTAATTACATATTTATTGAAAGACAACGTATTTTATTCTAAAGCAATTAAACACAACCAGACATGGATACGATTTACCGCGAATTACAAGTCACAAATATATATTGAATCCTGCACAAAGCAACTATGAACCACTCATTCAAATATATTAATAAATAAACAGTTTAGTATCCCACTCTGTTTCCTAGCAATATAAGTTATGATAAAAATAACAGAAACTCCTACGATGCACACTTAAAATATCAAATATGGATCACATGAAACAAATACTATCAATGATCACTCATTGACTTCCTTTAAAACGAAACGAGTTAATACTAAACATACTTAACACACTGCAAATAGGACATATTTCATCACAAATCAATTAACTGCAAAGAGATATGAATACGATTTACCATTAATTACATTTGACAGAATTGCGCACATAAAAAAATATCAAAATGTACTAATCAGACCCAACTATGCAAATGAAATATCAAGAATTCACAAAGCTATTTCCCTACTAATATATGTCAAAGAAATACACTAAACCCTACAACATGCACATAACAACTCATAACAAATGAACCACACTCACAGAGATTCATTTAAGCACTGGGACCAAATGCCCAGAAGAATTACATGCATACTAACAAAATAAGCAAGGAACAACTCATCCTGAATTATATCTACAATGATGTAATTAACAATGCAAAAAAGGTATCCTATTTTCCTATCAACCTAGGTGCCATAAAGAAATGAAAAGCCTTCCTAAAAAAATTACATGAAAAAACTGCACACACCCGAAATTAAATCTCACTGCCTGAAGCAAACCATGAACGAAATTCTTGAATATACTCAGATCTATGAAACTTTTCCACATACGAAAGTTACATTAATATACTAAGTCCTACAACATGCAACATTTGCAGTACGGAACATAATGACTTTACCGCTCAAGAATGCAGGTGTCATAAAAACTCTTTAGTATAATAGAAAATTGTGTTTCATCCTCATCGACTCTCTGGTCTACGATGCAACATTTGGAGTACGTACGAAGTTATTTAACTATTCCATATAATTTGTCACAAAATCAATTAAATCTCAGAAATATACAAATACTTGGCCAGGAATACTAGCTAATCGCGATCTTCCCTGACGACTTGCATTAAATCATGAACAAGTAAATTCACATAACTGCACACAAAACAAACTCCTCGCCCAATTTCCACGCTTTAATTTATTAATGAACAATTAAACTTCCCTAGAAAAGAACATTTTTTAAATAATTAATTCACTTGTGCCAAAAACGATGTATTCACAACCACATGTAGGATTGTGATATATAAATTAATGATGTACAAATGTAGTTCATCAGTTTGTATATTTTCCTTATCATAAGAAATGAATTAAAAATAAATCTCTTTTAACACAACTTCCATTGGAACCTAGCATCGAAAGCCGATGGAACCTAGGTATAACTATCCAGACATAGGTCTGCCTCAGAAACGCAATTCACACTCACACATCCCAATAATACACGTTTTATAAAAAAATTTATGAATAAAATTTCTTACATGATTGTGACATCTATTATATGGTAAAAGGAAAGGTTAAGTATGATCACTCTCCGGAGCTCTGCCTGCTGTCCACTCTATCCAAGCTCTGCCGCAAAACTAAAATGGCTCTGCTTTCTGTGTGTGTGTGTGTGTGTGTGTGTGTGTGTGTGTGTGTGTGTGCGATAAACCGTTGACCACTACCACCCACCCACACTCCCACTGTCTTCAGCCCTGGAGCAGGACGTTGGGGCAGTGTCAAAAGCCTCCTGTCCTTTGTCGCGGAAAACCATTTGAAAATTTTTGAACCTCGTGTTTTAGTTGTCTCTAAACGCCCCCTCCTAGTAAATTTTATTTAACAAATTAATCATAATAATTACAAGAAATCATGCTGAAAAGTATAAAATTTATCTCTTAAACTCGAAGAATTATGTCCCAAGTAATTTTAAGCTAAAAAATTCTAGGAAATATTACACAATTGTAAAAAATTACGTCCAAATATGCCCTTAACTTGAAAAATTTCCATGAAATAACACCTAAAAACAATGAATTGCAAACACGACCTAATGACATGCAACAAATTACCATTTAAAATATAACTATTCACAAATAGGGAATATTTTATGTCCCAAATACCTTAAAGTGGCAAAAATTCCACTAAATATATATAAATTACAGGAAATTATAGCAACTATGGACTTAAATATAATATATCATGATCCAAATACAGTCTGAAAGATATTAAAAAAGAAATACTTCTCAAATTTCATTTAATTTATCCCAATTTAACCAAATGTATTATTACAGGCAAAGAAATATATAACAAATTACAAACAATCAAAAACACAGAACAGTATAATAAGAAACTAAACATCACTATAACATTAAATCAATTAAAAAAATAAATTACATCACAACTGAAAACACAAATCACAAATACAAATTAACATTTAAATGCAAAATAAATCATAATTACTAATCAAAGAACATATATTAAACAAATATAAACATGCAGAATGATTACACAATAATTGTAATAAATTTCTTACACAATAAGTGTATATTGAAACCCCAACAATATCGGTAGGTTTAATTAATGAAAACACCTTTTTTATTTTCCAATTTTATTTATTTATTAGTTATCACAATTTACCAACATTGTGTCATATCTTCTAAGATCTTGATTCTTCACCCATGCATCGTGTGCTTTTGAGAACCCTTCCCAGTGAGCCAAGGAACTGTATTTCCCCCTTTTAATGATTTTGTTAACTGAATATTCATCTGGAGAAATAATTTTCTGTGATTTGTGGTAATCAAAACAGCCTTTTATATGCTGCCCATCATAAGTTTCGAGGTAATACACTCTAGGAAACAACTGTCTAACTGATATAATTTTTAATATTTCATAAGACCAATTAATATTATATTTCTTCTCAAAAACACTTTCAGTTTGGACATGTACATATTCGCCAACTTTGAACTTTTGCCTTCTCTTGTTGACTACTTTGGATTATTATATACGGTTTTCATCAATCTATTATTCCTAACATTTTCGGGTTTCATCTTGATAGTTTGATGGTATGTCGAATCATAAAATTTAAGTCTTTCAGGCAAAACTTCCACCCATTTGTAAGCCCCCCTTCGGAAGTGAAATGGAAATGTTTGTATATAAGCTGTTTAAAGAGCTTGTCGAATCTCTGGCCACAGATGCTTTAATTTCAGAATATTTTACATAATTATTTATCCCACTCTCTGTCATTAGTTTCTGAAAATACCTTTTTAAAAAACTCGGTCCCTCTGTCAGCAGTTTGAAGCATTTTTGACATTATTTCGTCTATAAAGGTTTTCATTACAGCAGTAACTTGTTTTCCAGTCTTGTTCTTCAGAGGTATACCCCATGCATAACAGTTAAAATATACTTGTCTCCATTATTGTATTTTGAAAGTAATGCATGAGTAATAACCCTTCTTCTTTGAAACCTTACATGCGCAGGAGCAAGGAGTTCTTGAGCAATCATTCTAAACTCATTAATAATATAACATTTTTCAGTCAACTATTCAATAACAGAAATAATTTTGTTTGTATGTGAATTATTTCCACGGTGTTTTGAGGCAATGAGAAGTGTTAATCTGTTTACCAACTCATTAGGATTATTCCAATATATGGGAGAAAAACCGATTGCCAACTTCATATTTATATATTCCACATCCAAAAATATTTACTAATAAATGTATATTTGAGTGGTTTTCATTTCTTGAATAATTATTTGCATTCCTACTATGGGTAAGTTACTTAGTTCTCCAAATGGTGTCGGAGTATCCATTTGGAAAGTTTTTAATTAATAATTCAAACAATCCTTCACTCACATCAGTTACCTATTTGTATTCTACTGCAGGTGTTATGTAATTAATGAATCTACCAGGAGTCATATGTTTTCATGTTGAAATACACCAAATGTCGTATCGCACATAGGTGAAGAATATTTTAAAGCTAATTACAGTTGTGATAAATGAGAAAGGATTTTCTTTTTCTTCTTCTCTAAAGGTTCTTCTGATGTAATTTCCAGTGATGTTTCATTAGAAGTAGCTAATACATTATGTAGGGTATATATTCTACTTGTAACAGGTTTAAATATTTCTTCACTTAAAAGTTCTCTTTTATTCATACTTGTTTAGCTTGTAAATATTTCTCCTTTACAGCAGATATCATTATGTAATTCCAAAACAGAGTCAGATATTTTTTATGTTATGTTAATGTTCCAGTAGTTATAAATAAATTAAGGCACTGGTTTTCTAGCTGGTGTACTAGATCGATATACAACTACACTATGTCGAGAAGTTAGAGTTTTTTTTTTCACTCTTATCGATTTTACTTTTAACTATATCTAATTTATTTGCAGAATACTTTTGCAAATCATTGTGTTTAACATAACATTGAAGTATGTACATAACCCTTCTAAACTTTCACCTTTTCTAATTTCATTACTCTGCAACTTCTTCATATTAGTGTTTAAATAGTTTGCAATTACTCTGGTGTTCTTATAAACGTTATCATATCCATTAATTAACTTTATTAATTTTGCTAGTGTATGGGTCGAGTGTGGTTAAAATACATTAAGTGTAATAGTGTTTAAGTCTTCCACATATCCTTTATTTGCCACATCACTGCCTTTCACAGCCACACCCCATTATGTAATACATGTCAGTTCAAATTACAATTCCCATCACCATTTTTGGTTAAACAGGTATTTTGATAACTATGTCTTATACTACTGAGTCAAAACTTTAAAACACTCATTATTCTTCTAGAAGTATAAAATCCACATCAATATCTCCCTTTATATAGGGGAAGCATGAGCATAATTACCTGAAAACCATGCTTGTTTTTCCAACAGTGAAAACTGATAACTTTAAACTTTGTAAATTACACATATCTTAAAACATGGCCACTGTAAATATGTTGGAGATTCATAATGTCGATTTTAAACACAATTAAAATATTTGCATTATTCTGGAAATTATGTTTCAGAATACATGTGTAACTTTGGGATAGATTAAAAAAATCATCATTCAAATGTCTACCAAAACTAAAATACTATTATATTTCACTCTGCAGTTCACACCAAACATTATCAAATATAAATACAGAATTGGGTAATGCTTCATTTGGAGCTACAATACAGTCTTAATTAGTAAAAGGGAAATCTCGCATTCCTTCAATTAATGACAACAATTTTGCTAATTGCTGATATCTCTCTTGTTATATAGTCTTAGAAAACACATAAATGTTTTCAAACTTAAGTCCATTTGAATGTTCCAACAGCGACATAATAAGACGATTTTTTCAACATGAAGGACAGCTTATTATACAATGCATATTTGGCAATACAAGAATTCCATTTTTCTGTCCAATAACATTTTCTTTCGCAAATACAATACTGGAAGATGCACACTTTGTTTTACAACCTTCTTTTGTACACAAATTATAACTTACTGACCTAAAACTATAAATGCAAGCTATTGTATAGGTTTGTGTTCAGTTGAAAATAATGGTTCATACTAAAAGTATCAAGAAAGGTCGCAGAGTAGTAAATACATTAATTAATTAACTACCATTTGAATTGCATGTACCGAAATACAATTATTGTGGGCCAGGAATTAAACTTGAAGAAGTCTGGCAGGGAATGATCAAGGAATAGACTCTTTGGATAACACTTGTGAAGCAAACGACATAGTTTATGCTCAAACAAACAATTTGAAAGAAAGACATATAAAAGATACAATTCTAGCTGATAAAGCAGCAAATATAGGGAAGAACCCATCTACATGCACGGGTGAAAATCTCAGTGCTTAGGTTGTAGACAAAGTAATGCAAGAAAAAGTGAAATGAGGCGTGGGTGTAAACTGCAAGGCAAAATTATAAACAAAGAAAGGGGAAATCCTTCCATTCATATTTTCAAAATTACCAGCCCTTGGAGCCTTAATGGGAGGCATAATAGCTCAAATTCAGAAAGTCTGAAATAGTTTTTCAAAGCATGAACTCACAAACAAAGATGCTAATGCATTTGTAAAGAAACTGGATATTCCTTATTTCTGAGATGTGTATATGAGAGCTGATTTACCAAAAAACCAAACCTTCATAAATATATGATTGTTAATTTTAATTCAAAACAAAATGAAGGAACACTTTCGGTTGTGTTAATTACAAATGTAAATCAATAATCGTATTACGGCAGTTTCAGTGATTTACGACCTCCAATTGAAATACGCAAGAATTTTAAAAACTCGAATCAAGATACAATTACAAAATTGATTTATCTCTTAATACTATAATTTGTAGTCATTTCCATTTACAATTTCTGACTATATATAGGATATATAAGTAGACATGATAGTAAAACATATTAGTAATATGCCAATTATTTTGATATTAAGTGGAAAGTCATCACAATTGCATGAGGTATATTCTCCACCTTTGGAGTTATATAGCTAGTGGCAAATAAGCCTAATCGAATTCATCATAAACAGCATACCAAACATTGATATGCACAACCAATCATTTTCAGTCAATTTTGGTGAGAAAGCCATTAAGAGTGTGATACCAGTAGTATATTATGAATTAGAAGATTTGAAAACATTCATTGAAGTGGCATTACCTGAAGATGTACATTTCCGACTGCATGAAAATCCAAATATGTTAATTAGTGTGATGTACAGCGATGTCGATATCGATTTCATGGAAAACAATTCAATTGCAAATATGTTATGTTATGAACAGAGAGTGTATCCTGCTCATAAATTACATGAATCATCAAAACAGGTTAATATATTGTCAGTTAATTTATGTCATGTAAATGTTAATATTGTAGGCAGTTCATATTTGAATTGAAAACAAACACAATACATGAAATCACGTGTGCAGTGGCTCCAGGAGACAAAATAATTGAAAAGCCAAATACTTTGATCTATCTTCCAGTAATAGTTAATCATATTGATGAAATACTTGTTACGATTGTCAATCAAAATGGTAAACTTGTTAATTTTAGAAACAAAGAAACTTGAATTCAATTACATTTAAAGAATAGTATATAAACAATTGCATACTGTGCACATTACAATCAAAATGGGTATTGTGTATAATAATAAATACGGACATAAAGTAGGAGGTTTGGTTAAAAACAATGTTTCTAGGAAACACATTTCGAAAAAAGTAACTATAAAAAGATGTAAATGGAACGATAAAATGCTAAATTCAAATAAAATCCCAGTGAGGTTAACATGGGGCAACAAAATGTTTTTAAAGAAATTCGGATATACGGTTAATAGAAATGGAAGACATACTTAATGTTGAAGAACTAATAAGTTATGAAGACACAATCGCCAATACGGATATTAATGTATATGAACCATTCCGAGCAGGTCCATACACGTTTCCATAGGAAATAAGGATTTCTATAGAGGATGACAACATCCATACGTTAACATCAAAATCAAGTTGAAGATTTAGAGGAACAATTAAAAAGATAGCTGATGCAACCAATCCAGTTAATAGTGAGAAATGGAATACGTCATTTAATCAACAGAATTGCATATCTGCTCAATGGTGTTGAAATCGACTAACATGAGATGTTGAAATTATTTCCACAATAAAGACCTATCTCTGCAAACTGTAAACTATATTTATACAGGTTTTATGGCTGGATGGAGCAATGTTAACTATTACACTCTACAAATAAACCCAGGTGGAAAATTCGAAGTTGTTTTACCGTAACGTATGGTACTTGAATTTGCTGAAGACTATATACATGTTATATTAAATGCTAAACAAGAATTAATTATTCTTATCAGTAACACACATTTTGAACGCCATATATGATATGGCCAATAATGAAGAAGTTGTAACATTGGAATTATACAGTGTTGCATAGGTCCTGCCACATATTGAAACACTCGTAACAGTTTAAACATTTAAAGTACATCGAAAAAGAGAAGCATCTAGACATTGCATTCAGGTCATGGGGGTTCAAGATGTTTCTGACACTACCAACATCACAGAAAGTCATATGGAATGTGAAATCAATTTTTTCATTCAAAAAACCAACGTATGTTGTCACGTGTTTTCTAACAAACCAACAACCAAATTTAAAAGCAGACAGATCATTATACGATAATTGTAATATCAAAAATATTAAAATTTACCTAAACAGTCAAGCATATCCCTAAGCGGATTTCAACACAAACTTTGGAGATGGGAAATTCCTTATTAGCTACAATAGGTATAGGATATTCCAGGAAACATATTATAACAAAATCAATTGACCGAACCTAGAACCGGCAGCCTCGACGTCGCCTCCACCACCTCTGGCAGCCTCGACATCGCCTTCGTCACCGCCCCCACCACCTCTGACAGCCTCAACATCTCCTTCGATGCCACCACCACCTCCGACACCCTCAAATTAGCCATGATGCTGCCTTCGACAGTCTCGACATCACCTTCAACGTTGCAAGCTATTGATTTATGTCTAACAAAATCAGGTGAGCGTGGTTTGGTTAGGTGGGAAAAGTGTTTTTGTTGTTGCAAGCTTTTAGACCTATTGTTGACCAACTTAAATCATGTGAGTGTAGTTGATGAGGTGCCTTTGTTATTGTTATTGTTCAAAAAATTGGAGGAATATTTACAGTTTCATATCTTACAATCCCCACCTCCAAACATATGTTCACCCAATTCCATATCCCCTATTACACCAAAGCCATTCCTTGGTTCCTCACCCCCTCCTCCGTTTGCCCCATCACCAACACCCATACATTAGACCCCTGTTGTATCCCCTGTATCCCCTCCCACTCCAAAAAGAAGAAAGTTGAGCTTGAGCCTTGCTTCAAGGCGAAAATTATTGTAAATGCTATACTATTTTTATCTAGAGTCTAATCATTGGCTACATCTTCTTTTTAAAGAAGTGTTTGGTTTCCTGTAAATGTTATCAGAAGAAAATTTGCATAAATATAAATGTTTTCAGAAGCAATTTTGCATAAATATAAATGTTTACAGAAGAAAGTTTGCATACATGTAAATGTTTTCAGAAGCAATTTTGCATAAATATAAATGTTTACAGAAGAAAGTTTGCATAAATGTAAATGTTTTCAGAAGAAAGTTTGTGTAAATATGAATGTTTTCAGAAAAAAGTTTCCATTAATTCATTTTAAAAGAAGAGTAGTATAGATCAAAAACATTTTCAGAAAAAAATTTCTGCATAAATAATTTTTGTTTTAAAGAAGTGATGCTTTGTAATTATTTGATGTATTGCTAATGTTTTAATGATGTAAAAGAATCATGATGTTTGGAAAATATGAAACCTTTCAGAAATTTAAAAGTTTTCAATATATAAAGAATTGGTATTCAATAAATTTATGGTAAAAAGGATTTATGTATCTCATGATTTGTTGGGTTTATTACCTCTCAGTGTTTACAGTATTTAATTTTGTGTGAATGGTGATGACATTAATGAGAAGATGAAGTAATAGTGAACGATGCAACAATTGTTTCAAAATACATAACAATACTAAAAACAAACTTTTATATTATGTAAAAGAGTTAACTGATTAATAAAGAAAGATGTTAATACTTTATAAAAATCATTTATTATTATCCTGGCAAGAAACCAACGTCGAAAATTTTGGTTTGGTAAATCGGAAAGTTTCGTCAATGGAAGTGTTGGCAAGCAGCTAAAGTTTCTTCCTTCAAAGACCTTCCCTCAGGTAGCAGTTCGCTGTACATTCGCAGCAGGTTGGTCGCTGCCCTACACAAGAGGAACATGCCTAGGCTGTGCTCTCTGACACCATTCATTTAGCATTTGTTTAAAGACCTAGTTTACTAATAAAACAAATAATGTAATTTTTTCTTTGTTCACAATTAACATCAAAATATCTATCCTAAGTATTATGTTTTTCTATCTGCTGATGCATGCTGCTACAACAAGGACTTTGGTGAAACTCTGGTATATCCAAAAACTTGGGTGGAAACATTTAAGGGTTATGTCTGTTTATAAAGGAATGTATTACAGTCATAGTTTGTTAATATATGATTTAAATGTTACGTACCCAAAACTTTGAATGTGGTATAACCTATTGGAACTTTTCGTCTCGTAAAGAAGTCTACACTGCTAGAAAAAAGTATTTTATTTTCTTCCTTAAAAAAAGTTGTTCGGAAGTATGAATATGCATGCACATTTGTTTACCGTGCTTTGAAACTAACGTCATCGTATTAGTTCTGTGTGACAAATATACGACTTAGGTAACAAATGTTTTTAATGCTACTTTAACGATTGCTCCGTGTGAAAACAGTACTTAATGCCGCACGCTCTGGCGGTTGGGAAACAATTTATGAATATTACTTTTTAATGCTTACAGTAACTAAAATCTCAAATATTTGACACATACTTAAGTTTTTAATCTTTATAAAACCTAATGTGTAGGTCTAGGCACGGGTCGTGTAACATTTTATAAAAAGTTTTGCCTTGTGCGAGATTAGTTGTATTTATAGATTTAATTTCCTGGTATTAAAATTAGTCGGGACGTAATTCTTCGTGTTTAGGAGATGAATTTTACTCTTTTTCAGTGTGATTTCTTGTAACTATCGTGGTTAATTTGTTAAATTATATTTACAAGGAGGGGGCGTTCAAAGACAGCTGAGACACGAGGTTTGAAAATTTTCAAAGGTTCTCCTTGACAAAGGACTGAAGGCTGTTGACCCTACCACCAGCGTCCTTCTTCAGGGCTGAAGACAGAGGGAGGGTGCGAAAGCAGGAGAGGTCAATGGTTTCTCGCACGCACGCAGGCAGTGGAGCCATTTTAGTTTTGCGGCAGAGCTTGTATTGAGTGGATGGCAGGCAGAGCTCCGGAGAGTAATCATACTTAACCTTTCCTTCGTACCATACAATAGATCTCACAATGATATAAGAAATTCGATTCATAATTTTTTTTTTATAAACTGTGTTGTATCGGGATGCGTGAGTGTGAATTACGTTTCTGAGGCCGACCTATGTCTGGATAGGTATACCGAGGTGCCGTCGGCTTCGATGCTAGGCTCCGACAGAAGTTGTATTAAAAGTGAATTATTTTTAATTCCTTTCTCATGCTAAGGAAAATATACAGACCGATAAACTATGTTTGTGTATCATTAATTTACATGTGTATCTCATTCCCACATGCGGTTATGAATACCTCGTTTTTGATAGGGGCGAATTATTATTATTTTTTTATTTATTTCTTCTATGGAAGTTAAATTGTACATTACTAATTTAAAGCACGGAAATGGGGTAAGTTGTTCGTTTTGTGTGTGATTACGTGAATTGACTTGTTCGTGATTTAATGCAAGTCGTCAGGGTAGATTGTGATTACGTCCAAGTATTTATAAATTTCTGAGATTTAATTGATTTGTGATAAATTTTATGGGATAGTTAAATAACTTTGTACGTACTTCAAACGTTGTGTTGTAGACCAGAGAGTCGACGAGAGTGAAACATAATTTTCGATTTTACTGAAAGAGTTTTAATTTTGGATGTGTGTGTTTCTTTCGTGTAATTTTTTTTAGTAAGGCATTTCATTCCTTTATGCCCCCTAGATTAATAGGGAAATAGGATACCTTTATTGCTTTGCTAGTTACTTCGTTGTGGATATAGTTCAGGATGCGTTCTTCCTCGATTCTTTCGTTAGTAAGTCTGTAATTCTTTTGGGCATTTCGTCCCTGTGTTTAAATGAATCTCTATGAATGTCATTCAATCGTTATGGATTGTTACATGCGAGTTGTAGAACTTTGTGTATTGATATATATATATATATATCAGCCAGTTCAATCATGAAACGATGTGACCTCTTACAGTTAGGAATTCAGGCAGAATTTAAATAGTCTTCTCCAGGTAAAATGGTCTTGGGTAATTCTCTGCCAATTAACTACGCTTTTGACATAGCCTATATTGATAGGGAAATAGCTTAGCGAGTTCTTAATATTTCATTTGCGTAGTTGGGTCTGATTCGTACAGTTCGTTACACGTTGATATGTGCGCATTTCTGTTAAGTGTAAATCATGGAAAATGGTATTCATTTCTCTTTGCGGTTATTTGATTTGTGATTAAATATGTCCTTTTTGCAGTGTGTGAAGTGTGTTTAGTATTAACTCGTTTCGTTTTAATGGAAGTCGATGAGTGATTATGCTTAGTATTTGATTCGTGTGATCCGTATTTGGAATTTTAAGTGTGCGTCGTAGGAGTTTCTGTTGTTTGTCATTAATTATATTGCTAGGAAGCAGAGCGGAATACTTAACTGATTCTTTATTAATATTTTTGAACACGTGGTTCTCAATTTCCTTGTGCGGGATTCAATCTGTATTTGTGTCGTGTAATTTAAGGTAAATCTTATTCATGTGTCTTTGCGTTTAATTGCTTTTGAATAATATATGTCTTCTGTCATTAATATTTAAATTACATATTTCCTAATCGTTTTATTTCGCCGAAATACTATACTTCATTATTTTAAACACAGTTATTTCCATACTGAGCCTTTTACACATATCTAAAGTTTAGTATAGTGTCTGACTCCGGCCCAGGTGGACGTGTCTTGGTGCTACCCCTCAATCGGTCCAACGACGGCAAACAGGAAGGAATTTCTACGCCACGCTCCCGACAATACCCTCCTCCCCTCCTCAAAACCATATTAAACCCCTAAATATATAACTCTATTACATACTACATACATACCCTTAACCTCACAAATCACACCTCATCCGAACGCCAGCCGTCCAAAAGTCAACATAAATTATGCTGCTGCTCTCCAAAAATAAAAATAAATTAATGACCCTTATGACACTCTTCCACATTCCAAATATACAATCACACAAATTTTGAAATTAATTTTTTGAAATTATTTTATTAATCAATCAGTCTAATTAATTTCATCCGATTTATTTCATCGTATTTAGATCATCTTAATACAATTATTTGATCTGATTAATCCAATCGATTTAATTGAGTCTATTAATCCAATCAATCAAATCGATAATCCAATTCATCAAAGCTATCTAGAAAGAACATTCCTCTACTACCGCCCTTACTATGCCCCATTCTTTCATTTCCTGCTAGTTTACGTATGTGAAACAAAAGCCAATAAAATGTACTACACAATTTCAGCTACTGTGGAGCACAGCTTATAAATCTGAACTATTAACCTAAAATGTTGTTATAAATCTCATAGTATTGACTTTAAAATATCAATATGTTCCTGCCTTTTGAAGTGGAGTGAAGAGATTTGGGCGGCTCTTAACATCGAGTTCTTGAGAGCCGATGAGGGTGATTGTGGTGAGTATGGAGCAGCGCCGGAATGAAATGGCAACTGCTTTATTGCACATCTGCAGACATGTTCCTAACATAACTCGTGATCTGCCAAAATAGCCAACATTAAATTTCCTTTTGGCCATGTTAATGGGATCACAGGAGGAGGGAGGAATATCGTCTGTGTCCCTAACTTTTGCATTTCTTTGGCTGAAACTAAAAATTAATTGATCTTAAATAAGATTGGCTAATACCAATAATATCAGTATTTAATGTTGGACGTTTTGAAGCTCACTACGATTGCTGTACATTTCATAAGGATATCTTGAAGGGTCCATTTTTATCTAATACCAATGTGCAAATGTGACATGTGTAAATATTTTTATGATACTATGCAAATGTAATATCAATAAGTTATTTATTAATTCCCCCCTCTACAACCCCTCTCACATATTAAAAACACACCAAAATTAAAACAAAAATAAAATAAAAACACTACAGTACATTCGCACTTAAAACGATTTTTTTAAAAACACTTTAAAATACAACGAAAGAGCTTCAAAGCATCACGGACTATAAAATAACTGAAGATGGCCGTGAATATGCATGTTTCCAGTCGTACCAACCAACTTCCGATACAACTAAATCTGGTCGCCAATCTGTAACTTCATCTTCTTACACGAATACTGTGACGCATTACCGAAAACACAACGTAGCATTTTGGCGACCAGAATTGGTCGTATTGGAAGTTAGTTGGTACGACTGCATACATGCATATTCATGGCCATCTTGAGTTATTTTATAATCCGTGATGCGTTGAAGCTGTTATGTTGTATTTTAAAATGTTTCTAAATAAATCGTTCGAAGTGCTAATGTATTGTAGTGTTTTTATTTTATTTTTGTTTAAATTTTGTGTATGTTTTTAATATGTGGGGGGGGGGAGGTTGTAGAGGTGAAGAATTAGTACAATAACTTACTGACATTGCAATTGCATAGTGTCATTAAAATATATATACATGCCACATTTGCATATTGGTTACATCAAAATGGACCCTTCAAGAAATCCCTAAGAAATGTATAGCAATCGTAGTGAGCTTCCTTAGGAAAACGTAGAACATTGAATATTGATATTATTGGTATTAGTAAATCTTATTTAAGATCAATTAATAGTTAGTTTGAGTGAAAGACATTCGAAAGTTAGGGACACAGATAATATTCCCCCCTCTCCCTGTAAACCCTTTAACATGGCCAAAGGGAAATTTTATGTTGTTTATGTTGGTGGATCACGATTTATGCTGGCCAACATGTCTACAGTTGTGTAACAAAGCACTTGCGAAAATTCAGGAGTGACCCGGCCTGGGATTGAACCCAGTTATCCTTGGTGGGAGGCGAGCAGTTTACATCCTCGTGGCGCTTCGGTTGAACCGAAGCTGCAAAGGTGTTAATAGCTATACATACCGCTTATTGAATTAATAAAGTTTTTATGTCATGTATCGGGAAACAATTGACCGATACCAATCAAATTTGGCAAACAAGTAGTCTTGCGGCAGGTGATGTAGGCCTACATAGGCCCAATGAGTAGGTCAGACATCTATTTTCAAAATAGTGGTCATCTATTTTAATGTTGTAAATATTAGCTGTGTAAACAAATAAATAAAAAAAATTGTTATTTAATTTTTAATGAAATGATCATTACTCACTAATTAAGATACGCCCCTGGTGGCTTGTGATACTATTACAGGGTACAATAGTTGAGTGTGAGTAGCAACCATTGGCACTCTTCAGGAAAAGGAGCTGATACATGACCGAGTTTACGCGGAATGATATGTTTAAAGTGTTGAAAGCTCAAAAACCATTTCAAACATAGATTTTGAGAATATTACATTATTTCGTGACACAATATCAATGACAACGCAATTAAAATAACATAAATTGAAGATATCGCCTATAATATTTTCAGCATAAACGTGAGAATATTTACTAAAAATATTAATTCGGGCATTATTTCGCCACAAAGTTTGATTTCAACTGAAGTGTTTGTTAAAGTCACAGGAGTTGCATGTTGTAACTTCTTTCAAATCTGAAATTTGGTTAATTTGCGTATATGGTTTTGCTTCTGTCTATTTTGACTTAAAATTTTATCTCTAGTTTTAGGTTTGAAATACAAACGAATTGCATTAGTAATTTCCAAGAAATATTCTTAATTAAACCTAACAACATGTTCAATATTTTGGGTGTTGCCGTGCTATTAATTTCGTTTAATTTTAATACTTGTCTGAAAAAAATTATACAATGTATAAATTTAAAATTCCTGTAGTGTTTATGTTTAGCTACAATATTATAAACCAATTATTATGTATACAAGTTAGATGGTTTCCGAATCATTTACCCACATGAAAGATCTTTGGTCATTGCGCTTCACAGTGTGCAGTACTAACCAAAAATGTCTACACTTGCGTAATGTAAACGACTATGCCTCTGTCAGAAAGCACGTGCTCTAGATACGGATCCAAATAGAATGAAAAGCCATTTCCGCTCTCCCAGCGGCCCACCGCCTCCTGTATCGTGATTTCCCAACCAGTGAAGCCAAGCGTGCCGACTGGGCGTGTCCGCTTCCTACAGGCCACGCCTCCTCTTTCTCATCCTTCCTTCTTCTCCTCCTCTTCCTAACCCCTCCACATTTCACACCCACTCCCTCTTGAACGACTGCCCTCCCCTCCTGGGCGCCACCGTAACCTTCCTTCAGCCGCCGCTAGGTGGCAGCATTGTCGGTAAACGTGCACAGCTTCGTTAAATAGAATGTAGATGGCTCACGTGTAGGGATTCGCGAATAATAATGTTGCTGTGACTGCCAGCAAAGAAATTACTCATTTATTCACTTATGAACGTTGGATTGCTGCTTCAGTTAAATAATTTTCCATTTGCCGAAGAAATTTCCAGGTAACAGAAAATCCTACTGGTATCAAATTCAAACCTGGAAAAGTCTACGTACGTACTTTCGTGGTGTTTATATTCAATTTAAGGAATTATTGCGAAATATTAATGGAAATAGATTATGCAATAATATTCATATTTATGAAATTAAATAGGTACCACTGCGTAAAGTTATTTCAATCAATTATCGAAGCTTAGTAGAAATATAGTCTTAAGTTTTTTTTACTTATTTCTCATCCAGTGCCTTGCCTACTTGAACATTTTCCTAAACCACGACATTAAATTACACTTAGATGATTTTATGAAATGCTACGAATAAGTTAATAAGTTCAAACAAATCTTCTGGCTCTAAACGACAACATTAAATTAGAAAATTTTAAAACTAAGCATAGTCTCTACACAAAACTGTCAGATCAGATATACATTGTGCTCGAATTCATTTGCCAAGAGCTCATTTCTCCTCCAGAAGTGCATCAAAATTGTGACGTCGCTCTATCACTGTTCCAATTCAAACCAAGGGAACGATTGCAGCCTCGAACAACGTGTGACTATAATAGAATCAATTAAGGAAGATGGATATTAATAATTCAATACTTTTCGGCGCAATATTCTAGAAATACAGATTTGTATCATGTGTTTTTTTGAAACTACAGACCACAAGAGTATTGCCTTGTGCATTGAATAAGGTCAGTATTTCTTGATTACTGTTAATACCATCGCCTTTGTAACCGCAAGAAATAATCTCGCGTTTCGCCTCGACAGTCACCCCAGCTAAAAATTAATAAATGTAACGAAGCTGTGGCAGTTCAATAAAGTTTGCGAAGTTGTTATTTAGGATATGTTGTGCGGGAAATGTCATTAGGGCCTACACCTTCGAAAATAAAATATTTGGTGAATAATTTGTAAGTCTAAGATGGCGGGTGGGAGAATGGCAGTGAAATCGAAAACAGCGAACAGCGTAACATTTTTATGTGGAGGGTCGAAGAACTGATAACAGATTAAAAAAAAAAAAAAAAAAAAAATGTGGCGAGTCGGAAAAAAGGGGAGGGGATGTTTAAAGGCTGTTCACGATAAAGTGAGCACTTTAGAAACGAATCTTAGAAAAAAGTCATTGCCCCTGCATACATATATTTTAACGGGCGCACTGAGTGACATTCGCCCAGTAAAGTTGGTAACGATGGATGGAAAGCAATACCATATCCTAACGTTGAACAAAAAGCGTTAGGTAACCATTTAAGAAAATTTAAAATTATTACTTTCGCTTTCTGCTTTTTAATGCACCAAAGTGTAAACATTATCAGATTTGTAAAGTATTTACTTTCTTAATAATTTCAGTGTTTCATTTTACCGACGCATGAATAAAGTGACGAGGCCCATGTCAATGTTAATTTTACATAAGGCGGGGAATACACAACGTGTATACAAGTAGATCTTAAACAGGGCTTACAAAAGTGCTCCTTTTACCGTGGACAGCCTTTACGTTGTCGTCACCACTTTATTTTCAGCAGTAGCTATCGTAATTCCAGCAAAATTTCACTTGCAACACATACATTTGTTTTTGCATTAACGTTTTCTTGAAATGGGAAAACCCCACTGCCTGGAGAACCCCACTATATCCTCGTCCAGCCAAGCCTCTCACACTGCTACAATCCTCTTATAGTCAATTTACGGTAAAGTGAACACTTTAGGGAACCCTCTCATTTCGAATAATAGTCAATAAATATATTTCATTTTAGCCTTATACGTTAACTTCGTAGTGCAGTGGAATATATGCATTGTGTTTATTTCTTACATGGCAATATTTATTTCAAAAGACTGTTAAAGGATGAGAAATAACTGGAAATAAAAAGTAACTAGGCCTTCAAAAGGGCTCACTTTACCGTGAACAGCCTATACCTGCATTTGCGCATTTCGTTTTGTCTGTTCAAGACAAGGAAAAGAGGCAGCAGTGAACCTCCTCCCCTGGGTAGGGAAAAAATTGTGGAACGGTATACAAATCCGCACATTCCTGAGCAAATCCGCACATTCCTGAGCTCCTTCCCTCGGGGTCAGCATTCCGATGAGTTGTAACTTAGTGGAACTGTTAAAAGACAATTCCCCAACTTCAAAGATGACATGAAAGTGACGAGTGTTAGAAGATAAAGTGAGCACTTTTGAAATCAACCTTACAAAAAAATCGCTGCCCCTTCCTGCATATATTTTAACGGGCGCACTAAGGCCGTGTCTCAATTGGCCCAGAGAGCACTCGCTCGTGCTCTCGCTTTCGCGATGACTTCATTATGACGTCAGAGAGAGCGCTCTTTGGTCGTCTCGATTCGTCGGAGAGAGCGCGAAAGAGTTAGAGCAGAGAGAGCGAGAGAGAGAGAGCGAGAGAGCAAGAAGTTGTATACTCGCTGGCGCTCCCTCGCATGCGCCATATTTGTTTACGTTTTTTCCGTATTTGAATAAGTTATAGTAGCTTTCTGGGCCAAAACCACGTAGCATTTTTACTGTAAGTGAATAATTTCAACTGTTTTAAACAGCGAAATGACATACGCAACATGTATTTATTGAAATATAAGTACGGATTTTTGACTAAGTCTCGTTTTTTTTTTTTTTTTTGGCACTTTACTGTAACATGACGGTAAAATATAAAACAAAAATAATAGTATTTTATGCGCTAATGATTATTCTGGTAGTGCTATAATTATTTGTGAACTATTCTGAACACACATAAATTACTTACAATAGCCATGACCGCGATTTTAGCTTAACATTATTTCCCGCCAGTTGGCAACAGCTGTTTGCCTGACGTCGGAGAGAAACGAGAGAGTGATTGTCTCAATTCCGAGAGCGAGAGCACGAGAGAGCGCGAAGCAATGCTTTCGCCAGGTTGTGCGAAAGAGTGCTCTCTCAAGAGAGTATTCTTTAAATTGAGACACGGTCTGAGTGACATGCACCCAGTAAAGTTAGTAACGATGGATGGAAAGAATTTCCATATCTTAGCGTCGAACAAAATGTGTTAGGAAACCATTTGTGCTAACTCAAATTATTTCTTTCGCTTTCTGTTTTTTTTTTTTAATTCATTGAATTATGAAAATGAGCAGATTTCTAAAGTATGTAGATTTCTAATTTTCATTATTTCACTTAATCGACGTGAATAAAGTGATGAGGTCGTTGGCAATACTAGTTACATAAGGCGGAAGAATACACAACGTACGCACAAGTCGATCTTAGGCACGGCTTTCAAAAGTGCTCATTTTACCGTGAACAGCCTTTACTAGTTACGGCTAGTAAAATGCTATTCACAGTTTACTTCTCTATATTGCATATGCTTCAGTAACCTGAAAATATTTTTTATCCGTCAGTGTTGAGTATGAGTAGGCTAAATGCCTCCCTGCAATGAAACGGTAACATTTTGTGTCAAAGTTGCAAAAATCTTTGTCAGTAAACTGTGTATATTGGTTTTATGTAATAACTTATCATTTCAGGATTAGCCTATGTGTAATATTTATTGGGAACCACGGGATACATTTATAGGACTTAAACAAGAAAATAAATTGGCGTCACTGCAAAATGCATTCATTTTTATAACAACATTGTTCAAATAAATACGCTATTTTAATAAGTAGACTACCACACAAGTGTTTACTTTACATAACAGTTGTAACCAAAACAGTATCAAACATACTGGCACAGGTTACAAATATCACTTCGTATAAATTATTGACCAAAAAAGAAAATTTATTTTCCTTACATGACTTAAATAGTGGTACATGCAATAAATATAGATTACCTTTGCTATAATATGATAATGATTCTTAAATTCTAATGAACATAATACATAACCAACATATGGCATACGCCAGCCTCTTTAATTCAGTTTCATATATTTTTTCAGTTTATTTATTTCACGCCTAGTCACACATAATATTGAATTTATATACAGGTAACTTTCTATAAAAAGTTATAAGAATGAAGTTAATACCTCAAAACTGTGGCGACACGCATTTTTTCGAAACAGCATTGTATTTCTAAGCAATGCGTTTGTTAATTTTAACAAATTCGTCGATTACCCCAATGGATGTAGGCCTGCTACAGTAAATTTAAAAAGTGGTTCCTTAGAAATTAGAGTTGTTGTCAACTTGCAAAAACGAAGGGTTCTTTCAGAAACTATAGTTTAACGAAATGCACAGCTTATAATAAACTATATTTTAGAAACGTTTGCAAACGTTCACAATGGTTAGAAATGAATTTTTGTTTTCATTTTCACAAAGCAAAGCGTTAAAAAATCACACACGACATAATATTTCGTGTGAAAACATGCACCAATTATAGGTTTTCGTGTAATACTTTAATTTGGTGTTCATAAAGTCCAGCGCATATTTAACTGCAAAAAAAAACAGGATTTTTCTAGCACACTTATTATTTTAAAACTATAACCAATACTTTAACAGTCACAATATTAGACCTGTTTGATACAGTAACGCAGAATCTTTTTTTATCAGTGCCTGGAAATTATAATTATTGCCTATAATTTTGTGCATACATCAATACTTGAATGTCCATGTATATATGTAGTCTAATACGAAAAATTTTCTATTAATTAATTTTATAAACAAATTTTCCACAACTGAACTCAATGGATGAGTTGATTCACTTAAGTTAAAATTTATTTGATTAGATTTGAGTCCATATCGGAGCACGTATATGTGTATTTCGGAGTTCGTCAGTGTTCTATAGTAGAATATCCTTACTACACGCTTAAATTGTTTCTAGTATAATTGTGTGGTGTTATAGTTTAATTAAATACTTTTTTTTTACAAATGCGTTTAACGGATACGCCTGGAGGTTAAACTGCGTTGCAGAGTGTTAGAAACGCGAATTTCCCCCATGAAACAAGTAAACGTACGTTCAATTCGCTGCTCTCCGAAAATATACACACTTCAGACGGAGCCAGTTGAGTGCTTCCCAAGACATGACGCACATTAGAAATGCCATTTCACAGCATTCCAACATAGCAAAAAAACTGCTTTTCCAGAGCGTTGTATCTCAAAATATACGAGCTATATCCTATACTATTACAGTTTCTCTCTCAAAAGTCAGTGCGGTAAAACAAGTTTGTTAAGGGATGGAGGTCTTAATTTAAAAAAAGAGTTAACTATCATTTCCTAACTTTATTTACAACTACAAACAAAATTTTCTCGACTCAACGTCTCACAATAAATTGATATCACTAACTGTTTAAAACTAATGACTTCAATAAATACAATTTATAATTACCTCAAAGAAATCAATGAAATTAAATAATTGAAAATTTGTCCCAATAGACAGTGCGTGAAAACATATTCAATTATTCTTATAAATTATGTGTCCATACTTGAAAGTTCCAATATTTACAATAAAACCCGTATTTCATGCCCATTCAGTCCCATCTCAGTTTAGTCCATACCCGGCCAGTCCCCGATATTCTAGACTTCTCCAAGTTCCCTCGCGCACAGCAAGCTTCACTCGTCGCGTTTCACGTCCTCTCGTCCATTGATACCAAGAACACCTTGTCTGCCGTCGTCTCGCACTTGACTTCGCACTCCACACTCAGCCAAAAGGCTTTTATCGAGACTACTGGCCGTTGAACCGCTGCAGTATTTATAGGGTCGTAAGCCATCGCCCAGAAATTTCGCTGAATCCCGCGTCACGCCGAGGTCCTAGTTCCAGGAATATTCTTGCTCCTACTCTACGTTTGTCGGCTTCTCCAGCAGGATTAGGAGGAGGGGCTGTGACGCCAGCCAGGTCTCGTCGTTGTCAATCATTCCTGGGCTATCCCGGGAGGTTTGGCGAGGAGGGAAGCGACAGGCAGCGAGCGCGTCCTTCTGGGGGATGAGAGGGTAGAGGCGGGTTCCCCCACAGAAACGGACCACGCATAACGAGAGCTCGCGGCGGGTGCGAGTTACAGCACCGTAACAATACATAATCATTCGAGGAACCTTCATTGTATCTTGCTACAGTTTGACCACCAAAAAAAATTATATATATGGTCACCACCTAAGGTTCAATAGGTATACACGCAGCACGGCGAGCGCACTGCACGCAAGTTCAGAGATGTACGCGTAGAGGCTTTGACGTATTTGAGGTGTGTGATAATGTCGCCCCTATCGCCCCCTTGCCTCTTTGCCTAAAAAACTATATATATATATATATATATATATATATATATATATAAATTAAACAATTTACTGTAAACTTTCCTGCAGTAAAGGCCAAGTTTATGTTATTCATCGCATTGCCTGAATAAAGCAAAAATTTCCTAAATAATGAAATTTTGTTTATTGTGTCATGTTTTAAAATTTCTACAGAGTGAAAATATTCCTAATAATTTTTCCCTTTCAGAGCCAAGTTCCAGAAGCCTTTTGAACTGTGGTTTGAAGTTTTCTAAGCAGTCGGGCGACACACTAGTAGGACTTGGGAGTTCTTCTTTCTTTTTCGTTCAATGTCCGTACCTAAATTACAGCAGCACTGTTGCATGTACCCAATATCCTCCTGTCATTGTTTATATTAAATTATTTAAAATGGTGGCAAGGGATGTTGTGGGTTTGTATTCTTACGTTTAATTATTTTGATTGATAGCCTGCCTTAATTGTAACAAAATTTCCGCGTGTATTTATCGACTTAAGCACATTCAGAATATTTTAAGGAATTCATTTTCGAATGTTTTCAGAAATGCGCCATAAGAGCTTTGACGTTTTGCGTCGACTTTGTGGGTTACATGTTTTACCTCGCAGCTCGCAAAGCAAAATCCAGAGAACAGCTGGAATAAAGAAGCGATTTACTACAGTATAGTTGAGTTTATTTACTTTTTAAAAGTATTCGTAGCTTCCCAAAGTTGCCGTACCCGTATTATTTTCTATTCAAGTAAACAAAACAATGCACACGTCACGGCGGAAGAGTAAAAATCTGCCCATGTGTAGAGTCCTTCATTGTGTTTCCACTGTCCGCTGTAGTTAGAATGCAGCGCCACTGGGCAGAGACAAATGAGAATATTTCAGGGCCCAATTTATAACATCGAGTGTCCTCTCTTTTCGTAGGGATAATGCTCGTTGTTTCTGAACGGTTGTCAACATGTACCGCCCTTCTCTTCCTCTTCCTCTATCTCTCTCTCTCTCTCTCTCTCTCTCGTTCTTTCTCTCTCCCCCCTCCCCCTTCACACTCACTCTATCCCCCTCCCTTTTACATCTCATCCATTTTCCCTGTTCGAGCGCCACTGTTCATGCGAACGTGAGAATTTGTAGCATAATAAATATTAGGTTTCTTTTTGCTATCTTCGGTACGTGTCGGTTAAAAAATCGTAGTTTTACATTCCAGGAAAGCTGTGCTAAATACACGATAAGAAATAACCGTATTAAATTGAAAATGAACTTGCTTATGGCGCTTCCTACAATACAGTGCAATATGAAAATGAAATCGCGTGAGGAACGACTTTCGAATGTAGAACCCGGTTATTCTGAAACACTAACAGACTAGTGCTGCAAGTGTGATACTTCACGTGAAAAATATTCTTAGATGAAAGTTTTAGCTGTAAACAAAATACATTAATATAAAATAATACAAACAAATAAACAACTTGGTGAAGTTATAATATCTATATTGCGTAAATAAACATAAATCGGGTTGGTCGACTAAATATTGGTAAATAGCCATGTGTCGTGCACTGCATGGGTCATGGCCCGTTCCCTGCATAAATGCATTTGCTAGAAAACTCGTGTGATGTTGTTCCGTTTGTAATAAACGCTTGTTTACAAGAGGAAACCGACCAACAGCCATGCGCTTGATCCGCATTGTCTGCCGCGGAGAATGCACTGTGTCCTAGGTGTTTTATGGATTATTTCTTCGGTTTTAGAAATGTTGTTTTTTTTCATGAGGTAGTATTGTTAAAGGACTGCTGCTGGCACCAGCGGCGAATATTCGTAATGCGTGGTCCGTGGTGACTCACCTCGATCCTCCCCTTCCCAGGCTGAAGTGCTCACCGCCTCGTTGCCGTCCCCCCCAGACTTGGAGGGGAATGATAGACAGCGGCGAACATAACTGGCGTCACTGCTCCTCCCCCCCCCTGCTGAGGAGCCGACAAACATACAGGAGGCGCAAAAATATTCTAGGAATTAGGGCACTCGACACAACGAGGGAATTAGCGAAATTTCTGGATGACGGCCTCCGACCCTATAAATACTACACAGCGGTCCAGCGGCCAGCAGTCTTTGGCGAAGACCATCCAGTTGAGTGGGTGCGCGAATTTAAGTACGGCACTACTACGGACGAGGTACTCGTGCGTGGAGCGAATGTACGAGAGGACGTGAAACCCGACGAGTGAAGCCTACTGTGCTTGAGTACGCTCGGAGAACTCTAGATTGCGGACTGGCGGGACATGGACTTAACTGAGGTGGAACAGAATGGACACGTAATACGGATTTTGTTGTAAATGCCGGAACTGTCAAATATGGACACAAAATTTGTAAAATAATTGAATGGGTTTTGATACACTGTCTATTGGGACTGATTTTTAATTTCATTGATTTCTTTGAGGTATTTTTAAATTGTATTTTTGAAGTCAGCAGAGAGAATATTGTTTGTAGTTATTGTAAATAAAATTATGAAATTATAATTAACTCTTTTATTTAATTAAGACCTCCATCCCTTAACGAACTTGGTCTAGCCCACTAACTTTTAAGAGAAAAATCACAATAGTATTGGTATCTAGAGGGCTGTTCTCAACAGGTCTGATCCTATTTATAATATTTGTATTATCTTCCAGAAATCCCCAAGTAATATTGCTCGATGGTCACGCAATACATAATTTTGGATTTATGTTATTGTTCAATGTGTTCAGTTAATGGACATTGAAATCAAATGAAATTTAGCGTGTTCAAAGAATTTATTCGGTGTTGTTTTTCTTTCATCATAAGAGATGTAAGGTTTATATAGCATTTCTATTTTCTACCAATCGTTTCTCCTTCAGAACATCTTTACGAGAACCCCTGTTATTCGTCGAGTTTCAGTCCGACTGACTTTAGAAATAAGAAGCGTCCTATTTAAATGTATAAGTTATAACATATCGTACAACTATTAGGGGTTATACTTTCATATCCAGCAAGTTCCGCTATTGAAATAATTTATTTAACTGAACTGTTTAATTTTACCCCATATATTTGTGGAGCGATGACTCCCCCCCCCCCCCCCCCCCAAAAAAATTGTATCACACTGCTGAAATTAACGATGAAGCATGTAAATGAACTTGGAAAGACATAACTTGCTATGCTTTATAATTAATGTAAAAGTAAACGAACGTAACACATGTAGCCCAACACACTACAGCAAACTTTAATTATATATATATATATCACTTACAAAAGTATGTAATATACATAAAGAAATCACAAAAGTATGGAATATACATAAAGTTAAGCATAGCAAGACGTTACCAACGGCACCGTTACAAAATGTTAAATTCAAAGTGTTTCTAACACTAAAACAATTTCCAAACATCACAGACAAATAAACACTAAGAACAACAAGCTGAACATAATGGTGTGTGTGACTAGGCATTGATGGTGTGTGTGACTAGGGATTGTTTCTTCTGTCTTCTCTCTACAGCTTAGCACCGAGTATGGCATACAATGTGCATTGTACAGGTCCCTAACACGCCGTAGCATGCTTGTAATCAAAGTGTAAATGTCACCTTTCGGAAGAAGGTTCCATTCCATTTGGGCAGCTATTATGAGATCTGGAAGTGTTTCTGAGGATTTCTGGACGAGGATAAATAGCCGTTTTCAGCTTGTCCCAGACATGTTCAATACGCTAATGAGCTCTCTGTTGATCACAAATGAACTACACAACTCCTACCACCTGAACCGCCGTATTGCAGAATATTCAAAACATTTTGTGAGGTGTAAGTGTTTATATATATATATATATATATATATATATATATATACACTATATATATATACACACACATACATGTATGCATGCATGTGTTTGTATGTGTATGGTTTAGGCATGCCTAAGGTAATTCGAGTCGTAATATGAAGTCAACGCATGTATGATTTGTGCCCCAACAGGCTTCCAAACCACGCGCATTTGATGCGTAATACTGGCCGAAAATAGAACGACGTATGAGGTGCACTGAAGTGCCCGCAGCTAGTGATCGAAACAACTTCTTAAGTGCTTAGGCTATAACACGTAACAACCTTTTTACTGCGGTTGCAGACATTGCTTCTTGGACTCTTACCGCAGAGGTTATTTAATCACGGAAATGCAACTGCAGCTGTAACACGGTGGAAGAGTGGGTTTAAGACAGAAATATTGAAAAATTATTACTATACCTAAGAATTATCACGTGTTCAGGAGAACAGAAACTGTGCACTTGTTCAAAAAAGAACTTCTCGAATCGTGTACATTACGAGACATTATTTAATCGTTGAAATAAAAAGCTATAAGCTAAAGTAAAAGTTTATATATTGACCAGTTAGATAATGGCAGCACCTAAGTGTTGTTAGCGGGAAACTGTTACTAATAACTATAAGCAACTAGCAAAAAAATTATGAGGGCACTTGTGTGAGCACATTTGTGTTACAATCTGAAAATTCATTAAACAATAAAAAGTGGCTATGCCAGAAAAATTAGCTTGAATAAAGATGTGATTAAATGCTGGCTGCGTTACGTGCGTTAAGACTTATATTTGTCAACGACATGTAAAGAGGACAAGCTTACTGGGAGTGTTAATTAGCTGGAATTCCAAATTAACTTGTGAATTACGAATATGCCTATAGTAGAGATGAGGACGCGGTTCGGTCTGCTTGATCGGCGGTTGCTGCACAATTCTAAATACATAATTTTTAACAGCGGTGGGAATCGAACTCGGTTCGCCTGAGTGCGAGGCGATAAGTCTTGCGATAAATATCGCATTTTTTTGGAAAACGAAATTTAAACATTTTCTTCAAAAAAACAGGTTTTTTTATGCTAACAATATGTTGACTACTCACTGCGAGCAATTTGCCGACTGCCATCTGCTGACTGCCGACTGCACAACTATAGTCGATTCACGGTTTCTTCACACTTTTTTAATCAATCCTTTGAAAAATCATCCAATGTAGGGTGGTGCTTGCTTGTTCCCTAAATGTATCACCTATGTACCTATGAAAATAGGGGTTTTATACATACAAGTATCTTATATTATTTTTTATGTTCTTATTGCTACACATATTGTCATGCAAGAGTTAATGATTTCAACAGCGTATGTAAATTTTATTTATTTTCATTAATTTTATTATTCATTGCACGTAAGATTTTTAAAACTTAGATGTATGGCGGCAATAATATTCATATGTAATTTTGATAGGCTATTTCATTTCTAATTGTGTATTTATTTTTATATGACTAATATCTATTTTTGGTGTGATCTGAATTCTGTTTGTCTTTCTACTCTTTATTGTATTATATCTCAGTTCCGAGATCACGTATTCTTTGGTTTTTCTTCATTTAGGTCGTTAGAAGTGGTTCATGTGGGTGGTCTGAATAGTTTTGATCCCCATTGGCTCGCAGGTTTAAATCCTGATTGTTGATTGGCTGGCGCTATAGGCCACCTTAAGCTAGCGTCAGCCTGCAGAGACTAACACGCTCTTCGCTAGCAGCCTCCAACGACGTCAGACGCAGCTTGTGTCAATGGTCACCCATTCACGAGGTTAAGTGGTCAGGCACTAGATAGTTTAAACACGCCGTTTACGTACGTGTAGAGCGGAGCTCCACGTATATACACCTTAATCCTGCTACGCCAAATCCTGCAAGAGCATCCTACCTTCAATCCGCTTGGTGATTAAAAGATAAGTCCTGCAAAAAGATCTTTTCATATGGATCTAATTTTATTTACAGTTTGATTCGGCTTGATGTCCGTTAGCATCAGTACACAAGCGACGCCATCTTGACTTTTATAAGTACGTAAATTTCCAGCACACATACGCCCACTGCAAAACCTGTGATAAGAGTAGTTTCTACCAGAGCTAGACTGTTTAGTGAGAGCACAATTTATTTTAACGTAATATTTACTACAGAGAACAGTTTAATTAATTTGATCTTGAAGCCTGTATATTCAGACTCTGGCAAGCTATGTCGCGTAACCGTAAAAGGATTCAAGTAGGCTAGGCATGACTACTTTTAGCGTTGTTAGGATAGTGTGTTGTCATTATAGCTTTTCTCATATTGCAATCAGGGTTTTGACTTATTTCAGATTTAGACAATTACAATACAAAAGGAAATGAAAAGTAAAATAAATGAAATATATTCAAAGGGCGTATCTGTTTTGTCTTTTTCTCTACTGTAGTGCCAAGTTAACCAATTTCTTACCCAGTGTCTTACATAAGTGTAGAGTTTTCAATTGTCTGCCTTATTTTGACGTACGTACTCAAATGTTAGTTTCTAGAGGATGTTAATGGTTCACCTACCGGCCCAGGACTGCACCGGGCAATTATACAGACGCAGCCTAGGTAAGATCACATACTTTCCCAATGATTTATTGCAAGTCAGCTGTGCAGCCTGGTCGTTCAAGTGCTTTATTTGTTGTCCCATTGTTGCGTATGTAAATTGTACACCATACACAGCACATATCTATTTGAAAATAATATCACAATATTTCACCTATCACAAGCGTTTAGTAATTCTGTTAACATAAAAGTGTCTTATTTTTGGTTAAATTTAACTATTACATATTATTTACCTATAAATTATAATACTTAATTTGTAATCAATAGGAATAAAAACGGGTCGGAAATATGTGTGTTGGCAATTCCTAGAAATAAATTTTAGTCCATTCCCCACTGGAAGCAACTTTCTCGGAGCCCTGCTAAATATCCACTTGCAGGCCCGTTTCGTATCCGTCCGTCAAATGTAAACAAACATTGCCATGTGACTGCCATGTAACATCTGTCAAAATCAATGTTTTCATGCCAGTGTGTGTGTGCATGTGTTCGTATACTTTCGCTACAACTAAACATAAACATTGAAATGTGACTTCTACTCTTATACCTGTCAAATGTGTTGTTTACTATTTACATATTTTAAAATAATTTTGTCATATTCCAAATACCATTCCGTATGAATATTTACATTTTAGGCCTCTAACATTATTTAGGTCAGCTTTATGACGTTTTAAAAATGCCTGAATTGACGGCAGTTCTTGCAGTTATTTTTCATTAACATATTTGTTTTCCACGACATAGCACAATACATGGCATGCACGTTAGTATTTTGCCGTGACTGTGTTTAACACTGTTACAACTGCGTGGTAAAGGGCTGTACTAATTATCCTTTTGATATTGATATGTATTGGGTTATTTCTTTAAAATGACGGCCTCAGTTGGAATAAATATTAAAACGAAGGAACAACCAGTCAAACGGAAAAGGCATATTAAATTCAAGGACGCAACTCGCGTTGCCCATTTTTGTCATACAAACTTAAAAGATAGCGGTTAACATACATACAAATAAGACTACGGCAACTTTTATTCCGCTCGTATTTATACGTATTGCTACTTGCTCTTTATTAGGTTTATTGAAATTTATCGGGCTGGGCTTTATATTTTTCTTCTGGGGTTGTGGAAAATTACGTTACATAACATAAATAAAAGGTACAACGTTGTGATAAATAAACAGACGTTGATGTGAATAATTAACTTCGCCATATAAATAATTCACATTTAAAACGTATAAATAGTGCTAATCAAATATTTGAAATCACGCACACACATAGGGCCAGCGTGTCGACCACGATGCACAGATCACGCCATTTCACAGACGCAATGATTAACGAAACACACGTCACAGTATATTTATTACTGCCGTGGAATCTCAGATTTATCACATCATAATTTGCCTAGGTAGGTTTAAAAAACACAACGTCTACAAAAGTGATGTGGTAATTTGAAGTATTTTACGGAGTAAGAATAATTTACTCTTCGTTTGGCAAAAAGCAACACGCCATGTCATCACTCGCCACGTCTGCCAACTTCACTTGGTAACTGCCCCGCTATCATATGAAAAAATATTAAAATAAGTATGCAGACATTAAAATCTTTTTTTCAGCTGTAAATTTCAAATTCAAAAATCATTATGTTGCTGTAATAAGAATGCAATATGCTACAATTGAAAACATGTATAATGTTAACGGTAACTAGTGAAGTGAAACTTCCCGAGAATGAAAGATATAAAGAAAGAGAGAGAGAGCGACAAGCCTCGCACAGCAGCCAGTTGTTTTCAGTTACTTTCTCGCTCGATAAAACAACACCGTACCATTACGGCCTACTCACGATATTTTCTGCTGTTATTTTAAACTGAAAAAATGAGATATGTTGCCATCGGGGCTACCTAAATATTTCAATATTTCAATAGGCACCGTTTAATTGACAAATTGTATACTAAAAAACTAGGTTAGAATAATATTTTAACTGTGAACTATTTCTCACCGTTCGTTGCCAACACGTCGCTGCTCTCGCTGTTGTTAATTAATATTTAAAAAGAAATAAATATTACAAGTTATAGAATATATTAAGGTACAGTTTTTATTTATTTAATAATACAGTACTCTAAAATTAACCACAGTGTTATATATTTGTGGAATACAGGTTATTGAAAAAAACAGGTTGACATGTTATGCCTAGAGTGTTTTTTTCAAAGTTTGATTTTCGTAAGTCTCTTCCAATCGGGAATTTCACGCAAAATATTATTACACTGATTGTGCACGAACGGTGCATTGTCCCTTTGTTGTAATTTTCTGGACATATTTAAGCGTTGTTTGTATGAGGCGGAGAAATATCCTGGAATTAGTAGCAGGCGGACTTAAGAAAAGTTGGAAGTAACCGTGAACGGACTATAGCTATACTGTGGACTGCCTGCGAACTGCCGAACGCTCACTCTGGAAGGGGTCTGACGGTACGAAGGAGGATGTGTGACGAGCGCAGCGATATCCTTCAGCCGGTAACCCGGGCGTCCTGGATCGAGGCCGCTATCTATGTCCCATATTGTCCTCGTGAGTACGTGTCGATCCCACACCGACCCAGAGGCCGAGGTTGCCGTGGCGGTCAGAGCGCCGCTCGCTCGCCTTACACCAAGGAGATCCCGGACGATCCCGCTAGTCAGCGGGTTTTTCTCATGGCTTTCGCGTCTTCTCCCGCCCTTGAATTCCGGCGCTACTCCTTCGTCCCGCTTCACTCTCACCTGGTCACAACGTCCCGTTGTTAAAGGGCCTCCCTAGTTAAAATATTTTTCTCGTCGATGTTACGCGCGGCTGTATGGGAGAATTGCGACGGAGATAAGAAATAGCTTAAACAAACGGTGACTATAGGTTAATACAGCAATCTGTTCAGAAAGTATACAGCATTGTCGCCATAGTTTATAGCACGGTTTTACAGAAGAATAAATATTTTAAACACAGGGCTACTTGGGGCGACTTTTGCTGACTTCGACTCGTTTCAACGACCACAAAAAAGAATTACATTAAAATATTCCATAGTATTTTTATTGGAATAGACACGGCTGCTTACAACAAGTCTCATATTACTGCTAAGGAGGCCTATCTGAAGGAGATTTTTTCCTCGTTTGAGACAGAGAAACGCGGGAGAGATAAGGGAGACAATGCTACTAAGCCCAAGGCTCTCAACTGACGCACAGTGTTCTCATCGCGCTGCATGTACCCATAGGAGTTACAACGGTGACCCTATTACTTTACTGGTGAAGTTTTAATGCAGGGCTTTCAAGTTGTTTTGTATGTTTCTGACGCATTTATTTAAAAAAAAAAAAAAACTTTGAAAAAGGCGTTTTTAGCCATTTAGGAGTACTCTGAAACGTAACAATTTGATAGCACTCAAACACCCTAATCTGAAATGTATGTTCTTTTCGTAGAAAATTATATTGGACCCACGTTGGATAGTTTTGTGGGGGGGGGGGGGGGAGTGTTTTTAAGTCACTCGGTAACACTTCTCCACTCCACTTCGTGCCAGCCTATTACCCAAGAGAGCGCCGAGAAATAAGACATGTCGATCTTTATCTAATGAATCTATTTGCTGGATCGTTCTAGATTGTGGTACATAATATCGATGACCATTAAAAATATGACGGAAAAAATTGATTTACTGGAAATCAATTTTCGATATTTGGGGTTGATCGTACGTACAAACTTAATTTCTATGCAGTTCTGCCAGATAGCGAAATTTCCCGTTTTAAGATAAATTTTAGTGGTTTGCGGAAAACAGGGAGAAAACGGTCGAAAACGGGGATTTTAGCTGTACTGCATATTTGTTTAATTGCTGAATCGCTGAATCGGAAAACGATTATTCAAGAAATATATCGATTCCGAAATAAATCACCGTTTTCAATATCCATCTAAAAATCGATCTTTATCCCGATTTAAAAAAAAATCTATATTTAATCGGCATACCAACGGAGAATCTAACCCGGGTCCTTCGGTGAAGGGTAACTACGCTAACCATTACACTGCGGTAGAGGATAATAATAAATAAATCTTACATCAGAGTTTTTGTAATCGGGTGGGTGGATGCCGATGGTGGTAGTAACACGACGACAGCGATCGAAAGCCGCCAGTTGGACCGGCGAAGAAGGAAGGTACCCCTAGCGGCGCGGGCCTTGAAAGACAGGCGACTCTGTCGCACAGGAGGTGGTGTCGACCCGCGAAAAGGGCCGCTGGTTCGAACCACTGCTCCCATTAGCGCCGCACCCAGCCGTGCAAATAGCCCCAATAGCCCGTGACGCGCAGGCACACACGCACCTCCCCCTCTTTCACCCCCCCTGGGGGCCCAGCCCTCACACCCTCGGTCCTTCTTTTCTCCCCCTTGGCCCGGCCGACAAAAGAAACACCCTCGCCCTCGGGGACCCCTTAGCAAAGAGGGGCGGGACGTAAACATATTTAGCTCATTTTCGCCATTATCGCAGGAAAGAGAAAACAGCTCCCCCAGGCTCGTTTTGCAAATTGCCTACAAACCGTCGGGCGCATGTGTTGTGTTTTCCTTAGTCGGAAGCCCTAATGGTACGTTGACGAGATTCCATCAAACTATTGGCCGATGTTATTCGATTACAGCTCTTATCTGAAGGGACTGAGGTCTAGCTACATGACTCACTTGCTTGTATGTGCTGTTCGTGGTTGAGTGAGAACTTTTGAAATCACCCTTTAAAACATGCCACTGCCCTTAAAGACTGTTCACAATCAAGTGGGCACTTTTGAAATCAACCTTAGAAAAAGTCACTGCCGCTACCTGCATGTATTTTAACGGGCGCACGGAGTGACATGCGCCCAGTAAAGTTGGTATCTATGGATGGGAAGTAGTTCCGTATCTTAAAGTAGAATAAAAAGTGTCAGGTAACCATTTCTGATTATTTAAGTTATTTCTTTCGTTTTCTGGTTATTTAAATGCACCGAAATGTAAAATTGAGCAGATATGTAAAATATTAATTTTCTTAATAATTTCACGGTTTTACTTGCCGACGCATGAATAAAGTGATGAGGCTTGTGGCGATGTTAATTTTAGATAAATTCGGAGGAATACATAACGTCTATACAAGTAGATATTAAGCAGGGCTTTCAAAAGAGCTAATTTTACCGTGAACAGCCTATAACTACGGAGGAAAAGTAGTTCCATGTCACGTTGAATGAAAAATTTTAGGTAAAAATGTCTGATTACTGAAATTATTCTTTCGGTTTTTGGTTTCTTTTAATGTGCATAAATTTAAGAATAATAAAATTTGTGAAATATTTATTTCCATAATAGCTTCACAGTTTTACTTGACCGACGCATGAATAAAGTGATCACATACGTGGTAATGTTAGTTTTACCATGTGATGGAAGAATCTACAAAGTGCATACAAGTAGATATCTAGCAGGGCTTTCATAAATGCTCAATTTACTGTGAAAAGCTTATAACGGAGATCATGTTGGTTCGTATTTCCTGCTATCTCTGGTATCGTGGAGGTAAAAATTGTCGCCAAACGGAAAACTGCTGGTTTGAAATACCACTTTGCACATGTACATGTTATATAAGCAAGCTTCTTCAGAATAACATAAAATACAGACAACTGCAGAGTTTATTGCAAAAAGTTTGTTTCGCCGAAACATAGAAATTGCTTGATACTAAATATGTTTTATCGGTGGTAGCCAATAATGGGTTCATTTCATAAGCATAGTTACATACAGTATGTGGTAGTAGCAAAGGTGGATATTCGAACTGCGGAAAATACTATGTCTTGCTTGTCATCAAAGTGTATATATATATATATATATATATATATATATATATATATATATATATATATATATATAAATTAGGATCCGAAACTACAGAGGGAAGTGATAAGGCGTTTCAACTTCCTTTCTATGTGGGGATTTTATCACCTTAAATAATAATTACTGAGTACTATCTCCAAGTGAATACGTGATATTGTATAAGCCATCGGCCTTGTAGTTTTAAGATGTGTGAGAGCAAGGAGAAACGATAGGGGTGTGAAATAAAGAGAGTGTACTTTCCAAGACAACCTTAATCGTTTTATGGCCGGATGACTATAATGCGGGGGAATGTAGCTGAATATCTAAAGTTCTAAAGTGACTTTTTTTGAAAAGTTTTGGTATAGAAAATACATAAGATTTCAGTATTGTCAGTAAGACCAAGTCTTCAGCTTCCAAAATTCATATTTACAAGTCATATTCTAACCATTTGTTATGGGGCCACGGTCCCACAGTGGCTAGATCGCTCAACACCCTCACCCTCCCCCAGAAGGCGAGTTGGGTTCGATTCCCGGCGAAGTTGTTCCCGAATTGCCTCACGTGGGAATCGTGCCGGACGATGCCGCTGGTCGGGGCGCCTTTTCCTCGGAGATCTGCCGTTTCCCCCGCCCCTTAGCGTTCACAGTTTTGCTCCGTATCCACCTCGCTTCGCCATCATTCGCTGTCGAGACCTCGCATGTTTAAAGTCACGCGAATCTGCAGCCGTTCTGGCCGTTCGAGACACAGCAGTAAAGCAGCGATAAGGTCGACACCATCCCAGGTACCCCACCTGCGCATCTGCTGCACACGCGAGTTTCTGAACTGGCTCCAAGCGTTACCGTTGCACTGTTAAAACTATGGGACTTTAAAAGGCCACCCACATTTTTACCGAAATGGCTATGGCAGTGTGAAAAGGTAGTTTTTAGCTGAGTTGGAGAGCTCGGAAACAGTGTCTGTAAAGGCTGTTCCTGATAAAGTGAGTACTTTTGAAATCAACTTTAGAAAAAAAGTAGCTGCCCCTACCTGCATATATTTCAACGGGCGCCCTGAGTGACATGGACCTAGTAACGTTGGTAACGATGTATGGAAAGTAGTTCCGTATCTTAACTTTGAATAAAAAGGGTTAGGTAACCATTTCTAACATCTTAAACTATTAATTTAATTTTCTGTTTTTTTTTTTTGTGCATCGAAGTTTAAAAATAAGCAAATTTGTTAAATATTTACTTTTCTAATAATTTCATATTTTCATCTGAACGACGCATGAATAAAGTGAAGAGGCCCATGAAAACGTTACTCTTACATAAGGTGGAAGAATACATAACGCGCATACAAGTAGATCTTAAGCAGGGTTTTCACATGTGATCATGTTACCGTGAACAGCCTAACGTGTGCGGTGTCTCAAAAATAATCTTCGTACCTCGTCTTAAGTGTATTTTCTTTTCGAGTATCAGTATACACGACGCTTGTAACGAGTATTTCAAACACACTGAAACTCAGTTCAAGCTATAGGTACTGGCTATTCACGGTAAAGTGAGCACATTTTAAGGCCCTCACAACAGGCATCAACATTCATAGGCCATTCGCAGTAAAGTGAGCACTTTAGAAAGACCTCTCATTTGGAATAATAGTAAAAAAATGTATCTTATTTTAGACTTAGACGTGAATTTCCGAGTGCGGTGGAATCTACACGCTCTGTTTATTACTTAAATGGCTATATTTATTTTAAAATTTGGTCAAAGGATAAGAAATGGCTGAAATAAAAAAGTAACTAGGGCCTCAAAAGTGCTCACTTTATCGTGAACGGCCTATAACCAATATATTTTACTGCAGCCTAAGACATTAACATTTGAGAGTAGTGTAATATATACACTATGTTTATTAGCCACACAGCAATGTTTATATTAAAAAGTGGTAGCAAGATAGAAATTGGCTGAATAGAAAAATATAGCAGGGCCGTAAATAGTGCTCACTTTGCGGTGAATAACCCATACATTCGTACTCTTAATAATCGCCCAAACTTCTCCCACTCTATTACAATCTAACCATTGTTTTCATCGACGTGCGTCTTTGGGCAGAAGTCATCCTGCACCCGGCGAGGTTTGCTGAAGCCCTGAGAGAGAGAGAGAGAGAGAGAGAGAGAGAGAGAGAGAGAGAGAGAGGGAGAGAGAGAGAGTCTGGAGATCGTAGGAACAGTCCCACGCGGATCAGCGAGTCAGCTATGATACGACACCATTGTTCTTCTCGGCACGTCTGCGGGAAGCCTCTCACGGTACGATGACCGCGCGTCCGACGCGTGCAGAAGCCGACGAGACTGTCGCGTCGCGTTAAACTCCCCGCACTATGTGCATTCAGCGCTGTTTCCCCCGGCCGGCGGCAGTCGGCAAGACAGCTCTGCTCACACGGCGGCAAAACGATCACCAAAAGTCGGGCGAGGCGCATGACATATCTCTATCACGGTTCGATTAGTTGTACAACTTTTGGAAATATTGTATTCCGAGGAAAAAAAAAAGATTTAATAAAACTTTTCAAATAATTTTGCCAATTCGCAGTGCCGCGTACACTCTAAAAAATGGTTTGCACATTTCTTATATAGGCTGTTCACGCTAGCTAAGCAAAATTGAAACCAACCTTTGAAAAAAGTCACTGCCCGTTAATTCGATATCACCCACCGAACACAATGGCATGCAGGTTCCCAGTTAAGTTGGCAGTAAATGTAGTAAAATATTTCAAAGTCTTGACGTATTTATGATGTAATGTTTAAATTAATTGATATTCAAATAAGTATTTTTTTTTCACAGAGTATGAATTGCCGTATCCGTAGAAAATTCACGTATATAACAATTTAATTCACTTCTGCACTTTGCTGACATATGAATAAAGTAATTAGGGCAAACGTAATGTAAATTTTCAGCCGAATGATGCGAAATGATAAAATTAGATCTTCAGCAGGGCTTTGAAACTGCTTAATTTACCGTGAACAACATCTACTATTGCATGCGCGTATTGAGGACCACGGTGGCTGCGTGGTTAGCCTGCTCGCCCCTCACCAAGGCGAACTGGGTTAGGTCACGGGCGGGTCTCCGGATTTTCGCAAGTGGGAATCGTGCCGGACGATGCCGTTGGTCTGCGGGTTTTCTCTCGGGGATCTCCCGTTTTCCCCGTCCCTTCATTCCAGCGCTGCTCCATATCCACTTCAATCTCTCTCATTGGCTCTCAAGACATCGCTTTTAAGAGACCGTTCACTTCCCTACGTTTGTTCACGAAAGAGTCGGATACGTGCTGAAGGTCGTATCTCTGCGTAGGAGCATTTCTTTATTTACAACCTAATGGGTATGGTACATTTGTCATACTATGTATATAGGCTTACGCAAGATATGTGCTCACTACGCTTACGCAAATGATGTATAAGTTCTATGTTGCACGAAGCTTTTATATACTAAATATATATTGATACGAAAATATTATTTTGTAGTAAATTTTATTACGGCTGTTAAACCACGTCTTACAAGTTCTACAAATTCTGTAACTATTGCTATAATTATTTTTATCTTTAGAGTTCATTTATGAATAAAAACTTGGTTTTAAAAGTTTTTTTAATACTTAATTTATTTTTCACTTTTCAGTCTCACTTATTTTTTTTTTATTATGTTGGTAGACTATTTCTACGTTCACATACTCGTACATTATCGGTATCGCTTGCGATCAGGCGAGATTCAGCGTGTAAGTCAATGTATTTAACATTTCAATACGAGTTCACGCAGATCGGAATTTTTCGAATGGTATTTCACATACACACTCGCGGTCGATAATTTGAATTCCTTCTTGTGTTTCAAAGTTTGGATGGTCTTTTACCTAGACAACCATAAGTAAATGAGGACTTCCCGGCACTGAAACTCTACACGCCACCAGTAATTGACAACTTGTCCACCAAATACATTGTGATTACTACTGATTATGTGTGCACTGGACAGACACCTCGCAGACACCTACCGCGCATACAAACAGGTGGAGTTAAATAATAGCTTTTAAAGAAAGTGCAATTCAGTTCCGACGAATTGTAGTCCCAGCGAAAATAAACATTTGTCAATTAAGCCGCAGTTAGCCTTTGCAGTCAGACTTGGCAAAGCATAACGTGAAAGAGAGACGCCATGACAAAACGCTATTGGCACTGTGCCATCGCCAGGCAGGTGGCTACATCCATCTTGTTCAAGAATTTTTCCCACGCCCCCAACGTTATTGTAAGTTCTGAAGGGATAATACTTACTTCTCCACTAACTTACACTCGGGGACATCGTGAATCAATATCATGCGTAGGGTAAAGGGAGCCTGGGCTGAGTTGTAGCCACGAGGGCTGAAGTCGCCAGCTGGTTTAAGTGTCCACGCCAGTAAGTGCATATAGTCCATTCACGGTTACTCCAAACTTTTCTGAAGCCCTGCTGATGTTCTACGTCCAGATTATTCCTTCGCTCCATGCAAACAAAAACCAAGTCTCGAAATTTACACCAAAGGGGCAAAGTAATGAGTTCGTGTGCACACAGTGTATTAATATTTCCAATAAGAACTATTTATTACTAAGCATTGGCAAAACATATTTTCTCACTGTTTTTATTCATGTTAATTATAAAAGAGATATTATAATTATAAGACAAAATATAAATAACGTTTTAAAATAACCAAAAAATACGTAAGATTTATGTCGACAGAATTATAAAATGCTTGTAATAAAGGGCATATTTAGGAAACAACCAAATGCATCATACATTGGATGATTTTTAAACATTTGATTAAAAAGGTGTGAAGAAACCGCACATAGACTATAGCATGTAATGAAGTTAACTACAGCATGTCTGCAATATAAATTCCTTGTTTGGAAAGGTACACACGGTTTTTAGTCTCTAACTAAATGTAACTTTTGTCTGATCAAGACCCGTCCAGTAGTACGCAGTAATTTCATTTTCACTACGTGTTTATCAAATGCGTGAATTACACTGGTCACTTGCACACTGAAAATAGTACGTACCTTATCTTTATTTATTATTTAGCTATACGCTAAAATGGGAAATTTTCTGGACTAAACTGGAGCAATGTTACAACTTCTCTCAGATTAAAAATATATGCATCATATTTTTCATAACCATATTTGTGAGGACGATGAATCCTTCACATTTTGGATTTACGTCTCCATAAGATTCATTTACTCTTATTTAAGAATACGTATAGAAAATTTTAGCATGGCAGATTTTAAACCTTTATAAAATATATATGAATTGTTCACACTCATTTTATTGGTTATTTTCTAAATTTTAGCTGCCAAAAATAAGTAAGTAATTACTTTGTGTGGACAACTATATCGGTAGTATTGGAAAAGCAATAAAATAATACCGGCTAAACGAAATCAAATAACACATGCCCTGTACCTTATCGATCAATAAAATTATCTGCCAAATGTGTACTGTCAGGATGTGGGATAAATACAAAATTCTAATAGGCCTTTGATTAATTATCTTAACGGTCGTGCTATGTTGCAGATAAAGTTTGTTTATTATACACACTACTATAAGAATTAGTAACAGAAAAAACAAAAACAATCACAGCATTTTTTATAATTCGTCTTTGGTAAAACCACATATCTTTAAGATTGTTGAGTAAATAGTTCATTAGTTAACTTTGCTTTGATAGTTTCGAAGCAAACGCTACGGGAATTTATGGGTAAATCGAAACTGCAATTTCTGAAATACTGGTGACATGTTAAAAATACCTAGAATTGGAAATTATATTTATAACTACTCAAATAAAATGCACATAACTTGTCTTCGTCTCACACAGAATTTTTAGAATAACAGACGTTAGAAAAAATTGTAGTTGTTAAATTGTATAAACGTTTTATAGTGTTTATACAGTGCACATGATGTGCTTCTTTAAAACACTTAGTGACGTGCATGGAGAATGAAGGATTTTCAAATTTTTGTTATTTTCAAGTTGTGTATGTTAAAACCATTGCTTTGCGTGGTGTATAACTTCCCCGATTTACCATTTGGATTCGTTGTAACCGAAATTATGAGAAAAAAATATGGTTTTTGTAGCGTCATCATGATTTGCAACATGAAATTTAGCATCAACATTGAAATGAACCATTTAACAAGCTTAACATGCAAAACATATGTAGTTTCGATTGTAACATTTCAGTTAATTTTTACGGAACTTGTTTAAAACACATTTTATTCTCTTACTGGTTAGTCGTAGACGGCTTTTGACATCCACATGGGTAACCTCATTAGAAATTCAATGGCAAAGAAGCATGAAATGCCAAAAAAAGAACATAATTATGTGTAATTAAATTGATACAACAGTAAAAATATCATGTTCTTAAGAGCATCGTCTAATTGACAGGTATCAGGAAAACGTAAGTTGTATTTCCTACGCCAAAATTTATATTCTCAAGTAATCAATAACTGCGCTGTCACTACTATCTAACAATTGTAATATATTAGGAATTGCTGACTATCTAGAATTCGGCCAAGAATTTCTGTGTCTAGAACAATAAGGAGGTCTTCAGCTTCTGTGCAAAACTATGTGACATAACACTGAAATTTTCAGTTTTATTCAAGATATTTTAAAGTATAGGCTGTCCTCGGTAAAGTGAACACATCTGAAAGCCCTCCCGTTTATAACAATAGTCAATAAATATAATTTATTTTAGCCTTAGACGTTAAATTCCGATTTAGGGGAAATATACACACTGTGTTTATTACTTACAAGGCAATATTTATTCAAAAAGTTGGTGGAACGATAAAATATTGCTGAAAGAAAATAGTAACTATACAATATCAAAAGTGCTCACTTGATCGTAAACAGTCTATATTCGTGATTTAAGCTCAAATTACCACAGCTTATGTTTTAAAATTGTAATATATATATATATATATATATATATATATATATATATATATATATATATATATAATATTTCTTGAACAGAATTTGTTAAACTTGAATGCTTTTATAGTAGTCCTGGTATACAGTCTGCGAAATGAAATATATCTTCCAGTTGCACAACAATTAGAACTGTTTACTGTTACATAACACATAAATACAACTGTGTTAACACAATTACTGTGTTCAGGATCCTGTACGTTACCTCAGCTATTTTTGTCGTATGTAGTAAAATCAAACGTACTACTTTCTGCCGTGTGCTTATCAAGATTTTTCTAACCTTCACATTTTACGGCAGAAATTACACAGAAGTTCACTGTTGTACAAAGCCTATCAACACACTCAATATCATGCTAATCATTTTTAGAGTAGCAAGTATTTGAGAAACAGAAACACTCGCTGCAAAATATTGTTTAAGCTTTAACTGACAGTTCCCCAGTTACCTAGTATCATCCAGGAAAAATCAATAAAAAAATTTTACTTTAAAACATAAGAATATACTCCACTAGGTGTTGTGTTCAAAGAACAGTGTTCTATTTAGCCGTAAATTACCTGTAAAATATTCCTTTCGAAATTTCCTTGGAAAGTTTTTCTGACCAGACGTGGAAGTACGTACCAATTTCCAGTATACAATTTCATGTCACATCTACTCAAATATTAACTTTATATTTACGAAATATGAGTTTAAATATACTTTGCTTAAAGAGATCTTAGTTGGCAGCTAGGGAAAAAGCGTTACACCATTCGACGAGGTATGTACGAAATACGTGAGAAGATGATATACTTGAGTTGAGAGATATTTCGGCAGCTCTTGACAACGATGTTTTGAGAGCCGAGGAGGGTGAAATGAGGCGAGAATAGAGCAGCGCCGGAATGCAAGGGTGGGGGAAACGGGATATCCCCTAGAAAACCCACCGGTCCGTGGCATCGTCCTGCACGATTCCCACTTGCGAAAATCCGGGAGTGGCTCGGCCGGGGATTGAACCCGGTTCGCCCTGGTAGGAGGTGAGCAGTCTAACCGCTCAGTCACCGCGGCCCCAAGATTATATATAAGTAATGTTTTATAATTCAAAATTTTAAACTAGAAAAACGGTAACTTTTACTGCATATTTCAGTAAAAGTTAAACATGCATCTCATAGAAAAAATAATTTATTGTACTTTTCCGTAAGTTGTTGAAATCGAAATATTACTTTTTTCATGAAAATAATGAATGTTGAACAAGAAGAATCACAAATAGGCTAATATGTTTTCAAATTTGATGTTTTGAACTGGCTGCTTAATGTCTGAAAATTAAGTGTAAAATGATTTTAGTAAAATGGTTTTACGACAAACTGCATACTGAAGGATGTTTGGTTCCGTCCTCTTTCCTGCACGCAATACTTGATTTTTAATCCACTCACTGACTTATCCGGGTTAGAAATGTTATTGCGCTGTTGCCATGGAGATAAAGTGTTATGGCAACAAACTTTTCGTCGAAACAGGCTATTTCATGTCCAAACCTGGTCAACGTAATTCCCATCTACCTCGCGATATTTATCGGCACTTACGTAATGATCCGCCGCGGCTCAAGGGGAGAAAGAGAAGTTTATTTATTGCCAGCGAATATAGATTAGATTGCGCGACAACGCAATGAAAATCTTTTTCATTAACGATATCCAGTTAATTTACAATGCCCTGGGAACCTACCGTACTGTGCGGAATAGGAACAAGGAGGAAATGAAAAAAAATGAACCCCCTCTCCTTCCGTCCCTTGCTAACCGCCAACAAATAAATCAATGGGGCAAACAATAGACGGGAGTGATATTAGGTGACGTGGTTATCGGCGGATCAGAGAAAGAGAGCCGTAGAGCAAAGCAGAGTGTTAAGTCGTGTTCATAAACTCCCCCGCAGCTCGCGAGCATGGCAGTAAAACAAGAAATGGCCATTTTGCATATTGCTTTCTCAAAAGTTTTGACTTCAGATGTATAAACTGCTCTGTAAATATAATTCATAACATAAGTTTCATGCAGCGAAAATTTATATATATGAGATGTCCTTCTTTAAAATTGTTATTTTGGTTTTTCTTTTCTTTGATTTCAACTCTCTGAAAGTGTATGAAATGGTGCATACAGGCTGTCCCAAAGTAATGGTTACACTTTTTGAACGTGAATAACAGAGAAATTATTAAAGAATTTACAGGGCGAATTTGACACTGTAAGGACAACGTTAAATGTGTGCGAGCGCTTGTAGCCATTCTATTGTGATCAATTCCGTTTGCAGCCACGAGCGGTCCTACTACAATTGCAAAGAAAACGGCGGAGATGGCAATGTTTTCTTTCGAGCAACTTAAGTGGATTTTAATGTGTTAATTTAAAACCGATAACATGATTAAGGCTCAGAGACGATGGACAGCGGAATTCAACACTGTGCATCCACCACGTGTAGCAATGGCACGATTACATAACAAGTATGATGAGGACGGAAATGTGTGTGATGTGAAGAAAGGACGACGAGGCCGAAAAAGAATGACAACGGACGAAGAATGTGTGGGGATTGTCTTGAACACGGTCACACATTCCTCCAGGAAGTCGAAGTCCGAACGAGAAGCTGCGCGTGGGTCAGGCGCCAGTATATCAAGTGTCCATTGCATTATAAAGCAAGTAAAGTAGAGGGCTCACCGTCTCACGTTACTTTACGCTATGATTGAAGACGATCCAGACAAGCGTGTTGAATTTGTGAGTGTATTGTGAACATATGCAACCGCAACGAACATTTTACTGACGTAACTGTTTGTTCCAATGAGGCAACCATTAAATTGAATGTAACTGTCCACCGCCACAACTGTGTGTACTTCATCGGAAAATCCCTACATTGTAGTCACGTAAGCAGTTAATCTGCTTGGGTTAACAGTGTGTGCGGTATGTCTGCTAGAGGACTTGTGGGGCCTTTCCTCCTTGAAGGAACGATGACAGGTGAAAGTCATAGCACCATGTTGCAGGAAAACATTTTGATAGTTGTTCACCAACTCTACCCAGACGACGATTGGTTCCCCCCCCCCCTTTCCCCTCCACCAACAGAGATGTACGGTCGCTTTGGAATGAAACTTTTTCTGCGAGAAAGTGTTGAGTATCCATCCAGATCTCTAGATTTAACGCATGTAGATTTTGACGTGAATACGTCTTTAAATTTGCGACCATAGTGGGAGGCAATCCAGAAAATCCGATGATAACAAAGTCGGGGGATAGAGTTTGGCATTGCAGCTCCGAATAAATCGTCTACATTCAAAATTCAATTACACCACTCGTTGCCAAAGGATGAAAGAATATGTAACGTTGAGAAAGAACTGCAAAGCATCGCGAGCGAGGGGGGTGGGCGAGGAGGGAGGGCGAGGAGGCGGGACTGAGACAAGGCAATTTTGAGTTCGTTTCGTCACATATCATAACTTCCGCGTAGTATAACTTTTGACTAGGAGAATCTACGACACTCGTTTAAACTTCCGTCGACAGCTCTCGTCAAGATCAATCGATTACGTGTATAAAAACATTTGTGGTTATGGCGAAACTGTATGCGTTTAATGTAAAAAAAAAAGGAAACTTAACACAATTTCGGCATGTACACGTCAAAAAGCCAAGTCAAAATACAGAAATCGTATACGGTTGGAAAGAGCATCTGAAAAGTAATCCAGTGATACCCATAAAACCTCATATGATCGAGTGAAATAATCATCAAGGCGTTTGAGCGGGTCAACGTAGACGTATTCACGCGTAACAAACGGCCGTGTCCCCAACACAGCCAAACCCAAATTTTTATCTGTGGAGAACTCTGAAGAGCACTGTTTACACTACCAAGACAAAGACACCGAATGCCATGAGAGACATTACAGTGACCGCCTGTTAATCCGCTCCCATGGAAAACGTAACTACTGTTTATCGTCCTGTTATACAGTGTTGCAGACGATATCGTGTTGTTTTAGCGGATATTTTGAACATGTGTAACTGTTATTAAAATTCACGCACTCCCAACTTTGAGCTCATATAATCAAATACAAGCAGTCTTATCAGATTGTAAGAGTTTCTCTTGTCATTGACGTTCAGAGTGCGTAAACGTTAATTTGGGACATCCGATATTTTTCCTTAAATTAATAGCCACATAATGCTCTAAACTTAAAACATGAATTCACATATTGGAAAAAAACTTATTACGGTCTTTGCTACTATAATTGTTTTGGAAAACCGCAGGAACATGAAAAATCTTAAACGTTTCATTACAAATTACGATAATCTCAGTATTTATCACATTAAATCTGGTTACTATTAACATGAAAGTCGGTCCATCTTGCCAAGGTTATTTAAGTTTCAAGCGTTGGGTACGATAGGTAGTGGTTTTAAGTACCAAATCAATTTTATATTAATTTTTGAAAAACTGTTCAAAGTGATAAATAAATTACCTTTTTAAATTTACTTTAGTTTGTCAATAGTACTTTTGATTATTCAAAACAATCAAGTGATAAAACGTTTGACAGTCAACAATCACTACAACGTACACTCCTATTGTAAACAGATACATAATAAATGGCATCCAAGTTTGTTCAAGGCACTGTCAAAACAAAGGTTAAGTACTGTTTTAAATTATTCAAGACGCACCTGAATTGAACTATGGCATGATCTCTGGGGACAGTTGTTATATTAACTGCTTCATATCTGAATAAGACTGTGCGACTCAACAATACGTAAATTTCCCAAAAGCACACTTATTGAAATAAAAGAGAAGAAAATACAGCTCGATGACGATACAGTTGCCGTATGTAAGAGATGATGTGAATTACTTCGGAGGAAAGCCGTGTTCTTCACGTTCTTGGCAGTGTGTATAACATTCAGTGCACACGTATCGTGAACTCGCCTTAACGCAGCACGGTCAGACGAGGGAAGTCAATGGCGAGCCGGAATAGGGCGGGGGGGGGGGGGGTCAACTATTGTGTGCGTGTGCCCGCGTGCGTGTTGCGCAGGATTATTGGTAGCATTAATAACAATTATCTTAGCGAGATCACATCGTGTTCTGCACCCTGTCCCCCTACACCCTCCATGCAACTCTTTATTACCCCGGTCTTGCTATTGGCGGGAATGGAGGAACGTATTAACTGCTCATTGGGTACGGGGGAGACAGCCGTGAGTTTCTGGTAAAGATCCCACGCGTATACTGATAGTTGATCCTGGCCCAGTTTCACATTGGCTAATTGTAATCAGACTTCAACCTGCTCAAGTCCTCGTTAAATATTCTCTTCCATTCACGATAGCAAGCAGAATGATGAATTTAACTGCTAAGCGCTACAGAATACCAGAAAATTTCATTAAAAATATTATATACGTGTGTATGCATGGTCAACAAAATTACCGGTTGATTACTTTCATTGTGATTCACACTTTTCAAAAAAAGTGTCTTGTAACAAAATTAAATGGCCTGCTGATCGCAATATTCTTAACCTCCTCCCATGCAAAATCAATTGTAAATGTTTACTAGCTAACATGAAAACCAGCTGAAAAAAATTTCAGAGTAGCAAAATTAAAACTCGTTTCAGTTCTCAACAAGTAGGCCTATAGGAACGAGAACTATTTCTTATGAGCTTTAAACCAATGCTATAAATTAAAAAGTAATAAATTTTCCTTCGTAGATTTTCAGTTGCTGAGGAATGCATTTGTAGAAGTCTAAGGAAACAAAGTTATACGTAATTCGAGTTCTTTATAGCCAGTTTCACCATCCCGACTTTATGCACGATATTTTAACAAATAACCTGACCACGAAATACTTCAGCGAGAATAGTAACGAGTGTATAAGTCATGGCTGATTTTATTGTTTTAAACGCATTGCTTTTTTAATAGTATAAAGTACGTAATACTAGTTCGTATACAGTTTATTAAATCACCTTGATTTCTAATCGGGTGAGGTTATTATTATTGTTTTTTAACTATACGTGTAACTATACATACTAGTGCGCACAGGTTTTTTGGTCAATTAAAAATTTTCCTTTTTGAGAACGATTGTTTCTAGACCTACGAGTATATTTAACGTTTGGTCTTCTTTGCCAACAAGCGAGGGTAGGCTGATCGTCAGCTTATCCTCTTAGGCGTTTGTTTGTATCAGCCAATCAGAGGGCCCACTCCATTACTGCTGTTTCCAGTTATAAATATAAACAACTGACCAGTGGTTATTAACGGCTATTGCAACTAAATATTTGTTTCTATCTATGTACATTGAACAGTTCCGTTAATTATTAAAGAAAGTACAGGCATGCAACCGAGTTTCAAACCCGGACCATTTTCACCCCAACACTACGTCTTAGTAACGTCAGCTGTTACTACTGGCGAAAAAAAAAATCAAACTTTTTAAATATATATATCAACTACAGGACAACATACGGGAAAAAATTTTTTTCCTGTTTTACAGTTTTAAATTGTTTAGTTTCTTGTTAAACTTGTTTTATTGGGCTCTTTAAACAATTATTAATAATCTATCAATACACTAATAAACACTATTTCTGTCCTAATTGTCACGAAAATTCCAAATAAATTCTCGTGCCGTATTTTTAACGAAGGCATTCAAATGAATGGTCAATCTAATATATACAGTAAAGTCAACTAAGAAATTTGTTGAGAGTCAAATTTTTTTTCGGTCCAATACACAGGTTTTGTTTCTTCAAGTGTGAATTTGATTGGATGAGCAAAATTAATCTCGTTAATTTTCAAGTTTTGTTTATCAGAAGAAATATATCGTGTTGGGGATAGTAAATATATGTTTCGCCATATTCGAACAACTATTTTTTCGGATGGAACATCTCTTTTTCTCAGTGAAAAGTAAGTAAATGGTCGTGAATATAAACGGGGTTGCAAAAACGGAAACACACGAAGATATCTTCGGTTCAGGTATCTCGGCCTGTTAATGTTGATTGAGATAAACCCAGGCAGGTAAGAATTAATTTATCTGGTTTCATACTTCACCGTCTGGTGTATCTCTCAATGACAATGCATGGTCATTGTTACTTGGACGTCTTTTGCACTATTCGATACAACATCCGATCCAAATACCTGCTGCATATTAGATCTCCCTTGTCACAAGTACATGATTTCATACCGGTCTGAATTCCCTGCTGTGGTCGTAATTTCTCGCGTAGTTTCAGAACGAGGGCACGATGCTCGGACGGCGAAAATTTAGTTCTGGACTCTTCCTCCAGGGTTATTACCTACGAACAGAAATCTCATTCCCTGGGGCGTAAAAACTGCGACGTGCCCCACAAAAGCAAGGCTCTTTTGATGTCGCGGAATGGTCGATTTTAAACTCGCGCTGCGCACACATCGCGTTCGCTGCACGGCGTTCATTAATTATGCGGCGGTCGAAATTGCATTGATGGCGTCCGCCCTTCGTGAAGGGTTTGTACGAGATTTTCCTGAGAATTGATGACGCAAAACGGTTAGGGAACGATCATGCGTCACGAACCACCCCTCCCCCACCCCCCGAAATTTGATCTTTCACAAACGCTGTTGTTGATGGCGCCCTTTCCAGTTAATGGCCACACGGGGTTCATTTAAATAATTGCAATAATGAGTGCGTGCGGTAATAGCTCCGTGATGCAATCCTGAGTCCGGTCAGTTCTACACGCGCGCCGAATCCTTCCCTCCCCACAAAGCGCGTTAGGTCATTTCACGACACATTTACATACCTACTTGCATTAAATATCCTCGAAGCAAACTAACCAACGAACATTTCTCTGCATTTTATTTATAGCCGAAGTAATAAGTAACATGTAATATAGGACGACTCAATAAACGACCTGAGTTCTTGTTTGTATAAAACTTTTGTTGATAACACACTATTGTTTGTGGAAATTGTAACACCCAGAAAGAATGGCCCGAATGTATCTAAACTCACAAGATGTGTAGAACATTATACCAGCAAACATTATTACGATTGCATAGAGATGGCGTATACGTAGGTCCAGCAGCGCCCTCTCTTGTGTGACCGGAAATATCAGTGTTACACCAAGCTCAGTCATTGAAGAGCCGTCAAAGGAAGTGAAAGCAAGTGTCATTATGCCCCCTCGACATCAAAGGGTGCCATATCAGCAGGTGAGTGTTTGAACGGGGCAGAATGATCGGTCTCCGGGAAACGGGATCGTCAAACCGTGACATTTCGGCTCGTACAGGGCATGCTGCTACGACAGTGATGTGTGTTTGGAACTAGGGGACATAAGAGGGTCGTACGCAGCGACGAGCTGGTACTGGACTACGCAATGTGACGACAGTACGGGATAACCGCCATCTTTTCCGCATGGCCGTAACGGACCGTTTAGCCACAGTGTTGGCTCGATACTGGATTATGTCAACGGATGTGGACCTGTCTGCATCGACGGTTCGACGCCGTCTGCTGCGGGCTGGACTGGTTGCACGCATGCCACTGCGTCGGCTTCAATTATCCATTGTTAAGAGTGAAGATGGAGGCGAAGATTACATCTTCAACTCCGTCATAGACAAAGCTGAGGCCTCATGAAGTATAAAAATGATTCATACATCGGGATTTCAGAGCGCGCAGCGGCGATTGCGGAGCTGATTGCAGAGCACATGGAGCTGATTGTGGAGCATGCTCTGAAATGAGGGGTCAGTCTAGTGAGAGGTCAGGCATGACCCTCACGCACCACAACTGACCCCTAATGCGACACAATTTGCACCGGATGCACCGCATTTAGCACCACATGCACCATATTTAGGGATCGTTATGGGGTCATTTTGTGGTAATTTCGAGGTTATTTTGGGTCAATTAGGGATCATTTTGTGATCATTTAAGGGTAATTATGTGTCATTTGGAGTCATTTGGGGTGATTAATGTTGATTAGGTGCCATTTGGAGGTCATTAAGTGTAATATGGGTGTCATAGAGGGGTCATTTTGGGGTCATTTGTGGAGCAGGAGGGATCATTTAAGGGATATCTAGCTGGTATTTGCAGATCAGGATGGGTCATTTGTAGAGCATGAGTTCTAGCTGAGCAAAGAATTTGTCTTAAAGAAACTATGGAATATGTAACTGCATGAGATCAAGGAACTAGATAAAATGTCTGGTAGAATGAATGCATAAACGTGCTTAAATCTCACTAATGAAATATGTTATTAAGTGTGTATGTGTGTGTATATATATATAGCAGTTGCTAGGTAAAATAGATACACAAGTTGCTACTGTATAAAGAACATAAGTTTTTCATGAATATGATGTAAGCCCAACAGTCGTACGAAGTCTACTATAGAGCTTACCTCTATGGATGTACCTTCTCCCATTGCTGGAAAATTACATGGAAACCAGTGTTGCGACTGTGGAAAGATCTTCAGCAAAAGCTGTCGTTCTCGGCGACATGAGAGAACCGCCTGTAAGAAGAGTCCTTTTCGCGCGATGAAGCATTACAACATTGGTATAGGCTGCTCACGGTAAAGTGAGCACTTTTTAAGGCCCTCTCAACAGGCATTAACCACTAATAAATATATCTTATTGCAGCCTCAGGCGTTAAATTTTGATGGTGGTGAAATGTATACACTGTGTTTATTGGTCACATTGCAATGTTTATATTAAAGAGCAGCATGAAGATGGAAATTAGATGAAAGGAAAATTTTATAAGGGACTTAAAAAGTGCTCAATTTACCGTGAATAGCCTATATCATGCAGTTAATGAAAGACGATACACTGAAGGAACACATCAAGACCTGTAAGGGCTCGTCTACTAGGGCCAGCAAGTGATATCACCAATACCCCATGCTGCATCGGTGCGTACCGTTTCGTCGGTCGATAATGATGAAACAGTCAATGCTAAAGATGAGATGAGTGCAGTAGAGTCGGTTTTGTGGAACGTATAGAGTTGCAAGACTCTCAAGTGAAGGGACGAACTTCAAATAAAACAGTCGTCGTCTATAAATACTTACAATGACCATCTGACTCCTGCAAAGAAAAGTAACCTTGATATTGAGGATGAAACAGGAGGCGAAAACGATCATGCAGATAGCATTGATGATAATGACTATGAAGACAGTGTTGATGTATCCGATGAGAAGTATGATGATTATCTCGATTTTCCCACTCATTTCACCAACGAGTTTCCTTCAACAACTTCAACAAGTGATGCGAAGAAAGCAGAAGGCATCAAGAAATTTCGTTCATTTGCTGCAACGATCGATATGAAGAAATCAGAAGAGGCTGATAATACTTACAACATGTTTACCGAATACCGGAATGAACTTGTTATTAGACTCAGACATTTTATTGCTTTGCAACTAGTTAGAGATTTCTCGCACATTAACGACATAACTTCTATAATTTGTGAACTGAAGGATCACTGTTATACAAATGAGACTATTGGCTACTAACCATGATCTGCAAACATCTGATAAACATGCAAAGATCGAATGTATGAAATAACTATAAAGATAGAATGGAAATAGTAAGCAAATAAATCAAATTTTTTTATACATAATAATGTGAATTTAATTTCTTATTCAGTTCGTTCTGTTTCTCTGAAAGTCTTATTAAGTCAGCGGTTTGTACAATCGATTGCGAGAATCTATTTTAGATCAAATTTATGCGAGTGTGTGCAGGAGGAGGGCCACGTAGGATCTGAAGTATAATGCCTTACCTGGGTCAATTAATGTCGGCTGAGTTCTATAAGGTGAATGAATGAACTGGGGAATATTTTTGAGGAATATTTCGCAACTGGTTAGTTGGCCTGGTCATTTGGCGTGGCTCTTTGTTATGGCCAGCTATGCCTGAAATATTTTGGTGAAGACTAGCAAAGTTTTGCGAAGATTTTGTGCGATGAAGATAGCACCAAGATTCGTATTAGGCGAATTTTTTGAGATTAGTTGTCACCGATTGTTGGTATAGGTGAGTGGTATGGTCGGTTGGTTTTGTCGACTGCTCTAGCCATTTATGCAATAATTGAGCTTGGCAGGTGCCAGTATTGTTTGGAGTGCAACTCTTTATGAACCGGTTGGTGTTTTGTGTATTGAAAGGGGATGTACATTGTAGCTGAAACCCTGTAAAATATTTATATTTTCATACTCTACTTCTAAATATACCATTAACTCGATGGCAATTTTTACTTTAAAAATTTTCTGTTACTCAATTTATAACGTTTTGTGAAGAAAGAGGGATTCCTAGTGCTTATCAATAATGCGAGATATCGAAATCCAAGCGCCATATACTGTTTCATTCATTAAAAAAGTGACATAATATTATAATTCATTAAAAAGTATTTACAAAATACAACTATTTAGTTGTTTTCGACGAAACCGAAAATTTTAACCTCTGTCTTCAGACACCTGTGTGGTGTTATGATATTTGATATGATTTGAAATTTTTCTAGCAAGTGTAACTTTTTGTGTTTTTTTAAGCAATAGATTAGATCCGAGATGATAGATATTGTTTAAGGTCGCATGACATTATCAAAGTTCTCAAAATGGCGACAGGGTTCCTGCTACAGCGATATGTGTAAATGGGTTCCTCAGAGTGCTTCCATGTTTTATTCACACAATATGATATAAGGTCACTGCTACTGTGAACAGGGTAGATGGATTTTCTCAGAGTGCTCTCATGTTTGTATTTATAATTTTTTTTCTCACAGCCTCATTTTCAGTTATATTATAAATTTATAATAAATATTGCTTTTTCGGTATTTGTGTTTTTTCAGTTATCCGTGATCCCTGCTCGCCAAACATTGTGTGTGGGATTTATCAAAGTGCTCCCATATTATTACACTAATACTGTATTGCACAATGTATCATGTGAGCATAAGCTGCACTGCTTACTGGAGCAGTACCATACATGTGTAATCAACTAAATCAATCGCTGTTGATGTGTTCCGTGAAGTGATTAGTGAAGGCGAGCCAATAAAATATATTATTAGTTTTTCGCTAATAGGAATCATGATGCTTAGCATCGAAGATTTCGGTAAGTGTACCATCAGTTCAAGCCTGGCGGGAGTCAGTCTTGGCAGGAGTCAGTCTTCAGAAGTCAATCGGCAGGAGTTAGTCAGCAAGAGTCAATTGACAGGAGTTAGCCGGCAGGAGTCAGTCGGCAGGAGTCATTTGGCAGGTGTCAGTCTTCAGAAGTCAGTCGACAGGAGTCAGTCAGCAGGAGTCAGTCGGCAGGAGTCAGTCAGCAGGGGTCAGTTGACAGAGGTCAGTCTTCAGAAGTCAGTCGGCAGGTGTCAGTCTTCAGAAGTCAGTCGACAGGAGTTAGTCAGCAGGAGTAATTTGGCAAGAGTCAGTCGGTAGGAATCAATTTGCAGGTGTCAGTCTTCAGAAGTCAGTTGTGAGTCAGTCAGCAGGAGTTAGTTGGCAAGAGTCAGTCGCCAGGAGTCAGTCGACAGGAGTCAGTCGGCAGGAGTCATTTGGCAGGTGTCAGTCTTCAGAAGTCAGTCGACAGGAGTCAGTCAGCAAGAGTCAGTCGACAGGAGTCAGTCGACAGGAGTTAGTAGGCAGGAGTCAGTCGTCAGGGGTCAGTCTTGTCAGCAGTCAGGTAGCTAGAGTCACATGTTAAAAATAATATATGACATCCGAGATGATGGATGAAGGTAACATAACACTTCAATATTCATAACTTTATAATGATTATAATATGTCTCTAATTTGCTTTAAACGCCAAACTGTAATATTGTGTATAAGATGTTTTACGTATGTTTGATGTGAGATGTGTATAATTATCTCGTTTGACAGCTGTGTTGTTTGTACCACGTACATTTAATTATTATCTGTGGTTTCTTTGTATTAAAATTTGTCTATATAAATAGCACTACTTTTGTTTCTCAATAAAATTGGGACACACCAGCCGGCCTATCATAATTTATAGATTTTTCAAACAATAGCATTTTAGAACAAAACTTATGCATTTTAAATTGAAATCAGCTAGGGACCAGCACGGAATGAATGACAGTCCCGAGTAGTAAAGTTAATTTCTGGTTTTGATCGATAAAAAATTGATATTTAAGACGGCAATCAAGATTACCAAATGCAATTAGTGGAATGCTGAGCCTTAGCAGTTAAACGAAGAAGTACGTTGACGTATATGATGAACCAAGACGGAAGGACGATCCGTTAAAGGAGGACTTCGGAGAACCGACTTCGAACCAGGAACAACGTGGTGTCTGGTACTTGGAGAGCCATATAAGCGAGTAGAGGTGTACTGGCTGCGAATCCAGGCGAGTTACGGTTCGACATCCACTTCGGTTGTTCTGGCCCGCAGAGGACGAGCTTATCGAAGTCCACCAGGGGATATGCTGCCAAGGAGGAGCTGGAGAGCTGTCTCTGAGTTCTGCAATGTGCAGGCTGGTGTTGTCTGTGTTTGAGAACTAAAATAGTATAAGATTCATAATTAACGTTTATTTAAACGTACTATATAATTATTATTGGTTTCGTTCTTTTGAGGTATTAATGTGAACATGGTGTTTGTTAAATGAACTTAACTGCACTAAAGCAAAGGTAATTTATTTGTTTCTTTTGATTTGCTATACTTAAGAATCCTCTGATTATTCATTGAACTACTTTTCCAGATATTAATTTAAACATAATTTTGTATACTATAAACTTCGGAGATAATTCAAGTCTAGATGAATGTACTTTTTTTGTGGCAGCGTAGAATTTATCCAAGGCATATCTGTAACCTAACATATCAAAAGCTATACATGTTGAACTATCATTTATCATTACACTACATATTCATATATTTTATTACATGTTACAGAAATTAATATTTTATCGCCTGTATGAGTGGCCATAATTATGTAGCACACATCAGTAGTGTTACAGAATTAAATCTTTGAACACCCATTCCTGGGGCTGTATAACACAACAGTCTCACACTTGATGGTGTTTCAGAATTTTCCACACATGACAGAAATGAAATGACATGAAATTTTGACTCCCCATACGTGTGGCAAATTTAAAAGTAACATATATCTGTTTGAGCGTTAACAACTGCTGCAGAATTCAAAATTTGACATCCCAACCACAGGGCTATAAAATCCTCACACGTTGTGTCTATTTAACTCCTGCTACAGTGAATATCAAGGACGTATATTATGGTGTCACTATACATGCTATTGCGAGTGGAGTAAATGGGTTTCCTCTCACAATGCTCCTGTGTTTTGAAATTATAGAATATTATGGTTTAATCTTGCCTCATTTACATTTATCTAAAAAAAAATGGATATATATTTTTTCATTTATGAAAAAAATGAATATATATGCGCGCGTGTGTGTATGTGTGTGCGTATTTTATCGGTATTCGTGTTTTTTTATAATCTGTGAGCCCTACTCGTGCAATCATTTTGTGTTGGCTTTCTCAGAGTGCTGTCACATATTTAGATTAAAACAGCATTCCAGAATGTCTTATGTAAGCAGAAATTGAATTCCTTACAGGAATTAATTTGAGAGCCCGCATCAAGTTTCGCGAAGTGCTTCATAAATTAAAAATATGTTGCAGGCCATCACAGATTTCAGTGATGCACCATCAGTTAGAGCTCGGCAGGAGTCGGTCCCTGTGAGGAGTTAATATCATGTGAGGTCAGCCTCGTGTGGAGTCAATCTTATATGGAGTACGTATATCCTGTGTTCATGTAGTACTTACATAACGTACCATACTTCAGATACAAGACTATCGTAACTCAAAATATCAGTGCCTTTTTAAATAGTTTTCAATGTGCTGTGAAATGTTAAAACTGTGCTGTATATGTGCAAATATGAAATGTCCGTGTTTACTTACTAGTTCTCGCCCGTTTATACGCCGTCCGTTTAGTAAAAGTAAAAATGTCGAGATTGTATTTCCTTTGATAGATATTTTTCACTTCCCGGGTACAACTATTGAGACAACAAGTTATTTTTTTGGAGTTACGATAGATAATCTTGCATTCACGCCTCAAAAATGTTTCATGTCACTTGTATGTTCTATTCGCGGTTTCTTCGCATGTTTGAAATCAAACTTTTGAAAAATCACCCCTAAGATGTGTTTGATTTTTTCCTAAACATGCCGTGTCTCCCAAGCGTATCATACTTTTGTTGATATTATATTTCCTATTTTCGGTTAGGTTGAAATTTTATTTATGCCTAGTCTATATATTACACTATTTAATTTATTAATAGTATGAATAGAAAGAGTAAGAAAGTGGGAGTGTTCGCAATGCCTAGTAAGAAATTGTTCTTGTGCAAAATATTATTGAAGTGAGTGTGCACGTATGCGGCGCACTGTCCCTTTGGTGTAATTTTCTAAGACTCGGTTAAGCTTTTCTTTTTGCACGAGGCGGAGGAATATCCTGGATGTAGAACTTCAGCAAGGCTTCATAAAAGTTGGAAGTAACCGAGAATGGACTATAATTGGTCGCACACGACGGATGTTCCCTGAGACAGTCGGCGGAATTACAAAAAAAGACTCTCAGCAAGATTGCCGTGGCATTCTGTGCAAACAGTGCGCACTTCCTCTTGGCTCGTGAGCATCCTCGTATTTGCTGTTCACGTTAAAATTAGCACTTTTTAAAGCTCTGCTTAACATCTACTTGTATGCACGTTGTGTATTCTTTCGCCTTATGTAAAATTAACATTGCCATGGGCCTCATCACTTTATTCATGCGTCGGTCAAGCGAAACTGTGAAATTAATATGAAAGTAAACATTTTATAAATCTGCTCATTTTTACACACTGATGTATTAAAAAAACAGAAAGCGAAATAATTAATTTTAACTATCACAAATGGTTACCTAACACTTTTTATTCGATGTGAACATATGGAACTACATTCCATCTATCGATACCAACTATACCGGCGCGAATGTCACTCAGTGCGCCCGTTGAAGTACACGCAGGCACGGGCAGTGTTTTTTTCTAAGGTTGATTTCAAAAGTGCTCACTTTATCGTGAACAGCCTGTAACTAGAAGTCCCAACGGTGCAAAGCTTTTTTTTTTTAGGCGTGTATGTACATATGACAGTGGTTTGTGGGCTGTTAACGGTAAACTGAGCAGTTCTGAAAGTCCTGGTCATGATCTACTTGTGTGAAAATTGTGTATTCTTCAACGATATGCAAAATTAACGGTGCCATAGGTCTGATCGCTTTTGCCATAGTTCGGTCAAGTGGAATTTCAAAATGTTTATACAAATAAAGAGTTTACAAATTTTTCAATTCTTACACTAATACGCAATTTAAAAAAATTGGGTTTGGTTGTGTTGGGGATAAGGCAGCTTGTTTTGCGTGAATACGTCTACATTGACGCGCTCGGACGCCTTGATGTTTATTTTACGTTCCCGGCATCGCTTCACTCGATCATATGGGGTTTTATGGTTAACACTGGATTGCTTTTGAGATGCTATTTCCAACCGTAAACGATTTCTGTTTTTCAAGTTGGCTTTTCGACGAGTATAGGCCGAAATTGTGTTATGTTTTCTTAATTTCTTACATTAAACGCAAACAATCCCACCATAACCACGCCACACAAATGCTTTTATACACGAAGTCAATTGATCTTGACGAGAGCGGTCGATTGAAACTTGGGGGCCACGGTGGCTGAGTGATTAGCACGCTCGCCTCCTACCAAGGCGAAACGGGTCACTGGATTTTCACAAGTGGAAATCGTGCCGGACGATTCCGTTGGTCCGCGGGTTTTCTCAGGGATACCCCGTTTCCCCTGCCTATTCATTCCGGCGCTGCACCATATTCACTTAAATCACCCTCATTGGCTCTTAGGACCTCACTGTTAAGAGCAGCCCTAATCTATTCACTCACTCTTCACTCGATTGAAACTCAAACGAGTGTCGTAGCTTCTCCTAGTCAAAAGTTATACGACGCGGAAGTTATGAGACGCAGCGAAACAAACTCATAATTGTTGCGCCACCCCCCTCCTCTCCGAGTGAACGCTATGATTCGCAGTTCTCACTCAACTTAACATATTCTTTGAACATTTGGCAATCGAGTGGTGTAATTGAATTTTGAATGTAGACGATAGATTCGGAGCTGCAATGCCCAACTGTATCCCCCGATTTTGTTATCATCGGACTTTCTGGATTGCCTCCCACTATGGTTGCAAATTTAAATAAATATTCACGTTAAAAACCGAAACCAAAACAAATCAATTTCAGTATTTACAAATGTTAACCTAATGCTTTTAATTCAACTTTAAGACACATGGAAATTCTTTCTCTTCGTCATTACCAAATTTACTGGGCGCATGCTAGTCGGTGTCCCTGTTGAAATATGTGTAGACAGATGCAGTTGCATTTTTGAAAGGTTCATTTTTGGGGTGCTCACTTTACCGTGAACAGCCTTCACTGAAATGTATGTCCTGGTACGACGGGATACGGCAGTCGGTACACTGACCACGGTCGCAGTGTTTCACGGAGGGAAATTTCGCTGCGGCTCGGTCCCCCGATTCCAGATCACGTTCCTCCAATTTGAGTTCGGGACGTCGCTCGACACGAGAATCGTGCAAACACCGAGCTGGATCCCCCCCCCCCCCCCTTGTACTGCCTCGTGTTCGTGCCCCGCGGTGCCGGCGAGCTACACAGAGGCGATGCCCGAGGGAAGAGACGACAAGGGAAGATCTCATTTGCCCCGCATTAGAAGAACGAGAGTGCGCCCCCCCCCCCACACACAGCGCAAACTTCCATCCACCCCAACCTACCCCTGCCCCTCCAACCCCTTCAATAAGCTTTGAGTAAGCGTCGAGAAGGAAAGGGATGGGAGGTCTGGAAGGAAGTTGAGGCGAAGTGCCGATGGCGTCGTCTTCGGTCTGGAAGATCAACACGGGGCCCTCGTGCGTGGGTGACTCGTCAAAGCGACCGCCGCTGTGGACCGCCGCGGGCCGAGAGTCCCCCGCCAACTTGTCGAACGGTATATTGACGGCGTGGTAGGCGGGAATGACATCGCTGATCTAGCGGTACCAGACCACGACTCGTGTCCGATCAGTCGAGGGGTTCCATCCATAGACTCAAGACGAGGTCTTATTCTGCTCACGTACCCATCATCGCCCTACCGCAAAGGCGCACTACTGACAAAGTCACGTGTTCAACACTGATGAACGCGTTTTATTAAACCACAATTTTCAAAAGACAAGCGCTTTTATATGAATATAATACTTTCACCTATTTGAATTTAATCAAACTGCATTTGAGATTTGGGCGGCTCTTAACAACGAGATTTTCAGAGCCGATGAGGGCGAATGCAAGGGTGGGGTAAACAGGAGATCCCCGAGGAAACCCGCCGACCAGTGGCATCGTCCAACACGATTCCACTTGCGAAAATACGGGATTGGCCTGGCCGGCAATTGAACGCGGTTCGCCTTGGGGGGAGGCGAGCTGTCTAACAGCTCAGCCACCGCATCCACACAAATTGGTTAGAGGTATTATACATAAATCTCAACGCACTTCTTAACTAATCAGTGTTTTACCTTAAAATCCAATCCATGCCGTTTTTGCTACTCGTGTTGGTAGAAAAGCAGTTCAATGTTGGGACACAGAGATTGGTTGTGCACAGCCAGCGTGATCGGCCTACCTCATCTTCAGTGTATGGTTCTGTCACTCCACCGTCCACCCCCTCCCCTCCTCCTGAAATAAATAACAATGAAAACACAAAATTTTCTTTTTTATTTCAACCTTAATTCCCCTTTTCTCCTAGGCTACTCACCTCTCAAATAGGCGAGTCGGGTTGGATTCCTGGCAGGGTCGCTCCCAGATTTTCAGCACGTGGAAATCATGCCGGAAGATGCCTCTGGTCACAGGGTTTTCTCGGGATATCCCGTTTCATCCGCGTTAAATTTCGGCGCTGTTCCATACTCACTTCGCTTCATCCTCATCCTCAAGACCTCGATGTTAAGAGCCGCCCAAATCACTTCACTTCCTTCTATTCTAGCTCTACTGCAATATTCGTTAGGTAGGTAGGGTACCCTATGAGTCCTCTATGCCGGGAGGTGTTCCGGCAATTCAAGGCACAGAAGCGTGGCGAGGGGGAGATTAGGCCATCACCGACCTGCGTGATGTCCTGAAAGTAGTCTTCGTGCCCATTCTCAAGAGTACTTTAGTTTCATAGGCCAATACATGCAACGCGCGTAGTTTTATTGAAAAAACTTGTATTAGAAACACACTGAAACGTAGTTCGAGCTTAAGTACATAGTCATCATAATAACTGAAGCAACGCCAAAGGAGGAGGATGGAATACACGCGGAGGTTACATTACTGCTTTTTTTTTAAACCAACTCGATGACACTGGTAAGTCGGCTGCGCCATAAACTTTAACAGTGACAGAAGAATAAACGTAGAAATTACCAACAGTGAATTTAGCTTTTATATTCCCATAGTCAAGCCAGATCCGCAGACCGCTTGAAAAATTTCCCGGATCGATACTGGAACCAGCTATTTAGTGTGATAAGCAACGGAATTGTCCGTTTCACCATCACTGAGACAGTCTGGTAAATAAGACAAAAATAAAAAATTATGTTGAAAAGTTTGAGTAACATTTTATCTCTTGTTGACTTGTAAATTTGCAACATAATCTATTTGCATAGAAAAACATAAAGTATTCTCGTACTGACGAAAAAGAACACTTTTAATACATTTTAACATGTGTGTGAATGGCAGAGTCTTTATTTAAATACAAATCCAATAGATATGATGAAGTTGGTATTGCGATAAAAGAAAACATGAAATTTTAATCCTGGGTATTTAAAATTCCAGCCTTGAAATTCACACTTTCCGACCTTAAATTATCTCAGATGGCCATCGTATTCATTAAACTAATTAATCAAAAGTGGGGGCACATGCAGGCTCCTAAACAGAATGAAAACTTGAGGTAACAGAAAATAAGGTCCCGGATTGGTAAAACCAAGACATTTGACTCTCCAAACTTTGCAGTGGAACGTAAAAAGTCCCTCACAGAACGCTGTGAAAAACTCTTCAACACAAAATAAAACTTTGTAGACCGCATGGTCCCCAGAGATCATTTTATTTTTCCTTCCGAATGTTTCACTTCGCCTTCTTGGACGTGGACGAGATCAAATTTGTAGTATCGGTGTCTCACAATTTCTGTGTTTGGTTATCACATTAGCAACACATTTGTTCATTGGAAAACAGGACTGAACATGAAATCAATACTTAAAAAAAGACAAGAAACCTATGGACGAGAAAATAAGTGCATGTGTACAACACGGGAAAATTCCAAGAGGGAATAGGGTCAAAAAATAGAACAGCAACTAACTACGAAAAATATGTATATATATATTATATATATATATATATATATATATATATATATATATATATATACACACCTACACAACCAACAGATAACATATAAAAAACGACACTGGCTAATGTCCAAAAATCTCCATCCAGTCATTCAGCCCCCTTACACACTTCATTCAAAGATCACACATTCGTTCAAATAACTGCACCACCAATAATGTCTGTGTAGGCTAAATATACTTTGGTGGGCAACGGACGTATAGGTTTGATCACGGTTCGTTGAGCACCTCTGCTACCAACCTACGAAAAATGTCACTGCCATTACCTGTATATATTTTAACTGGCACACAGACCGGGATGCGTCCAGTAAAGTTGGTAACGATGGAGAGAAAGTAGTTCCATGTCTTAGTATTGAAAATAAAGTACTAGGTAAATATTTATGATTACTGAAATTAATTCATTTGCTTTCAGTTCTTTTTTTTTTTTTTTTTTTTCCTTCAAATTTATAAAAGTGTTAAAACGAGCGAATTTGTGAGATATTTGTTTTTCTGATAATTTCACAGTTTCTCTTGACCAACGCATGTTTAAAGTGATCAGGACAACGATGATGTTAATTAAACATATGGTGGAAGAATACGCAGTTTGTAAGCTAGTAGATCTGCAGCAAAGCTTTCGAAAGTGCTCAGTTTACCGTGAACAACCTATAAAAAAAATTATCGCATTTTATGTGTATTAGAGTGCGACCGAGCGATTTTGCGCGGTGATAAGACGCCGCACTCGCATTTGCAAGAACTTGGGTTCAATTCCCAGGCGGGCCTACCTATTTTCGGTTTTACGATTTTTCCCAAAATCACTCCAGGGGAATCCTGGGGTGGTTCGTTGATACACGCCATGGCTGATTCCTTCGCCATTTCCTTAATTTCTAGTATTTCCCTACCCAGGTATCGTCGCTGTTCGGCGGAGCTCAAAAGACCTAATAAAGATACAAGTAATAAATAAAAAGAGAATGAGGGATGACTGGAAAAATAACAGGCGTATGTGTCAACTGGAGTGTGATGCTCCTAACCGGCTGGCGATTATCTGGTATGACACATGTCATGATCCCCAGTATTTCAAAAGACTCGTACAGTCTCTTGAATATTATCACGAAGTAAGCGCTGAGTTCTTTTTGCATGAGGGATTATCACTAGGATTTGAAAGGTTCACATAAGGATTGCCTGAAATATATAGACGAAAGTCCTAAACCACTTTACAAAAACCAGCTCCAATGCAACCATATTTTTCAACATAGCCAAGGACCGTGTTTTTGATATTGTGGCACTCTTAGCCACTAGGCCTTACGGCAATATTGTATGGTACCATGATTTCGTGTAAGCTTGTGCAAGGTCTGCCGTAGAAGCTGTTATGTTAGCTAGCACGACTACCAACCCGGCATTCGTCGCCAGGTTTGGAAATATAAACTGTCATATTTACCATGGTTGGTTCCATACCAGCTTTCGCACCTGGCCAATCACATTGAAGTTTCAGAGAGTAATGCGCTCCCCGTGGCCACTACATAAACGGAATTGACGAAGAATCAAAAAAAGACGCCTCCCTCTTAATTTTACATTCGTGAGGAAATTCATCAGTAAGTATTACCTTGTTGTGACGGCCAGAAGTAATAAAATGGTATTATTATATGCTAGTTTTTTAATAGGCTTACCCAAGTTACTGGCTAGCAGTTTTACGAGAGGGGTTCAAATTTACTATGAACTAAATGCTTATCTGCGCACACACCGTGTGTATCCAAAACGTGTACTCCGCCGGCTGCTGTTGTAATAGCAATTTCCAATGACGGTTCGTATAGCGGATGGTTTACCGACTCGTGCACCAGGCTTTGTAGAAGCTTGTACAGGTTTAGACGGAATAAATAGTTGGATTTCAACGGCAGAGGAATGCGAGTTAAACTGGAATGTATTTAATATTATTGTAGGAATACAGGGTAAGATATGCCATTCACGTTTCATAAGTTATTTCTTGACTATCATGCCACGAGTCTCCCATCACAGTCCAGAGTATGTTTGGATGCCATTTCGGTCTGCAACTTCATGACAAGGTGCCTTTTCACTGCACAATAGTTAGATAAGTGAAACAAGTTCCAAAACACCGGACCATGCCTCAACACAAAAATGACACACAAAACATTCCCATCAACATGTTGCGTAGTGTGCTGCAGTGTTTCATGTGCATTTCGGAGGAATGTACTACCTGTGATGGTGGATACCTGCCTGGCATGATACTGAATAACCAAGCTTCACCCGAGGATAAAAGTTGTGGCTATGCGTTCCGAAGACGCCTTAGTCAACTCGACTCGTCAAATCACCAAGCAAAGGAAAATAAAAAACTGCTCAGAAAAAGTAATACCCACCTGTTTGGCAGAGAGCAAAGAGACTGTTGCTGATGTGTTCGTCGAGTTCTGGCTTTTGAGGAAGAGACTGGCTGCGAACACTTCTGTAGCGCTCTCGCGCCTGGTAGGAAGGTCGCTATAGTCTATTTGTGGTTTTTTCACACTTCTTGAATCTAACTTTTGGAAAATAATCCCATGTATGACATGCTTGGTTCTCTGCAAAATATCTAATGTATGACAATTATTTTAAACTTCTGTTAACGTAAAAATTTCTTCTTTAAGGTTAGACTGGTCATTTACTTATATTTTACCTCTAAATTGTAATATTTATTTTATATTAAACGTGAATAACAATAGGGAGGTAATAGGTGTGTTGGTAATTTATATAGTAATAAATAGTTATTATATATAATATTATTTAAACAAATGCGGTGCGCTGCCCTTTGATGTAATCTTCTAGATTTAGGTATGCTATACTTCGTTTGCATGATGTTGAGGAATATCTTGAAAGTAGAACTTTGAGCAGAGCTTCAGGAAAGTTGGAAGTAGACATGAGTGGACTGCACCACTGTAAATAAAAGATAAACAAGTCATCGGCGCAGACAGAGAAAGGAGAGGGAACTATTTATTTATTCCGAGGATGTTGCTGCCCACCATGTTGTCGACCACCGATAATATCTGAGTTAAGTGCTGGTAATGATTTGTAATGCGATTGTGAGCTTGCCGATTCCTTTGGGGCAGCAGTGTCTCCACTTATGTCAGTGAATTTTACACCTACATGTGTCAATGTTTTTTTACTCCATGTCAGTAGTAGGATAATGTTCCTTCGGTGGCATCAGGCTGAGGCTCTGAGGCACGGCCGCCATGATGGATTCCGGACTTCCCACTCTGTCATTCCGGTCACGCGTCCACCATCTTGTACTCCGCCAATTTGCTAGCCAGTATACCACCACCTTTGTAGCCAGTATGCCGCCATTTCTGACCGCCATCTTTGTAGCCAGCAACCCGTCATATTGGACCGCCATATTAGTAAACAGTAAGTCTCTTTTTCATGCTCTTGCATTCCGAGGGTTTTCTCCGAGTGCTTCCATTTTTTCTCTTTTGCATTCTTAATTTCTCTTTCGTTTATTTCCTTTCTCTCTCATTCTCAATTATTCTTTCCTTTCTCTCCCATTCGTTCATCATTTATTTACATCGGCTGTTACTGGAGGCCGCCATATTTGTTTACATTTACATGGAGGTCACTATCTGGGTTTTTCGTTTGTCATGTTTCTTCCCATTAGTTCTGGCTTTGGCCACTTGGAGCACCGCCATATTGGTTCTGGCTTTAGCCATTAGGAGCGCTGGTGTCGCTCCCGTTCCATTAGTCGACCTATAGCCGCCATATTGGTTCTGGAATTGGCCGCTAGAGGTGCTGCTATTTTTAGAACTCAAAATACCATCTGGAATAGTGCGGGACCGAACTGCCGGAATTTGAGTCGCCAGACTTCCGCCTAGACCACTCGGCTATCGCGACATGCAATGGGACAAGAGTTTATTAGATGTATATATAGTTTGTAGACGAATAAATAATATCTTGCTTCTCATTAAGGACATTACATTTTTATTTCTTATGTAATTTTTAATTTTTTTATTTACATATCAATAATTATTATAGTATTTTATATACAAATCAATATTGTTTTAAGTACAAATTTTTATTGTATAATTTTTATTTCTTATATAATTTTTAGGTATCTTACTTTTTATTTTAAGTGTTTTTAAGTAAACACATTTGTTTTTTATTTAACTTACATATATATATTTTAGATTTAACTTATACATTTTTTTAATGTAGTTGTTTTATTATATTATTTTAATAATATTATTAAAGTTTTTTATTATTTAGGTTTAACATTTATATATATATAATTTAAGATTTAACTTACATAATTTAGAGTATTTTATTTTATTTATAATATGTTTATTAAACTTTAACGTATATCGAATGACGAGTCTACAGATACCTATTTTGCAGGCAGATAATAATATGTCATCAAAAAAATATGATTATGTTACTATGACAAGCGCCATATTGGATTTTTATAAGCATATATAAAAACTGTTTTAGTAAATATATGCCAAGTGTTATATATTATTAATGATGGTTACTCGTATTTTCTCGATTATTATTTATATATAACAATTTTTTTAATATCCCAGACTTAGGTATGTAGGGACTTCTATGTTGAACTTAGAAAAAATATTTCGTACTCCTATGTAATGTAATGCTTGTACATTTTTTTTCCAACACACCATCCCATAAACTGTTTCGTATCCACTTCACCTAACCTAAGAGAAATTTAACTTATTTCACCTAACCTAAATTAACTTAACCAAATTGCACCTACCCTAAGATAATTTAACCAAACGCCACCTGACCTAACTTCACCTAACCTAACTTCGCCTAACCTAACATCACCTAACCTAACGTCACCTAACCTAACTTCACCTAACCTAACTTCACCTAACCTAACTTCACCTAACTTGACTTAACCTACTATAACCTAAGCCAATCATCTTGTAAGAACTCTGAATATATATTTTTTATTTCTCTCGACATTCACTTAATATAACCTTCATACTCTAGCCATCGCCACACCCTTCTTCTCCATCTCTCCTTCCAGCCTTACTTAAAAACCATATCGAATTGTACGGAATACCGAAACCGATATAATACCTTTCACCATTACATTAGCTTGCCTAATTCGTGCTATTAAGAATACAGTCCATATTCACCACCATACCTCAGACTTACTGATCAATAATAACAGTCAACTATATTGACTACCATTTCAGTCCCATTTAACTCTGCCAGTTATACATATAAACAAGCCGTACCAGCTGCCGAACCATCAAATATTCGATTCATGCTATCATAAGATTAATACTATTAATTTAACCATCTACGACACCCATATCGTCTTAATTTGAAAAAACTGTCATCCAATCATACTAATCGACCATACCGGCTAAGCATTCTGTCCCTCTCTTACTAACTAAACATCCCATTAAACCATTCTGCTCTTGCAAAAAAAAAAAAAAAAAAAAACGAAACACGCAATTAAACCATTCTCCTCACACCATCGAAGATATATTTTTTTCATACTGCCAAAATAACCGAACATGTGATCAGGTCATACCAATTAACATAACAGCTATACCAACCATACAAGTAAACTAACTGTACAACCATGTCATAATTGTATGTGTTCCACCCCATTTCAGGACTTTGAATATATTTTATTTCTCGTGACATCCCCTTAACCTAACCACCAGTTAAAGAAAAAATCCCACTTAGTCACTCCATATTCTGCAGTATGCACTCCACACACATTGTGTAGGACTTAGAAAGTATTTCCATATTGTGTAGAACATGGAACATTTTTAACTTAGTCACACCCTTTCTACCCCATGTCAGGACTTTTGAAAGGTATGTTAACCTAACCTTACGCTACTTCAGTATCAATTAACCTAACTTCACCCAACCTAACATATCAAAGGCACTGCACTTAGCACAGCAGACACCGCACTTAGCACTGCAGGCACTGCATCTAAGGGTCATTAGGGATCATTAGGGGTAATTTAAGGGTCACTTAGGGATCATTTAGGGGTCATTAGGGGTAAATTAGGGGTCACTTATGGGTCATTTTGAAGTCATTTAAGAGTCAAGAGTCAAGGTTCAAGTAATCAGTCTTGTAAGTGGCCGGTCTGACAAATATATGCACTTGCATATATTTGATTTAAACTGAATTAATATGTGTTTCAGAGAAACAGATACACATATAACTATAAATATGTACATTTGATTTTTGGTTTTATTCACATACATATTATGCTATTCAATAGATAGATCACCTGGTTTTTGCAGAATATCTGCTTTACTAACCAGGCCCCAGACTAAATATAATCATACCTATTACTAGACTTCAAGTACACGACAGCCCACACTGGTCTTACTCGTAGAAGACTCTGTAAATATTTTTTTCATTTCAAAAAATATAAAGTGTTATATATATATATATATATATATATATATATATATATATATATATATATATATATATATATATATATATATATATATATGTGTGTGTGTAAGGTACAACTTTCGAAAAGGTGTACCTTACAAATAAAACACATAATATTTTTTTACACAAAAATTTACTACGTAATGTACAACATATCAGAAAATTGCATATACACATAGAAAAAATTATCTTGTACACTTTGTTTTGTGTATTGCAAGGCACTGTTCCCCGGTGAGTCCTGATTTCCGTGAATAATCGATATAATGCATAAAGCACTGGTTGCAGACATGAACTTTGTAACTAGCAGAAGTAATTTGAGAGTTAATCAGTCGTGAAAATGTTTTATGTAACAATAATGGGCAATATTCTTAGATACCTCCTTCACCACCAGAAGATCGATATGTTCAGGTTTCTCATTCTTAGTCACACATGTTGGCGTCACTTTTCCCTTGGCATTCAGAGAGTGCACATTTACAAACACGCCAGGGTTGTTGTTCTCAAAGACACTTATTTGCTGTAGAGGCGTCGGAAAATACAGTCCGCTAAAATCAAACTTTTTTTGCAACTCAGCATACCTCTTGTCCACATGCTGAGGATGTGATGACTTAATTTATCCAGCCAACAATGACCACTTGAATCATTGGCTGTCATAGTTGTGGGTATTAATTACGGCACGTTTATGATTGATAAAGTCCGGAAGGTCAACATACGTCGACAGCTGTAGGAAGCCCATCCGAAAAAGTCAGTGGTATTGCACTGGTGGCAGTAGTTATGTAGCCATCACAGTTGAAGAAGTCGATGGCAGCACTGATGTAGGTGATCCATCTGAAGAACTCAAAGCCACCTCTAGTAGGCTAGGCTCCAAGTCGATCGTATATTTACTCCAAGGTACAGGCCTCAGACCAAGCGGAGATGATGGCTCTGCGGGAGACCAATCTGCTACCCCTGGCTTGCTTTCCTTCTTCGACAGCAGGAGAACAGAGACGTCCTCGTCAATGTTTAGGTTATACATATCCTTATCACTCGATGAGTCATAGAGCTCAGTTCCCCAGGTGTTAGACATCATGAGAAAACTGTTGCTACATTTCAACTGTGGTCCGGTATTTATATGCCTGTCATATCGATTGCAAAAACCACCAGAGGCTAATACCATGTATAAACTCACCATTTTATTTGAGGCTTGGAGGCAGCTGACCTTGCCAATTTCAAGAGTAGTGGTAGCAAGTCTGTACCTGCATGGTAACTGAAGTCTGTATGTGCTTCCTGCCCATTTTCACACCTGGATGGTGTCAGATAGCTTTAATCAGCACATAGCATTTCTGCTCCCCCTTGGTATCTGGTAACTGGAGTCTGTGAGTGCTTAAAAGTCGTTTTCACACCTGGATGGTGTCGGATGACCATGTGTCTGGGAATAACAAAGTTAGAAGGTCTGCACCTGCACGGAGTCAGGTAAATAAAGAGAATGAGTCAGCAGGCTTCACGAGCAAGTACAAGCCTACAACTGAATTGAACACTGGCCCATCTAGAATGGCGGTGGAGTGAAAAAAAATCAACTGAGAGGAGGAAGCTGATATATAAAATTGGAGGAGAAGGCTCATAGTATTAGTTTCATCCCATCATGTCTGTGCAGTTCCGACCTGAATATACAGCTATTTACTCTTATATTACTATGGGTTACCGTCGTGTTCATTTCTGGATACCTGGTATGCCAAAGCAAGTACAAGCCTGCAACGGGTTTGAACATTGAGTCAGCATGAATGATGAATGTGGTTTTTTCAGCTTGATTACAGTATCAGGCAGCTTTATTACCTGCCCAGTGTACCACCTCCGACCAGACTCGAAGCTACCCAGTACTACCAGCGAGCTGATAAGTCAAGCAAAAGAAGAACGACTGCATCAAATTTGGGGTACTAGCACAATTGTATATCAACTCAGAAGACCAGACAGTTACAAGATTACCTTGTGGTCCGAGCACTGCAATGGAGAATGTTACACCACCAATTTGAACCATGGCAGAACAACTTGGGAGACTATGTGCACCCCAGTAACCTATGATGTGTACGCCGCATTCGTTGTCTGAGCATCGGCCTGCAACCAGTTTTCTTCTACCTAGTCTACAGTCAACCAGTCAGTCAACCCAGCCACCATGGACCCTGAATACGATGATGAACAATTTTCTGAAGGAAGCAAGGAAGATGAAATGTTGTTCCTGTTACCTGTTCCTACTAGCACCGAGTCGTCACCATGCATAATGTACAACCCTAGCACTCTCTATGACTACGTGCCTGAAGGCTTACACTGTGTGCAGTATATTATTACTTTTAAAGATGGGTGTGGTGATATTTACAGCTCAATATACTTTGAAATGTGCTGTGAGAACGTATATTTTCGTCTACAGTGTAATGAATTTTCGCCATACGAAACCTCCAGGGTAGTAACCGGCTTCGTGAGCGAAGATAGTAATTGCACCGTTCATCTCTATGCTCCGAAGCTAGTACCGTCTTATGCGATGCCCGGGGACCCCAAGGACATCAAGTACAGAGAGACATGCAATGGTAAACAACATTGTAGAAGTATTAAGAAAGACATACTTGGTCGTTTACTGACGATGGACACACCTTGTGCATCAATTTTGTGATCCGTATATAGGCAAAAACTGCTTCGAGAAGCTAGATTTTCCCCAAAAACATGCATAACAATTCAAGCTAAACTATATAATTAATTCATATATGTTTGTTAATGAGCCATAGTTTATGTACTCCAGCAGCAGTGGCTATGCTAGCAACAGTGGTGACTCATCCTTCAGTGGCACTACAACAGAAGAAACCAGTGACTCCATCTCCAGTGACTACACTAGTAGCAGTTCCACCCTGTGAACTTTCCAACTTTATCCACACAGAACATGAAGCTGTTCCCTTCAAAATATTAATAGACTCTGATATTTTGACTTAATGTATATGCGAAAAAATTAGTAAAAAACAATTTGTAACTGATTTATTAAGTTCTCTTTTGTAAAAAAATGTGTGAATAAATGTATGTATGTAAAAAATACATATTTTAAAAACATAACGTGTACTATAAGTATATTCAAAACTGGTATACCCTCAAAAGTGTTACAAGTTTAACTGGTGAGCAATATTGACAGCTATCATAATAATATAGAACATTTTAGGAGATGATTAAAACCCATAGTAATTACCACACTTCTCATGATGGATTAAAACATACTCTCACAACACCACAGAATTAATCAGTCTTTCAGAGCTACTAATATCGTGTATAAGGACAGTCAAGAATAAAAATGAACGCAAAGTAAGGTAAAAAAAACTCTTTTATTTTTAAAAATATTCCATGTGCTTATCACCACTTATTAAAAAAAAGTAGCTAAGTCCTACTTCAGAATGTCTTTTCGTCGATCAAGTTCACCGAGACAGCTGGTTATCGGCTTGTTAGTCTCTTCCCTTCGATTCTCGAGAGCCAGTTTGTAACTTTTCGTGAGTCGATATTTCGCGCGAACATTTTCGATGGCTTGCTGCAACTCAGTCGTCAGTTCGGTTCATCATCATCTATATAATGGAATAAACATACAAATATACAGGTGTGTGTGTATATATATTCACTTAAGTAACATCTTGCTTGATGGTATGTATGTTACCTCTACAATCTTCTCCTTGATTTATATCATACATTCGAGCAGGTGGAGGTGGAGAGCCCGTGCTATAAGTTTTAGAATGTCTCTTCAAAATATCACTCCGAGAAAACTGTCTCTTGCAGAAATCGCACTGAAATGGCATTCTTGAACCTTTTGTTCTGAAGGTCGTTATTTCATGTCGACGCACACTGCGCTGAGCTTAGAATGCTTTACCACAGAAGTGGCAAAGAAGACATTATTAGCGATTTATGTCCATACTCCGTACTGTTCCATGTCTATATTGATACTGAAACGAAAATGTATGAAAGGAGCATATTTATACTTTGTTTAAAAATATATAGCCAGATTACTTGGCATATTTCAATCGCTTCCTGGGTAAACTGTATTTTACACTTTACAATAAAAGTGCCTAAACTTCAATAGCCTCCCATCATGCTTCGCTACTGGTCGATGCAGGACTTGGACTTTGTACTGAACAATGCAGAATAACTTTTAGAATTGTGAAGGATAAAAGGATACGGATCACTTCCTGGTCCTCAATAGACGAATCCTTGCAGATCTCGGTATGTTCCTTCAATGTATTAGCTTGCACAAACTGCATGCGGTCATTGTCGTAATTCTTCATCGTACGAAAAGGACTCTTCATACAAGCTGTTCTCTCATGCCGTCAAGAATGGCAGCTTTTACTGGAGGACCTGTCACAGAAACAGCGACGAATCCTTGGCGAAGTCTTCGATGACAGCACTGTTCTAGGTGATCCATCCGAAGAAATCGATAGCACAATGCCAGCCTCAGGAGTTTATGGTACTGCAACCTTTGGTTCCATAATATATTCCAGTTACTTATACGAGCTGAGGCGAAGTGTCTTTCACGCCTGCCATTATCAAACTAAGCTTCCTAACTGGAACACCCTGCTGTTTATATATATACACACACAGGTACGATACCATCCATTCTAACCCAAATGTACCGAGCAAATTTTTTGTAGTCCAGACCAACCTTCCACCACATAATCTACTAAAAAACTAAACCTACATTATAGGTGGTATGATTGAATTTAGTTATATAATGTATGGTATGGGTGGTCAGTATATATTTGACTGGTGTCGACCAGTAGAGCAGAAAGTATGCTTGACTTATAGTTTGAGTGGTGTGTATATTTAGTCTGGTGATGGTTAGTAGAGCAGATATTATGCAAAAAAAGGTGGTCTATATATTAAATAGCATAATATGTATGTGAATAAAACTTTTATATAAATGCATAGTAATATGTGTATCTGCTTCTCTGAAACACTTAAAAATTAAGTTTAAATAAACATTTATGCATGTCGTAGGAGGGCTATAGTACTTGTTCTAAATGGCAAATGATAGTTGCTAACTAATCATCACTGCCCTGCCAGTGAATAAGGGTTTTAAAAAATGTGAAAATATATTTCGCCTAGTGTTATCTTCGCTTAGCTCGAACTCGTGGTCACACTAAAAGCTGACAACTGTCAGACCGGCTACTCACAAGACTGATTATTTGACTCGTCACCCTTGACTACTGACTCTTTGACTCCTAAATGACTCCATAGCTTCATAGCTTCATAAATCCAGCTTCATAAATAAGTACACATTTCCATAATATAAAAAAAAACCAAAAAATTTTAAAATGAAAAAAATAAATATTCAAAGTTTTAACGTACATGACTAGAGTGTAGTGGTTAGGTTAAGTGATTGTTGGGAGAAATAAAATATATTCAAAATCCTGACATGGGGTGGAATGCACACAAGTATGATTGATTGTACATATAGTTTGATTGTATGGTAGGTATAACTGTTATGTTTATTGGTATGACCTGATCACATATTCAGTTATTTTGCAGTATGAAAAAGTGTATCTTCGATGGTGTGAGGAAAATGGTTTAGTTATGTGATTAGTTTTTTGTAAGAGCACAATGGTTTGATGGGATGTTTAGTTAGTTAAATGGGGGGAGCCGGATGCTTAGCTGGTATAGTTGGTTAGTGAGAGCGGGATGGTTTGATGGAAAATAAGAAGAATATGGGTGTCGTAGATTGTTAAATTACTAGTAATGATCCTATGATAGCATGGTTGGAATATTTGATTGGTTAGGCAGCTGGTATGGCTTGTATATATGTTTTGTAACTGGCAAAGTTATATAGGATGAAATGGTAGTCAATATAGTTGACTGTTAACATTGATCAGTAAGTCTGAGGTATGGTGGTGGATATGGCCTGTATTGTTAATAGCATGAATGAGGCAAGCTAATGTCATGATGAAAGGTATTATATATGTTTTGGTACTCAGTACAATTCGATATGGTTGTTAAGTAAGTCTGGAAGAAGGGGAGGTGAAGAGGGGTCTGGCGATGACTAGAGTATGATGGTTAGGTTAAGTGAATTTCGAGAGAAATAAAAAATGTATATTCAGAGTTCTTAGAAGATGATAGGGTTAGGTTATCATAGGTTAGACGAATTAAGGTTAAATTATCTTAGGTTAGGTTGAGCGGATTCTGAACTTTAATGGGATGGTGTGTTGGAAAAAAAATTTACAAGCATTACATTACATAGGAGTAGGAAATATTTTTCTTAGTTCAACATAGAAGTCCCTATATACTTAAGTGAAAGTAATTTTTAAAAATATTATATATAAAAACTATCGAAAAAGTGTGAATAACCAATGCTCATAGTATATACTACTTGGAATATATTTACTAAAACAGTTTTAATATATTCTTATGAAACATCCAATATGGCGCTTGTCATAGTCACAAAATCATTATATTCTGATTACATATTCTTATCTGCATGACAAATACGCATCTTTAGACACGTCACTCGATACACTTTAAAGTTTAATAAAAAATATTATATATAAAATAATTTAAAAAAATATATAAGTTCAATCTTAAATAATATATATCTATATTAAAACTAAATAATAAAAAACTAAAAATTTATAATAGAATATAATATAATAAATAACATATAAAAAATAAACACTTAAAAAATATATAAATTAAATCTAAATAATATGCATGTAAGTTAAAACAAAATAATAAAAAATATAATTAAATATTATATAATAAAAACTATTGATTAAAATACTTAAATTAAAAATTAAGATAATTAAAAATTATATAAGAAATGAAAATGGTATAGTAAAAAATAAATTCTTAAAAATTACTGTATTGTAAATAAACTTCAGAAATTATTAGTATGTATATTAACTTAAATATTATTGATGTGTAAATAAAAACATTAAAGATTATATGAGAAAAAAAATGTAATGTCTGTAATGTGAGGCAAGATATTATTTACTTGTTTACAAGCTATATACTACTTATAAATTCCTGTGCCTACGCATGTCACGATAGCCAAGTGGTCTAGATGTAAGTCTGGCGACCCAAGGTCTGGCAGTTTGATCCCGCACTATTCCAGATGATATTTTGACTTCTAAAAAAAAGCAGCTCCCCTAGCGGCCAATTCCAGAACCAATATGGCGGCCGAGCTCATGCATGATCGAGTAATCGAACGAGAGCGACACCAGCACTCCTAGTGGCTAAAGCCAGAACCAAGATGGTGGTGCTCCAAGTAGCCAAAACCAGAACTAATGGGGGGAAATCATATGACAAACGAAAAAACAAGATTGTGACCTCCATGCAAATGTAAACAAAGATGGCGGCCTCCAGTAACAGGCGATGTAAACAAAATAAGGACGAAAGGAGAGAATAAGAGAGAATGAGAGATACAGGAAATAAGGAAAAGAAAGAGAAAGAAAGAATGCAAAAGAGAAAAAATGGGATCACTAGGAGAAAACCCTCGGATGGCGGACGCGTGACCGCAATGACAGAGCGGGAAGTCCGGAATCTATCATGGCGGCCGAGCCTCAGACTGATGCCTTCAAAGGAACATTATCCTACTACTCATGTCCATGTAAATTTAGCATACAAATTGGTAAATAACATGTACTCTGTACAAATAACGTTACATAGAACGGTGTTAAGTGACTATTACTATGTAGCAGAAAATAAACTGCAACATTCGTGTATTTTCGCTCCATGGCACATAACTTTGCACGGACATCGTTATTGTAATTTCACCTCTGTGTATGCGTAATTTATAACTTACAAAAAAGAAATCGCAGATTCACTGTAAATGTAATTACACAATTTATGTACATTTTTCATTGTATTACTAAGCATTTTAACTGCCAGCATGTGTTCTTTTTAAAATGTACGTATATGCATATATATATATATATATATATATATATATATATATATATATATATATATATATATATATATATATATATACTTTCACTCCGTTTTTCTAACCCGCTAGTTTATCAGAGTTATAAGTTATCTCCAAAATATGGGTAACAATTATTGACTTCAGATATAGAATACGTAGTTATATTCAAAAGCCAGTGGGAATTAAGAATTCCTTTTGAACACACGAAGAAGGCTCGAAATAATTCTACTCTCTACCGCTAGATCGTACATTCTAAACAAATACTTGTTATATTTGAATTGACAGGAACATTAGTGTAAAATGGCAAATACTGTACACGTTTTAGCAAATTACTCATTCAAATGAAAAATTATGAAAAAATTTGTGGGTGTAAATATACAATCACAGATACTCCAGAATTTAATGCAAGTTTAGACACACACACGCACACACACGCGCGCGTGGTCATTGTAAAATTACACAATCGAAGATGTACAGCTATACAATGACATTGGGTATTCAGACGAAAAAACATAAAATATGAAAAGAAAAAAAAGTAAAAAAACATAACTTAAGGTTTTAATACAGTATGTCGGTGTATTTTGACACATACTTCATTCTGTGAGTAGTAGAGGCGGAGGCGTTTCGGATCAAAGGGGATGCTGCCTTTATTGATATCAAAGGGGTAAATAGATTGAAAAGGTTATTCAAAAATTGAAAGGGTTGAATGGATTGAAAGGGTGAGTTTTGTGCAAGAGTGACATAAATGTAATTGTTTGTTTTGTTAGTGAACTTGCTTGTAGACGGTGTTGGTAGATAGGCAACTTCGAATGTTTGTATTATTACAAATGAGTAACAGTGTTGCATGAGAGAAATGATGACTGTTTAAACAAGTTCTACATATGATCAAATAACATTAGAGAGAGAGAAGGATAACTACCTCCTGGTCTCATACTGAAACAAGCGCAATTACGTGAGTCTCCATTATGAAATTATTATGTAATGAAAATCAATTAAACGTAAAGAGATGAATACATCTACAACATGATTTTACTACCCCGAGCTGTATGTTAGAAATATAATTTACACAACAGAAGTATAAAAAACGAACACAATTACGTGAATAACATCTGGTGTCGACAACTACGTGACTATCACAATTACATGAGTGCGTAGTTATGGAATTAACACATCAAAAATGTCCGTATAAATTAAACAAAAATAATAATTTATTAACATGCATAAAAAGAAAACTTTTAATATATGTCAATTTGCTCGGGAGCTCAGTGAAGCCCAGACTTGAATATAGGACTTTCGTCAACTTATAACTTACATTGATAGCAAACATAACATATGTTTCATTATAGACTGAGGTGAAAAAAACTCGGAAATTTCAATAAAAATACAAAAATGGCAAACAAACACAAGTACATGAAAATGACAAAACTCGTACTGAAATCGCACCTCTCACAAAACACATCCATCCGCCTCGGAGGCTGGTGAAACCATGAAGCGAGCTTACGTCTAGAGCCTGACTATATATATATATATGAGTGTGTGTGTGTGTAGAGCGCGGTCGGAGGTTAACAAGCGGCTGATGTTATAGCTACTCGGAAATAGATGTGAATACAATTTACGTGACTAATGGATAAATATTATGTTTATGATGCACATACTAATATATAAATTAGACTAGTTGAATTAACAACTAATTAAATAATGAAATAAGACAAGGAGCTCTCCCAAAACACATCCATCTGCCATGAAGGTCAGTCAATGAATGACTGGATCGTATGACCTGTACCTGCTTAAAGTTTTTAAATATATTGGAGGACGGATGAGTTGAAATTTACGACTGACAAAACCTATTCCCCTACCAAGCTACTATTAACGACATGATAACATTATTCGTTCTAGAACTACATGAATAAACGATTACACAACTACGTGAATGTATAAAAATAACACTACTTGATAAAAGTGAATTATTTAAAAATAATGGACATACTACAATTTTTCTCCCCGTCAAGTTTGTGAAATTCACAGCACTAGTAACGAAACGACATTTATGTCTATTATCACACGAAAATGTATGTATTTTTTCCCAATAAACTAAAAACTTATAAAAAATATTCCATACTATAGTTTACGAAAACTGTGAACGAGATCTGAACTCCAGAGCATATAATAGTGCTTAACGAGAATCGCAGCTATCACACTCCGAAACCCAGTGAACTCGAGATATTCAGTATCACATCTATGCAGAAGGAGGCTTGGTGAAGAACTACTAACATGATGGAAACCAGCGAGAACCCTACGCGCCGCTCCTGACTACACCCCTCCCCCCTATCCGTCCAATACAGAGTTCGTTATTGCCTAAAAATAGAGGTCCTGCCTAATGCCAACCACCCCCTCCCATTACAACAGCCAAGAACGTGTTTTTCGGAAATCTCGAGAAATGTCAAGTCCACGCAGCCCTGGTCCCCATCCCCACCAACACAGAGTTCGTTGTCGCCCTTTCCAAAGCTCCGGGCCACGCACCCTGGTATTGATCCAACTCTGCAAAAACCTGTTTAGCGGCAAACACCCCCTCTGCCTACACCAGCCAAGAATTGCCACTGCCAACGCCTCGATTCTCAAAACCTGCCCTCCTCAAGGTCAGAAATCGTTTTTTGGATAACTGCCTTGCCACAGAGGGCGCTGCAAAGCATCAGCTATCGATTAAAGGTTACGCAGTCCCTATTCCTCTTACATCAGCCAAGAAAGTGTTTCTGGAGAAATGCTTGGTCCGTGCAGGCGCAGCCCTTCGCCCCAGAGTGCTGCCTCGGCGATGAAGGGAGGTTTGGTTCAAGTTCAAAGTGACACTTTTCCTAGGGTAAGTAGCGGATTTTGAACTGACCTGGGCAAGTCCAAACCCTCTTCCCTACAAACTGCTATTTTTCGAACTGCAAGAGGCTTTTGTATTGCCGCGAAATAAAAATTTTTTCGCAAGTCCTGGCGATAAAACTTTATTTTCCACATCACTAAGAAGTACGTCTCAAATGTATTTATCACATAATAAATTAAATTGAAATATAAACAGTTTTCCACCGAACTATTCTCCAGTTTCCAACAAAATTTATTCTGTTTTCCAGCAAACTTTTAACTAATAAATGATTAATTTTCATACTAACAAAACTATAAGACATATTTTTAACTCTTTAAAATTATATTTAAGTAATGAAAAACAATAATCTTTCCACTTACAAAAGTTAAACTTAGAACACCATTCATAGATTTAAGAAAATACTCAAGTTAAACTTATTATTCAAACATTTAAAACATACATGAAACAAATTTCTTCGAAATGTTTTTTACTTTGAATCTGTTTTTCTAAAAATATTTGTGCGTATTTTTGCGTGTAATTTTACCACTTCTGAATTTATACCATAAAGTGCATATATATTTTAACTTATTTACAAACACTTTTACATAGAAAATTAATTCTCAATGTGATATTACTGAAATAACACGTATCCACCTTGAAATTACAGTTATGGAAGCTGAAATCTGTTAAATTCACTATATTTCAAATGATTTTCCTAAAAGGGCAAATTTAACATAAACTTGAAGGAAAATGTCAGCCATTTTGTATCCATTTACTATATAAGGAGGGATAACTTAATTTTTTAAAGAAATTTTCAATAATGTTTTCTGACTTTTGTATAAAGTGTGACTGTGTTTTAACCAGCAAGCATTTTCATGTTAAATCTTCAGCAGTAGCAGTTGTAATCTTGTTGCTGTGAGAAAAATATTTGTATTCTAAATGATTGTTGGATTCTGCAAGCTGTAGGGTAGCTGGAAACATTGTATTGTGCCACTAAGAGCTCTTCCTACCTGGCCCTGAATAGGTTTTTGTGCGACTTTGTTTCACTAAATTCCCTAGGGTCCTTGAACTTGACCAGCAGCTCGGCAAAGTTTTCTTGAGATATACAAGTATTTTCCTTCCTTCTGTTTCAAAATTCATTCATTCAGACATGTTCGTTTCTCTCCGTCATTTTATGTAAATTTTCCTGAGCTCTTCAGAGTGTGTTTTAATCGAAATGTTAATTTTCTCCCTTAGCAAATCGTAGGCAATTAACTTGTGAATTTTTTATTTTAAAAGTTAGCAAAAAAGTCCTTACTTTAAATTCAATCAAACAACTTACCATCACCTACTCGTCTCAAGAACATTTCATTCATTTAATATACAAGTACTTATGGCTAATCCAATCATTCACAAATTAGTGACACGGGGGAAATTGTAAAACTAATAAATAGCATGTCACAGCATTCAATTTTAATACAATTTTTTTTAATTCATAAAACATACCTTGGTTAACATTTTTAAAACAAATTCTTTACATATTCACATCAAAAATGTTAATATCATAAAACATTAAAATATGCTACTATTGAAAATCTTATAAGCTTTAAAATATATATCTACAACACGCTACATCACAAATAATACAAATAATTACAAAAGTTTATCATCATGTACCACTGAAAGCCATTCTGACTTTTTAACAAAACACCATCTTACATCATAAAACTGTAAAAATAATCACAACAGAGTATGTAATGACTGAAAATCATTAAACATATTTATCATTATGCGTGTAAGCTATACAAACTTTTTAAACCAAAACACCATCTTACATAATAAAACTGTAAAAATAATCACATTTCCTATTACAACTGAAAAAATAAACTCTAAAATGTTTATGATTGAAATAATAAAGTTTACTAAAACTTTACAACATTTTATGTTATAAATAATTAACTTTCTTAGCAAATCATTAAACTTTTAACAAACTGAATGAAATTTATTTAAAATCATTAAACTTTTTTACAGAGTGAATGATCTTTCTTTAACTTTTTAACAAATTGAATGGTCTTTCTTTAACCTTTTAACAAAGTGAGTGATGTTTCTTTAACCTTTTAACAGAGTAAATGATGTTACTTTAAAATTGTTAAAACTTTTTTACGAACTGAATGATGTTTCTTTAAAATTGTTAAAACTTTTTAAGAAACTGAATCATGTTACTTTAAATTAGTTAAACTTTTTAACAAAGGAATGATCTTTCTTTAAAATCATTAAACTTTTAACATACTGAATGAAAATTTTATTAAATCAGTAAACGACACTTTTATTCAATCATTTCAACTTTATACTTTCAATCTTTAAAACTGTAGAAACTCCTCAATCTATTACCAGTGAAAATCATTAAACCTATAAAAAAACTACACATCATATTATGCCTGAAAAACTGTTATACCATATGATATTACACTACAATTGTAAACCTGAAAAAAAAAATTAATTAGTTGCATTAGAAAGCATCGCTGTAAGTTTAAATTTATTTGTAAAAATTTCCATTTAGAGTTAAGAAATAAGCTGAATTTGAGTTTATTTACAGGAACAATAGGTGTTGGTGCTAATGATATTGGTGATGTTATAGGAGTATAAATAATCTCTTGTGGTAAAGGTGTGAAAGGAGGAGGTGGGGAAATTAATTTATGCCACAGTGATGGTAAACTTGACTCAGGTGAAATCACAAAATTGAACTCTAAAAACTCCTCCAACTCTGGATATAATAGGTTTTTTGACATATCTTCCCACACATTATTTGAGGTTAAATCTAGTGGAGTGCAACACATATGCATTGGTGATTTTTGTATACGTGCCTCACCTGACTTCATAACTGATTATAAATCTAGAGACTCCAATCTCGAAGTCGTTGACATCGAAGGCATTGAGGTCGATGCTGCAGGCGTCGTTGTACATCTTGACCTCGATGCCACAGGCATGCTGTAGACCTCGAAGTCGTTGACTTCGAAGGCAAAGATGATAAAGGCTTTGAGGTCGACGTTGCAGGCATCGCTGCACACCACGATGCCACAGGCATCATCGTAGACCTCGATACCAGAAACATAGCTGTAGTTTTCGATGCCTCAGGCATCACTGTAGCTCTCGACATCGCACCTGTCACTGAAGACCTCGACGATGAAGACGTGACTTTCGGTCTCGTTAGTACAGCTTTCAATATACTTGGTTTCGATGCTGAAGGCATCACTGTTGGATTCGTCACTGTAACTGTTCTTAACATTGAAGGTGTTGAAAAGAGCAATGGTTGTAGAGTAGATCCACTTTTTTCGTCATCATCCATAAAATCGAATAAATGTTTTGCCAAAGCATCTTACCTGTTCAATAGATAATTAAAATAATCCCAGTTAAAATCTGTAAGTTCTTTATTAAAATCTTGGGTAGATAAGCTAAGAAAATAATCTTCATATGAGCATGACATGCTAAGGCGAACCGAACTGACAAAACAACTGGAAATAGTGGAAGTGGGTGTAGATGCTATAGCCCTATTTATAAATATTTCAAATTCCCAGGTTAACATTCGAGAAGCCTGATTTCTCCCCTCCAACCAGAAGTCAGAAGTCTAAACACACAGCCTCCTCCCTTCCAGCACCTCCGACTTTCTAATATACTCAAGCCAACACCCCAACATCTGAGACAAACCTCTTTGCTAAGTTTCTTCTTCGAAGAATTGGATAACATTTATTTACCACTAAACTAAATTCTGCTTCATAACAAATGAATTATGTTTGGAAGTCAATTACAAGGATAAGCAATTTAATAGAAATAAATGCAGTCAATAAAGCGATATATAATTATAGAAAAACTAAGTATTTTATTACATAAAAACCATTCACACTTGCTATTATCCCTCTTTTTTTCTTCTCTAAGATTGCTTTAATCTTTTTAATGTATTAAAATTAATTTATTTCTGGTTTCGAAACTTTATATGTAATTACTTTTTAATATAATTAAGTATTATGTTTCATAATATTATGACATCAGCTAATATTTCCACAAACATTAAATTTCACTAAAATATTTTTTAAATTCAAAATATATCTTTTCTTAGTCAAGAAATGTGTTATGCTTTACTATCTAATTTTGGTATATATATTCTTATGCCATATATTGTAAACCATATTTACACTAAACATAATATGGATATTTTTTCCATTAATATGTCTGAACATGTTTTCAATTTGGTTAAAATTATATTTTATAAGATATCTTTAAAATTTGTTGGCAGCAGATTGTGTGTACGGGGAATTAAAAGTGGTTTTATAAACATTTTTTAATTTTTATATATGTCTTTGGTATTTCTTTAATTTATTTATATTTTCCTGCATAATGGAGCTTGCAAAGCGAATATTAATTTTTATTAAGCACAAAAGATAATATTATGCTCGGATATTTTCAAACAGCTAGGAAGATATTTTAACCGTGCTATCCTTGACGAGTAAAATTGTTGTCCTGAAGTCTCCTCCACTCCAGGATGGAACTTGGAAGTTTGCTTTGTAAGAAGAGACACTTTCCCTAGGGTATAATAAAACCAAAATGCATTCTATAGGGGTTGTTGGAGTCAGGCTGGCAACCTCTGAGATCTGGGGTTTTTGTAGTTGGTACTATTGGAAAAAGCTTTGAAATTTAACCTTTAAGGTTTATGACTCTGGAGAAACTCGCAAGTCACACTGCTAAGGTTGTAGATCTCTAAACATAATGGTTTTTTTCATGTCTGGAGGCATTGCCAAATGCTATAGGTCTAAGATTTCGAAGCAAGAATAAATTTTTTATCTAATAATGTACGATCGGAAATATTCCAAGTGATTCATTTAAGTTTAAACTTCTATAATATTGAGCACATCTAGCTTTTTCATGTGCAGGAACAAATTTATACATTTTTTAAATTATGTGTTTTATTGGTTATTTCTTTTATGATTATATCACCACCAACTTAAAAACTAACTATTGTACAGCATGTGTTACCCGAAATGGTATATTATATTGTTAGTTATATAAAGTGGCTAGAGTAATTAGTTCCAGAATTTTTCTCTCTCTGTAGAGAAAATATTTTTCTTAGGAAAAACAAGTTCACTTTTAATAAGGAATAGGTTAAATAAAAATGCAAATGAATTCATTTTACATAATATTTATTGACAAAACATATACAATCACAAGATGTTTAAAAAATAATAATTTAACACTGAAGCAGCATAGTATGTTCAAAACAAACACAAGTAACCACAGGATGTCCCAAAATATAACATCAAACACGTACACAATGATTCCAAACACATAAACCAATATAGGAAGTCACAGAATTATTACTTCACGAAACAAAGTCGAAATTGTTTGTTCCAATGTGCTAATAACTTGCATATATTCACTTTACATTTGGATTTCTGTTTACACGAGCATGTCATTTCATTCTCTTGATCCATATTTACCAACTAGCAGATAACATACAAGCAAATACTTTATATATTAAATTTTACCCATCCTAAATAATGCCATATCACTCGAATAATATCTGCAGGTGATTCTGGAGGAGGATCATCATAGTCTGTTTCACACCAGTCAGAGATCATTGCCCAAGTTAGCATTAATTTTAGTTTCCTTCTGTAGAGAAGAATGTCGAATTAGATCCATATGTGTTATGCAATTGTTGGAACGAGGGGTAATTGCATTCTTTTTTAATATCTTTAACTTTCTGTTATACAAACTTTCTAAAATGCATATTTGCTCAATTCCACCTACATATTTCACAATTATTTAGGTAATGTTTGCAAATATCTTCAATATTCTCATACTCTATACACCCACTTTCCCAGGTTAAACCATGATGATGCTTAGTAACTCATGTATTTGTTTTCTTGTATTAGGGAGTTAGATGTTTCCAGTCAAATGGTGGTTTGAAGCTGAATACAGTTGTATGTTCTTTCATGTCGGCAATAGCTATTTCTTTAGTGATAATTTTTTTTTGCAGATTAAAATCCTTGCACATTGCGAAACGTCTCGTCATACCTGTGGTTCATCATCTACTGACTCAATTCATTATTTTCACCAGCATATCTCTTACATTGTAATGTGCTAATCTATCGCGAATTATCAGATTGTAAGCATGTTTATATGCCAGAATAGGTGTATTTGCCGAAATTTCAATTTGTGAATCAATCCTGCTATTTGTAATTTTGCATTCTATTTTGCTTACATCAAACACAAATAACGCTCCTCTACTTTTAAATGTTTTGGGTTCTAGGATCAGTGAACTATTGTTGTTATAAGTTTCCTGAAACTTTGTATACGTATAATAGGAAATATGGAATTCGCCATTAGTAAATTTCATATTTAAATCCACATAGAGGCTAGCTTGACTGTTTAAATACAGTTTAATATTTTTCATATCACAATTATCGAATAGTGATCTTTCAGCTTTTAAATTGTATTGTCAATTTGTTAGAAAACAAATGACAACATATCTTGATTTTTCTGATGAAAAAATTGATTTCACACTCCACACTATTTCTGAGCTAACGGTAGAGTGGGAAAAACCTTTAAACCCCACGTTCGTGAGTGTTAATGTCAATACATGGCATCAAACATTCCACACTTCTTAATTCAAATGTTACACCTTCCTTGTTATTTTGCTTACATATATGGCATTATATACATATATGGCTGTATCATATATGGCATTCAAATGTGTATTGCCAAATAGAATAACTAATTCTTGTTTAGCATTTAATATGACGTGTGAGTAGTCTTCAGCAAAGCCCAAAACCATATTTAATGGTATAACAACTTTGTATTTTCCACTTGGGTTTATTTGTAGTGAGTAATCACAAGCATTGCTCCACCCAGCCATAAACCCTGTATAAATATTGTTTACACTTCCTGAGAGATAGTTTTTTATCGTGAAAGTAATTCCAACATCTCGTGTTTGATCGATTTCCACTGCATTTAGGAGATATACAATTCTATCTATTAAATGATGTATTCCATTTCTTACTATTATTGTAGTTGTTGGATTACTTGCATCGGCTGTCTTTTTAATTATTCCACTAAGCCTTAAATTTGATTTCGATGGTAATGTGTAAATATCGTGATTTCATATTGAAATCCTTATTTCCGAAGGAAATGCATACGGGCCTGCTCGGAATGGTTCATACACATGTATTTCTGTATTGGTGATTGCGTTTTCATAACTGATTGGTTCTTCAACGTTATGTATGTCATCCATTTCTATTAACCGTGTATCCTAATTCTTTCAAATACAATTTGTTACCTGATAACTTAATTGAAGTGAGAGTTTTATGCTTGCATTTATGTATTTTTATATTTCCTTTCTTCGAAATATGTTACTTAGTGTCATAGTTATTAAACGATTCGCCTACTTGACGTCCAAATTTAATATTCTACACAATACCCATTATGTTTGTAATGCGCAATGGAATGCAACAGTTTATATAGCTTTTTTTAATGTAAACAGGTGGTAATTTCTTCATTTCTAAAATTAATAAATATACTGTCTTCATCGACAATTGTAACAACAGTTTCATCAACACAATTCAATATTACTGGATGATATATCAAAGTATTTGGTTTCTCAATTATTTTATATCCTGGAGCCACAGAACACGTGAATTCATGTAGTGCATTTGTCGGTTTTCCATTCATATATGAACCACCTACAATATTAACATTTATACGACATACATTTACCGATAGTATATTAACCTATTTTAATGATTCATGTATTTTATTAGCTGAATATACTCTCTGTTCGTGACCTAACACATTTGCAATTGAATTGTCTTCAGAGAAATAGATATCGATGTTACTCTACATTGTACTAGTTAACGTATTTGGATTTCCCCATAATCGGAAATGTACATCTTCATGTAATACTGTTTTAATGAATGTTTCTAAGTCATCCAAATCATAAGATCCTACCGGCATCATAATATTGTAGGTTTTTTCACCAATATTAACCATAAATGATTGGTTATGCATATCAATGTTTGGTATGCTGTTGTAAGTAATGAATTCTATTAGACTTATTTGCCATTTACCATCTAACTCCAATGCAGGGAAATATACAGCATGCAAATGCGACAAAAATTTCAACTTAATATCAATATAATTGACATATTACGATTATGTTTATACAATGTTTATACAATTGCACTTATATGTCCAATTTATAGTCAAAAACATAAATATAAATGCCCACAATGGATTGTATTTGGTAATTGTTCCATTTTGTAATTGTACCTGAATTGCATGTTTTTTTAAAAATAATCACGTGTTTAAATTGGTGGATGTAAATCGCCGAAACTGTCGTATTACAATGAATGGTTTATGTTCTTAATTAATGCAACCCAATGCATTCCTTCTTTTGGTATCGAATCTAAATTAACAATCATAGATTCACAATGATTTGGTTTCTTTGGTAAATCATCTCCCATATACACACCTCGGAAATAGGGAATATCCAGTTTCTTTATAAGTATGTTAATATCGTTGTTTGTTAATGTACATTTTGAAAGACTGTTTAGGGCTTTCTGCATTTTTTTCCACATTTGGAGATTTTTCATCTTTATCTAACTCCAAATGGTTTCAAATACATTCCTATACCTTTCGGTTTAACTGCTCTACTAATTGCCGAAACTCCTCCGATGATTGCTCCAAGTGCTGTTAATGCTGGAAATAGCAATGGAATGATACTTCCTTTCTTTGTTTTTTGTTTGGTTTTACATTTTAAGCCCATGTCTTTTGTCATCTTTGCATGCATAATTTTATCAACAACCCAAGCTCCAAGCTTTTCACCTGTACATGTATATGAATTCTTCCATATATTTGCAGCTTTATCAGCTAGAATTGTACTCACTATATGTCTTTGTCTCAAATTGTTTGTTCGATCATAAACTATATTGTGTTCTTTACATACGTTAAGCAGAGAGTTTTTTCCTTGATTGTTCCGTGCCAAACGTTTGGCAAGTTTAGTACTTTGTCTGCAAATAATTGTACTTTGTTAAATGCAATTCAAATGGTAATTTATTAATCAATGTATTCAATACACCACATTATTTTCTGATATGTTTAGTATGATCCATTTTTTTCAATAGAACCCGAGCATATATATAGACATAAGTTTATAGTTTTTATGTTAGTACATTATGTAATACTGTGTAATTGTGCAGATATAAAGGTTATAAAAACAAATGTACATGTGCATTTAATTGTAAATATGATAGAAAACATAATTGAACAGAAACATGGCATTCTTTTACCAACAAATATACTATGTATAATAAGTGGTCCTTCTTCATGTGGAAAAACTTGTGTTATTATGTCTCTGTTGGAACATCAGGGGCAGTGGTAGTGCAGTGGCCAGCGGGCTCGTCTCCCACCAGGGTGATCTGGTTTCGATCCCCAGCAGGTTTGCTCCTGGATTTCCGCATGTGGGAATTGTGCTGGATGATACTGCTTGCTGGTGAGTTTTCTCGGGGTAGTATCGTTTCCCCCACCCTTGCATTGCAGTGCTGCTCCATCCTAGGATATCATTTCATGTCATGTTAAGGAGATGACAGGCACCTACGGGTTCCAGCTGGAAAGCCTGTCACTTGGAGGGTGTTGCCTTGTCCTGGGTCTACCCCATATACATTTATTATTTATGTTGTAACATGTAAATGGTCTTAAATATGAAAATGTATATGTGCTTCCTAAAACAATGCAAGAGAAATATCAATTATTAGTGACAATTTTGTTGCTAGTTGAAGGAATGTGATATTTCCCTTTTACAAATAAAGAAGACATTGTGCCTCCGAATGAATCATTACCCAATTCCATATTTATTTTTGATGATGTTTGGTGTGAACCTCAGGTTGAAATACAATATTTCAGTTTTGGTTGTCATTAGAAAGTTGATTGTTTTTATCTATCGCAAATTATGTATGTATACCAAAACATAATTTGCACTTTAATGCAAATATAGTAATTGTTTTTAAAATGTATAATATTAACCTGCAACATATTTACAATGATCATGTTTTAGGTGATACGACCTTTACAAAGTTTAAAGAGATGTGTGTTTTTATTGTTGTAAATACAACTACAGGTTTTTAGTGATTGTATCAATACTTCCCTTTTATAAAGGCAAATATAGGTCTTGTTTTGCCAGTTTTTTACATCCAGGCGAAGAACAATGAGTATTTCAAATTTTGGGAATAGCTGAATAAAACACAATCTTTACAATAGCTGTTTAACAAAAATTGCGATGTCAATTCTGATTTGAAAGGCCATATATTATGTAATATGGGTATGGCTGTGAAAGATAGCGATGTGGTAAATAATCATTACATGGAAGACTTAAACACTATTATGCTAAACGTTTTTAAATTGTAATCAAACAATATTGAAGAGAAATTAATTAAGTTATGGGATTTGAATGATTACGTTTATAAAAATGCAAGTGTAATTACAAACATTTTATAAAATATTAGTTTTGATATGAAGGGTAATGAATTTAGAATAGAAGAATGATTAAAAGGATTTAGCAAAGAATTTAATGATATTACAAACATAGTGTTTACAGCACAACATACAGAAATGCAAGAAAATTTAAGACTTGTAATAAATGAAGTGGTAAGCAATACTATTACTAAACTAGGATGCAAATGGAACAAATAATGGAATATATAAATGATGAATTCATTAATAAAAATCTGGTTTAGTTATGCAAACAGTTTTGAGAAAACAAAAAAATGATTTGGAAATAATAATAAATTATTTTATAAATGTTTTGAAAGCTAAAATGTAACAAAATAAGATGCTGTTTTAGGTAAAATCGATAAGATTGAAAAAAGCACAAACTAATCGACCTAGTGTAACAGTTAGTCGTCCTACTACAGCTATTCGAAATGCAATGATGTAATTTATAAATAAATAGTTTGAATTTAATGTAATATAAACAAAACATGTCCACCTCTGCTTCAGAATTACATAACATTATATCTGCTGAGAAAGAGAAATATTTACAAGCCAAACAAGTTCGTATGGAACAGGATGTTTATACGAAGAAATATTAAAACCTGTAACAACTAGAATTGATGCATTGCATTCTGTATTGAATAAGCCTATTGAAATAGTTTTGGAATTTAAAACTGAAAAAGAACCTTTAACAAAGAAGAAAAAAAAAGCAACCCCTTTCTCATTTAACACAACATGACTTAGGTTTAAAACAATCTTCATCTATGCACGATACAACATTTGGTGTTTATCGAAATGACAACATCTGTTTCTTGGAATATTCGGTAATAATATTTCTGCCTGGCAATAAAATTAAAATTGGTGATTACATAACAGATGTGAGTCAAGGATTTTTTAAATCATTGTTTAAAAACTTTCTAAATGGATATTCCGATACTGATTTGCAAAAATATAAAGATCTTATTCGTCGAACGAATGCTAACATTTGTCCAGGAGATGAAAACCACTCGAAAATACATTTAATAACCTATATTGTTTTAAGTGGAATACATAAAGATGAAGTTGGTGATCGTTTTTCTCCTGTATATTGGAACAATCCTAATTAATTGGTTGATAGATTAAAACTTCTCATCGTTTTGAGAGAGTCTGAGAATAATTCACATACAAACAAAATTGTTTCTATTATTGAAGAGTTGAAAGAAAAGTGTTATATTACCAATGAAATTTAGTAATATTTCTGAAGAGCTTCACACTCCTGCAAGGATAAGATATCCTAGAAGAAGAGTTATAACTCTTGGTTTAAATGATCCTTTTTAAGCCAATTTGTTTGAAATGTCATTGCTTTCCAAATACAATAATGGATACAAGTAAATTTTAACAATAAGAGACGTTTATTCAAAGTATGGTTGTGCTATACCATTGAAAAACAAAACTGGGAAACAGGTTCCTGATGCAATGAATATCGCTTTGAAAAAAGAAAGCCAAATTTTCTCCAAACTGATTGAGGAACCGAATTTTTTTTACACAGTTCCAGAAACTAATGACTGAATATGGTATTAATCACTACACAACATATTCGGAGCTTAAAGCCAGTGTTGTGGAACATTACAAAAATTTGACTAAGCAGTTAATATTAACATTTCACATTGAGAGGGACTTACAAATGGGTTGATGTTTTGCCTGAAATTGTTAGATTTTATAATTCCAGATATCATAGAACTATCAAAATGGGCCCAAAGAAGTTATGGACACTAGTTTAATGAAAACTATTTATGATAATGTTTAAGTCATCGACAAAAGAAAACCGAAGTTCAAATTTGGCAAATTTTATGTATCTCGAAGCAGAAAGGAATCTTAGAAAAAAAATTATAGTTAATTGGTCTTATGAAATATTTAAAATTATTTCAATTCAACAAACACATCCCAGAGTGTATTACCTTGAAACATATGGCAGAGAACCAATAAAAGGTGGATTTTACAAAGATGAACTGCAAAAAAAAAGTCAGTTCTCCAAATGAATATTATGTTCATAAAATCATTAAAAGGAAAAAAAAGATATGTCCTTGGTTCGATGGAGTGGTTTCTCAAAGGCACATGACTCTTGGGTTAAGAATCAAGATCTTAAAAGATTGTAATACAATGTTTGTAAAATTATGATACTAAATAAAATTTTTTAAATTATATTGTATATGTTTGTTTATTTATTAATAAACCTATAGATAGATAATGGATTTAGAATTTATTCTAGAATCAATCCTTTTTTTGATCTGATTACCATTTCATTGGATTAACATTTGAGTGATAATCCTGTGTGTTTAAATCATTTTAATTATAGATTAATTTATATTTTTTTCTAAAAAGAAGTCTTTCTGGGGAGACTGTAAAATTTCCCAAAACCATTGCCTAATACAAAGAAAAGGGTATATTAATACTGCATTAACGGTCGGATTCAAGGCTGTAAAGAGAGACGATAGAAGAACGAGAGAGATAGGACTTAACTTGGGTCAATGTTTATTGTGTGTTCCTAGCATCACTTTCATGTAGTTTTTCTTAAACATCCGGATTGGGTTTCGACAACCATACACGTAAACTTGGGTTCCGGTGTTAGAAATGTTGTGATTACAATTCCTTCATAGCATTAAATTTGATACTAATAACAATGAAAGAAATTAAATTACTTTTCAGAAAATTACATGAAAGTTTTATAAAAAGTTTTCACTTCGGCATGCGGGTGTTGATAGGTTTCGATACAAGAAGTGTTAAAATAATTTATCGTGATAGGGAAAGTTATTCGGAAACAATAAATTGCATTTCTGTAAATACAGTTACATATCTACTGGTATTATTTTGAATCTAGTTTATTAATGTTAGGGAACAAGTTTTCAGCACAATTTCTTAGATATTTATTCTACGTAAATAATTGTTCAGATACTTGAGAGTCTAAATGCGAGAATTTCTTCGAACATTGTCGGCCACAAACTTTGAAGGATGTCAACCAACTCAAGGTATGGCGAGTCGGAGAAGGAGCGGGTGTGGGAATAAGTATTCCTCTCATAGAACTGGACAGAGCAGATTTTTTAAGGGAGAGTCCACAATTCATGGGTAAAGCATAGTTTTGCAAACAGGTCACCACTTTGGAAGAGTCCAACTTTGTATCTTAAGGGGCGTCTGGCAGTTGAAGAGTCATTGAAGTTGTTGTTGGACAAAATACACATTATGGGCTGACGGTGAAGTGAAGGGGTTGTGGGCCATGGGGGGGGGGGGTGGTCTTGGATCGACAGCGTGACTTTGGACAGAGCATCCCTCTTAAAACGAACTCTGCGTTGGAGGGATGGGGGAAACATAGCCGAAAAACGGTCTCTGGGGTTTGGCTCCATGGAGGGGGAGTTATTACGTGACCTTGGGAAATAACTCTCTTTTCACACAAAATCATCTTCTGGATAAGGGGAGGGAGAGGGATGTAGTCAGTAGCGACACAGAGGCTTCTCGCTGGTTTCCACCATGTTAGTTCTTCGCCAAGCTTCCCCCTCCAATGACACGACAATGGATCTCTCGAATTCACTGGGATTCGGAGTGTGATAGCTCCGATTCTCGTTAAGCGATATCATGTGCTCCGGGTTCAGATCACGTCCACAGTCTTCTTAAAATATATTGTATAATATTTTTTTATAAGTTTCTAATTTACCGGGAAAAATTATAAATTTCCATGTGATAGGGCATTTTTGACGTAAACCCCATTTATGTGTTTGGTAGATGAATCTTGGTATGATTTTCAACTGTCGTTTCGGTCCTAGTGCCGTGAATTTCACACACTTGATGGGGAAAAAAAGTTTGTAGTATGTCCGTTATTTTTTAATGATTCACTTTTGTCAAGTAGTGTTATTTTTGTACATTCACATAGTTGTGTAATTGTTTCATTCACGTAGTTGTAGGACGAATAGTGCAATCAAGTCTTTAATAGTAGCTTGGTAGGGAAATAGATTCTGTCAGTCGTAAATTTCTATTCATCCGCGTTCCAAGTATATATAACAGCTTATAAGATGGCGCACGTCATACGATCCAGTCATTCATTGACTGACCTCCGAGACAGATGGATGTGATTTGGGAGAGCTCCTTGTGTGATTTAATTATGTGTTTTTTTAATTCGTTGTTAATTCAAGTAGTCTAATTTATATATTAGTATGTGCATCGTAAACATAATTTTTATCCATTTGTCATGCAAATTGTATTCACATCTATTTCCGAGTAGCTATAACCTTAGTCACATGTCAGCCTCCGACCGCGCTCCACACACACACACACACACACACACACACACATATATATATATATATATATATATATATATATATATATATATATATATATACAGCATCAGGCTCTAGACATAAACTTGCTTCATGATCCACTAACCTCTGAGGTGGACGGATGTGTTTTGAAAGAGGTGCGATTTCATTATGTGTTTAGTCATTTTCATGCACTTATGTTCGTTTGCCGTTTTGTATTTTCATTAAAATTCCCGAGTTTTTTTCATCTCAGTCTATAATCAAACGTAGGTTATGTTTGCTCTCAACATAGGTTATAAGTTGATGTAAATGCTATATCCAAGTCATTGCTTCACTGAGCTCCCGAGCGAATGGACCTATATTAAACGTTTTCTTTTTTACGTGTGTTAATCAATTAATTTCTATAAAACATATGGATTCCATTTCAGAAGTTCCTCACAGGCAGACAGACGTGTATCATGTCAGGTATGTGCAAGAGGCGTCAAGTAGTGTCACATATATCTTGTTATTGTGTTCATTAGACATTTAATTTATAGAGACACCAGATGTTATTCATGCAGTTGTGTTCGTTCATTATACATCTCTTGTGTAAATTATATTCCTAACATACAGCTCGGGGTAGTAAAATCATGTTGTAGATGTATTCACCTCTTTACGTTTAATTGATTTTCACTATGTAATAATTTCATACTGGAGACTCATGTAATTGCACTTGTTTTTTTTATGAGACCAGAAGGTAGTTATACTTCTCTCTCTCGTGATATTTAATCATATGTAGAACTCGTTTAAACACTCATAATTTCTCTTATGCAACACTGTTTTTCATTTGGGATAATTGGTTTGGTTGGTTTATCCTGTCTTAGTACAGCCGGTACATATGATTTTTGGGTTCTAAAATATTCAACATTCCATTCTAATTAAAACCCCATGCTTCACCGGCGTAAAACTCGAATGGGTTAGAGAAGGCCCGAAACGGAATGAAAGAATTTTATTTGCACACTTTGCGTACTGCTTAAGTAAACGAAACTGCCTTGTGATGGCCGCCCTCGCTCCAGCAGGTAACCTAAACGAGTTTAGTTGAAAATACTGTTAACTTTCACAAAAATGGTAACGTGGCAACGTATTTTTAAAACAACTGACACGTCCGCAATTGTTACTTAAAGATATGCACAAAGTAGCTTACAGTACATCGAGAACGATACAATGTTACGGTGATAAATTGGAAATACATGTTCAATGTGCGAACTTAATATGTCCTAATCTCAACATCCGAAATGTAAAACGTGAAATATGGTATATAAGAACCAAGTGCAGAGGCTGACAATTTGAATAGAAGGCAAAAGTAAATACTAGGTTTCGTTTTTACTCAAAGTAAATGTGTGGTTGCATTCGACCTAAAAGTAAATACTACATTACATTTATAAATTAAATACAATCAAAGTTTAATTTCTTTTCTTCCGAAACAAATTGTCTGGTTTTATTTTCCTAAGGTAAATTATAATTTTCCCCTGAAAATAGTGTGCGATGCAAAATTTAATTCTACACGCAACAGTCTGCAACTTTTACCCGGGTTAAATTTTAGGTTTATTTTACTTGCATATCTTGTGTAAACATGTCCACATTTTCGAGACACAAAACATATCAAATACAAAATAAAGATAGATATATACTTGAATATTACATTTAAAAAACTAGGAGATAAACTGCATATATTAGTTAAGAGCTCTAACTGAACTCATTTTATGTCCCAACACAATTATAAACAGAAGACAAGAGGCAAGTGCTGCTATATTAGCGCTGGCAAAATGAAAAATGTCGTACCCCACCTATTGACATTCTCAAGGCTGGCGCCACAATCAATGCTTAAATATTATTCGAAATTCTGATCACGACAGAAATACAACTTAACAGTAACCTTAAGCCCTGTTTGACTTTAATATGTTACAACTTAAACAGGGGTAATTTGCTAAATTTCCTCAATTTTACATATGGGTAGTGTATTAACAGAAGTGCCTACAAAATAACCGAATTTAACTACAAATTAAACTAACTTCAGGCACTTATACGGTAGCAGTTACCATCTGCCAAACCGGAGATTCGCGACTAAAGCATCTGGTGCCCTGAAACTCAACTATTTTATAAAATTACAAAATATAAAAGAATGCGAAATTTTAGTACGTTGTTATACCAAAGCGTGAAATTTTTAAGTACTTGTTACAAACAATTATTTGCAAACATGATTCTAAATATTTTATCATATATCTGCAACTGAAATATTGTGTATTAACACCACCTTATTTTAGAAAACATACATGTTTATGTAACTCGATTTTTATAATAAACTTGGAGGCTACAAAACTTGCTCGATAAAATTCAATGTTAGGCCTAGTTTCACACATCACACACCAAGGTTTTGTAAAATTACTATGTAGCATTACAACGAGAATTTTGTTACTATTCTCCAGAGAAGTCCTTGAATAAAATACAAAACAATGACATTGCAGTTCATATGCGAAATCCCGACATAAACTGGTATTCACACTTAGGTATTATGAAATATATTAGATAGGAATCTGACACGTTCTTTTTATAATCTTTCAAAACAATGCCATTCAGTCTGTTGTGGAGTGCCTTAATTAGAAAAAAATATGATGCTTTAACTCTGACACAGTAATAGACATTTAACAATTTAGTAGAAAAATCTCATGTGCACAGCTGTAAGATACAAATGACATCTATCTAACGCACCATTCGGTTTTGAAATACAAATTGAAACGTATAAAATATTGGGTCATTAAAACAATTTAAAATCAAATTCCATGGTATTTTCTTACAGTATTTGGTTCACTGATAGTCAGAAAATAAATTCCTAAATTACAAGAAGCTAAAAATTATGAACGTATCTGCTTTTTAAATGTTTGGAAGGGAAGGTCAACATTGACAGTTAGTGTTGTTCTAAGTCACAGTTAAGATATCAAAATTGGTTAGAATACGTCTTCTATACTTATCCATATTACATTCCTATTCGCGTTTCATTTATTATCCCTATTTCTGAATCAGCGAAAGAGAAGAAATTATATTGCGTGAGGTTTTATTCAGGCATTAGGATATGCGCATTAATATTGCGTCAATAATTTTATCCCAGACTAAAATAAATCGGAAACCGGTTGTGATGAAATGAAAAATGTGGCATTGCAACAGTTTAAAATGAATATAAATTTTTTGCCAAGCTTTCTTTGCTTATTAATATATTATTTCATAAACACGATCTGGAGCCAGACTAATTCATATCTGAGTACATGAAGCTGCTCCGTGTGCCATCAAACACCTAATACGTACACATGAAACATAGGTAATTACCAAGCTACAATACATACAGTAACTCGACAACAAAACATAAAGTGTTCAGAATATGTTCTTTTAGTAATAATTCGTTAAAGTGAGAGAAATTTGATTGAAATTGATTGCATATGTTGCAAAGTTCTTGTATTATGCGAGACATCAAATCGATAAAAATGTATGCCCGTAAGGTCTTATAAATTGGCTGGCGTAGTCGGAACGTCTGACAACATTCAATGCCCCAGGACCCCTGGGTTAATATATAAACAAGGAACGAAATAAAAAAAAGGACCAGCGTAGAAAGCAATGTTTAACTCACCTTGATCTTGAGTATTGAACTATTTAAAAAAAAAAAAAAAAACTCTAGGAAAAACTCTGCTCCGTGATCTTAATTCGTTCGAAAAATGAGTGTATCGGCAGCAAGTATAAATCAGACTGACTGTGGGAATATATTAAAAGTAGAGCTAAGCACAAACATACGCGACTGCCTCTTCTTTTCTTTCTTCGAGATAATTAAAAAATACCAGACGTAATCGTCATTGAATATATATATAAACTTAAATTCATTGTTGTAATGTGCTAAAAAAAACTGACACTTTAACGGGTTTATAGAAAATGTTTCAGCAAACAATTATTTTGCGGAAGTCGAACCACTTCTATAGAGAAAGTGCCCTCTACCTTCATCGGTTGGCACTAAATTTGAAATAAGTAGTGTTAATACTTCTTCAGGAATGTGTGACATACTGTCGATCCAATGGTAAATTTGCGAATTTGCAGCTTGTAGGAAACTAAGAGTATAATGTGGTTTCCATCGTTATTATTCAATTCAAACTGTGAGCACAAAAAACTTGCAACTACGGTAAATTTACGAACAGTCACGTCAGTATCTTTACCACAGAATCTTCAGCCGTAATTTCTGAAAGTAACTGTGGTAAAAGTATGTACGTGTATTTTCAGAGAATTTTAAATTCAAGGAGTTTATAGTTTATAGTAATGGGCAACACAGTAGATTAGTTTGTTTATTTCAGTTTGATACGACATCCTATCAAACGTTTGATAATAATTAGAACAAGGAAACCTGTTATGTCTGTTGTTCTGTGGGTAAAACGGTAAGTTCATAAGAACATAATGTTTCCAAACTATGTACCATAGATAATGAAATACCTTGTTCACCCCTAATTAATGATTAACTAAAAGTGAAATCCATGTGTAAATTAAAAACCTTTAATGATTATTGATATCAAAACAAATAAAATATGTAAACTCCAATGTGTTTCAGTAAGGTATTTCGTGATGCAGTAGATGGAAAACTATTTCAGGAAAGTGGAATTGCTTATTTACAAATAATTGTATACATTGCAATTATGATCTGAAATAAAATTTCAGACCATCAAAAATTTGAGGATCTCTTTATTGAGACTTAAATTCTAGATATCACACACTCTCTCTCTCTCTCTCTCTCTCTCTCTCTCTCTCTCTCTCTCTCTCTCTCTTTCTCTCTCTCTCCCTCTCTCTCTCTCTCTCTCTCTCTCTCTCTCTCTATATATATATATATATATTAAAATAGGAGGTGTGCCGTTAAAGATACTGTTTGCAAATCTTCATTATAAATTATCGTAATTATATAACACAGTAAATTCACATTTTTATATCGACTGCTCATCATGTACAGGAAATGAATGTTCATGTCATATGATAATTGTCACCATGTAGTGACTTTTCACACCTAAAATTTCAAAAATAATCGTATCAGATTAAAAAGGAATGCAAGCAATTCGTTAACTCATAATTCGGTAGCACATTTCAGACAAAACTACATTTATACTTCGTCATGGTTTCTACTCGATATACTTCCCCGCTTTGTGCACGCAATCCATGCATGTATGTCACCGTAGTCGATCGAAGTTCTCGTTTCACGTCATAGTGCTGTGTAAATATGCCGTAACCGTCTGTGAATACTCTCCCTGGCAAGTAGGGGTTATTTATGTTTCTTTCGCAGCCCCTCTACCAATATTTCTCTTCTAGTGTTTCAAACAAAAACCATCTATCCTTCCCCATCCTCTGCTCTACTGGAAATTATTTTCTACTTCATAAATTACATGCGATTTTGCAATTACTTTCTGTCAAGGAGATTTACGGTGCCTGTGCCCCCCCCCCCCCAACGCTTCATTTTAGTTCAGTTTAGGTTATCATGGGAGGTAACCATGTGGCCTCAATCGTGGTCATGTTTGCACCTAGCCCAGTAAAGCCGCAAGCAAGTGCCCTAGCACGCTTAGGTGTACAGAGCTCAGCTCTGAGACGCACCTATATCCCATTCATACCTAGGACCTCCGACTATCCTCGAAGTTTAAGGTATGTTAGAAAAAAAAGTAGTTTGTTTCCCCAGTTCCACTCCGTGTACCACCGGCACAACTTGGAGCACAGCAACCCGGTGCCGGGTGAAATAGTGCGAGGCTGTCGGCGGGTGATCCAGGTCAACACCTGGTGCTGCAGTAGAGGGGTGGGCAATCGTGTACGCGAGCACAATCACGGGGGGTAGTGTTTCCGCCCTTGCGAATGGACCTCGTATCGCCTGCTGAGGACGCTTAAGAGTGGGAGGGGGAGGGGCGGTGCGAGTTTGTCGCGAAGACCCCCCGTCGAGGCTACTCACCGCCGAACCGATACAGTAACACTAGCCCGTCTCATTCAGAATAGCTCGCGCGGGCTCTCTTTTGTGGTGCGGCAGTTCTTGTCGCCTCCCCGGCCACCCTTTTGTACCCTCCGACGTGAGTTTCGCCAAGGGGGTATCATCGGCGTCCTTTCTCCTCTCCTCCCGCCGAGTAACCTATCTGCGACCTATTTCACCTCCCCTCCTTCTCTACCTCTAGTATTTAAAAGCCTTCCCCTCTCTCCCTTACACCCGCTAGCGGTGACATTGTGACCGAACAGAAGCCAAAGAGGTCTAGAAAAGGTGTCACATGATGGCTGGAATCTGCGGTTTCCTTCTGGTGTTCGTCGTGAAAGGACGCGATACTCGAGTGCCAACGTCGGCGTCGTCCTCTGCCTCTCGATGACAGGGGAAGCGGGGCGAACACGAGAGGGGGGAGAGGGAGCAACACAATTTCGCGACAAATGGGGTGAAGAATAGGGGATGATTATCCTGCTGCCCGCTGGTTAATGACACAGAGGAGTTTCGCATTTACCGATAGCCATGGGGTGGAGGAAGAAGGGTGAGGATTGTGCCGGGCATGTGTGTGTGGAAAATACATTCAGTGTGTTGGAAAAACACGGCGTTGTCAAGAGGGCGTGGGTGAGAAAGAGCCTGCAAAGGGGGTTCCGCTAGGTAGAAGCGTGGTCTCCCGGGAAAAAAAAAGTGGGGAAGGGGGAAACAACAGTTCACGAACTCCTCGTCCCCCCCTCTTCATTCACACAGTCCCACAGCATTCAGCCAGAAATGTTTTCGTCACTATTTCCGGTGTTCTCCGATTTACAAATTGATCCGAATGTTTGCCCAAACAGCGGAAGAATGCAGAGAGGAAATTCTACAGGTTTTGGACTCATATATTATATTGTGGGGAGAGGGTGAGGGACATCGTAGATTCCTAATGTTGCATGCATATACTATTTCTTACAGAAATATTGCAATTAATTGAGAAAAGTGTGTGCTGTAAATGTCTGGGTAAGTCTTAGCATTCCTGAAATTTGTTGTAATTATTGAATAAGGCGGTGCGCTTTTCATATTAATTTACGTTTTCTGAAATTTAAAAACAGCATTATCACACAGATTCTGTGTTTCAGTTCGTTTGCCTCCATCCAGATGTGAAGAGCGAGGACCAAGACATCTGCCGTGAAAAAAGACTATCTGTTATGTCTTAAATTTTGGAGTTGTAGCTTAAGATACATTTCATAGCATGTCAGTTCAGAGTAATTTTATTTTCTCTGGCCAATTACGTTACGAGGTGCCGTACAGTCCTTTGTTTTGATAAATTTGCTTCTGGACGAGATAAACTTGGTTTTCCATTTGCGACACTCATGAAATACCGGGATTAACAAATTTTTTTACTTATTTACTTTTTTCCCAGTGCCAGAAAAATGTATATTAGGTAAATAACGGCCTAATCGTTTATTAACTGTTACCACGAATATATTGCTGTTTCAAATAGTTAACCAAATTAGAATCTTTTCTTCCTGAAAAACAATTCCGTGTAGCAAGTCAACAATCTCAAAATATTTTTCGCCTGTTACGCTTTGTTGGTTGTATCTAAGTTCGTAGAAGCAAACGTTTGACTGAACATGCAATTTACTGAAAAGCCAAAAGAGAGATTACAAATATTTCTAAGGCATCTACCTCCCAAATGCAAATGCCTGGAAAATTCTAATATAATAGCCAGTTACGGCAGATAGTTTGTAAAAATTTTCGAAGGAAAACATCGTTTTCGCAGTATACGTACTCACGGTGTTTCGTAGTTCTTTGCGTGAAATTTTATGGAATTAAAAAACGATCGTCATGGTATAGTTAGCTTGGCAAAGGTTTTGGAAGGCGATCGTTTTGGCTTCGAAAATGTATTAAACTGTCTATTAGACAAAACAGCTTAAAGCAACACAGGTACCACGTTCCTAACATTTAGTATAAAATGACTTTATTAACACAAATAAAGTATTCCCCCCTGAATTTTCCAAGTATATGAAATGTATACGCACATGATTTAATGCTTTTATGAACATACTATATGCCTGCGACGTCTTAAAACGTTTCTTGTATGTTTAGTTCATGTGTAATTATTATTATCTCATTCAAATTACCACATAAATGCTCAGCTATGTTTAAAAACAATGGACAATGTCATCGTAAACTTTAAAATGAACATTTTGAATTTTGCCTAACCTAGTTTAGGGTACAAAAACTCCCACTTATGATATTAGAAACCCTAATGAATTAATTAATAAATTCTTATTACGTAAAGAAAAGCTTTTACATTTATTACATAGAATTCGAAAATAGTCATTATAATTAAATTTACTTGTCACATAAAAAATGTTTACCAGGCCCATTGCTCAGATGGTGTTGATTTTTACAGACTAAGTAGTAACAATAAATCTTAGTTTTATTATAGGAGCTGACATAACCGCAACTTAACACTGATATGAAATAAAGAGGAGCAGACTTCGTATTATGAAGTTCGCCTAGGCATCGCACATACACAATACTTTTCACAGAGAATTTTTACCTGGTTATGTGTTAAAGAAACGATAAATTTAGCACAGCCTGTGTCCATTCCTTTCACTTCTCGACAACGGTTAGTAGGAGCAAGTCACAAGGCGTGGAGACTTTAACGCACGAGTAAACGATAAGCTTCTGTGCCGACACCAATGGGACAAACCTTTTTTACTGTCAAAAAAAATTCTGGGAGACTGCAGCGCATCAGTGCGTTAGAATCCCTTTTACGAACCTTTTCTGTGACCTACTACGTGAGATAAATCATTTATCTGAATCTTTGTATGTTAGATACAATGCATGATAGATACATGACGCCTGAACTTACGAAAAAAAAAAAAATATTGGCAAGGAAGCTAATATGCCGGTAAGGTAACGAAATTATTAAAAGGTTAATATAAATGTGTAATTCTCTTGAACAGACCTTTAATTCGCATGCTTCTGACTGACAATTTGCAAGTTTGGGCTATAATTTTTTTATCTAGCTCTGGAAAATCCGATGGGAGTTTCTGGCGATTCAGAACATGGGTTTTATTCGGATCTCAATAATTTCCAGCTATTATAAAAGTAATAGTATTCGTGTAACTATGCACTAAACTTTGTTGCAACATCGAAGAGATTTTAAACGATGAAAGAGCATACCTGGACTACCATTTTATCCAAGTTAATCATTTGTAACACAGGAATTTCCACCTTAAATTTATGAGCTGAAGATCTCTCAACTTATTCTTCAGTCTAAAAAAATACTAAAATCTTTGAACTATTACAGCGCGCTCTACAAATTGATTTAATTTGCACTGATTTTAATAGGTTATGTTTCCAGATGGGTACCTCTACTGCCTGTTGGAACGCGGTCGATTTTTTTTCGATTGCACTATAGTTCAGCTAAACATTGTCCCGGCCGGAGCGAACCAAGGAAGGGTTTCCGGAACAGTTAGGCTGACAGGAGAAGGGAAACTGTAAAGCCTCTGGATGTAATCTCGTCAGCTCGCTAGCTACGTCGCAGCAAACAAAGCGTAAGCAGATTATCTTCCAGCGACAAGCCCGGTTGTCGGCCGCAAGTCTGTTCAACCTTTAATTGCCACGTTCAGCTTTCACTAGAAGCTATTCGTGGCGTGTTAGCGTACAAATTCTTTGTCGCTTACTTTAATTCTGTTCTGATACAAGTGATCTGTGTGTGCTGGCGATTATTTTCAGGACACATGTTTAACACGGATATTACTGTTGTAATAAAAGGGTGTTAGAGGTTTCATAGAACACCATTTCATGTTCGAGAAACCATGATTTAAAAAAAATGGTATTTGTTACCGTATTGTAAACGCTCCTCGAAAACGATGTACTTATTGGCTCCATAACTTACGAATGCTTTACAATGGAATGTAAAGGAAAACTCCAATTAAGAAGAAAAAGGTGGCATTTCATTTTAATGATATACGACTGTACGAGCAGCTACGATATGTAGTGAGTGGGAGGGTGAAACGAACCGATGACAATACAAGGTACGATTATGATCTTATACTTAATGTTAATGCTGCAGACTGTTCACGATAAAGTGATCACTTTCGAAATCAACCTTATAAAAATGTCACTGCTCTTATCTGCATATATTTTAACTGGTGCGCTGAAGGACATGCGCCCAGTTAAGTTGGTAACAACAGAGGTAAAGTATTTACATCTCTTAACGTCGAATTAAAAATGTCAGGTAACCATTTGTGATGAATTAAATTACTTATTTCGTTTTCTTTTTTAACGCACCTGAGTATAAGGATGAAATGATTTTTAAAATATTTATGCGTGTAATAATTACACGGTATCACTTAACAGACGCCTGAATAAAGTGATAAGGCCCATGGCATTGTTAGTTTTATGTAGGACGGAAGGGAACACAGCGTGAATACATGTAGATCTTAAGCAGGGCTTTCAAAAGTGCCCAGTTTAACAGGAACTGCCTTTACGTACTAACACACAGATCAGTTGAGCAGAAAGGATCGCTGTTTGTGAAGACAATATTATTATATTTTCATTAATACGAAGGTAAGAAATTTGTGAATTCTGCTCCTGTACCATACGACAATCGCTGTATTTATTTTGTAAAAATGTTATGATTTTTTTTTCTTATTGCAGAGAATATTTTTTTAACACGCCAGACACGTTTGTGTTATTTATTGCTGTTTCAATTGCGATAACAAACCACTTATGAATCACGCTCAGTAAACGTTTTGTTAGTGGTTTTCACCACCAAATTCGACTTCTGAAAATCATTATTGAATTTTAAAAGTTAGTTCTCTGTAAGGCGTTTGCTAGAATCACAACATATTATTGCTTGTCGGATTATAATTGCAAATCGTTAATTCTCAGCATTCCAAGGTGTGGTTTTCATACGAAATACGATGAGCGAGCCGTTGATATTTAATGACTGTTGCTCTTTTGTAGACCTTTGGAATACACGAATTCAGACGACATTTTTGAATTGCACTTCTTCACATTATTGAATGTGTAACATAAAGATTTGTATTGACCGATTTTGATTTAAAGTTATTTACAACAAATTATTATTATTATTACCTTATTTCGTGCTACGAAAAAAAAAAACCCTCAATTTTATTTACACGTGTCAAAATAGGCCACGCTATGTATTCTTCCTTCTAGAATAAAAAATTCTGTCTCTTACATATTGTATTATATTTTCGGTACTGTATCTAATACTCTATATAATAAAATTAAAAATCGAAATCATATGTCATATGATGAAATATATAACATACCATAAATGTTTGTGAATTACGTTTACCACAATTATATATATATATATATATATATATATATATATATATATATATATATATATATATATATATATATATATGTATGTATGTATATAAACATTGCGAAAATGAAATTGCCTATGAATTTATTAAGTCATGGTAAACTATTTGTAATTAGCTGTCAATATTATTGTAAAAACCCCAGTTCCTGTACACGTAAAATAAGCACAGTTAATGATAAAAAAAATTTCCCCGATTCTGATTTAAAAATCACCCGGAAAAAAGTGAACCAATGATAATTTACAGGTATTGTTTTGACATAACGTGTAAGTCATTTTACTTACGAATAATACGGCAAAAGAGTGTTTACGTGTACAACATTCATAAATGATTGTGAGAAGTTCGTCTTCTATGGGGCGAGACGAAGGCAACCAAGCAGAAGACAAATTCGTAACTACCAACTGTGCGGTTATTTCCCCCGCCGTTTAATTGTCACTTCTCTGATGTGTTTATTATGTCCTTTCATTCGCGCAGAAAGGCGTTATCCTACGAAATTTTCCATTCAATGGACAGTTACTAGTCTCTTCTTGCCCAAGTGCTCCTTGTCATACATCTGTATCTGTTAATTCTTTTCTCAATAAACTAACTTTGACGGCACACGATATATTTCACGAAACATATTACATAAGACCCCGCTAATGGATTATAAAAATACGTTGTCGGGATAAAGTGTTCAGTCGTGAGGAATCCTACAATGTGTATTCCTAAATAGAAATTCTGATTCAGGCTGCGACACAACAGTTCACAATATTTACAACTCCAGGGTTTTAGACTGGAAGTTCAGAAAGAAATTAGGTTTTGTTAAATTATTTCGTATGATTTTTTTTTATAATCAATTGTGTCCTTTTGGTGATAATTAATTTTAGTGCCATTTTACTTAGACCTAGTTTGTAATCTCTGGTTTTGGCACATTTAATTGCAAAACACCTGCAAATAAGTGATAAGTTTGAATTCGTGGCTCACCACACATTATTCGATAGTGTAAAAAAATTAATGAACCAAGATTTACTTAGAGTATCGCCTTTTCATCCAAGCGAATAGCCAAACGAGATCAGCCATGTGGTAAACGTCAACGCAGCATTGGCGGGAAAGATGAAATAACGGGCATTCACACCTTCAACACTGGACTCGTCACTCTATAACTGTCCAATATTTTCACCCGCCTGTGCCTGATGACGCAGAATCCTAACACGTTTACGTCGGTCCCCACCCCCCTAACCCTCCAGAAAAAATAAAAAGGAAAGCTCCAATCGATTCCGCTTTCGTTCCTCTCAGCAGCGAACTCTGGAAACGAAGAAAAACAACGGGCCGGGAGGGGGGGAGTGGGGCGCTAATCCCCTTGTTTATTGGACATTACTGTACGTGGATGCCATTACGCTGGGTGACAAGGGAGGGGTGCGCCAAGGGGGGAGGGGAATAAGGGGAGGGGAATCGTATTTAACGAGATTCCTGATTGTACATCCATGGGCCGACCCCGTTATGGCATCGCCCCGGGCCCGCAGAATCACACGTCGACAAAGAATACCCCCCCCCCCCCTTCAACAAACCCTCACTCGCGCCCCCAACCTGAAATGGTTAGCATAAATTAATTTGCCAGTCTTTTGTGCACGCGGGACGTTTATTTTTTTTTATTTCACAATGACGCGAGTGTATAATAGGTAAAAAAAATCCCATATGTATATTCATACAGTCCGCCCTCTTTGCTTGCCTCGAAAAAAAAAAGAACGCGCACATCTCCCCCAATTTTTTTTCGCACTACGGAGGTTGAGTGCAGGCGTAGTATGCAAAAGAGAAAAGAATGGGTCCATGGACATTGTTAATTTATCTGGAAAAAAAAAACTATACCTCGTAATTGCATTTTTATTATATATGCCTAGGAAAAATTTTATCATCTATTGTGTAGCACGGCGTTTTTTTTTTGTTTTTGTTTTTTTACTTTGCCATGAGTGGATCGAATAGAAAATTATGCAGACGTTTGAAGAGAGGCGTTTCCCGTCCGCCATTTTATCTTCTTTCTCCACTCTTGTATTTTGCGTGTATGTATAAATCATCACCGCTGTCGTGTTTTCATCCCCTCTCCTCCACCCCTCCCCTTCGGTGTCTCTCACATCCACTTCCCATTTTATGTTTTTAAAAGTGTGATAATTCCATAACCATAGCCCATTACGAGCTCGTGATATGAAATGCAAAACGATTCTTTGGGACCACTCTTTGCCGACACATAGCCCCCTACTCCCCTCCCTCCCTCCAAAACAATCCGTGCTTCTCTCCATAGACTGCATATCCATTTACCACACAGGGCCTTCAAATGCGTTTAGTCGCCCAAAGCTTTCTCCTAATGGCGTCCCATGCGTGTTCATGCATGCGGCGTCCAAGCCCATCGCTATGGCCGCGAGCTTCGTCGATTGGATTAACATGAGAATACATCTAGTTCCTCAACTTTTCATTCCCTCAATTTCACTCTCTTTGTTGTATCATAGAAATGGGTTGTCTCTAGGTGACCGTTATTCTGCGCTCAGGGATTCATAATGATCCCTCCAATACTTTTGCGTTTTAGTATTTTCAGCATGGTTGTCACACGACATTTGAAATGATACTGTAAAGGGTTTCTCGCCAAGTAAATAGACTATACAGTAGATCAACGAAATTAACTCAATTTATCAACCCGCAATCTGTAAATGTTGTCCTATATTATTATATCACATGATATGCAAATTATTGATAAAAACATTATTATGTGTATTAAATTTTTCTCGGGTTTATCTAAATTTTCCCTTTTAACTATTTGGGGGAAAAACTCAATTATTAAATGCTAACTCGCATCTAACGACGACGTATAGGGGGCCTACCCAAGGTTCGGATCCGGAACCGCTAGTTTCAACGATGATTTTACAGATCTTGGTCATGGGAGTTGTGTGTTGATGATGGTATTCAATAGGGTATCAATGATTAAATTAAGAAAATATAATGTATCAAGATTTCCGACGCAATTAAATGCAACGTATATTTCAATGTCATGTGTCTGCATTAACTGGGCTATTGAGAGCTTATGAGCATATGTTCTGTGTGTCTGGAGGCAATAACATTTTTTAATTTATTCACCTGTTTACCCGAATCTCGCGAATTTGTTAGTGACTATAGAAGAGGTGGGAAAAAATTTCTTCGTGTAAAGCTTTAAGTATTTTATTTAAATTTATTGGTCCATCAAAATAATACCATGGGCATAAACATTTACCCGTTGAACAAATATTCGTAAAAAAAATTTAATTAGCTCTCCTGTACAAATTGATCAGATTTCAAGCCGTGAGTAAGTCAAAGCAAATACCACTTGTATGGGTGCTCCTACCTTCAACAGTGAAGAATCTGCTATGGAGCGAAACTGGTCGTGTTAGATCACACGGAAGCATGCTTTATTCGCCATCAGGACGTTTTTGGGTTCGAGTAATGCTGTCAGCACTGTGAAGTCCGGGAGGGGGGGGGGGGGGGCAAGTGGTTTTCCCATTGCCGTTCCAGAAAAAATACCCTGATTTTCTTTGCTGCTTTGAAATCGGTACACATTCAATACAAAGAAGAAGTCAGTCAGACGCTTGTGTCCACCGTAGCAAGAACGTCATTTCCCATAGGCTTAGTATTTTCCGTAAAGTAAATATTTGGCAGAGGGCACATGTCGGCTGCTCTGCGGAGGGTTTTGGGCGTCTCTTAAAGGGCCCAGCTTCATCCCCTTTGCATTAATTATTCGTTTTCGTGGCATAATTTTGTATTCATAGTAATTATTGACAATTATTAAAGATAATGGAAAATTTACATGTTACGATTTTTTTTAATTGTATGTTATCTGCTTGTTGTAAAAAGTTGAGAACACATGTATAGTTTCCTAATAAGTTCTCGACTTTTTACAACAAGCAGATAACATGCAACTATAATAACGCACAACAATATTAAACAACTCGTAATATGTAAATTTTCTTATAATCGTACATTGTCAGTAATTACTATGAATCTTAATTATGTTGCGAAAATGAAGAATTCCTGCAGACCCGACGAGGGTGAAATGAGGTGAGCTAGGAGCAGCGCCGGAATGCAAGGGCGCGGGATACGGGAGAAAAATAACTGTGTTTCAGTACAACAAATAAATTTATTCGCGTGGCACTTGTTTCAGCTAAACGATATTTTGTTGGTACAGCCAAGCCTCAGTTCCTCCAAACGAACGGAATTTGTTCACAATGCCAGATGATTCACTCAAAACAATATTGTTTGTACCAAACAAATATTTTGTCACCTCATTATGTTAAACAAGTATTTAGTGTAAGCAAACATATATTTTCAATTTGTAAATCAAATAATATGTTTAAACTGAGTGAATGGTTTGTTCCAGCCAACAAGGGTGAAAAATATACTTAGTTACTGCAACAAAATATTTTGTTGAGTACATAAAATTTGAAAAGCAACGAAATTAATCTTGCTCGCCTAGCAAAATACTTGCTTGAATTAATAAAACATCTGTGCTGGACCAAAAGAAATTCGACTGCCAACGAAATAATTCTTGGAATCGACTGTATACATCTCCAGGTGCTGGTTCGGTATGACGGTGCATAGTCCAGGACATGATGGTGTCAGAAGAAGAAGCGGGATCCGTCGGAGAAGACGATGTTATGCCATTCGTCCCGCCAAGCCCGACATTCCACTCACTATTGCAGTCGTTAGCACTTGCGGTGAGCAGGGAGAACAGCTGCCCTGATGTCGCAGGTGGTGTTGAACACCGCGTGTGGACACAGGTCGACGCGTTACATACCTGAACTTCTGAGAGATGGTGTTTCGATGCGTGGCTCCACAGTCCGTAATCGCCGTATGCGCCAGATGTCTGTCCATCGTGCTCGTTGGTAGTCGCTCCTCGACCCATATCTGCTTCACGAGTGTTGTATTTGTTCCAGCGTGAAAATACATTTCGCGGTACGGTAATTCATAAAGCCCCGAGTCCGTCGCGGACTGAGTTGATAGCAAGCTGGGCTGGACAAGCCCTCCATACACTCGAGACGTCGTTTGCTTATTGGTTGCTGTGATCAATTGAGTCTTCTATACGGAACTGTTAAACACTCGCTCAAACTACTGCTTCCTGCATATTACCGGCTCACAGTGAAACAGGGCGTGTCTAAAGAACTGTCGTCCAATCACAAGTGTTTGAAATCTACCTCGTCTCCGAATGAATTCGCGAAATATTCGTGGCTCTAGTAATTCATATTCCCGATAGGGTTACGATTCTCTCGCAATCAAAGGCGCAATCCCGTTTGTATATTATCAGTAACTCCCTGACCTTCACTTATATACAGCCTAACAGTGTCGTCATTAGGGCAAATGCTGCGCCACTACACGTAATTTGCCAACCTTGCTCTACGATTCCCCAATGTGGGAGTCCTTCAGGTGCACCCTTCGGGGTGCTGCAGTTTAAATAACCTGCAGTGTACCTTGCGCTATCTAATAGGTGAAATGTAATTAGTAGTACTACTGTTCTAATTACGTTTGAAAATTAAGCCTATCTGCATAATTTCAATCTTGTAAATACTTTCCCAGAGCAGGATATGTGGCTTTTCGTACACATAAGCAATTATATATTTAATCTCAATATAGCACAGGCTTTGCTATAGCTATTTAACAGAAATTTCATCTAGTTCGGTGTTTGAAGTTATCGAATTAGCGCCCGCAATTAAAAAAAGCTCTGTCTAAAGTCACGTCGGTAGTGAACTTGGTGAAGACGGGCCTATTTTCTGTCTTCAAGCCAGGTTCAAAGACTATGAAACATGGTTTAAAAATACGATCTGCAGTAGTGATTATGCTATAAAAATATTCGATTTCAAGGCAAGCAAACATTTGAACGACTTTCGTGAAGGCCTTCGTATTTGCATATGCTCGAGACAGCTTCAGCAAAGTTTATGATATGTAAACGCGAACTTAAGATATCAACTAAAATTATTTGACGATGCTTTTGCTCAATATAGTATTGTGGTTGTCTCTTAAGGCGACATCATAGCTTAGAGGCTGATAGGAGAGAGAGTGAAATAAAAGAAGTACTAAAGATACTACTTCCGTTTAATGATAATTAAATCAATTACAATAGAATAAGAGTAGGTTGGGGAAGGACAGATTAGGGAACTGTTCTCTTTCCCTCACTAACTCACTCCTGAAGCTCGCTCTATGCGCCCGCCTCGCGTCGCCGACGCACCAGGAAGACGCCGTTTCCAGGTTCTGACCCCTCGTCCACACTTCTTGCTGCCTTTCTGGTAACGTGTTGTAACTCCTCCCCTATTCGCCGATAGCTCCGCGTGGGCGGAGTCAAGGTTGCCGGCCGATGCCCCTTACTTGTGTGTCAGCCAGACCTAGTTACAAAGATCCAACCTGCAGGTTCGTGTTGAACAATTCCACTTCCGCAGTGCAGCTCTAGCTGATCCAGCTCCTGAGTTGACTGTCGGTGACCGCCTTTCGCCTGGGCGCACCGCGTGTCTTATGTCGAAATCATAACAATAGGTTTATGAATACCGCTTGTAGTTTCAGGGCACTCGTTATTTAAATCATCATAAGAATTGCTTACAATTAAGAAAGAACATTTCATCCAAGTGTAAAAATATCATCATTCTAAACGAGTAATAATTCCCGAAACTTTTTCAGTCCATTAGCTGTAGTCCATAGTGCATTAATTATTGGGAAGGCGCACATAGAAAACGAATTATATAAACTAGGCTTTTCTATTAATCAAAGACTTGTATGTGGTCGTCGATACAAGCGAGGTGTGAACCTTCATTGATGAGATGAATGGGGAGTTTACGTGAAAACCGAACGCCTCACAGGTTGAAATCGGTCCGCTGTTGACTGATATTTAATCCGCATGCTAGTAAAGTACAGCACTATGCCAACGTGAACTGAATCAAAGACAACAGTCACAGACACTATTAACGAGCAGTACATGCACCAACTAACTTGTGACGACGTTCATAGTTGAGGCAGCTTAGCTATCCGGGGTAGCATTAATTACAGTTTATTGTTAATCAGTAATCTCTCGCAAAGGACACACAATTGACTAGTGGCACCGCTCCAAATTTTGGGAACTATCAGTGGTGCAGACAAATATGGTAGAAGAACAATATGGGAAAGCAGCCGAAAAAAATGCGAGACACCGATGCCAGCGCTCCTAGTGGTTTGTGCTGTTCGTACGATAATAAGCTGTGCTTTGAATGGGTAATTTTGAGTATTTTGGATGTATTTTGATTCCTTGCTTGAGTGGTTATTTACTAAGACAGGAAAGATTTGCGTAGTTTTTGGCTGCAATAATAACAAAGTTGCGAACTACAGCAAATACTTTTTAAGATTTTCGAAGGATGCAAATTGGTAAGTAAACGAGCTGTAGTGGATATCATTTTTCATTCGTGTTTTTATTGCAAATTCCATTCACACAAACCTTAATTTACTTAAATATTATTTTGTTGTTTCCTAGGTGCAAGCAATGGGTGCAGAAATGTAAGAGCAGACCTGAATGCAATGAAGAAATTAAGGGACTGGAGGTTTATACCTACACGAGAATAGTGACTTTCAACCTTTACAGAAAAGAGGATATTCGCAACCCAAATTTGCTTCCACAAGACCAAGAACGAAGTCACTTGAGTGTCGTAGCTGTTATTTCTAATCTTGTACACTGAAGGGCCTTACGAAGTTTAATAGCCCTTAACCTGAAAGGTGCAGGATTGTTTTTATTTGAGCGACATCTTCGAAATATAAAAGTAAACAATGTTTAAAAATTCAATATTTGTCTATTAAACTGGCTGAAGTCTCTCGTTAAAGTGTGTGTTTAGTTCAGCAAGTTGAGCTAGGGATATGATTGATTGATTGCCCCAGAAAAGTTATTTACATAAGTATGTGTGTCGGTGATTGCTTGTACAATGTTTATATATTCAGTGTTCGTGTATTAAACTGGTTGAGGCCTCTTAAGTGTTTTTATAGTTCAGCAAGTTGAGCTAGGGATAAAATCGATTAATTGCATCAAAATAGTGTTTACGTATTTGTGTCGGTGATTACTCGTGCAATGTTTACATATTAGCCAAATATTATGCACTGAGCCAGAGTCCCAGCGTCAGCAGGGTAATAAATTCCCAAAACAATGATTTAAGGCGCGCCGGCCATTATTTTAGGTGGTAACACATCAGCGAAACTGGAAGTTTCCCCATAAATGATTGTCATGTGTAGCATATTTGCACTGAGAAATAATGTATGTGTGTTTTGCAATTTATCATATTTCTGTACTCTTTGTGATATTACGGTAATATTGTCTCGTGTAAACATGTTTTATTGCAAAGGATTGAACTGAACATTAGGCACCGTACCTAAATTGACAATGTTACCAATACAATTTAGAAATACGATGGTGGGCAGGGCTATGTACTTGAGGGAAATTTAGGGGTAAAAGTTTATAATGAAAATGTACATATTTTGTATTTTTTTATCTCACAATTTCCCTGATCTTCATAGTCCTCCCCACTATGGTATGTGTAGCTTGTATTGGTAATATTGTCTATTTAGTTGATGTATGGTTCAGTTTTTTTTTTTTTTTTTTTTTTTTTTTCCAATTTAATGTATTTTCATAAATAAATATTGCATTATTTTCAAATTTTTCGCCTATTTTACCCCACAATTTCCCTTATCTTCATAGCCGTCTCCATTATAGATTTTGGGGTATCTATTGGTCAAATGTTGATGCCCCTAGTAAATTCGTGTTCTGTGTAATTAGCAGAGTGGAATTATACAATTTTCTGAGATTTGTTTTTAAAAGCCCCCATTTTTTTAAATTGCCCAGTTTTCAGCATTTTTATTTTGTTTATGTACATATCCGTATTATTTATATACTTTTTCAGTGCATTTTCATACTTTGGAATGTTATTTGGGTTATGTTTGCACCAACTACCAAATATTTTCGATGATATATTAAAGCAAAAACTGAATGAAAACTGTAACAGTTTCCTTTCTAGGTAGTCGCTTACCCTTTACAAAACCTAAGTTCTACATATCATTATTGTTTTACTGTGAAAATGTTTTAATTTCTTTACATACTGAGTTTGCAAGTAATTTGAATTTGAATGAGTGGAGAGTTGTCATACAGCTTTTGGTGGCGAGAATAATTCTTCTCCAGCCAGTGCATCAAAGTTAATTCTGTGTGCTAAACATCATGTACTGACACCACACACCAGACACTTTAATTGCAGCAGTGGAGCTGTCATCATGTTGTCTGCAGTTGGCAAGACAGTGTATATATTGCAGAGTGTGAACCAGCTGTTGAGTGAGGGTTACCGTCAAAATCAATCAAAAGTAGTAGCAACATCCCCCCCCTCACCAAACTCGCATTTGTTTACACAACTGTGTACAAAACTTTCAAACTATAATATTTCACTGCTGAGAGCCATCGCTACATTTCAGTGATTTTTTTTTTTTTTTTTTTTTTTTTTTTACAAATAAATAAGGGATTTTATTTTAAAATTCCAATTCCTCTTATTTACTTCCTGAAGTACTCAGTACTTTAACTTTGTGCATACACCTATAGTATTAACTAAAATGAGGTGTTTTTAAACGACTTATTTTGCCACATTCTGCAATGCAGATAAGTCACTTATAGTGATATGCACACATTAATTTTGACCTGTTAGCCTATTTAGAAAGTTTTTTTTTGCGGTGATCACAGTATTGGAGAAAGTACTTGCAAATTGCATTACAATAAGAAGTACCATGAATTTGAACAGAAATTACCTTAAATTCATGACCAAGGTAAGTTATTTTCAGTTAAGCTGCAATTCTGCTGCTGAATTCTGCAACATGTTTTCCATTTTTCTTGCCATGAATCATGTGAAAATCTGTGGTAAAATGCAGGTTGATTATTAGAAGTGACTTGTTCATGATGATCTAATGTTATAAAATTTTGGAAATAAGCTTTGTTTATGAAAGTGAATTACAAAATTAAATGTGTTTAATGCATGCAAAACTTGAGAGGTGAAGTAAATAAGCTGAATGGCTTGAGTACATATGTTAGTATGTACTATCAAATATTTTGAACAATTGCATTTTATCCTAGCGCCAGCTGCACTGCATAAATTTCATTAGTAAATGGTGGGAAATGATTGATTAAAATGTTTAAAGATTGTCATCTAGTTATGTTCTGAAATACTCTCCTTAATACAGTAGACCTTATTTATAATCTGTGTAGTATTTAAATTATTTATTTCATCTATAGTCTCTCAAATGTCACTTAAGTGGCCTGATATGAGAGGCGATGGTACATTTCCATATTTGGTATAGGCGTACCATTGTGTTGTTGAAAGCTCTAAGCATTTTGCAGTAATATTGCTGCTTTCTCCATGTATCATCTACACTAGCCAAGAAAATGGATGCCTTAAGTAGGAAGTTGTGTTCCAATGCATGTATGTACTATATGAACACACCATGAGTGGTGGTCAAAGTAATGATCAAACTTTATAGCTCTACGAAATTTAATTGGGATACTCTCCATAGACACTGACATAGTATACTAAAAGGTACGGTGACCTGAATTAGTAAAGTAAAATAATGACGCATTTGACATTTTACTATGGAACGATACTTACTAAAATCCTAAATTACCAAATCACAACCACTTCTGAACAAGTGACTTATAGCATCCGAACTGAACACTACTACATGTTAAAATACTATTGTACTAAATGGTAACTTTGAACACAATCTCACTATGTGTTGTATGTTTGGGTGTGTCTGTTTCTCTTTACATAAATACGTACAAATAACACATTTTAAAAGGAGTGAGGTGAGTAGTTTTACCATAATTTATAAAAATCTGCTATATGATGAAGTGATCAATTAGTGTCTATGAAACCAGCATTTGGAAATGAACGGGAGGAATAGGCAATACTCTTTCCCCTTCTGTACTTAACTGCGCCTTTAGTACGGTTGCAAATTTGACAGTACACCCATTTTGAATAAAATTTCCCCCAATCCTGAGTTACTCTGTACTACAAAGATACTTTGTTTTGTTGATGAACAGGCACTAGATATTACCAAGCTACAGAATAGGCATCTGTGTATAATTTTTGGTTACAGCCCCCAAAATTTAATATATTGTTCAATCAGATTATGAAGAAATGACTGAGGTTTCAAATGTTTGTTACTTATGGTTGAAGCATGGCTGCCAGTGGGTTAACCACAGCTGCCTGTGTTTCACTTGAGGCAGTGCAGTTGTGGCATAACTGCACGAAACTGATTTATATGTGTAAAGGTGGACTCGCAACCATCCGTCGTACCCGTCAGACGGTCACATGATCTTCGACCAATCGCAGAGCAACTTTTTTTTATCCGTCAAACTTTAACTTTCGACGGACCGACGGATGGGCCACCACCTTCTGACGAGATTCTGTAGACACGAATACGCACTTTGAAATAAAATGTAAAGCACTGGATATGAGTTTATTTAGCTTGGCAGTAAATTCTGGAAATTAAAACTTAAACAATAATTGAGTATACATTTTCATCACGTAAAAATTTATTTCCCCAAAATGTTTCTCTCGTGAAAATGTATTTCCAACCAAAATATACCTTCTACGAAAGAAGAAAGCAGAATAAAAACCATATCTGATAGGAATAGAAATTTGTAAACTATTTATTTTGTTGCTAATTTAATGATAAAAACTTCAAAAAGCAGTAAGTTATTATTTAGGCAACTTATTTTGTTGCTAGGTTAAACTTAAATATCTAAAAGATATTGCTTCTTATAGAACTAATAAAAGCCACAGTGTTAAATCACTAATTGTAGTATAGCTATTTTCAATTACTCTTTCGTTAATAAAACACAGATAAGTTGTGGAGATTTTTCTGTCCAAAAAATATGTTTGGTTATGTTCATTCCCGATTTTTTTTGCAGAAAACTAAGCTTGGCGACAGCTGCATTCTCAAGAATTTATTTAATAAATGCAGTCGGTTATGTACCTGACAAATGAAATACTGTTTAGCATTCCATTCTCTTACTTATAATTGATTAACATTTGTCCTTTGTAACTTGCAACATCCAAGTCTGTGCCCAGTAACATGGTTCTGTTACAACTGATTGTCCTTGTTTCAAGTGACAATACTTACTAAACGCATTTTAAATACGGCACACTAATATGAATAAGCAGGTATTACATTACATTCGGCAAAACAACACGTTTTGATACTACGAGACGACAACTGCACTTAAATCGCGCATGCCGAGGCATGTCAATTTGAATTTCCCGGGTATTCGTCAGCACAAGCCGCTAGGAGCGCTGTTGTAGCGTGTCTCGCATAGTGACAATGTTAAAACGCCTCAGTTTCCCATATTGTCCTTCTATCATATTTGGTGTAGATCCTTGCCCTAATTATTAGAACAGGGTTCCACATTTTCTCTTACCACCGGAAGGAAAAAAAACGAATATTTAAAAACTCAATCTTGAACAAATTGCAATAGTCTCGTTTGCTTAAATATGGAGGTTTAGAAAGAAAGGCGTAAGATCAAACATACACACCACGGGTTTTAGGACGAGGAATTAAGAAAAAAAATTATAGGATTCCTTAGATTTTTTTTTGTAATTTTTAAGGTCTTTTTAACGTCACCCGGTTTTATGCTGGAAAGCTTAGCAGGGGTGGCTTACAGACTAACTTATTACTTAACTTAAATTACCACCCATGCCATACCCAGGATTCGAACACAGATCGCACCCCAGATCGGTGACGCAGCAAATTGACTGCGCCACAGGAGGTCGGCAGGATTTCTTAGAAGAGAGGTTAAACTGTATACTGTAATTTGGGAATAGAAGATGTGTTTAACAAAATACTGGTTGTCCCAAGTAAAAGTTTACAGCCTTTGTACATTAGTAATCTGATGAGACTGCGTGTGTTTGACACACTGAGGACAGCAATAGGTGTGTGCGAATGCGTGCAGCCATCCTACTGTTGTCAGTTCAGTTTGCAGCTACCAGGGGCAGCACTATAATTGCCCAAGTAACGGCAGAGGTGACAAGGTTTTCTTTCGAGCAAAGTAAGTGAATTTTAAAATGTTAAACGAAAATTTGAGAAAATGATTGATATGCGAGGGCATAATACGTTATTGCGTCACCAACACATGTAACGACGAAACGATTACGCGACAGACAAGTTTGAGAGGGATTTAACTGCGTGTGATGTGAAGAACGGACAGTGTGGCAGGAAAATAACGACAACGGATTGAGAAAGTGTAAGGGCTGTGTTGCATACATTCGCGTGTTCCCCCAGGAAATCAAAGTCCGTACTGCAAGCTGCACGTGAGTCAGCTGTCAGTAACTCAAGTGTCCATCATATTTAAAAGCGAGTAAAGTGGAGGCTCCACACTCACACGTTAGCCTACTTCATACTATGAAATAAGACGTCCTAGATAGACGTGTCGAATTTTGTGGGCGGGTTTTGAGCATATGCAATGGCAACACACATTTTACTGATGTGATGGATTGGTCCGATGAATCACCCTTTAAATTCAATGGAACTGCCAACAACCACAACTGCGCCCTAAGATATTATTCGCAAATATAATATATGTGTGTATACGTAGAGTGAGAAAGCGCAAATGGTAAAGTTATTTCCCATACATTCATGCTAACGTTCTTACGTTTGCTCTGGAAACAGTTAAATGCGTAGGAAACTTCCCATCTTTGTATAGTAGCGACGCTAAACATTCCATATTTGTAGCCAGATCTGTGGTATTATTTCCATGCGATATATGGGTTGAAAACTTCCAGGTCAGTTTAGGAAGTTTCCCAGAAATTGTTTTTTTAGAGTTTGTGTACTGGGCCAATGAAAATTCCCACTTTGTGGTATAGCAATCAGTTAAGTCTTTCCACGATAAACGGTTTGATGCGGTATGCCTGCCAGAGTAATTGTGAGGCCACAATTTTTTCTCTGACGGAACGGTGATAGCTGAAGGTTACTGTAACATGTAGCAGGAAAACATGGTGCCAGCTGTTCACCAACTCTACGCAGATGGCGATTACTTTTCCCTGCAGGACGGTGCACTGCCTCATTGCCACCGAGACATACGGTCGCTCCTGGATGTAACATATGTTGGGAGGTGGATAAGTCGACTAGGAAGTGTTCAGTATCCACTCAGATCTTTAGATTTAAGGCAGTTAGATACTATTTTTAATCACGATTCGCTCATGTTATTATCTCTTCTCTCGAGCATAAACTAAGAGTGGCACTCAATTGAAAACAAGTTAGACGCAAAAAAATTTTAATGAATATTTATCACCTCAAAAGTAATCTCCAAAGCTGTTAGTACACTTATTACACTGGGAGGTAAGACTGTCATTCTCATCGTTGAAGAAGCTTGTGGGCTGCCGACGGAACTACATCTTTGCCTAGTCATACAATTTCTCGTCCGATACAAATAGATGTCCGCGAATATCTCTTTTCAGATCTCCACAAATTTGGAAATCGCATGGAGACAAATCTGGGACGTGGAGAGGATGTTGAAGCAGTTCACAACTAAATCGCTGAAGCGTATTCACCAATTTAGCGGTGCGTGAGCGGGTGTTATCATGAAGAAGTACTAAGCCGTTCGATAGCGTCCAGGTTGTTTTAAGCTTACGCGCACTTCATTTTCTGCGAAGTGCTTCCTTAGTGCTGTGCATTTTTGTGGTCCCATTCTAAAGAAAATCGACAAGCAGATGACCTTTTCAGTTTGAAGAAAGTCATCATGACTCTTCCCGGAACTTGTGTGTATGGCTTTGAATTTATTTTTTCCGGCGGGGGAGAATTGTTTTGTTTCCACTGTTGGCTCTGGCGTTTGCTCTTGGGTTCAAAAGGATGTCACCAAGATGCGTGGCTCTCAAGACCTTGATGTTAAGAGCCACCCAATTCTCTTCACTCACTCACTAAATTGTCCCTGTTGGTAATGTTGGGCAGAAAAAACATACTCTTCCTCGTGGTATCGTTGTAGGTGACCCAGATATTCGTCATTCTGTGGGTATTTTGTTCCTCCGTCAGGTGTTGTGGTACTGCAGGTTCTTTCTCAAAAGGGCGTCCACGAAACCATGACTTTTCCCAGCAAAAAGGACGAATTTCCACCACAGTGACCCTTCGGTTTTCCCGGATAATACCACACAACCGAGTAATAACATCAGGGCCTGTTGTGGGCGAGCATCGTCTTGCATCAAAACCATATATTATTTCATTATTTGAAAGGGATTTACGTAAGAACCACACGAATGTAAATATTTGTAGTCAAATGATTATAGTTTTCAAAATGTAGCACCGAAAAGTCGAACATTTTGGAATATGGGAGTCCAAGTTTCTATATCCCTAATTAACATTGCCAAATAAATCACACACATGTGATCTATATCAAATACACACCATATTAAAATTAAGTGTCAAGGATAACTAACAATCTTGAATCTATTTTAAAATAGGTATTAAGGTTTTGCCAACACGTTATTTTTCGTCCGAGAGAAAATAATATTAATATTTATTATTTTATCTTGAACGAATTAAAAATGCGTTGGCAAAAATATCAATACTTATTTTAAAAGAGATTCACAGTACGAATACCCAAATGCCCGTTGTTAATTATCCTTAATACTTAATTAATATTATGTGTATATGATACAGATCACATCACATTCAGTATAGTAAGCAAAGTTAATTAGGTATATATAAACATGGGTTCCGATATCCCGAAATTTTCGGCTTTTTGGTGTTATATTTTTAAAAATATAATCATTTGACTCAAATATTTACATTTATGTGGTCCTTATGAATCTCTTCCAGATAGTGAAATAAATAATTATCGTGTAATATGACCTTATCATACGTCTCTCGAAATTTCGTAGGTCACTCCAGCACACATATACACTACATAATGTGTTCGCCGTACACAGCAAGATACGCGACAATGAAATTCCTGTCCTCCAACCAACTTCAGCGGTCGAAAACACAACCACGCCTCTCTGTTCTTCTGTATTCGCCTCCATGCGATTTCCACATTTTTAAATAGCTGGAAAGAGACATTCGTGGACATCTGTTTGGATCGGATAAGGACATGTGTCGCTGGGTAAAGATGTGGTTCCATCGACAATCCACAAACATTTTCAAGGATGGGCTTGACAGAGATATCTCCCAGTGGGATAAATTTATTAACAGTTTTGGAGATTATTTTTCAGTTAGTAAATGTCCAATGACACGTTTCGGCGTCTGACTTGTTTTCATTTTGCAGCCCGTCATATAATGTGCTATTTTAATAAATGAAAATAAAACATTTATTCTGTATTTAAAATTCAACCTTCTAACTGTTCTTTTTGTTCAAATGATAAGTATTTGATATCTACTACTCACGTCCGTTCTTAATTCCATAGATTAAGAAATTATAAAACTTACAGGTTTTCAGGTACCAAAATGTATTGCTTCGCATGCATGTTTTAATATATCACCATAAAGTATGTTTCGATTTCATATTTTCATATTGCTTCACGTGCGTGTTTAAATATAACACAAAAAATATGTTTATATTTTTCTGTATTAACCTAGTAATTTTACCTTTATCGTCTTACTCTGTATACAAGAGAGATTATAAGTTTTAGATGAGAACAACGACAATACTGTAATTGTCAAACGCTTAAATGCACTTCAGAAAATAACTATTCCTCAGACGCACAGTTTTTTTTTTCAACAGAAAGTAATTAAATTTTGATTTTTTTAAATGAAACCAGCAGCTCGTATACGTGCTCGCATTTTCTTTCCCATTCTACTGCGTGGATGTTTTGTGAGAACGTAATTTGTTTGCCCCATTTTCTTCTCCCGTAAGCTGGAGACAAAGCGTTGGAAAACGGGGGAAAAAAAAAAAAAAATAGTGCGTGGTCAAAACTCGACAATCGCGTGCTGCAGGAACAAAAGCCCCGCTGCGTAGACCCGTGCCGACGAAACTCATTTGCCGCGGACATGACGTTAATCAAATTTCTAGAACAATGGCTCAAACATTTTAATTCGTTGGTTTTCCCATTTTTGAGAGGGTCGCAAGTCAACGTTGAAACTGTTTAAAGGGCCTCCCGAGCTCATCACGATGGCGTCAATGATTTGGAACTTCGTTGCGCGAGCAAGATGAGGCAGTGCGTCGACTGGCAAAAGAAAAGATTCTTTTTTGTTTTAATATTAAATATATAACTTGAAAGAATCTCGCACCTCTATCATGAACTGAATTCAATAATGCATTTTTTTTTACTGAACTCTCGCTATATCGATATTTTTCAGTAACAAAAACCGTCACTTTTGCATGCGGGTTGGTATGATTTTTTTCGTAATTAGCTGAAACGCATCTAGACTACGAACAGTAACAAATTTGTCCCGTTGTGGTAAATAGTAAATATGAAATTCACTTAATTTATGTGATAGTAATAAACACTCAAAGTTATTATAATTAACGTATCTTGGCGAAAATAGGAAATCTGTTTTGTTACAAAAACAGTAAAGTCATTTCTATAACTGTGTCCAGCGTTCGTGTATTTATGTGATAGTAATAAACACTCACAGTTATTATAATTAACGTATCTTGGCGAAAATAGGAAATCTGTTTTGTTACAAAAACAGTAAAGAAATTTCTATAACTGTGTCCAGCGTTCGTGTATTTTTTGTATATCATTTTTAATTTATCACTCAAAGTGCGACAAATTTCGAAGGAAAAAAAAGGACCAACACTTTTCGAAATGTTCACGGAGATGAACCTGTACCAGATGTCAAGCGTTGTCTGAAACACTATTGAAGTGGTTTAATGTCAAAAATCAGACTCCCGAATGAACTCTTTTCTAGGACCGAAAGTTAAAGGATGGTTTGGTTGTTCCCGTTTGATTGGCCATTTCTGAAAGTGCTGCTTAGGATAATATTTTCTGCGTATTTTGAATTCTTCCGCAATATGTAACATGAAAATTGTCATGGACGCCATCGCTTCAGTCATGCGTTGATTAAGTGAAACACTGAAGTTGTCAGGAACAAAAATAAAAAATTAATTCGTCGATTATTGCTCTTGCGCGCATAAAACAAACGCAACCGAAATGGAGTTAATTCAGGGCAGAAAAATTTAAAAGTGTCTCTTCTGATACGACGTAAAAGTATTTACCTACGTTTCCAAACTCGTCCCGTAAGGTTGTCCGTTAAAATATAGTCAATTAAAACAGGACATGTTTCAAATATTGATTTAGAAGGTGTTCAAGCCACTAATATTCTATATTAGAGTGGGTTTTATATATTACAGTAGCAGAAACCATAGCGGCGCCTGTCACGAAGGCGAATCGGGTTCGGTTCCAGGCTGGCTCACTGCCGGACGATGCTGCTGCTCATTTCGCCTTCATCGGCTCTCAAGACCTCGTTGTTAAGAGCCGCCCAATTCTCCCAACTCAACATTGTACATGGGTAGTTAAGAAAATGAATGCTGCCGACAGCTGCTGAATTTCCAGAGAGATTTTATTTTCTTTATCCCTGCATTCTGTAGCTTATTTTTGTCGCTTATAATCTCTTATTCAAAGATAGCCACTTGTATTTTGCAACGCACTTTTTAAATGTAGCTGTCTAGAGAAACTTTGAACGAATACAAAACATGTATTAAGAAATAATTCTGGACATTTCTTAAATTATTTTTAAGAAAAGTAAACATCTAGACTGTAACAGCTAAAATCGCATAAATGTACGAAACCTAGCCTGTACTGTTACAAAATTAATGTTGCAAAATCGTAACTTGCGGGAAGACATTCTTTTCAAACCAGTCAAAATTGACTTTGCCCTATCGTCCACAGACAGGAGTAGCCGTCACCATAAGTGGAGTTTTGGAAGATGTGTCTCGTCGGCGTTTAGCACACATCTTAACTTGAAATTCTGAAATGTTGTCAGCAGTTTACTGAAGATACGTATTTCTGCAAGAATTTTTATATAGCTGTATGTCTGTTTCTCTTGTAAGTGTAGGCCTACATGTTCAACAGGTTTACAAGACATTTTTGACAATTTACACAAATTTGTTTTCATAGAAACATATTTTAACTCCGTTTACAAAGGATTTTAATTGTAATTATATAGGTACATATTCACGTAAAAATTAATTCACTCTCGCGACTTTTCATTTGAATATGTTCCAATGTGTTATGCTTATTTTTACTGCAATTATGATGGTCGAAATAAAATAATTTAAGCTTAAATTAATTATTTGGTTTTACTGTAATCCTTTACCAAAAACTTAAGCCCTGAATCCAGAGGTATCCGTAAACTCTCCGTAACACTACGGAAACAATAATTTTCAAAAACGGACTTTCCATAAATTTCACGGAACCGCTCCGTTAATTTCCTATTTAGTTTTCTTTACTTTCAATTTAAAAACAAAAAGAGGTAGTTTGAAAGTCTTTAATTTTCGTTACGTGGGTGTTTACTGTGCATAAAAAAATATATTTAAATAAGTTAAAAGGTTTTATACTTGAGAAAGATTTGAACCTGAGTCAAAAAGATACAAATTCATAACTCTAACCAATCACCTATTTTTATTTAATTAAACCTTATTGACCGATACTTTGCCGTCGGACATAGATAGCGTGAGTGACTTTTAACTTTGGACTCTGTGTGTGTGTCTGTGTGTGTGTGTGTGACGAGCTCAAGTAAAGTAGACCGACTTGATGACAAATTCAAACTACACAAGTGCGCGACGTGCGAACTGAAAACCTGCCGCGAAGGAACCGCGGCGCGAACACCCGACCCTTAGACTATAAGTCGGCCAGTGCGCCCCTGAACTATGAGGGCAGAGCTACTACGACACTCGCGTGGTATTTGTGGTATAACTTTAGTATTTCAAGTTGAATGTGAGACAAACTGCTTTCTTCTAACTTGTTCTTACTTGTGAGTCATTGTACCGATCTTGGCGAACTCTACTTTTTAGCCGATTAAACAACTTCTTCAGTTTCTATTAAAGTTGGTGCGTTTAAAGTGTTGCTAAACGTTACAGACGCCTGAAAGAATATGTCTTAATGGCGTGGATAACCATAACTGCCGCAGAAACTATACTTTTCTTGTTACACTGGCGAAAAAAGCTCTTGAGTACATTAGGCATTATTCGCCCCCGAAACAAGAAGTTAGAGGAAGGGTGGCTGTTTACAATATCTTTATAACAACACAAACTCATCTCGTTATTCATACAATTGCTATTCTTGTAAATGAACAGACATATTAGATTACAAAATATAACTTTGTAAATAAACAATATTTTGTAAATATACAAGAATTTGTCAGTTCCAGTTACATAAATTTTGTTCATCGTAAAAGTGCGGTTTTGCTGTAAAACCACAAATAAATGGAACATCACTGCCTGAAGAGTAGAAGAGAAATGAGGTAGGGTGTGCACTTAAGGTGCCCAGTAACCACACTCCATGTCCCAACATTCAAATGCTTTTCTGCCGACACGACTATCATATACGATGTGGTAAGGATTTGTGGTTATAACACTGTGTAGGTAAACAAGTGATTTGAGATGTTTGTATAAGTCCCCTGAAGAATTCCATATAACAGGCAATGTTTATTTAAATTAAGATATAAATAAACACGTTCGTCACTCTTGGCCATATAACTTTTGACAGCTGTAATGGCGTGGGGCAAGTCAGTGCTGTGTACATGCGCAGAAGACGATAAGCGATCTACCTCGCAAGGCATTTGACATTATTTCTTCACCCAGGACGGCCACGCTTACCCCCCTTCACCCCCCCCCCCCCCTAGATTGCCACAGTCGACGGGCAACGGTGCTCGAAGCGGATGATCGTGCTGGACGTCGAGATATATCGATTTTTTCCCCTCGCTCGGGGGTCAGTACGGAGAATAATGAAAGGATTACACTTTCCCTTGCACCACGCAAGTTGTGCGGGGCCTCGAACGGGAGGAGGGAGTCGTGAGACTGAAGAGTGTGCCCACAGGCCCATTGTCCGCTCGCCTTCTGGAGTGCGCCAAGACAATGGGTTTGCCTGTGAGAAGTGGCAAGGGGGTTGAAGGGGTGGGTAGCTGTTTGCCAGAAAGCTCCACCGCCGGCTCGTAATCTCGCGGCAAACCACTTGATTAAGAGCCTCTCCCCGTTACCACCACCCCCGCTGTCTTCACCCCTTCCCGAGGCCTCTGCTCTTTTTTTCTAATTGAGCGCCTTAATGCTATTAAGGCGGCCGGGAAGGGGTTCTGGAGGCGTAATTATTGCGGCGTCGGGATTCCCGCTCGGCGACGTCGTGTTGACGTTTTTACTTAGGTCCGCCGGGGCTCAAGTATGGCTGCCACGACTCCGGAGCGTCTTCTGGGGACAAGTCACCTGGCTCACGGGCAGCGGGATACCCAAGATGAAGAATTAAAAAAAAAAATTAAAAAGCAAAAAACTCGGTCCGCGGTGGTGTAATGGTTAGACTACTCTCCTCCCACCAAGGCGAACCGGTTTAATCCCCGGCCGGGTTACTCCCGGATTTTTTGCAAGTGGGAATTGTGCCGGACGATGCCGCTTGTCGGCGGGCTTTTCTCGGGGATATCCCGTTTCCCCTGCCCTCGCATTCCAGCGCTGCTCCGTACTCACCTCGCTTCACCCACATCTTCTCTCAAAACCTCGATGTCGAGAGCCACCCAAATCTTTACACTGACTCACTCGCTCGAAAGAAAACTGTTCCACCAGAACCAACAGACGGAAATCAACGATATGTGCAACAATAATCAACGCACGCTGTGCAACATACGTTGGTATTTGGTCGGAAAGGTTGGCTATATCTTGAGGTGGAACACATATTAATATGAAGTTGGTCCGACGTTAAAACGTCAACGAGAATTTCCTGAATGCTGTCCACTTTTGAAAGCCTTGCTCAGATCTACTTGTAGGCACATTGTGTATCATCCGCCATCTGTAAAACTGTGATTCTCATAGGCCTGATTACTTTATTCATGCGTCGGCAAATTGAAACTACGTGAAATTATTAGTAAAGTAAAATTAGATCTATTCTCTTAATATTAACTTATGTAAGCAATAAAAAAAATCCCGAAGCAAAGGAAATAATTTCAGTACTCGCAAATATTTACGTTGCACTTGTAATTCAACGTTACGCGATAGGGTCTACTTTCCCTCCATCGTCACCAACTTCACGGAGCACTTTCCAGTTTGAGTGCCCGCGAATTATATATGGAGGTTGTGGCAGTATAATTTTTCTAAGGTTGATTTCAAAAGTATACGCAAACAGCAATACCACTAAAAACTTAGCACTCTCCAAGCAATGCCACCCACAAATCATAAAATTCCGTGAACTATCGTATGTGTAATTTTTATTTTATTTCAAATGGTTGGTTGGTGTTGGTAACAAGTTGATAAACACATTGTTGGTGATAATATGTACATAAGTGTTTTTTCTATTCAGCCAACGTTGGGTAACCATAATTTTATTTACAAGTGTGAAAAATCCTTCTCGAATGAAAACAATATTTTTCCTGTATTTTATAAAATATGAAGGTTTTCACGACCTGAGAGCTTTCTATTTAAAATATGTTTAGTTTGTTATATGTCACGTCAATATTGGGAACACAGAGGTTGATAATTGGTACTAATTGTTACGTTGGACCAGCATTGTGTAACCAATACTATTCCGATAACGGTAACTACAATATTTATGTTGGAACAACACTATAATTTCGTATGATTCTTTAAAGGCAATGCTTTTAATACACATACGTTGTATTTAAAATCAACTTAATTGGGAATGTGATGGTTACTTGTTAGAAAACATACTGTCAGTATATGATTTGCAAACTAATGTTGGGCCAACATTGTGTAATCAAGTTTGTGACAACAAGGGCATTTACCATATTTCCGGTGAATTAAAATAATTATTTAGTATTTTGTTTAAATTCTGTGCTTTTTAAAACACAAACCGTGTCTTATTTAAAATTGATTTCGTTGGTCATGTGTTGGTTACTTCGAATTTGGCATTTGATTATGTAAACAATTAAAAAATAGTATTAAATGAAAAAGGAGAACATTAACGTTCACATTATATATAGCTTCCCAAATGTTATTTTTCTTTGAACTGTGTTTTGTTCCTCGTGTGTTGAGACAATGTGTGAACATAACAGTTGGTAAGTACTTTTTTTTTACGTACCTTGGTACATTACGTTGCAGACATTCTACCAACGTAGGATTTTAACATATTTTCTAAATAAAATCATGTATAATTCATTTTATTTGCTTAAAGGTTCAGGTTATTTTTTAGCAGAAAGATTATTTAAAAATAAATTTTCATTTATTGGCTGTGTTTGGTTATAAGTTGTAAAATATACTGCGGTAACTGATAGTTATTCCTTCATTTAGCCAACGGCTTCAGCTATTAGCATTTGTTCTGTAAGGTTGGAAATACGTTGTGTTGGAATCCAAATATATGGTCAATATTTTGGAATACAATTATAAATGTAATGTTGGTTTATGATTCATTTCATGTAACTAACATCTTAGGTAAGAAAATCTAAGTAATTAATAGCGGTATAAAGTTTTATTTTAACAGTTGAAATCCAGTTGGCATGGTGATATTCATGTATGTTATGCTGAAATAAAAGCTGGCATATGCTAATACGCAGTACTTTTAGTTTCAGCTTCACGCATATGTGGGAGAATATAATCCCGTGATCTTGCTCGCAATTTGCTACACTGCCAGCACTGACTCAACACAAAGCCTTAAAATAAATTATATACGCCATATAAGAAAGTGTGTAAGGCACAATCTTAACTAGATATATCAGTTTATTTCTCATGGTATGATATTTAAATAGTGTTTCAAATTAGTAAAGTCCGTCAAATATCAAAAGGCCCTGATTCGCCGCGAAAAACATGTAACCAAGGACCTTTCGTCAAAATACCGGAAATATTTCTTATTTAAAAGCTGTCCACGGTAAATTGAGCACTTAAAAATAATTATAGAAAAATATCACTGATCGAATCTGCATATATTTAAACAGGCACAGTGACTGGAATGCGACTAGTTAAGTTGGTAACGTTGTAGAGAAAGTAGTTTCATATATTACCGTTGAAAAAATTGTCAGATAAGTAAAGGCCGTTCACAGTAAAGTGAGCATTTTTGAAACCAACCATTGAAGAAAGTCGATACCTCTACCAGCATATTTTTAACGGGAGCACCTAGTAACATGTGCCTAGTAAAGTTGGTAACGAAAGATGGGAAGTAGTTCCGTATCTCAACATAGACTAAAAAGTGTTAGGTAACCACTTGTGATAACTTAAATTATTTCCTTTGCTTTATGTTATTTTTGTATGCATCGAAGTGTAGAAATAAGCATAATTGTACACTATTTACTTTCGTAATAATTTTACAGTTTCACTTGACCGACGCATGAATAAAGTGATGAGACCCTTAATGATGTTAATTTTACATAAGGCGGGAGAATACATAACGTGCATACAAGTATATCTTATGCAGGGCTTTCAAAAGTGCTCATTTTACCGTGAACAGCCTACAAGTTAATACTGGTGTTATTTATATCGATTTCTATTATTTTAATGAGTATAAGAGTAATTTATTACCAAATTGGTAAAATATTTACTTTAATTACTGTTTCACTTGACAGACGCAAGAATAAAGCGACGATGCCCAGGAAACTGTTAATTTTACATATGGCTGAAGAATACACAATGTGTAGGCTATACAAGTAGATCTTGAACAGTGCTTTCAAAAGTGTTCAGCTTACCGTGAACAGCTTATCGAACTGCGAACGTTGCTGTTGAAAACTTCCTATATATTTCTTGAAAATTTTAGGAAAATATGCTGTTAATATATGAAACGCTCTCCGTGATGACATAAACTGGAAATGAGTATCTTTACGGAGCCTCTTCATACTTCTAACAGATTCCGAGTTTCGGGAACGTACAATGCCGAGGAAACACGAAGTTTTTTTCACCACCGTAACTAGAAAATCAACATTCCTGTATCCGTTAAAATATTTAAAGATTGTTCATGATATTGTGAGCACTTTTGAAATTAACCTTAGAAAAGAGTCACTGCCAATGCATGCATATATTTTAACGGGCGCACTGAGTGACACGCACCCAGTTATGTTGGTAACGATGGATGGAAAGTAGTTCCATATCTTAACATCGAATAAGAAGTGTTAGTAACCATTTGTGATAAATTAAATTATTTATTTCGCTTTCTGATTTTTTTAAGGTATGGAAATGTAAAAATGACCATATTTGTAATATACATATTTTTCTATTACTTCCACGGTTTCACTTGACAGTCGCATGAATAAAGTGATGAGGCCTCTGGAAATGTAAATTTTACATAAGGCGGAAGCATACGCAACGTGGATACAAGTATATCGTAAGCAGAGCTTTCAAAAGTGTTCATTTTACCGTGCACAGCTTATACAACCATTAAACATATTCTTTCAAACAACAAACATATCATGAGCCACCTGCAATATTACGTAACACTTCAAACACTCAAACGGTAGTACGCGAGTGAATGGAGAGATATCGGCGGCTCTTAACATAGTGGTCTTGAGAGCCGATGAGGGTGAGGCGAGGCGAGCATGGAGAAGCGCCGGAATGAAAGGACGGGAGAAACGGGAAATCCCCGAGAAAATTCACCGACCAGCAGCATCGTTCAGCACGATCACCGAATGCGAAAGCCCGTGGGCGACTCCGCCGGGAATCGAACCCGGTTCAACTTGGTTTGGAGACAAGAAGTTTAACGACTACGCCATCGGCGGCCCCTCAAACATTAGAAAATGAAAAAGTTACATGCTTTATTTTTACCTCAGTGAAATTTTAACTTTCCCTTCTGTTATTGGGATGTTAGTGGACTGTTAAGAGTTGTAGCCAACTAACTTTGACTCATGTTCAAATCCCACTCTACAAAAAATATTTTAAATTTTTTAAATTGCTTGCGTAAACATTGGTGAAAACTCGCATAACAAAACATTTTTAGTAAAGACTGTTCATGATAAATATAGCACTTCTGAAATCAACATAAGAAAAAAGTCACTGTCTCTACCTGCATATACTTTAACTGGAGCACTGAGGACATGCGCCTAGTGAAGTTAGTAACGATGAATGGAAAGTAGTTCCATATCTTTAGGTCATATAAAAAGTGTCAGATAACTATTTGTGATAACTTAAATTATTTCTTTCATTTTCTGTTTTTTTTTATGCATGGAACTATAAAAATGAGCATATTTGCAAAACATTTTCGTTGTAATAATTTCACAGTTGCACTTGACCGACGCATGAATAAAGTGACAATGGTCATGGCAATGTTAATTTTGCGTAAGGCGGAAGAATACACGTGCGTACAAGCAGATCTTAAGCAGGACTTTCAAAAGTGCTCATTTTACCTTGGATGGCCTATAATGTCTGTTTATAACATGTAAATACACAAAAACCTGCTAGCATACAGGATGATTCCGTTAATTTGAGGAAAGTTTTGTAAAATTCGTAGAAAAGCTCATTATAAAAAAAAAGTCTGTAATTTTTACGAGGATTTCCGGATAATATTCTACCAGTACTTTTCCATATCTTCACGGAAACAATTACGGAAGCACATTCTCGTAGACTTGTGTGACGACATGCAAATATTATTCCCTGATACATTAATGATTATGTAATGATAACATTATGGAAGTTCTTCGTCGTTTGACAATGTAAAGAGGTCACTGGAAATGCAGATTCACTCCAGCGCCTCAAGGTTTGCCAATCAAAATAAAGTTTCAAATGTATCTTCCGAGTGTCCTGAATTGGATCGTAAAGTTCTTTTTTTTTTTCATGCCACCTTTTCGGTTGTTCCCTCACCAGCCCCAACCACGTGGGCAGTGTCGCCGGAAGAGAGAAGAAGGTGCTGAAACGGAGAGAGAGATAGTGTTGGAGGAGGGCGAGGCACTGGGAAGAGAAGGGACGCTGAGACGGTTTCCATGGCAACGCTGCGGCGGATGGCGTCGGCGGCACTACAGGCTGGACGGCGCGGAGCGGAAACTAGAGGTCGCCGCCACCACGAGGAGCTACCGACAACTGCTGCGCCCCGCGGACACGATTCTCATTCGCGCAGTTTAATTCGTGGAAACAGTAAGCGGGAGATGTGACCATGGAAGGAAATAGGCTATAGTGGTCGCCTGTCTATTAGAATATCCTTTACTCCACAGTAGTGTAATAACAGTGTAATCTAAACCCCAATTAAAAAAATTAAATAAATTAATTAAATTTTGTTTTAAAATGTTGCCCCCCCCCCCCTTGGAATTCGATTAAATTTGAAGAATCGAAGAAATTGTTGCTGATCCACATTCAAAGTTGAAAGAAAACAAATTAAAGTATATAAAGATTCTTTTAAATTTGCATGTAAAACACTAATTTTAACAAATGTTCAATAGTATTGTATGGAGAAAAAAAAAATTATGAAAATATACCATTTTTATGAAAAGCAATTTATTATAGGCTGTTCACGGTAAAATGAGCACTTTTTAAAGCCCCGCTTAAGATCTACTTGTATGCACGTTGTGCGTTTTCCAGCCTTATATAAAATTAACATTTCCATAGTCCTCATCACTTTATCCATACGTCGGCCAAGAGAAGCTCTGAAATTATTAGAATAGTAAATACTTTACAAATCTGCTCATTTTTACATGTTGGTGCATTAAAAAACAAAGAAAGTGAAAGAAATAATTTAAGCTATCACAAATTATTACCTAACACTTTTTATTCGGCGTTAAGATATGGAACTACTTTCCATCCATCGTTGCCAACTTTACTGGGCGCATGTCACTCAGCGAGCCCGTTAAAATATATGCAGGCAGGAACAGTGACATTTTTCTAAGGTTGATTTCAAGAGTGTTCCCTTTAGTGTGAACAGCCTTTAAATAATTGGATTGTATGAAAAAATATTCCAACCATAATTTCTTCGATTCCTTAAATTTAGTCGAATTCGAAAAAAAAAAAAAATACTTATTTTTAAAACCAATTTTAATATATATATATATATATATATATATATATATATATATATATATATATATATATATATACACACACATTTACAAGTAATCTAAAGATAAATGTAACATATGTAGTATAGAAGTCGAAAGATAAATTTAACATTAAATATTACATCAAAATCTAAAAATAAAATAATTTATTAATTCTTATATATTTTTTGAAATTATGGTTATGATCACATATAAAAAATAGTTTTCTTACCCAGGGGACGATTTCCATACTACTCTCCACTACGCCCGGCTAGAGATACTTTCGTAATTGGGCTTTGTGCAAGCAGAAAACTGAATAATAATTGGCCCCTGCTGATACTCGTATCGTTTTTGACTACTCCGACGGGCTCAGACGCCGATTTAAAAATTGTTATCTGGACAGTGCGACGGGGGCAATCATCCATTCAATTTTTCTCCTTTTCGTAACCGTAAAAGTCTCGCGAAACAGAAGAGGTGTTAGAGACGGAACCGGTTCAAAAGAAACGTACTTTCCGAAATACTCAATTACTCCACTGCAGTAGGTCAAGTAGAAAACCAGAACAATGCGTAGAGAAAACAACACAGAAGCACAGAATAAATGCCAAGTTGGGCTGTCGTCTGTAGATATTTAAAAACACAGAGAATCCCGAACTAGGAATTAAGTCAGAAGGCGACCCAAACAAATACGCATACTTGAGCAACAAAAGTAATAAACACGGGCAATTTGACGAAGACAGCACAGACGAAAATTTTTGCCGGAAAACTCGCAGGTGTGTGCAAAGACTGAACTAATAAGCGAAAACAGTACAGATGAACAAAGCTGTTATTCTACGAGTAAACAGAAGCTAACAGGAATGTAGTTTTATGTGCTAACATAAACAAAACAGTTTATATACTGGGAGAGCAGAGAGCTTACAAAATTTAAATTCTTTTTGTTTGGAATACCGCGTTAAATGTTATAACTATGATTGATGGTTAATATTTTTTTTCTTGAGTCCTTATAAGAATTAATCTAATGAACAATTCCCGCCACGCCTCAAGAAAGGCTGACACGTTCGCGAACGGCCAGTGAGGCATCTGGCGCGCTCGCGTGGAAGACACTTTACACACCCAGCGGAATTGAAGTTCAAGGCTTGCATGGCCACTGCAAACCCACAGCACAGCGCTTGTACGGCTCACTCTTGACTGAGAACTGCAAGACAGCAGAAGTTGACAGTTCCTTATACCTAGCTTCTCCGTATACTATAATTCCTTTCAAAAAATTTTTCCTACCAGAACGAGAAGCCTTTAAACCGATCCATATTCCTACTGCCACAAAATTTACCCCGCAACTCCTAATTATCTACATAAATCACACGGACCCTAGAGCGAGATGAGGGCATCTCGCTAGTGAACACTGGGGGAGATGTTACGAGTTGTGATTAGGCCTTAGCTGAGCGGCCTGCCTGATCACACCTCTTATCTATCCATAACACGGGCTGTGATTGCTGAAATTAGTGATTAAATCGCGAATCACTGTAGCTCCTTCCACCGGCCAGTAAACGGGTACAACGCAGCCGATATAGGGCAGTGTAACCCGTGGGCGGTGTCTTTTGTCGACGGGCCATTGGAACGAGAAAATTTCTGAAGATGGGTATGTCCGGCCGTCGACTTCCGCCATCTTAATCAGCCTCCGGAATCAGGAACAAGGTGAAGACTCTCCATTTAGACCCTGATCAGAATGTGGCTGGTTAAATCATTATAATTTAAAAAAAAATAATACTTCAGTATATTTGTATAGCTCCTTCCACACAAATTAAATCATGTTTATGTTTAAATAATATTGTACAACTTTAATGTTAAATAAACCCCTTTTAGAAAAAGTTTTCCTTATGTAAGTCTTATAAATAACTTTCTACGCCCCTATAGCTTCGCTTTGGCATGAAAGACTCATAAATAATATCATATCAAATCTTATCACAACAATGTTAGCGTCAGTGTTCACTATCTGGTATACTTTGCTCGTTTTCGTTTGATATGTTATCCCCATTGCAAGCATGCTTCAAAGAACGTTACAAGTTGCTCTGAGAGTGAAGAATGGAGAAGGTACCGGCCACGGCCTGTAGTGATACGTAGACTTAAGGTGAGGTAGCAGATTTCTCTTGTGTCCCTTCCCTGCCACATTGTTGAGATCTTAGTTCTATTGTAAAATAAATTATCATATTGTCCTACATTTCGAAGCTTGTAAAAACCTGTAAGTTAGAATGCATTTAGGTAACTCGGTTATTTAGAAATTTTAAGGGGAGTAATTGCATTCATTGAATCCAACTGTATGGCATGACGGTAGTTGTTTCAATACATGGTTAGAAGTCGTTCTGACTCCCAACTAAATCTGATGGATTTTATCTTATGCATTTCTTTAATATTATTTTGTAATAACCAGGGTTAATTGATAGATTTTATATCTAGATATAAGGTTAGCGAACCACCAGCTCTCAAAACTAAATTAATTCGAAATACAAGATAATTTTAAGCGCAATAAGTGGAATGAAATTTTCATCCCAAGTATAAACTCGATGCAATAGTAGTCATCAGTGACTGAACCTCCTTGGAGAATGTGAAGTTTTTTACAGCTGCTAATCATAATATCTCCTCAGGCGAGAACTCTGCCGCCTAAAATGGTGCTCTTCGGCGGTGTTGGATTGGTGATTGCGTGTTCCCCATTATCTCCAGATGTATAGGCTTTCGTAATCGTTAGTAAGATGAAATCGGCTCTTATTCGTATATATCAATCGACTCCACTGCTGAGATCCCTAGACCTTGAGTTCCCTGCACCACAGAAAATGCCATCCCCAATGAGTACTCGTCAGTGGCACACGCCGTATTGGTCGCCGTGCGAACCAACCACTTGTGTGCATCTCCTGGCCACAGTAAAAAAAAAAACAAAAAAAAACGTGATATCGCGCGTTCAGTGGACGACAGCTACTAAACATTCGTACAGCTGTTCCTACCTTTCGAAATGATCTTCACGCTCGTTACAAAATTGTGCACTATTGCGAGCTCCCTGGCCACGCTAGCATGTCAATGATGAATCTCGGGTAAAGTCGTTCAGGTGTAGTCTACAGGACTGTTTTTTGGTCATGTCAGACATGAGACAGTAACTCGACGTTGTTCAACCCGATGTGCAATGTCAGCTCTCAAGAACTCGATGTGAAAAGAGCCGTCCAAATCTCTTCACTCATTTCACTCACCCCAATGAGCAATGTGTAACAGCTTCCACTACAATGCTGAGCGTACATAGCGCTCGTGCTTTATACACTTCGCACACGCTCAAGTACATAAAGCTATCTTCATATACTTGCCTTACCTTACCAGACCCTAGGCGATTCCTTGATTGGTCTTTAGGTCGGTACTGCCGATTTTTTGCTGTTAGGTAAATTTCACTAATTCTTTCTTTTTTTTCACACCAGCGTACAACAGACGGCATTTAACAGCTGGAGTATTAAACGTAAATGAATATGAAATGAGATGGAGATCGGTTAGCGACGGAATGTAACGGTGGATGAAGTAGTAGTTCCCCGAGAAAACCCACTGACCAACAAGGATCACTACGTTTTCCTCCCCATAAAATTTAGGATGACCCCACAAGGAATATAAAATGGTTCACCATGGTGGGAGGCGAGTAGTCTGACCACTACACCACTATGGCCCCTTGGACATTGAGAAGTGAAAACTCGCGATAGCCGTAGAAGCCCGGGTTGATATTTGAGCGTCTGGGCCATGACAGACTGGCTCAGAGCGCGTGGCCTACCTGCAGGGGCTTCAGGCGTCCTGCTCAAGTGTGCGGCGTGGCAGGGAGATGCTTCTGTTAACTACTTCGTTAGTGAATGTTGTTGCACAAAGCACACTCTACCAGCAAAATACGATGTCCCAGAGTCCTCAGAACTCGCCGACAGTGATTTTATTTGTTTATAGGTGAAGCTTATGTAAAAGAATGCCACATTCGAGATTACATTTTGAAGACAGAAATTTTCTCGTAAATCGTCACAATTGCACTTACTGGGCCTTTCACAATCCGCATGTTACTGTGGAATACCATGTAAACTTATCAACTTATCCCAGGACTATTCTTTTTTGACAGAACTGTCGCTCGTGGTGCTTAGCTAAACGTTTTGTAGGTATCCATCGCTCCGCGCATTGAAGATCTGCTTGGTGAGACAGAGATTTTCTTCCAGCAATATGCAGAACCTCCCTACTACCATCATGTTACCAGGGCCTCTTATAATGCAACACAATTAAACACATTTTTTGGGCGAAGAGATAGTATTGAATTCACTGCATGTTCCCCTGGCATGACGACAATGTACTCCTTTTAATAGCGATACAATTAATGGCACAAAATCAGCAACAGTCGGTGAGTTGAAAGAGCACATTGCAAGACAGTGTCTCGCAACTCCAAATGCAATGGTCTGTAACTGTAATGTATGCCATTCCACTAGTTCACATTGTTAGCTGAGTCTCGAAAATCAAGGTACTTTGACCAAAAAAGGAAAAAATTATACATAAATAAAAAATGTAATAACAATAATCAAAATTAAAAATTAAAGAAAAATTTAAACTATCATAAAGAGAATAAAATATAAAATACGAATTAACATAGGTAAAACAGAAAATAAAAGTCGTCGGATAGAACATTTACGAACATGCAGGAGAGACTAGCTAGGCGTTAGTTTTCTTACTTCCAGCCATTATACATTTACCCATGTTAATACAAGTTGTATTGTTTATTAGTATTTCCTATGCGTGTGCATTGTTTTTTTTGGGACTTTGTCGGTGTTATTCGGAATCACTACATTCGTATAGGCTGATTCGTGCTCGTTTGAGCCCGTTCCAAATCAACCTTTGAAGGAAACCCCTATCCACAATTCCAAATACTTTTAAATGACACGCCGACTAGCATTGCCCTAGTAGAGTTGGTAGTGAAGTGATAGAAGGAGTTCCATGTTTTTACCTCGTTTTAAAAATACGATTTTTTAAATTGTGAACATGGACTTTATTGTCAGTGTTCCTGTCTGTGTCATATTATTTGTGTTTCTAAAACCTTTACAATTTCACTTGATTAACGCCTTAATATGGTGAACTGTTTCAGGGAAATGTTAATTTTACATATCCGAGATTTTGGTATTTTCCTTTGCATTTCTTACTCTTTCCGTACGCCCACATTTACATTATAATTTACGATCTGAATTCTTTTATCATATTTCCTCCATATCTCAGTAATTGTTGAAGGTTTGAAAACCTATACCACAAGATCAGGTTTGAAAAATTGTCCATTCTCGGAAATTACTAAAAATAAATGTTAAGTTGGAAAATTGTCTAAGTGGGAATATTCTTACTTTTGTAGAAGAGGCCCATATACCCAATATTGATGTGATCCTTACTGAATCACGGTTTCTTGTGGTCAAACTTATATTCCATTTTCAAACAATTAATATTATTTCTTAGTTATTGCAAGATTAAAATTTAAGCTAAATAACTAGAATCACACTTAGTTGTTTTAAAATTTGTAACCTCAAAACCAAGTTTTATATGTATATTTTATATTTCTGAGAAACGAATGAGAACCAACTAGAATACGCATTTAGATGAAAGAAGCTCAAGTTAAAACCTATAACATGAGTATGTGGTTTTTAATACACTCATTTGCCAAAGAATTTGATCGCCATGGGAGAATCGCGAGAGTACAACGAAGTTGGTCACACAGTATCGTGACAGCCCGACATGAGTCCCATTTGAGTTTAATGTGGGGGCATACTTGTCCCTCCATCATTCGTAGCAGCAAGATACCGAGTAAGGCCTTGTAGCAGTGTGAGAAACAGATTCGATATCAGTGAACACACAGCATGTCCCAGCGGCGAATCCGACACTTTAATTTTTTCTTTCTAAACAATCTTATTCTAAGTGTTATTTTTAATTAAGGCCTGAAGGTAGGGCGGGATTTTATTGCTTCTCAGGGCTAACCCCTTACGCCTACTAGGAAGGAAACTCATGCAAGGAGATATGCATCGCGCCAAAGAGGGATTGGGCAGCCATGGCCTGCACTTTGGGGCCATGACTACCTCCCTAAGTGTACTTAGATCTAGTCTTAACTACGAATAACAAGGGAAAAGCCATCAAGAGAGACGTAAAAACCCTTGCGACAGAGAAGTAGAAATTAAAAAAAATTATTGCATACATTACATAAAATAAAATAAAATGCTACAGTAGACAGAGAGTTTGGGAAACATGCTCTTAGTTAATAGAGTTGGGAAGATTAGTAGAGAGGGGGCGGGAGCTTTGTTTATTCTTAACTTGATGCAGGCAGTAACCAGAGAGGTGTTTGGGCGCCTCTCTAGTGGGAGAAGTGACGCTATTGGGCCTTTCCCCCCGATCTCTTCCATGAACCTGAAAATTGAAGGAGAGAAATTGAGCTGCCAGTAAGTGTCAGCAGGGCTGGCTCTTACTGGTTTTTACTAGAACATTAAAAGATGGTAAGGACCTGTGGATGAAAAGACATATTAATTAAGCTATCCTAATTGACCTAAATATCCTAAATATAGCCTATAGTAGCATATGTCCTCAGGGACATATGTATATAGAATAATGTTGTGCTACCTCACAGCGGCCAGTCTCTGTAGCCATGGACTGTGATAAAGCATATCTACGGCGGTATGCTGTAAGTGCACGGAGCTTCGGGGGGGGGGGGGAGAGAATTGACTTAGAATTACTGGGAGGTCTCTCACCAATTGAAGCATCGAACCACACGACGCTGCAAGCCTCTACCTCTCGGCACGGGCGGCCTTGGAATCAGCTGCAGCATAGGGCCAAGCATACTAGCAACTGGCTGGGATCAGAGGTTAAGTCTATGTTAACCTATAATATTCTAAATAAAAATATCTAAAGTGAAGTCGTATAGTTAATTAATCTAGGCTGAGCTTTCCCTTCGAGGCTGCTCAGGTTAAACTACTGTTTATATATAAAAGGCTGCACAGGGTTTATAATGATTGGCAGGGCAGTGTGTTACACGCAGAGCTAAGGGAGCCTGCGGGCTAGAAGATACTTGGGTCGCTTATAGCTTTGGGTCTCATCGATATCATAGTCCCCTATGAAAGTGATGAGTGGATTGGCATGTTCGTTAAGAGATTTATAAAAGGTTTGGGCATGCTTGAGAATTACATCTTTGCAGCAGTTCTTGTTTAAGTTCTGCATGCAAGTTTCTGATGGGAATGTAACGTGGTGCATGAGCAGCCAATCTGAAGCATTTTTGCTGCACCACTTGTAAATAATTTAAGTGGGTGGGAGCACAGTAAGCCCATGCAGGGGCAGCATATGTGATGATGGGTCCAACCAAATACTGGTATAATTGTATCCCATTTTTCACTGATAGTCCGGGATCTATGATTTAGTAGTGGATACAGGGCAGACAGGCGGGCATAAGCGATGTTACGCTTAGCCTCCACATGGTGGAGTCATGTCAACTTACTGTTCATGATAAGGCCGAAGTACTTAACTTCATCCTTGAAAGGAATATTTCCCCTAAAGAGGGTTAGCTGCAAATTAGGGGGAATAATACGGCTACACGTGAAGATTACAGCCTCGATCTTACCCACATTAATTCTAATGCCCCATTGGCGACAATAATTTTCGAAATCATTGAGTTGAGCCTGGAGCCGCTGAATTGCAAGTTCAGCTTTGCGTGAGTGGGTGTAGATGACTGTATCATCAGCATAAACGCCCATGGTAATAAGTCGTTATGGGGGGGGGGGTGATGTCGTGGGTATAAAAATTGTATAGGACTGGACCCAGGATGCTACACTGATGGACCCCAGCCCTAATGTATTTCTTGGTAGACAGCACTCCTTCAATGGATACTGAGAAGGAGCGGTGGTTCAAGTATGAGGGTAGAAGCGTAATGTAACAGTCTGGGAATTCAGCCCGATATAAGTTAAATAAAAGCCCTGCGTGGAACACCCTAGCAAAGGCCTTCTCTACGTCTAAAAATACAGCTGCCGTGAACTGGCAGCAGTTGAATTATTTTATGTGTTCCGATAAGCGGACGAGTTGATGCACTGTTGAGTGCTTTTTCCGAAAGCCAAATTGCTCATTAGGGAATAAGTTATTTTCGCGAATGTGATTATTTAATCGGTGCAAGAGTACTCGTTCGTGAATCTTAGAGAGCGTGGATAGCAAACTGATAGGGCGGTAATTTTGCTGTTGAGTCGGGTCTTTCCCCGGTTTATGGAATGCAGTTACATTAGCACTTTTCCAGGAATTGGGGAAGTAGGCAAGATTAAAACTTGCATTAATGCACTCGGCTATAGCCTCAAACATGCTGTCAGGCAGCTGCTTGAAGACTATGGCCTGGAGGGGGTCGAACCCAGGTGCTTTGCAGGGTTTCAAACGTTTAATGATACGCTTGACCTCCTCAGCGTGCGTGGGGTCTGGTTCAGCCATGGTGGGCTGTCGCAAACGCGCTCGGAGGTCTCTATAAATTTGGGCAACAAAAGATGGACCAGCTGGAAAGTTATTAGGCTGGAAAGCTAATTCTAATTGATTTGCCATAGACTCAGCTTTCTGCTGAGGTGTATAGGCCACACCGTCATTGCCTTGCATAGGCGGGATAATTTTTATCCCAGACATTGGACTGCCAGGCAGTGATTTCAATATCAATACGCTCTCTAAGATTGTTAATATGGGTTTTTGTTTGTCGATATCTAGTTCGCGAATAGAGCCTGCGCAGCCTATTTTTGGGCGAGATAAGCTCCCTAACACTATCAGAGAGCTTATATGCGTTAATCCTCGGAGTCTTTTCCAGGACATACTTACTCCTGTCTGAATTAGCTCTGTGACGTGCTTGACTACAGAGTGTAATTCGTCGGGAGAACTAATAGGAGCTGTGAGATTTATTTCCTCATCTAAATATTCTCTGAAGCTGGACCAGTTTGCATGCTTATAATCCGTAATTTTTAGAATTGGTGTATTGTCTGTTTCGAGTTCATTGAAAGACAAGTGGAAAGGATAATGGCCCGAAGCCAACTCGTGGACCACATTAAATTCTAAGGCCATATTAAAACCTTTATTGAGCACGATATCTAATATATCGGGCCTATAATTTATATTATGAGGTTCAAAGGTAGGTTCACTAGGGGCATAAATTATATAATTATGGTACTCTTGGTGTCTAAACAAATTATTTTCATTGGCTGTGCGAATGAGACAGTCCCAGGCGGGACTGTCTCATTCGGCTGCTTACTGGAGTTGTTGGAGCAGCTCAATGGTGTTGTTGCTCATCGCTGGTGTGGCACAGGCAGTTGGCATTTCACAGCAGTTGTTGGGCAGCTTGCAGAAGTTGTTGACATGTCTGTATTTATTATGGTACTGAGTGTAGAGTTTCGGAAACAATTTAGTTAATGATTCTGTAGTGCTCACAAGGTAAAGTTGATTCTCCATCCGCATCAATGAAGCGCTTATCATCCAACCCTGATAACACTAATTTCTTCACGTGTTCGGTATAGACTTCGTGAGCATGCAAACGAAAGTGAAATTGGGTTTCCAAAACCCTGGAGCAATTTTAGAGGTTATCCCGATAATCCTCATAACTGAGTTTTTGCAACATGTTAGATTTACACCCTTCGACTTACATATATACTGCTCATTCGTAACAATGTATGTGTAAAGCTTGGGGCGTAAACCTACAAAGTGTGTGACTATGTGGCCACCACATTCGTCCTTCATAACTCCAGTACGTCTTTTGTTCTCATGTGAGAATTTTTGTGGATTATCGAGAGCATAAATAGAAGTATCAAACCACACTTTTAAATCTGGGGAAATTACTTTATAGACATCATCACAAGCAATAGAATATGTCAAAGATCGGTGTCGCAATTTAAGAGGTGCAAGGCTGGCGGAGGATATTTCGTACACATGTACTGATAGTAAAATTCATATAAGATCAATTTGGAAAGGTCGAGAATGGCAACACCAGTGTACAGAGGCTAGTTAAACGTAACAGAGCCCTTTGACATCTCGATAAGAACAAAATTTCACATATGATTTGCCGAGCAGGACGACCAGTCAGCTCCATAGCCCCGTAAATCGTGTCATACCTGAAAATGACTCTTATGATCCTTTCCCGGCGGACATTCTGCAAAGTGTTTCTATATACTGAATTATTCATAAACTTAAAAAAGTTTTCTCGAATTCATTTGCAGCCTGAGCATGCTTGTCAATGTTAAATTCGATGTACGGTGCCATCCGTGCCTTCTGCTTAAAGCACAGAACGCGATGAACAGAGTCAAGGTTGGCCCCATACATCAGTGATTCCCCATGTATAGCGTATTTTTCATGCAAGCCGTTCGAAGGTATGCCAGTTACTGTGGCCAAAGGCAGATCTGCTACAGCATTGTGGCATTTGTCTGGAAAAGACAAAACCACTTCTGCGAAAAAGCAACTGTATTGAATCAGTTCATTCCTTGATTCGTTCATTAGTTCACAAGTGTTTTAATTCAAGTCGTTTGGTTTATATTAGTGTGTTTTATTAATTTAATGTGTGCGTGACTGAATGAAATTCGATGAGTGAGTTTGGTTAACACTTGATTTGTGTTGTTCGTGTGTTTCATTCTTCTAGTATGTGCGTTTTACTGGTTTATGAATTGTATAGATGCATATTTTTCATTTATATTTGTGTGATTTAATATGCATGTGCATCTTAATTGGGTTAGTAAACTACTGTTGCATATTTGAGAGTAAATTGTATTCATCTCTCTAAACGTTTTACTGATTTTTAATTAAATATGTGTTATTACAGCAGTGATTATTTCATCTGTATTTTAGGCGTGCGTCGTAATTGCCAATCGGGGTATGACATTTTAATTGATTTGGTATAAATTATGTAATATTTGTGGTGTGCGACTTGTTTTTCTGTTGCCAATTAGTTTCTCTCGTGTTCTATAAAAGACAATTTTTTAATGTCGCATGTTCGGTACTTATTTCATATCACCGAAATACTATTATTCGGTAATTTAAAACACTTATTTATTATTAATCTCTAAATACGCATTTCTGAACTCAGCCGTTTCGTATATATAAACCTCCCTCTAGAGTCAGACACCGGCCGAAGCGAACATATCCCCGACACCCCCTCCCCTGGTACAGCCTAACACCACAGTCCTACACCGACTTCCCAAGTCCCTGGACGTGTCGACACCCCATTAATGACATACGTTCCATCCCCTGCTCCTCCACCTCCTCCTCAGTCGCCTACCAGATGGCCATGGGTCAACACATATGATACTGCTCCTATAACAAAATTAATTCTTATGCCACTCTTCCCAAAAAATAAAACTTATGCCACTATTACTCATTATATATATATATATATATATATATACACACACACACACACACCAATCCCCACACACCTCACAGCTCAGTCGCCTGTCAAACTTTCAAGAATGAACATATGTGCCGCTCTCCAAAAATAGAACCCTATCAAACAATTACACGTATAATTAAAAAACAAATAAAAAATAACTGAAAATTTTTCCAAAATTTTCCAAAATGTAATAAGCATTTAATACTTAATCTTATACATCAAATGTTTTACTAATTTTAGTCCCATTTGCAAACTTATCGGATTAGCCAATATTCTGCAAAAAATATATTTTAAGACCATCCCCATCCCTATGTCATTCGAGAAGTAAAATAGAACCTGTGCGTCTCTACTACGACTTATGGGGGTCTTATGTGGTTTTAGATTATGAATCCAGTATAAAAAGCTTTACAGGAGGCCGGAGAGCCTATCACATTCTGCTTGTAATACGATTTTATGTTTGGGGGTTATCATTGCAAGATTGTCCATGGCATCGTTCCTCGCTTAGTGGGCGAAAACCCCGCCGCCTCCCTACTGTTACAAGTCAATACTGGGATTTCCGTGCGTTGTTTAAAAAACGAGTATTTTAGTTTCGTGTTATTTCCAGGTGGAATTTAAAATGTAAAATAATTAATTTTTTTGTGTTATTTTTTGCATATTTTCAGTCTAAAAACTGATTTTATTAAATAATTAGCAATTCCACTTGATAATTTTACTTCATATTTGGATGAAATAAAAAAATATCACGTGAATTCACATATGCTATTTGCTACAGCACATCAACAAATAGTAGGCATGTTATAAATGGCACATAATCTTCCTGATAAAATTTCTTGAGTAATAATAAGCAGTTAGTATACCACAAAAGGGCCGTAAGTATGCTGCTGTTATGTCACCAGCAGTGCGTAACAGTTAGCATTTCGTATATCTGTTGAAATGTAGCAATTATTGTGAGAGCATTGTCCATTGGCTAATATTATGATTTTAAAAAATAGGTAGGTTTACTGTCACTTTTGTTTACATGACCTGATTGTCAACCGTATAGAGAATGCTGACAGTCGTAAATCGGAACATTTGCCACCATTGCCAACAATTGACTAACTCTTAACTATTTGTTGCTTGCTGCTTGGGAAGACACGAAGCTTTTGTATGAGCTCCTAAAGATGCCTTTCACCTGTGCCGCAGGTAAGCGGAACGTTGTTTTGATGCTGTGATCGATGACAATATTATACAATTTCTTTACTAGAGTCCGACTGAGCGATGTGGTGTAGTGGTAAACCTCTGGAGTCGTAATCGTGAGAACACGGGTTTGGTTCCCAGGTCTGATTTTGTTTTCCCATGGTTTCCCAAAAATTCAATGGATTCTGTCCAGTTCCTCGTGCTCCATTTATAATAATCTCGCTGTAGACGACAAGTTTGGCCCTACCTGCCTACTTACGAATCTGATAGTCCCTTCTTAGTGCCCAAAATTAGATGATAAATGAGCGTGTTTTGATATATTATAAGGTTTGACGAAAACAATAACACTTTTCTTTTCTCAATAAAAATGATTTTCATGCTCTGAAGTAACTCATGATATTTGCTTTCCAGTCAAAAAATGTTTTCTTCGAAATGTAGTGTTCCAATTGGTTTCAAGCATTCGGTTGGGCACTCAAACGAAGACAAGTATATAACCTAGAAATCTGATGACATACAAATACAGCAGAGTAGAAGACAAACTGTTTTCTTGGCAAACCAATAGCGACATTTCGGGAACTGGCATCTGCTCCCGTCTTCAGGCAAACTGAACTAGCTATTATTATTATTAGTATATTTTGGCAACCGCTAGGTTTGTCTTGTTCTCGTGTATGCATTTCATGTTATCCCCTGTATTGTCCATGGCATCATAGCACGGCAATGGCGTGTGCCCGAAGTAATTTTTAATTTAATCAGTGTATTATTCAGGCTGGCGAACGTGGCAGAACTTGGCCATTCTGGATTCACTCAAGAAAGAAAGTTTTAATTCAGAGGTTTTAAACGAGCGTATTGAACCTGCGAGTTACGCTCTTAGACTTCAACTTCTTTTATTGGGAAACAATTTCCTTTATTAGAGGCGTTCACTTGCACTTCGCTCACGCACTAAATACTGCTGGTCGTCGTCGCGAGTACGTGCACTTCATTTGCAATCGGGCCGACTCGCTAAACCTCCCGCAGGCTCGCAATATTAGATCTAGGCTCGCGTGTCCGCGCGCAAGCGAGAGAGAGAGAACAAGGGAGATTATAGAGTAAACACTTTGAATGGAGCTCGAAACAAGGAATGAATTGAAAACACCCAAGTACATAGAAAGTAAGTGGACTTGTCTTGTTTGGCCCCAAATGGACAATTAAGAGGGAATTACGCGATGGCAAGGGGAGAGCGGAGCTGGTCCCAATCTAGAGCACACTCCCCCTCCGACATACTACCCTCTTCCCTCCTTCAACCCCTAGCAGCGTGATCTCTGTCTACCCCATCATTAAATCGCTATATCGCCCTTCAAAGACTCTTTTCACCCCCCGCCCCACCCTCCGGGTCCAGAGGAACAGTGGACGCCGCACAATAGGAAGGGTTCCCGTCGATTGCTGAGAGGTGCTTTATATTAAACTTTGAAAAGGGGCGAGCGATCTTGCTTATTGAATAAACCTACGCTCATTTTCATGCATGAGGTCTTCCTCATGGACTCCCCACTTCTTTTTATTTCTCTATTTTTCCATTGACCCCTCTCCCCTTTCTTTTCTTCGGCCTTCTCTGTCTTCACGGTCTTTATCTTGTTGCCTTCCTCCCGCAACTTTGTGTCGCCAAAGCAGCTGACGGTGGACCCTGATGGCAGAGACGGGAAGGGCGTGGACAGGGCGAGTTTAGGTTGATCGGTATATTGTCCTCTTCTCTTAGGCTCTAGAACTTGACCAACCATCCGGTATTCACTGTCAGAACTAGAGATAACTTGAAATAATGTTTTAATAGGGCGATAAGCTTCAGCAAGGCAAGTTTGGGTCCTCAAAAAAAATCTCTCGTGATTTATGTTATAATTACAATTGATTTTAAAAAGTCACGTTTCCTTTAAGCCATTGAACTCAAACACGCAGCAAAATTGGATTTTCAGAAAATATTAGAATTTCCAAAAGATTTAGAAGAAACCCTCATTGCACAGGGCACAGCAAGTGCATAATATATTGAGAACTTACGACATGAACAAAGAACACATGAAATATGATTTGAGCTTTTCTTTTATTCATAACTTTTTTCATATAATGGTTTCATTACACTTGACTCTAGAAGTTTCAATTATTCCAGAAAATAGGATACAGCAATTTGTTTTAAAAGGCTCCTTGAGTTCGTGGACGATGAAGGTACGGTACGCGTAAAAACTTGGCGTTTTTTTTTTTTGCTGCAGAATGAAAAGCGCTTTTTGACTATCCGGATTCCCGAGAAAGTCAGGGCCGTAGTGGTGTAGTGGTTAGACTACTCGCCTCCCTCCCAGGCATACAGGATTAGATTTCCGGCGGAGTCACTCCCTGATTTTCGTAAGTAAGAATCGTGTCGGACGATGCCGCTGGTCGGCGGGTTTTCTCGGGGAGATCCCGTTTCCCCAGCCCCTTCATTACACCGCTGCTCCATATTCACCTCACTTCACCCTTATCGGATCTCAAGACCTCAGTTAAGAGCCATCCAAATCTCTCCACTCCATTGAGAATGTCGCCACGCTGACTTCTTTGGAGAAGCCGGTACACATAGCCTTACTTCCTCGACAGTTTCCTGTGGCATCTTTGGACGACCCCCTTTATCCGTGTCCAATAAATTCCCCAAAGTCCCCTTAGTTTGGAGTTTCTTTCCCAGGGCCCAAATGGTGGACTTGCCCATTGCATTTCTTAAACGAATCTGTTTTTCAATATATTTGAATAATGAAGATACACTGCTACACAGTATACCGATACTTTCTTTCCTATTTTTTCCATAAATTACACATACACTATCACCATATGCTATTAAACATCCAATTCCAGCCAGAGGCACAACAAAAACTGTCTACTTATATACGCATCTCAGAGCGGACAGACTTGCGACACCGTGGCGGTAACGAGGCAAGACAACCGCTGGCAAACACATTGTGAGACAATCCAGAACGGAATCACACCACCTCTCGCGCATTCCATGATCCTATTTCGTTACAACATCTTCAACATGGAGCGTCAAGTTCAGTACTATTTGGACGCGGGGTTCATCATATTTCACTCAAAGCAAAGTAGCTCTGTCGAAAACGTCGTTACAATATACACACTATTGTTAACGCTATTTACTTAAACCTGGGTTCGGCTTTGAAGTGAGACATACTGCATAACGTTGTATATCGTCTCCGGTGCTGATTAGACTATCACAAGATCGGCGTTGTGCCTTTGGTTGAAGCTCCGTCATGCTAGTCCATAGACATCTCAGACAGCTCCTGTCCTCTGACGAGCCCTCAAATCCCGCCACGTCGGCGTAAGCCCCTTCACAGTTCCGAGAGCCCTCCGGCATTCATGCTAGTGGCTAGGTTCGGTAGGAGAAGAGGACGAGTCTGAGAGCTATCCCCATACAGCTTGTGTCGGGTTTCTTCGTAAAGAGATCGCGTGAATCGCAGCTCAGCGGCAGGATTGTCTTGTGCCGCAACCTCATTCGTAACCACGGACAGACAGGCCCTGAAGGGAAAAGAGTTACCCACACCATACCAACCAAGACCGAGAAAGGGTTGGGAAAAATCCATCAAAGGCGAGAGTAAAAAAAAATAAATTTTTTGGAGCAAGGAAGCGATAAAGCAATATAGTTGTTAATTACTGACGGTAGCGGTGTGATACGCAATTAGTTACGGAACTACAGTCATATCAAGAACAGACGCACTTCAAGATGTTTATGATTCATTTGGCAGCCTCCTCCAAGGCGCAACCTGGACAGGATAATCTTTGGCGTCTCGGCGTCTTGTGTCGTAAATGTAAATATGTCGCTGTCCTGGAAGTCAGTTTTGCCGCGAAAGTGTTCTCGGCTTGTCTACATACCTAAGGTTTGTCCATGCAGCCAAACCTTTCTATTAAGCACGCAAATACTCAATAATTAACAATATATATTCGTTTGTTTCCTGAATTCCGTCCAAGAAGTTTCCTTTGTACTAGACGTAGAAAGAAAAATTCTGTAGGCGATTTGGTCGTTAAATAGTTATGATTTTGCTACTAAGATTTTTATATAGTATATGGCTTATAATGTGTTACATTATTTTCAAAGCTTGCGGCATAGCGGGGCTGGAAAATTATATAAAAATTTTGAAGTATTACAAAAAGCAGCAGCTAGCGCATTTTTCCAGGCAAGTGTGTTTAAACACAAATTTTGTTGAAACTAACCAAGTAAGGCTAACGTGGACAGGACTCAGGCTATTCTGCTAGAACTGAAACCCAGTCATTCTGGAGGGATGAGGAGGGGCTGTGAAATCGAGGGTAGTGTGCTCATCATTTTCAAAAACCAAGTTTGTAGTAAATACCGAGAACAACCTAGGTCACCATAACGGAACGTGTGTGCATTAGCATACCTCGAAAGCCAAGCAATTACATGATAACACAATAATATTTTTCCACTCTAACATAGACAATTTTTGCAGCAGCGCATATTTTTTTTTTTTTTTTTTTTTTTTAAAGGAATTAATGAATATCATTGTAAAAGTCCAGGCAAAGTTAATTCCAGTGTTATCAGAAATTCAAATTCAAATTCGCTGGGGTATTTTTGACAGTACAGCATGCTAAGATGCACGAATTCTTCAATTAGAACTGCCTTAGTTTTATTATACACATTTTTACGAAATCACCCAGAGTAAATGCTTGTTATAACATTTTGTAAACTTTTTCGTAACATCACTTTATAGGTTACACAGTTTTAATTGTTTATAGCTTATTAGATAGTTGTTATTTAACTCGGAGAGTGCTTCATTTACGTCACGCAGTATTAGGTGCCGCTCGTTCATTACTGAAAGTTTGTTCTGACAGAACATGACCTTTCCCATCGTTGTCTCCACAAATTATCTACTCGGCGACCAAAACCACACAAGGTACATGGCGAGTTATTCTATCTGAACGACGTAAGAAGCTTCCAAGCCACATCGCAAAACCTCGAAACTTGGCAACTGTGCATAAAGGCGGCTGGCTCAAGGTTGTGTTAAAACATTTAATAAGTCTCACTATTACATACATAAATATGCTTAAACTAACTAACAGATCTATAGTGATGTAGGTGAGTTATTAAAATTATTTGTTATATCTTAAGTTACGAGATGGCATCAAAGAGTTTCGAGAATATCTGTGTTTAGTACTGTGTTCACTATTACATCCGAAATAGTTCCCTTCCACAGCAAAATAGAGCCCCCCAGCGTTCCTGCCACTTCTGGAATATGTCCTGGAAGTTTTCTGGACACGTGTCAAGCTTTTTATGCGATTCGCAATGGATTTCGGCAGTGGTGTCAAAACGACGACGTTTGAGCCAGATCGTCATCTCCGGGAAGAAGGCAAATTCCGCTGGAGCCATATCTGGTGAGTAGGATGGTCACGGAAGCAATGCCATGTTGTTTCCGGCGGAAAACTCACGTATGATTAGAGCTCGGTGACAGGGTGGATTATCGTCATGGAGCATCTCATGTAGCAAAAAAACACTAATGGTCCATCAATAGTCTACAGCCTGCTAAACGCTGGATGACAACCGGAATGCACCCGAAATCACTACTGGACCTGAAATGGCAACAACTACTAGGCATACTCGACCAATAGCTGACCCACCAGTGGAGAACACTGTGCTGTCAACACCAACAGCTTGCCATCAGTGGCAATCAAACGAGTAATTTACGTGCTGCAATACCGCTGGCGTGCCCTTTGTGGGCAGTTTGTGGCATACCTACTCTCAACCGTCAGTCTTGTAGCCATCGACAGTCCATCAACTTGCCGTAGATTGCACGCCAGGTGTATTGCTGCCGGTAGTTAACCATAACTGGGCCACTTGTGTAAACCATTCAGTTGTTTCGTTCCAGCAGTCACCCAGCAGTGCCGTCAGTAAAACAACAGTGAGTGTGGCGACAGTGTCTTGCTACATGGGATCCAGTTTATCGCACGCCACAGATCTGGACTCTTCCGCTCAATATCCTTACTCGGGTGCCTTAAAACGTGTCAGTAGGAAGCATTATCGACGGTCTGGACGCTGGGGACGAATCCTCGATGCACAATGCCACGAATGTCAGAAGAAACTATTAGGATGTATTTGGTCAAGCTGCGGACCTGAATCGCATTTTTGGTCATGCAAATGATGGGCTCTTTCCATGTGAAGACTGTTGCCTCGTCGTAATGTCGTACCCGTGTACGCAAGCTTCATCACGGGAAATGATCCACCAGTGCAGAGATCGAGCGCGAGCGGCGAATCGCATACAATCTTGACATGTTTCAAGAAGAAGACATGCATGACACATTCCAAAAGCGTTGCCAATTCTGGGAGCACTATATTTCCCTGAGAGGAACTATTTTGAAGGTGGTACCGTTTAAAAGTAATTTCTTGTCATCATAGCTAAGTCTTGTAACTTTTTGGTACCACATCGTATAAAAAATGTGACTTCCAGAGGCTTAGCTCAAGGATTTTATTTTGGAATGCTCACATTAGTTTACCTGGCTTCCAAGGTTTTTCCACAGCGGAAAATAGTAAAATTTTGAAGATAAAAATCTTATTGTTAAAAATATTCACTTTTCCGCGGCTGTAAGAGCAGGATATCCGCACTATTACAGTGCTTTACCGGGATGTTCAAACGTTTCTACTGTAATGCCTTTTTTTTTTAAAGTAACGATATCAGAAAACCAACATACTAACCACAGAATACAGAAAGCCACACATGTGCCCCTACGCGCCTTTATTGCTCCCCGCAGCTACGTCGATTGGCTGGTCGGGAGTCTCGCTTAGTACCGGGAAAAACAAGAATAATAGGGAAAGGGACATATGATGGAATAAACAGGTCGAAATGGCTAGCTCTTTACCATAGTATGTTTTTATGTCATACATTTTAGAGTGAAAGTTTAACTAACGGGTTTCGTTCTGAATGGGACATAAACAATAGAAGGAAAGATAAATAGATTCTTACAGACATAAAATTTGATGATCATGTGGGAGATAAAGTAGACAAATGTTCATGATCGATTTTGCGAGATAAAACGAGTTTAATATAAAAATAGACAAATGAAAATTATTGTAACATGAAAAAATATTTGCTACGTTGTTAAAATTGTACTATTTTTACAGTAAAGGATTGGAAAAGAAAATATTTCATGACTCTGCATGTTAAAGATTTCTATTTAGTACAGTGGATTATATTTCGATATAGTGTAATTCAGAGTATATATTATTGTATGTTATGTAACCTCACTTGTATTATATCGTACTTGCACATTTCTATCGTTTTATTGCCTGGTGGCAGTTTTATTGTACTTTGCGATTAAAACTCGGGCTGAAATTATTGTTGTGTTAAAAAATTAACCAGTCATTGCTGAAATGCTGATGTTAAAATTTATGCTGAGGTTTACATGAAAAACTCCCAGAATATATTAAAGAAACTAAAAATGACTGTTATCATTATAAGTCCCTTGTGCTGAAAAATATGTATTAAAGAAAGAATGATTTTTTTTTTACCGTCATTAGAAGTCAGGTTAACTGAGTTTAAGAAGTTTGGGGGCTTTCCTTTTTGTGCTTCCCAAACATTTAGTAGCCTTTTAAAGCTCTGTTCGAGTCTACTAATCTTCAGTGTTTCGTCTGGCCGACTGGAGACATTTTTCATTTGGAAAGCATTTGTAATACTTGTTTATCACTTCTGCAGATGCTGCGCAGAATTGCTTTATTCAAAACCTATCTAATTCTCCTTGCACTTTCTGGTGCAGGACGCAGGGGTTGAGGTTAAGGACACAGTTACTCTAGATTAGAATATGAATGTTAGCGTGGACCCTGGCGAACTCGGAAGTGGATTAAGCTGGTTCGAGTCCCACATTGGGTGAGTTCAGTGCAATTTTTAAAAACTTAAAAAAATATATCAATTCAGAATTTTACAGTAGGCTTTCTGTGTAGTAATAACCCCTTTCCCTCCGATAGCAAGAATGTTACGATAGAATTTTATATTCCACATTATGGTTTCTGAGACCCAAACTGTTACAATAACGTTTTGGAACCATGAACAGGCCCTATTTAATAATAAGGTTCAAAAATACTTTGAGTCAGAGGCTGCTATTCAGAAAAGCAGGTTAAAAATGTTTGATATGTTTCAAAGACTGTGTGAAACTATGCGTCATTTCATTCAAGAACAAGGAGGTTTGTTAAAGTATTGGGTTTCCCTTGTGACTACACATTTGACGGACGCTCTTTTCCGTTATTTATTGACTGAAAATAACCAGTTTTTTACTCACGCCAGAAAAATCACAAATTTGTTTAGCGATTTGTTGTAATTATTTACCCAGGTTGAGATTACTTGAACAATGAGGAGGGTAGTAATATTCTGGTGGAGTGAAGGTTAAGATGAGCTATTTTAAAAGACAAATCATACCACTGAGCAATGTTATTGGGGGGGGGGGGGGGGGGAGTAAATCGAAAATGAAAGGTGAAAAGCAAGGTAATGCTCACTTACCTGACTCTAAAAAAAAAAAACAAATGGCAAGGAGTTACGGAATTAATATGAAAATGAGATTATCTGCCTTTCAGGAAGGAAACGGATAGTGGTTTTTTGTGCTAAAAAGAGGGACATATTTGATATTTTTCGCTGTGTAGTGGGAAATAATTGGCATTTGTTGTGTAAATCTACATCACACTGGCTAAAAATGAGGGTTGTTATTGTATGTGCGTTTCATCACCAGGAAGAAAAAAGTGTGGCTCTTCTTGTTTCGAGCCCCTAAGTTTTCTGATGAGCAAAGATAATCAAGATCTAATCAGCAGGCGACATTCGCGTTCACGGCAATGGGAGCTTTTTTTCTCAGTGGCTGAATGGGTAGGTCTGAATTGGTAGTCATAATGAAAATAAAAATCTAAGGATCTAACTTGATGACAGTATTCCAGTTGATAATTTTCAGTTTAAGATTTGACATGAAACTTTATCGATAAATTATTTATTTTGGGGGAAGAGCATTTTTGTTCATAACATATGCATTAAATATGGTTATTGGCTGGAATATTCAGCTTAACTTTAAGTATAACCTTGTCATATTAATATTCAGATATCCAGCTTTAGTGATACTCAAGTGGAAGCCATCGACTAGCGAAAATTTAAGTTTCCAGTAATTTTAACAACCCAGTTGGGTAAACTTAATAAATCCCATGTGAGAATAACACTCGAAATATGTCGAACCCATAGTTTCGTCCCCGAAGGTAGGAATTTTCAATGATATAAGTGGTTATATAAAGAAACAGCGAATAGTGGAAGGTCTGCTTTCCTTATCCCAAAAAGCTTCCAAGGGCAGTATCGCTTTATTTGTGGTAGTTATAAGATTAATAAGAAGATATTTCTGAATCTAAATCCCAAACCAGATATTGAGAGAGATTTAAAACATAATTGGATTGGCGAAGTAATTTTCTGCTATATCTGGTCTAAACTCAGATTTATTTAATATGAGCTTAGTAAAGAAACACGTAAACATCTTGCATTTGTAACTCCTTAGGGGTTATATCAAGGGACTCGTCTCCTTATGGGGACTAATTGTAAATCTCAAGCTATGGCCAGGATTATTTCCATTATCTATTAGGTTAATATAACAATGGCTTTGTTTCTACTTAGTTTAATGATGTTTACATTTACTTTGAAACACCTCTGAAGAACTTTTGTCTCATGCTCGGAAGGTTTCGGAAGCCTTAAGTGAGGCTAGGCTAACAATTAATCCTGAAAAAACTTCATGGCCAGGAAGCTAAGATGTAGATACTATTTATTACTTTCAACAGGAGTTTTAAGACTGGCCAAGAGAAAGTCCAGACAGTGGGAGATTTCCCTGCTCTTAACGATGTTTTACGGTAAGGAGATTTTTATAAATGGTATCTTTTTACTTCCCGAGTAGTAACACACAGTCGGCCATACGTGGTTTTACTGATGGCACTGCTGTTTAACTGCTGGCCCAGAAAACTAATGGGTCTGCACAACTGGCCTTGTTATAGTTATCTGCTGGTGACAGGACAGTTGGCCTGCCATTTGGGGCGCACTGATGGATTGTTGATAGAAATGAAACTGATTGTTGATAGTATGTGAACTACTAATGGTCCATAAATGGCTTACAAACTATATTCCAGCACTGGCCGCACATAACCTATACGTATTGCTGTTGAAAGTACGTTTAGCCTTGTGTAGGTCATTTCATGGATATGAAGTGGTACATCGATTGACCATTGCTCGTGTAATCAAGTCTTTTTATAGGAGTTTTTATGGCTCCAACTCTTTGCAGGTATCAAATTAAAAACATTAGGTATATATTTGTCTATTATAAGAAATATATACATCATATCATACAATGAGTGCATTATGTGCGAGTATCTAGTGATGGATATATCGGTGGCAAAATACTGTAAATACAGTATTTTCTGTGACTTATTTACTGGTATCGAATAACTTGATGTATGGTTGTTTTACATGTATGACTGCACATAATTAAAATGTGTGGTAAAATAACAACTTAAGTAAATCAACCTTAAAGAGTTTCTATGGTTTCAAAACACGGAAATTTAATTTACGTCGACTGCATTTCCCAACAGAACAATACGTACTCCAAGAAATTACATTAAAAGCGAGATTTTTGGGTAAATATTGCAATTTAGGTAGGAAATTTTCTCTGAAGGACACTGGTTTTGTTTAACTGCCGACATTTTAAATACTAAATTGTTAACAAAGTACATTTTTAAGACTATAGGATAACTGGTGTAATTTATATTATGTAAATGTTTGTTAATAATTCAAGTCCGAACGTATTTTAAATACATCCTCCAAACACAAAAATACATGGTAGAGTGACGGTTAGCATGTTGTACTGTCAATGTAAGGGGTGCGAGTCCAGGGGTTTACCTTGGGTTACATGAAAAAAAAATTGTTGTGAGTTAAAAACTATTTTTTCAAGAGACCATGTTTTACATTTATTGTGGAAGCATTGCTGGCCATCCGTAGGCCATCTGATGTCTGTGAAGTAGTACATTGATGGGCCATTGCTGTTGTAAGAATATGGGCCATGCTTGGGTCATTTGCATTCACCACGCTTGGGCCAGTCATGGACAGAGTATGGATAGTTATGTGGTGCCACTTCAGATACAGTAACGGTGCCGGTTGCATGCCAGTTGTTAGCCAACATTTTACCAGCTTAGCATCCAATTCTAAACCATAAATGGATCATATGTGTCTTGTTACATTGGTTAATTAATACCTGTGTGACGCCAGCGCCCGCCTCGTCGCTTGCTATTTACATTTACTCCAAGAACTTGGCATTCTCAGTGTCGGCTCGTCTTCCCTCCTGATTCCTCTCCAGCTCTCCCTTTCCTTATTCCACTTACTTTCGACGTCATGCGTTTTTTCTATGAGATGGGCAGGTTATATAACTGTGTGCATGCATGTTGCCCCTCCTACGAGCTGAGCTGTCGTTGGAAGAACATCGTGTTCGTGGATGTTATCTCCGGGATTTGCCCACACATTGAGGACCAGCGAAGGCGAGGTGCTTCTGCGAGTACGATGGGACCATGACAGTTTGGGTGCGGCGACTGTTCCTCAACTCGTCTCGTCCCCAGGTGGTGGATAGGGGATCCCCAGGATCTGAGGTGGCAGGGAATATTCCAATACCAGCCCGCGGACCAACTGGCAGGTGCGAAAGCGCCATCATCATGGACGTCGGGAACATGGGCAGCTCAGTATGAGATGGCGAAGTGCATCGTGTGGGAGACAGCCCACTTATCAAGGCGGTGAGGGGGATCTCGAGGTGCTGAAATATGCGAAGTTTAGCGATCCTCACTACTGGATTCTGCGGGCTTCCGACTGCGGATGCATGATGAATGGATTAGAATACATCGGACCTTGGAAGCATCACGTCAGCCTGCACTCCTGGGCCAGCGGATTCACCACCACCACTGGTAGGTCCCGGATTTTCGCGAACTCCAAGACCGACAGACCATTTTGAATTATGGAGAGGGGGTGGCTCTTCGTTTCGCTGTTCCCTGCCTTCACCCACGGCGTGGAGATCCTGATGTCGGCGCGGAAGAGCGAAGATAGAGTTGGTGCCACGCCTGTGCTGCTCATTTTCCGACGCACTCAACGAGAAGCAGGGGGTCCTGCATCCAATTGCTGCTGTCAATACTGTCGTGCTGCTTCACATTCACTGCAGCATTGATAGAAGTTCAACTTCAAGGGTACTTGCGCTCACAAGATGACTGACATCGGTCTGGCCGGGGGAGTTCTCATTTCTGACCCCCTCCACCAGGGCAGCGCAGCTTGGCACTAGTTGCACACCAGATGCGCACTCAATTCATTTCACCCCGCATCAAACCCATAGAAGTCTTTCTTCCTGAACTAACAAATACCCTATTTTATCCAATCCTAATTCAGTTAAATGAAATTACATTTATTCTCCGCAACTGTCACATAGATTTTCCACGGCCCTATCCGCTCTACCTGGTTTGCTGTGCTCTTACATCTAGACCCTGCTTTTTTCGGGGTGTGCACATGGCTACAATTGCGGCCATGGCACTACAACCCTGATCAACGCATCGCATGCGCCCAATTTTAATAATTAAACCTGACGTAAGGCGTGTAGAGCTTTCCCTAAGACACATTCCATTCTCCAATCGACTTAGCAACCAACAAGCATGCCGGAGGGCACACAGAACTGTTAAAGTGCTCACGTCAGGGCGCTGCCGCCGCTGACCGCCTTCGAGCTCCAGTGCTGAGAGACAGCGCCAGAGGAGACGATCCACCAGGGGATCCTGAGAGGCCTTCTCGGCGGTGCGGGCCTGATCGACCCGTTTTGTGTAATAATACAGTTGGTGGGTACAATTCGGATAGCAGCAGATATCGAGGGGGTCGCCTAGATTACTTAATTAGCAGCTTTATCGAGGGGCGTTTATTATTGACATTTTATAACTATTTAATGAGATTATTGTGATTTAGCGTGCAATATAAATTATATTTTTATATAATTATTTAGAGAGTTATTTATCAGGAGTAGTCCTGGTTATCAGAGCTATTATTTAAGAGTGTTATAAAGTCAGGACCACAAGTCCAACTGAGATGAATTAATAAGTAATTTGTAGCTACGTCTCTAGTCTATTCTCCTAGAGATACTTGTGTAGAAAAAAGTAATAGAACATGCAGTTCCATTAATGGCGCGCGGTCAACCAGCCTTCACTACACAATAAAGCTTCGGCTACATGTTTCCCCTCTCTACTTGGTGAGTGTTGGCTGCAGTGGTTGGAGTAATTTAATCTACTACCACTCCTTGCTGCCAGCTGGTGTGGACTTCGATCGCCCCAGGAGGGCGGAAGAAGGAATAAGCTACGTTACTTCTTCAAGCAGCGATAGCAGACTATTTTCTGTATATCCACTGAAATTTGTCACGTATTACTTGCTAATCGTCCCTACAAATTCGGATTTATCTGTTGCATTATGATTTGCGCAACTCGAGGGCACTGCAGGACAGAGTAGAATAGGAGAGACCACTATACAATATTATACATGCGCCCTGACAGGGTTTCAGGCTGGAGAAGATCGTCAGAAATACTCTACCATTATTAAGTGTTTCTCTCTGCCCTTTAGCCGAACAACTGAATAATAGTAAAAGTTATAAATTTTCGAGAAAAGAAACCTTATTGGGACTCACAATTTGATTTTTCATAAAAATAGGTGGAAATGGCAGGCTGTTAACCCATGTGGGCTTGCGTCATAATTTTTAGTTTCGTTGTGGAAGACTGTTAAATAATTGCGGGGAATATAAATAGATTCGTATAAGCCATAAAATCTCACGGTCGCGTGGAATACAAGGTAGGTATACCTTTAACTTCACTTTTGCGAGATAAAATGTGCGTACTATAAATATATAACTAAATATAATAGGATGAAAATTTATTACATCAGTTAAGGTAAAGAACATTTCAAAATTTATGTTAGAGATTTTATACAGAAGATCACATTTTGAGATATTGTTATTCATTATTGTTTGTATAGTATGTTATCTCTCTAATACATTTTTATTTGCGTTATTGGTTTTATTGTATTACATTTTGTGAGTAATATTCGGTTTGAAGTTACAGAATTAATTATTCATTGTAGAAACGGGGTTGTATATATTTTTTCATGGCATCAATAACTGAGATATAAATCACAAATTAAATTTAAGGAACCTAAATGTTAATACCCAATGCTTCTGTTGACAAAATGTACCAATATAAGAAAATTACATTTTTTTTAAATATTTTAGCTGTCAGGTCCAATGATTTTGGAGATGTTGAACATCAGGAGAATACCTGCATGTGTTGAATATGGGAGATTGTAGGTTTGGGAGTTTGGAGGTTACATACGGAACATAAAATTATTTCATATAATATGCAAATAGACAGCACATAGTTGAATCAAATTTAATTCATACTACCAATAAGATAACTTTTTTTTCGGTGTGTAATTGAGATGCGTGAAAGCATTGCGAGTGTAAACATAAGAAGTCGCTGGAAGACGAAACACTTTAGAGCACCCCTCCGCTACGAGTATCTCGACAGATTCATGAGACGGTCTGAATAATAACAACTGCGACTGAGAGCTCTTTTTAAGTTCGAATGACCGATATCTATTTTCACTCGCTTCAGCGTTGCTAGTTCCATATCTATAGACCCGCGAAGACTGCAAGAAGGAGCATAAGAAGAAATGCAACTATCCGCAACATTTGTGTTAAGAAAAATGTTTCTGACTAGTATTTCAGTTTTCTTTTCTTTTCTTTCGAAAATTGCAAACGTGAACTGCAGATAATTTCCCCTTCAAACATAAGTGCGATTCCTTTTGTATGCATTATTTTCCAAGTACTGACGTTTTACGTATTTGATTTCCACCGTTGTAAGTTACAAGAGGATTTGACGGAAGAAATCAATGGCGATCGTGTTGCAAACTTTCCAAACAGTACTAAAAACTGTACGTAATATGCTCGTTCGTTGGGCAAAAATAAGGTCCAGAGGGTATTTCCCTCTGACGAACTTTGCGGCTGAAAAGTGAACCTTAGCAGCTTACTTTTAGGTGAGTGTTTTCATAAAACCTCATCCCCACGTTTAACCGCTGTGGTTGCACATGCAAGAGTGATTAGTGAACTCTTCTCTAAATCCAATAGAGTTAGAAGAAAATTTAGAAATAAACGCATCAAGTACAAAACCTGGAGAACCTATCAGTGTCAGCCAGAATGAAAAGCAGGAACGTAAAATGATCATTTTGAGCCGCTATTTTCAGTATGATATGCTATAGACAGAATAAGTGGATGATATTTATGCCCGTTTCTATGTGTACATCGAAATTCATATCGATGATACCATTTTCTTGTAAATATTCGTGTGTATTGTGGACAAATAAGAGTGTTACTGAGCACTCAATTTTGATTTACGGGACTAAACTAGTAAATTATCTTTGTAGGTCTTGTGATGTGCGGGAGTATACGGAAGATCGGAATTAAAAGTAACTAACGAAACATTGCAATTAAAGTTCATGTTTTCTCTAAACGGTTCAGGATTTTTTTTTTTCCCCAAGCATTCTGTTCTACATCATATTGTTATATGATGTAGAACAGCATCTGATTTGACATCAACTGTCAAACGGGTTCTCTGCAGTATTTATCTCTGCGGTACCAACACTTCTCAGAGTATTTGAGTAGCTATTAACGCGTTAATATTCCAAAAAGTTCTTCTCTCTGCAAAATGCGCGATATTTCGAATATATTAAAGACGCATATACAGAGTGATTCTCAATCATATCGACAAACTTAGGGAGGTGATTCTTCATGAAAAAGTAAAATGAAAACATATGTCACACTTTATACCTAAAACGAATATTAAGGAAGGTGCGAGTACTTAAAAAACGGGGTTTTAAATCGTATTTGTTCAAAATATCGGTAACAAAGTAAAATACAATGACAACTCTCGGAACATTATTGTATGTTATCGGGATCTTCAACGTTAGAGTCGATATTTAGTGCAAAAATGAGTTTTTTTTTTTCGGGCTCATAACTCCCTTAATATTCGGTTTAGATATAAAGTTTCACATATGTTTTCCTTTTTTCATGCAGAATCACCTCCCGAAGTTTCTCGGTCTAATAGAGAATCGCCCTCTATATAAGCACGCAGAAATATATTAAACTCGCCAAAAAATATTTTCCATGATAGCCCTACCCAAACTGTGCCTGTGAGTTTATGGCTCAGAGGAGCCGGACATACCAAAACGTCATATCGTAGTCTCTCTTATCTTCGCTTACTCGGCAGTTGGAATTCACACGTCTATATTTTTGTGGTGTGTGCGTCTGTAAAAAGATAGAAGTGTCAGTATTGTACTGTGGTAACTTACAATGTGTATTGCGATTAAGTTTATTTCGTTTATTGCTTCTGAATTCAATATCATAACATCTCATATTTTACTAGAGTACTTTTAAAATTTACGTTCAATGCACGTTACGGTACAATACTGGCCAGCAATATTGAGACAGTTCGTACAAATATTTATTTCATCTGTAGTTATGTGCCTCCTCGGCGGTTATGGTCTGCATCCATATCTTTAATATATGATAATCAATTGTTTTTATATTTCCATAATTTCGTACAAATCATACTCGGGTTATGTATTAATGGTTAAACAAAGCGGCCTGCGTTATTAGGGCGCCAAGTTTGACACTGGAAGTTCTGTTTTCGAATCTCGGGTAAGAGCTTTTCAAAATTTATTACGGGGAATTCTATTTTAATTTAAAATGTGTGCACCCATCTATTTCTCAAATTGCACTTATAAGCACCAGTCATGTCAAAGCATTAAACAGGAGTACATTATATGAGCCACAGGTTAGCTAACGTACAATCTTCGTTTTCCTTCCCAGAGAAAATCCACTTCACGTTTCGCTGATGCTCAATGATCTTCTGAAGCACCGAGCTTATACCAGCAATACAAGTTGCAAAAACAAATTTCTGAAATCTGTGACTATGTTTCGAAATAGGCGCTGACAGCACTTCAAATTTTCTTATCATCCCCGTAGCTGTGCGCTTTCTGGGTAATACAGGGGTATGGGATGTTCCTTTGTTTATCTTTATTTTCTTTTTTTGATAGTTTATTTTCCCATTACAGCCTTTACGGATTACCATTTTATATAATATTGCAACTATCTACCCCAAGTTGTCTGGAAGGTGAGAGTGGCGCGGTTACCTGCATTTCCCCCTGACTCCCCTAGCAGCTTGAGGGGGTCAAATTTCTTGACATCCTGTTCAATTGATAATTATATTATACCTATATTGCGGTTATATACTACTACTACTACTACTACTTAGATTATATATATATTTAAATTACAACCATCAGTTTCGGAACTGCCAGCACTTCGGATAACTGGAACATGCGTATCACGTACTGAGTACTTTGCTTCTGAGAGAATAATCACACCTCGACTTGACTACCAAACAAATCGCCGATTTATGGGCATTGTTCCACGAGCGATTAGATAGCACTGAAGAAGCTTTTAGCGTGTTTTCTACAATCGTGTTCCTTGTCGCAAGGTGATCCGTGTAGGTTCACTTGGTGTGTCCCGAACAGAAATGCTCAGTACTTCCTTCCATTTCCCCACTTAGCGTTCTCGTGCAGGGGGAGGGCCATTTGATATAGCTGGAGAGGGGGAGGAGCAGCAGTCCTCGTCTACCCCTGACGCAGGCAGTATCCCAAGTGAGCAGCCCACTTGCTGCGGGGCAGGGGGCGAAGTAATTCTCCCGTCTCAATGCGCCGTTAACGGCTCCAGAAAATTCGCGACAGCCGCCTCCACCAAACCCATTTACCGGTAATTGTTTGGTAATGGCCAGGCCCTTACCCGCCATTTCCTTTCTCTCACTTTCAGCACAGCGATCATGCAAGTGTGCGGGGAAAAGGAGGCCATAAGAATCGACGACTGTCTGAGAACAGTTCTTGAAGAGGTATATTCGAGGCCCGCCTGCCGCGAGCTCTAGACATCCATAACGCTCCTACTTTCTTACGTGTGGAATATTTTAATGTTGGTCTCCATAACCACCTCCGCTTGCTACCAACACGTAGCTTCAGTGCAGGAAATTAAATTGAAACGAGATATAATGCATGATAATTAACTCGTTCATTCTAGAACATTCGGGCGTTTTTAACCACATTAAAATTTTGATGAAACAAGTGCAAGTGAAAAACTTGGCGTCCTGAATTATTACATTTAGTCACCACATTTCACTCTTAAGAAAGATCAAACTTACAGCCTTATCGCCGTGTAGCCGTAAAGTTTACAACTCAATCGGTTTTATACTGTTTGGTGAAATTAAAATCGGTATATGGAAATTCGAAGCATTGGTTATTCCCTCGCAGGTCCTGTTTTCCTAGCAATGCAGTCCTGAAGAGCAAGTGTAACTATGTTAAAAATTCGCCTACTTTTAAGTGTAGGCAGATAAAAATTATTTTGTGATTTACAGAAAAATTGTTTGTGATTTTACAAATGTTTGTAACGGTAAACAAATATCTCTTGTAAAATTACTCGTTTGTAAAACCACAAGAGCCGTGTTTGTAATAGAACTCAAGCACAAGTAAAACAGTATATAGCTGTTTATGCAATAACTACATGCGAGGTACCTGGTAAATGTAGTACCGTGCATGAATAAATATATTGCTAGGTTGAGTAACATAAAACATTTGAAACGTCTTGAATAATCACGATAAATGATGGAAATTTAAAAAAACACATGACACTGTTACTCATTAACTGTTAACGTTTAAGTTTCATATCTCCAAAGAACTCTTAAAAGGAAATAAATGCGTTCTTATTAACTAAGTAACTTCACTAATGTTTTGTAGAAATTCAAAACTAGGTCTATTTCATCTAAAAAATAATAATATTTTAAAGCTCGTAAGGCAAGTTGGTTTTTTGGTTAAGGGTGTGGGGTAATAAAGCAAGGAAGTGGGTTTTATTCCCTGTGCTGGTGAGGTTAACTTTATTACAGTAAATTATAATTTGAATTTTTTTTTCTATTCTCGGTTACTAATTCATTACATTTGTTTTCCAGAAAAAAAAATGTATTTATGCCAACTCCTCAGTAATGAAAGTTGCAATACAAGCCTATCGTTTGGAATATTACAAATATATGTTTTGCAAATTTCCAAGAAAACTGTTTGTATTTCTTTAAAGGATTTTATTGGTAACTATATTTCCAGGGATATTTCTTCTAATAAAAGTGAGACTTTTTTTTCCAGTTTTGACTAGGCTGGTTTTACGCTACTAGTTCTGTTCTTCTGAAAAGAACAGTTATAAGTAATATTTTTATTTTGTGTGTGTGTGTGTGTTTGTATGCATGAGCGTGTATATTTCCCTTAAAAAATTCCCGAGCAAATAATTTATTTCGTGTCTCTACTTCCTAGTGTGTCATTGGTATCAGTGTATATTATAACTGTTTATGAATACTTAATTAATTCTCGAAACACTTAACTTAAATTCATGCAATGACAATTCAGTGATGATTTTGCTTCCCTCTTCTTATAAAACATAATATATGAAGAAATCTGTGCATATGTAATGTTAATTAATATTTGATTATGCTGAAATTGATTGATCTGTATGACAGAAAACTGGATTGTTTATAATAATTTCACTATGCTATTGTGCTAAAAAGAATTAGGATGTAATTAAATAATCTTGGCTAATTTTGTATTTAATAGTCATAAATAAATCAGCGTGTACATGCTGATTTGTTGAATAGCTTTGAATTTTTTTTCTTTTCATGTGAAAATGGTTTACTAAACATGTTCAACAGGTTTGTAAATAAATGTCATTTTAAATTATGTCCTTAATTAATCCATGAGAGAGTTAATGCTCTTCAAATATTTTGAGTTGGTTCAAATAAAATTTAAACGAAAATGGCCAACATTAATGACATTATTACAACAGGACGGGCGATTAATATATTTTTTATCTGATGACTTAAAATGTATTTTAACAGCCATCTTTAAAATAAAATTACTTTCAAATAGTTTTTCTTAATAAAAGTTTAACTTTCGTTAGGTAATTAAATGACTTTTCAATTAAGCTAGCTAAAATTGTTCTTATTAGATTCAGACTGTTTTGACTGGAAAACCTTTTCAACTGAACCGTGTTTCGAAAACGTTGCATCAATATTGGTAACCTAAACACTGACGTACGTTCATTTGATTGAGCTATTGAGCACTCTTTGCTACTTTTAAATTTAACGGCATTTCCTTGAATACTATTGAGATTTGTATTTAACTTTACACTAATATTCACTAAACGTTTAAAGCAAACGGATATCCTAATTTGCATGCCCTCCTAACCACTTAAGTATGGATACAATGTTCGAACGTCAGGTGTCGTAACGCTTTAGCCACACGGTAAACAACGAAGATCTTACTGACCAAGAATTGTCTTCGGCAAGGTCGAATGGGCATGTATGGTGTTACATCATATTTACTGGATCAATTGGTACCAAATTGAGAGTTATATAGTGCTGAATGAGATTAAATGTACTTCCAGTGAATGCTGCGGATTTTAGCTCAAATAAACATCAATTGAATCCAGTAAAATTGGACGGTATTCTGTGCTGTCAAATATTTCTGAATGGTGCGTGAACGTTTCGAATGACTAAGATTTAATAAGCACGTTTCAGATCGGATAACTTCAATCAATATAAATAAGGAATCTCAAATGTGGACAGAAAACAGATGCAGAAGGTACTTCTCTGTGACAGCTTCAAGTTATCTCATTATAAAGGAGTTTTAAGTATAGGATACCACGTGACCACAAGACCTTTCATAACAGAACATGTTTTTCGTGTGGTTCCTCCCTTCAGTGTCAACAGTCCACACGTTCTATGCACGAGTATCTCCATTTTAAACTTTCTATCGTATGACCTCCAAGTGTGAATAACATCTTCCTAGAGGACATTCTTCCATCAAGCTGTCTTGGACTCTCTGTGATTTGGTGGCCGAACCACTCGCCTCCTATCACAGCGAAATGAGTTTGAGTCCTGGGAGGTCAATCCCGAATTTTATTATATGGGAAACATGACACGCGTTTCCGTTATATGGTAGGTTTTTTCTCGGAGTACTTCTGTTTTCCCTGTTGTTGCGTTCCATCAATGTTCCACTGTTGATGACCTCAGATGATGACATATCTAAGATACGTAATGGCACAACGACCTGATTTATGCTGCCAAAAAATACGATATCATAAGTAGGTTACCAAAGCATTTCGACATATGTTTTGTGTCCATGCAAGCGAAAGAGGATTGTGAAATATTATTTTCATTTTTCTGAAAAGATCAACCTCGTTTAGTTAAAATTACGATGTTTCTGTCCGTTTAAGAGGGCATGAAGCTTACGTTTCTGGTGCAGAAGAAAAACACTCAAATTCATACATTTCACGTAAACTGGTTTTCGTGCCCATCAAGTATCGTAAGCTAAATGAACGAGGTCCATCTACTTGAATATATCCTCTTACAGCAATATGAAACAAATGTGAGGTACATTCGGGGATTGGGGTGAACGTAATGAAGCACCTCTTCTTTCATAATCTGCTTATCTTTTATACTACTAAAAGAAAGAAACTGTTCAAAAGGATTACATAATTTAGAGAAACAAAATGTAATCCAAGGAAACATAACTCCTGCATATGAAATAATATCAGAAGAAACGAACAATAAAATTAATTAATGATTTTTATTGATAGCTCAACAGTTGCCCCAAGTTTTTTTATATAATTTAATATATACAATAACGTTACATCTTAAATATTAACATTAATGATACATACAGGTTCTTATACACAACACTAAATACAAGATAATTTCTTATAAACGGTTCCTATGTTATTGTCACAGAAGAATGCCTTTTGCAACTACAGTATATGTGATGTAACCATTAATTTTTTTTATAATTTTACAACAATAACCTGAACAATGGGCCTTTTTCAGGAAAGAAAACTGAACACTTAAAAATGATTGGCTATTAAATCTACGGCATAACCACAGAGCATTACAAAGTTTTCATTATATATTAAAATCACATCTCGTATTTAAAAGTTTATTTTACCATAATTATGACTAGTCAAGTTCTTGTTTGCGTATTGCTTGATAATTCTTTGTGCTTGTTCTGATTTGCTCCACTTCTCCATAAGCCAAGCACATTTTTCGATCAATATTGGCATAACCTAAACACTGGTTCATATACAACATACTTCGGAAATTTAAACATTTTCCTTTCAAATAAAGTGTCGAATTGATTTGAAAATGTCCTAGTTATTACTTTAGGTACTAAGCATTGTTAAATTTGGTTGGTACAAAACTATGTGAGTAAAACCTTTTACTGGCAGTACTTAAGTGCTGTTTACTTTAACACTGTTGTAGTTAAATTAATGGTAAACTGTAATAAGTTACATAGATACAGTTTGAGAACATTAATACTTAAATACTTTCAGAGTCCTACGTGCAAAGATAAAAGCATAATATTGTGGCAACAGTAATAATGTTACAAATGATTTAATATTTTTATTATCTGTGAGCCGTCAGTAATTATTGTTGGTGTTAATGTAATATAGTAGTAGTATGAGATGGGTTGTCTGGACCAGGAAGTGATTAATTGGGATTATCTGAGGGATTATCGAATTAATTGAACGGATTATAGCACCTGGATTAAATTACCTGGATTTTTAACTCGAATGGGTTATTTCTTTAATTGGCGTTGAAAGGGTTAGATGTTCATCCTGGCAGGCGATTGAGCACTGAAAGGTGGTAGCAGCAGTATATAAACATATATATGTATGTGTGTTCACCTTGGGGCAAGAGTGGCATAAGGGTCAATTTAGGTTCGTCGGCGGCGCAGTCAGCCTGTGTACTGAGCTCGGTGGTTGGGTAACGGGAGTGTCAGAGGTCCGTCGTCGGAGGCAGAGTTTGAAATAAAGTCGGTAGCTGGGTGAGAGGGAGAGAGCAGCAGAAGAGGTCCTTCCTGTTTGCCAGTTGTGGCCCGACTGAGCTGGGTCGCTGGGGGAGAGGAGGTAGGGAAAGGGCCGCCTTAGTGGCTGTGATGTCCATTAAAATACGAAATACACAAATATATCGTTTGAAGGGAATGACTACCACCGAAACATGTAATAATTATAAATCACTCAACATCAAATTATTGCCAAACACGAGATATTAAAAATGAATCAGAGAAACGAATTAGCAAATCAATCAATGGCACATTTACTAATCACACCAAAGAGATGACTTGCATTTTAATTACACGAAACAAATACGAATCACAACCATCAAGGGAAATAAAAATGACTTACTTTTATAGAGAACTACACGAAACACCAACGATGCACAGCCAACATACTGCAACTAATCAAAAACCACTACAAGCAACGAAGTAAAAATGAAACCTAATTAAATGCAACGAGATGATTTACCATTTAGTTTCACGACACAACTGCGAACAACATGTAACGAATGAAACACAAATACGTACATTAAATGAAATATGTATATAACTAGAAAAATATTAAGCATGCAAAAAGTTAGTTTACTGCCCCGCTCTGTATAGCTTTTTATCCAGCAATATAAATGTTTTTGTAAAACAACTGGTTGAATGATCAATCGTGACATCCTTTAAGTGCAAACAAATACGTTATGTGTAAACAAGTATGTTACTAGCCACGCAATACAACTTACAATTAAGCATAGTGTGCTGACCCAGCCCATAGCGATCCGCACGGGCCCCGCTTCATTTAACCCTCATTGGGTCTCACTCCAGCACTATGTCGCACGTATCCAGCTATTCAAACATAATTTCCTAAGTGTAAACGTGCAAGTATGACTGTGTTGTGTATGTTACTGGCGGGAGCTTCAACTTTGCCTTTCGTCCTCTGCACCAGCCAGACCGTCCAAGCATTCGTATTTTACCAGTTCCCCTCGACCCCTCGCTTCCAAACTCTCTCTCTAGCCCTCTCTTTCACAACACGTCCGTTTAGGACGTTGACGAGACGGCCGTTGAAAATACAAATATCACGTCCCAACTGCTATTAAAAACGTAATTACATCCCAACGAACTCTAACTGGCACAATTCTAGCAAAAATAACGAAATATAGCACTACGAGTAAATTAATATAATTTATAAAATATAGCAACGAAATAAAAAAATATGTTTAATAGCACAATATAACATATTCCAGGGCAAATACTCCAAAATGTGGCTCCCTTGGTAAACTATAGCTAGTGTTACTAAATTCAGTATTGTACATTCAAATGGATTGTGTGATTCGCCGCGCATCCTCATGGCTCTCAACACCCCGTTGCCAAACCATCACGTACACATTGTGTTTTCAAATATAAAATACATAAACGTAACTGCTGTTGTTATAGCGTAAGTTAAGATACGAAAAGTTTAAAAACTGATAAGCTAAAAAAAAAAAAAGTTAAAATATGTAAAGTTACAAAATACTAAGAAAATGTGTTACAAAATGTAAAGTTCAAAGAACCAAATGTAACCACTTGAATACCAAGGGTATACGCTTCCTGCCGTTATACAAAACGACGGTGGTATTGGAGACTTACAACTGAGTTTGCGTCATTTCGGAGCAGGAGAAGGGGCCACATAGGATATAGGACTGTAGCATATGGGATCGGGTGAAGGTATGATTGGAGGAGGGGGTGGGGTGGCTAGGCAAGGCTGTGGTGGAGCAAGGGATACAGGGCTGTACCTTATGGGGACGGGTGAAGGTATGAATGGAGGAGGTGGCAGAGAGTGTAATACAGAACTAACCTTATGGGTACGCACAGTTTCTGTGTTCCCATATCGTTCACTCACGGAGTTGTTAAATAAACCCGTATTTAAATTAATTATACCTAATCGTCATTAATGTTTGCTAATTATACACATAATTCAATTCATATTTCATTAAAATTCATATTAATAATTCAGTTTCAGAACAGAAAATTCATTCACGGACTCGTTAAATAAAATGTTTTAAAATAAATTATGCATATTCGTCATTAATGATTTATAAATATACACATATTCCAATTCATATTACATTAAAATTTCGTATTGCAATACAGTTTCCACGGTATAATTGAGAACAGAAAACGCCCCTAATACTCATTTATGGACTCGTTAAATAAAAACGAATTTATATTTACTATGCCTAATCGTCATTAATGATTGATAATTATATACATATTTCAATTCATATTACATTAAAATTCCATATTGCAATAGAGTTTACATGGTATAATTTACAACAGAAAACCTATTAGTTTGTCAATAAAACCTTTTAATATAGTTTTTTAAATAATGTAATTCATTTTGGAAAAAATACATTTCACACTTGGTATTTCATTGCTAACATTAGGTACATGTAATGTTACTTAAGCCGATTTTACATATACACGAAAAGTGAAGGGTAGGGGGAGGGATGAGCTGGAGATATATGGCCCCACCCCAGCCACCCCTGGTTAGTCGTTCGCAGCTTGCCATGGGAAGTACACGTTCGTTGCGCTTCGCACTTCACTATTGCACCAAGCTTTAGTGACTTCACCATGTAACTTTCTCCCCGCAAGTCATTTGACAGACTGCCGGTAGCTAGTACGATTGGATTAGCAATACTAGACGTAATATAAGTAAATAAATATAATTTAATAAAACAACTTTTTAATAAACTTTTATCTATAAATTCGTCGCACTTTTTCCTGAGAACATTTTTAATTTATTTTAGGAATAACAGGATTTTAATACAGTTTAATTTATTTTGCGGTGGAATTTTACATATTTTATCGGTGTTTGAAATTTCACAAAAAAATAAAAATTAGCGGTTATTATATATTAAATTATTTATGTTCTCGTGCATTTTTAAATGTTAAGACTGATATCACATTTTATTGTGACTAAATTAATTCATTTAATTTTAGCGATTCATATATTTTTGATGGGCTGGGAGTGTATTTGAGAGAGTGTGTATGGGCTAAAAAGGGGAGCATAACCACCACATTTGTGGAGTGAGGGTAAGTCAATAACATTTCCTTTTCTATTTAACCAGTGAAAATGTTTTGCGTCGATGGATTTGAATGATTTTTGATTCTTGGTTGTGTATACGTGTTGGGGTGGGTTTTTAGTTGACTAATAATTTGAATTTAGTATATAAACTCAATTTTTATATTAATATTAGCTAAAATTTAGTTTTCAGGTAATTTTATATTTTGAGGTTGAAGTGGGGAGTGTATGGGCTACAAGGGAAGAACTATCGCCACAATTTGTGCAGTGAGGGAAGATCAATAACCTTTGCTTGTCTTTTTAGCCAGTAAAAATATTTAGTGTGAATGGATTTGTATGTTGTTTTTTATGCTTGGTTGTGTGTATGATTTGGAGGTGGGTTTTCTTGTGGCTAGAGAGAGAATGTATGGGCTAAAAAGGGAGGAACTACTACCACAATTTATGGAGAGAGGGAAGTCAATAACCTTTACTTCTCTTTTTATACAGTAAAAATGTTTAGCATGAATGGATTTGTATGGAGTTTTGATATTAGCTTGTATGTATGTGTTGCAGTCGGTTTCCTTGTGGCCAATAATTTAAATATACTATGTAAGCTCGATTTTTATAATAATATTTGCTAATTTTTCGTTTTTTAGCGGTTTATTATATATTTGTTTGGGTGGGGAGTGTATTTTAGAGAGACTGAACGGGATATACAGAGAACAACTGCCACCACAATTTGTGGAGTAAAGGAAGATAAAAAAACTTTGCTTTTTTAAGCCAGTAAAAGTGTTTAGCAGGAATGGATTGGTATGGAGTTGTAATGTTTGCTTGTGTGTATGTGTTGTGGTGGGTTTTCTTGTGGCTAATAATTTTAATATAGTGAGCTCGATATTTATATTAATAATTTTAGCTAAAATTTGGTTTTTATCTATTGAAGTATTTTGCGTTTGGGTGGGGAGTTTGTTGAGAGAGAATGTATGGGCTAAAAACGGAAGAACTACCACCACAATCTGTGGAGTGAGAGGTCAATAACCTTTACTTCTCTTTTTAGCCAGTAAATATGTTTAGTGTGAATGGATTTGTATGGAGTTTGATGTTAGCTTGTGTGTATGTGGTGGGGTGGTTTTTCTTGTTGCTAATAATTTGAATATAATATATAAGCTTGATTTTCATAACAATATAGGCTTAAATTTGGTTATTAGCGATAAATATATTTTTGATTTGTTGGGAATGTGTTTGAAAGAGTGTGTATGGGCTAAAAAGGGAAGAACTATCACCACAAATTGTGGAGTGAGGGTAGATTAATAACGTTTGCTTTTCTTGTTTACCAGTAAAAATGTGTAGTGTGGATGGATTTGTATGATGGTTTTGATGCTTGGTTGTGTCTATATGTTGGGGTGGGTTTTTAATTGACTAATAATTTGAATGTAGTATAAGAGCTCGATTTTTATATTAATATTAGGTAAAATTTAGTTTTTAGCAATTATTATAATTTGTGTTGAAGTGGGGATTGTGTTTGAGAGATTATGCGCTAAAAGGGAAGAACTGCCACCACAATTTGTGGAGTAAGGGAATGTCTATAACCTTTACTTTTTTTTTAGCCAGTAAAAATGTTGATTAAAATGGATTTGTATGAGGTTTTTGATGATTGGTTGTGTGTATGGGTTGGCGTGGGTTTTTAGTGGGCTAAGTATTTGAAAGTAAGCTCGAATTTTGTATTAATAGTATTAGCGAAAATTTATTTTTTAGCGATTATTATATTTTGTGTTGGGGTGGGGTGCATGTTTGAGAGAGTGTATGGGGTAAAAAGGGAAGAAATTCCACCACAATTTGTGGAGTGAGGGAAGATCAATAACCTTAGCCAGTAAAAATGTTTAGCGTGAATGGATTTGTATGTTGTTTTAATGTTAGCTTGTGTGTATGTGTTGGGGTGGGTTTTCTTGTGGCTAGTAATTTTAATCTAGTATGTAAGCTCGATTTGATAGTAATAATATTAGCAGAATTTTTTTGCGTTTATTTTATTTAGTAATGAGGTGGGGAGTGTGTTGAGAGAGAATGCTTGGGCTGAAAAGAGAAGAACTACTGCCACAATTTGTGGAGTGAGGGAAGGCCAATAAATTTTGCTTCTCCTTTTAGTCAGTAAAAATATTTAGTGTGAATGGATTTGTGTGAGGTTCTTGGTGCTTGGTTGTGCGTGTGTGTTGTGGTGGGATTTTAGTTGGCTAAGTATTTTCATCGATAGTTGAAACTTGCCTTTGTAATGAGGTAGAAATTTCTTAAATTATTTCCCTAAATAAAATAAAATAACATTTTATTACTGTATTAACCACTTTTTTAAAAATAGTTTTGTGTGTGACTAATCACTATTTTCTTTAAGGTGAAAGGTTTATCCTTATAAGTGATTATAATGTTTGTTCTCTCTGTGTTGTTTCAGAACACAATTTGTTAAAGATTGTTGTGTGAGTGAGTTACAGAAGGGTGAATTGTTTACGCCATGTGAGTGAGTCTAAATGTTAGTGCATTGATAGTTTGCTTGAAGATATTTTCGTGAGCGATACATATTCTGGATTTGACACGAAAACTTCTCCTGTAGCGAACAGTCAAAGCGACGTAGTTTACCCTAGTCATCGGCATTTTGATATTATATTGGAAGATCTTTTCCTGAGCAATTCAGATTCTGGGTCATACACGGAAAGGTGTTCTACCAGAAAATGTCAATACAATAGCTACCCCCACAAGCAGTCAACCCGATATTCTGCTGGATAATCTTTACTTATCTGATACGGAATGTTCGTCTGGATCGGATGTATCAGAGTGAGGACGTGATTCTGATTCATCCGATTCAGAACCTAATTTTGTGTCAGGTAGAGAGAGCTCGCCTAGGGAGTCGGAAAATAACTCGTTTTCCCACTCGTCGTCATCAATGGAGAGTTTGTAGCTCGAACTGCGATATGTCTTATTGGACACGGCGTTCGGTGCCAGATTAACTGATGCGCGATTTTCAAATGACAGACACAGTAGTGATTAGCGTGTAAATATTTTAAGTCCTTTGTGGTGGTCGAAGATGCTACTGATGCATTTTACTTTCAAAGTAAAGCTCTTCCCATCCTATATTCTACCAATGTTGGCGACATTTACGACGAGACAATAATGCCTTACCTTACCAATAGACTTGAGGAGTTTAATGTGCAAGGTAGCGGCTGGGCTTTGCAACTAATATTGCATATGTATGTCCATATTTCGTTCGCAATATTGTGCATTTACCATCGGTGCCGCACACACTAAGTTGCCCAAGTTCATTACCGACAGGAAAGCATGCATTTCTGTACAATACCCGGAAGATATGTGCTTCCATTACACTGTCGTATTGGTTTTATTTCCTGCCACACAATATCTTGACAGAACTGCTTCATATCGAAAACTTCACGAGGTTTTGAATACTGAAGGTCAGTCGGCACCTGTAGTAATACAGGACATTCGTAAGTTTGAGGAGACCAATTATATTTCCAATAATGTTTACTGTATTGTAGACAAAGATAGTAACATAATTGATTAAACTGTCGATAAGGAAGGGGATATTGAACTGATGCGTATTTCTTATGTACAACATGCTCGACATGTAAATGTATTGGCCATTCATGCTAGTGGTAATACCGTGCGTTTTGCATTTTGTTTCAATAAAAAATTGTCACTGCCGCTTCATAGCCAACTGAGTAAGGGACACCACGCAATATTTGTTTGCGACTGTTCTCTCCAATACTTTGTTAGTGAGGAGAAACTTGCAAATCACACTATTATTTGCCAGCAACAAAATGCTGTCCGCAGTACTTTCCCTACTGGGAACGACAAGTACTTGGAGTTTACCAAGTATAACAAACAGCAGAGATTGGGTTTCTAGCTTTATCTAGCTACTTTGAGCTTGTGGGTGAGGACTGTTAGTATCAATTGGTAGATAAATTTATTGAACTTACAAAGTGGGTTGCAGGAAAATAAAGCGTAACTGTTCCGATGAAGCCAAAAACCAAAGCTGATCAAGCTAGGTTGGCGGCTCAAAAAAGTTGTCATATTTGTAAGAAAGAGCTCGGTACAGATTTTGTGGTCAATCACGGCCATCTGACGGGTGACATTAGAGGCCGCGTATATAAGAAATGGAACTTGATTTTCAGACTACAAAAAAAAAAAAATCTGTAGCTGTATTTCATAATCTGCATAATTATGATGCTCACTTTCTCATAAAGTCTTTGGCTGAACGTCACATAGCAAACCCGACGGAACTGTGGTAAATATAAATCCATCACCAAACACATTCCCAATGGGACTGACTTGAAAGGACATATGCAAGTCACGCAATTCTGTTACATTGACTCATTTCAATTAATGAGTGCATCTCTGGAAACTTTGACACGTAATTTGACACTGTACCGTTGAGAATCACCTGCTCAATGTTTCCAGAAAATAGCCATTTTGAATTGGCATAAAGGAAGGGTGTATGTCCTTGTTAAGTTTATAGATAGTGTGATTTTATGAAAGACAAAGCATTAGCGATGAAGAATACGCTCATGCCCAAGCCACATGGGATGCATTCAACTGCATAAACTTGCTGCAATATGCCATTCAATTATTGCGTGTGGACCCATTTTTGCTGGCAGATGTTTTTGAAAGTTTTGAAAGTCTTGACTCTGCCATGTACGTCACAGCTCCGTCCCTTTCATTGGGCGCCTTATTGAAAAGAAAGATACGTGGTTAGAGCTTGACTGATCTCGACATGTATCTTTTTGTGGAACGCAGGGTTAGGGGTGGCATTACCCAGCTTTCCAATAATAATAACGTGGGTGAAAAGTACGACTCCACATCTGCTATTTCGACGTAAACGGATTGTACAGCGACACGATGAAATGCAAGCTTCCAATTGCCAATTTTGAGTTGGTTAAATCTAACATGTTTTCATAATGGGATTTTACCAACACAGTCAATGATGGGGACCCTTGTTTTTTCATGGAAGTGGATTTGTCTTTTCCAGACGAATGCCATGATGCGCTAGCAGATCTGCCTCTTGCCCGAGTAACTGGCACACTGGGATACCTCCGAATGGCTCACATGAAAAACTTCTTTTGACACTTGCATGGTGGAAAATTATGTTGTACACTGTGAAACACTGAGGCAGTGTTTGATGTATGGCGCCAAACTTGATGCTGTTCATCGCGTTCTGCGCTTTGAACAAGGATGCGTGGATGGCTCCGTACATCGAATTTAATATTGAGAAACATGCCCAGGCTGTGAACAACTTTGCGAAATCGTTTTTCAAATTAATGAATAATTCCGTATATGGAAAAACCTTGCAGAATGTCTGCCGGAAATGGGGCATACGAGTTGTCTCGCAGTGTGGCATGATTTACAGGGCGGCAGAATTTCTAGGGCATCCTACATTCAAGGCCCCACAAATCCTCGATGAGAATATTGTCCTGATCGAGATGTCAAATAGCTGTGTTACGTTTAACAAGCCTTTGTACACCGGTGTTGCCGTTCTATACGTGTCCAAATGGACCCTTTATGAGTTTCACTATCAGTAAATGTGTAAAAAAAATTATCCCCAGCCCTGCACCTGCTTTACTCAGATACTGACAGCCTTTTGTATGAAATTGCTTGTAAAAATCTGTATAAAGTATTTACCCCAGATTTAAATGCGCGATTTGATACATCTTACTATGCGCTCGATAATCTGCAAAACTTCTCACGCGTGAACAAAGGTGTAACTGGAGTGATGAAGGACAAGTATATGAATTATGTGTGACAGTGTTAATGACATATGTGAGAAGAAGAAATATGTCGGAACACAACAGGGTTAAATACGTAATTTTCAATCATTTGCCACCAAGTGTTGTCAATTAAAAGACAAAATACTGAACACATAAAATAAAGTTGTGAAAGAAACATACAATTCTTTTAATGATAGGCCAAGCATTAAAAAAAATTAATGAAATATGATCAGTATGTAAGTTTTCTACGGCCCTGAGTCTACATGATGCTGCTGCTGTTTGCTAAGAGATATCGCTGCTTGGCGGAACTACGAGCTGATACACATGGAGTTTGGAGAAGCTCTGTGTATTACACAATGTAGGGGAAATATTTACGAGACTTTGTTCATATTATGGGGTAACATGACTGACTGTTCAGAAAATCAAAACACTCTTTAGACTGGTGTGGAAACATTTGCTTTTCCAAATTAATATTTACGAGCTAGTTGTCTATATACAACAGTAAAAACTTAAGAGTAATACAATATAATGAGGAATTTCTTGTCATGTACCAACATTTTGTGCAGCATAGTGGTCTTATACTTATAAACTGATGTTATTCGTTAAAGTATTACACATTGCATAATGTCAGTTACGAAGGTAATTTGGGTATCTTATAATTAAGTGTTTGTCAAATCCTCGTAAATGAAAGCGGTAATATGTAACGTTATTTTTTTACTCAATAGATAGTAGCGCTAACATTAGTTTCCTATATACGGCAAATAAATATAATGGAACGTTTCGTGTGAAAGCCTACAGTGGATTTAAAAGGGCGATAAGTAGTAGCAAACGCTCTGGCGGTTGGAAAATTGTTTTTGGATATCATTCCGCATATATTACTATAAAATAATTTTTTTATGGTTGCAGTATTTTATCACATACCATTTTAAAGTTAACACACATTTACACTATAACATTGACAATTACATTTTACTATTTTAAAACACGTGATGGTTTGGCGAAGTGGTGTTGAGAGCCGATGATTGTGAGCGGCGAATCACACAATCCATTATAGAATGTATTATATTGAATTTAGTAACACATAGCTATAGTTTACCAAAGGAGCCACATTGTGGAGTATTTGCCCTGGGATATGGTATAGTTATTTCCTATATTTAATGCATTATATTTATTTACTTTTAATGCTATATTTCGTTATTTTCCCTGGAATTGTGCCGGTTAAAGTTAGTTGGGACGTGATATTTGAATTTTCAACAGCCATCTCATCAACACCCTAAGAAGACGTGGTGTGAGAGAGAGGGCGAGAGAGAGAGAGAGAGAGAGAGAGAGAGAGAGAGAGTGAGAGTGAGAGGTAGCGGGGGGAACTGGTCAGATACGAATGCGTGGACGGCCTGACTGGTGAAGAGGACGAAAGGCGGAGTTGAATATCAGACTCGCTGAGTTCCCGTTCGTAACATACAAAACACAGTCATACTTGCACGTGTACACATAGGAAATTATGTACGAACATTTATTAAACAAATAGTATATTAGGAGTTCGAATAGCGGGATATGTGTGACACAGCCCTGGAGTGAGACCCAATGAGGGTGAAGCGAAGAGGGGCCCGGGCGAATTGCTGCGCGAGCTGGGTCGGCGCGCTAGGCTTAAACGTAAGTTGTGTTGCGTGTCTAGTAATGTACTTGTTTACACTTTGCAAGGGCGCCAGGAGTGATCATTCGATGAGTTGTTTTACAAAAACTTTTATAATTATGGACAAAAAGCTATACAGAGCGGGGCAGTAAACTAACTTTGTGCGTGCATAATATTTTTCTAGTTATACATATTTCATTTAATGTTCGTATTTGTGTTTCATTGGTTAAATGTTGTTCGTGGTTGTGTCGTGAAATAAAATGGTAAGTCACCTTGTTGCGTTTAATTAAGTTTCGTTTTTACTTCTTTGCTTGTGGTTGTTTTTGATTAGTTGTTTCATGCTGTCAGGGATTTGTATATGTTTTGTGTAATTGCATTTAAAAGTAAGTAGTTTTGATTGATTTGCTAATTAGTTTCTTCGATACATTTTTAATATCACATGTTTGGCAATAATTTGATGTCGAGTGATTTATAATTATTTAATGTTTCGGTGGTAGTCATTCCCTTCAAATTATATATTTGTGTATTTCATTATTTTAATGAATATCATAGCTACTAAGGCAGCCACTTCCCCTTCCTCTCCTCACCCAACAACCCAGCTCAGTCGGCCCACAATTGACGGGAAGGACCTCTTCTGCTGCTCTCTCCCTCTCACCCAACCACCGACTTCATTTCAAACTCTGACTTCGACGACGACGGACCTCTGACTGACACTTCCGCCACCCAGCCACCGAACTCAGTACACAGTCTGATTCCGCAGACGATGGACCTAAATAGACCCTTATGCCACTGTTGCCAAGGTTTATATATATATATATATATATATATATATATATATATATATATACACACACACACACACACACACCTGACAGTCGTCCAAGGGTGGACATCTAACACTTTCAACATCAATTAAAGAATCAACCATTTCGATAAAAAAAATTGCCAATCAAAGAATTAACTTTTTATGCTCTTAACCCTTTACCTGGGATTACCTGTCATTAATCCAGGTAATTTAATCCAGGTACGATAACCCGTTCAATTATTTCGTTAATCCATCAGAAAATCGCAATTAATCACTTCCTGGTCCAGACAGCCCACGCTCACATTAACTATACTGTTATGCTAATAACGCGCCTGTAATGTGCAGTACTTTTATACCAATGTGTCCTCCTTACTGTACTATCAACATTTATGTGGTATTTATGTTGCGTCAAAATTAATTTGCTTTGAGTTGATGTTAATTCCAGTGTTAACAATTTTATTGCTTTACTTTTGTTTTAGAACAACATTATGATGTTAAACAAATTAAGTACAATTACTTTGTCACAAAAACAAACATTATAGGAAATGGGGTGAAGCGAACCTACGTCCTGTGTGCGTTATGATCTCAGCTTTATGATATCCCAACGTCCTACCAACACCTATATTTTAACATTACTCATTGAGTTTTATATCATGGGTATCTAAGACGTACGACAACAAACTGCAGCACACACTCGTTAAGTAGAAGTACTCCATTCAATGAAAATATATGCACAGTTGGAACAAGTAAACTGCTTTGTGAGGTTAGTAAGATGATCTAAGCTACATTTAGTTCTGATTCTATGCCTCAAGATTTAAATATAGTACTTACAATTTACGAGGTAATCGACTAGCATCTGCCATTCTACAACGCAGCGAGAATACAAAATATTCCATTATGAAACAAGAGAAATTACTACCACGCCAGCGTAAACTGGTGTAGTGATACAAATATTTTGTTCTTCCTGTTATCTTTAGCGTAGTGCAACGTTTGGTTGTGGAAACACTACCTTGTTAACATTAACACTTCAACAGTATATTTGCATTATACCAATGTTAAGACTTTGTAAACGGATTACATGATTAACTTTGTCACAACAATATAATTTTAGTAAATTGTAAAGGTTCACAAAAGTGGCTCAAAAGTAACTTTTTTTGTTGCAACAATGTTACACTTGTTTCTGTGTGGAGTTATTTAACGCTCTGAATAGTTTACCAAGCTAACAAAATGTCTTTCTAATTAGCCGAAGACTATTTCATGGCCAAACTGTGTACATTTAAATATTTCCATGAAAAAACATGATTACATGTGTCACCTTTCGTTTAGATATTTTATAATCCAAGCAACAAGTGTCTATCTATGTAAAAAAAAAGTTTCGTTCTGCTGCAGGATCCATTTCTTCCGGAATCGAATCTTAAAATTCATAAACAATTTGATTAAACATATTTAATTGCAAGGCTGCCTTCCGTGTAATTACGAAAAATTAACTTTCACAAACTATAATTTTTCGTCTTTTTTTATATAGAATATTTCGAAATTGTTATAACTGTAAAAGATGCTATTGGATAGGAAATACGAAGCGCACTCAAATATCAATTAAGAAATTAAACGCTATATTTACCAAAGAATTGGTCTTTGGCAGAAAGGCTGCCAGCATAACCTGTATATTAGACTGATAAGACAGACTGCATTTTTCAAAAGACCATATGCCTAAAAAAATACAAAACAGTAAATGAAAACCCTTACGTTAGTAACGCACAACAAAGTACAGATTTTAGGAAAATATCAAGAGATTCAAACGCAATAGTCTTGACGTATGGTTGTAATCATATCGAAGTGCTTAATTTTGAAGGAACAATATTAATTTGACGAAATATTTTTAATTTTAGTTTAAAACCGAGTATAAAGTCCAACAACGACCGAAGTACCTATTGGTTCCTTATGTATGTAGGCCTGTGCATAAGGCTGAAGTTAAAACTAAAATGTGAGTATACATAATTTAAATATGGATGACAATTTTCTGCGCAAGTCAAAAATATAATTGAGGCGACAGAACTATCGCGTTACTCAAATTGGACATTACTATTACGTATTTCGAATAGCATTTTAAGAAATTTGGAATTTTTGTAAGTGGTCTTTATCATTATTATCCCTAAAAACCGATATTTGAGAAAATATATTCACCGATAATACCCTAAAAAAAAGAGGAGAGTGCGCAACATAGTTAACTAAAATTTCGGGTGAAACCACTGCGAGTTATGTAAAGTTTTGTTGTTATCAATTAGGAAAAAAAATAGGGAGGAGCACACCTACTATTTTTTTTTCACAAATACCCAATCGCATAGACGGGACAGTTATAAATATATTTTTCCGAAAAATATAATTTACGAGGCTGGGTAAGTGAATACAAGGCATTCGGATACATCAGCCCAAGTATAGGCTGTTCATGGTAAAGTCAGCACTTTTGAGGCCATAGTTACTTTTTTCTTTCAACCATATTTAATTATTTAACCACCTTGTAAAATAAATATTGCCGTGTAAGTAATAAACACAGAGTGTATATTCCAACGCACCCGGAAATTAATGTCGAAGGGTAAAAAAAAAAAATACTTATTGGCTATTATTCCAAATGAGAGGGCTTTCAAAAGTGCTCTCTTTGCCGTGAATAGCCTATAATGCAGCAGTTAATGCGTTACTACTTTAAGGAAGAGAATGTCTACCAGAATCAGAGCAGCAGGCACTTCAGAGTGAAATAATGGAAGGAAAGCACTGAATTCAAACAATTTCCCGAACGATTTTTGTTTGGAAACCACAATTTTTTTTTTTTTTTTTCGGTAGCCATCGGGAAACACATACAGCCTGTAGAAGATTGTAGAATATTCTGTCTGTGGCAGCCTAGAGCATCTGCAAGTGTTTAAGGCATGACGCATGGCAATAGTTTTGCCTTTCTTCAATATATGTTGTTCACGGAAGAAAGGCAAGAATTTCTGTACAAATTTAAACGATTTGTGAATGAGGGAACAGAGCAAATATTTCGTCGCTCTCTTTGCAGTTTAACTATGTAATACGATAAATGCGGTCACTCACAGGCGTGAAAGATCTCGAATCAACGGCATAGGCAGTTTACGTTTGTTTGAGCACATTTGAAATGAAGCTTTGAAAATGTCGCTGCCCGTACCTGCGTATATTTTAACGGGCGCAGTGGCGATCAAACGTCCAGTAATGTTGGTAAACTCTATTCCCGGTTACTTACAACTTTTCTGTAGCCCTGCCGTTTTACTTACACAAAATTCCTCCGACTCATTCAAACATAGCTTTAACTAAGTATAGGATATTTCATCAAAGGGACAACGCACCGAATTCGTGCGCACTCAGCTTAATGATATTTTGCATGAGAACTATTTCTTACTAGGCATTACCAGCATACATATTTTCTCCCTGTTTTAATTCATAATAATTTTTAATAAAATACTAAAATTCTTAGTTAAAATATAGGTAAAACTCCAATTTAATTAAAAAATGAGGTACGTTTATGTTAACTCAAGTATATATAAAACACTTGAGATACACGACATATTTAGGAAACAGCCAAACAACATCGTACATGGAGCGATTTTTCAAAGGTTCGGTTTAAAAAGTGTGAAGAAACTGCGAATAGATTATAAAGATTAAGAGAACATATTTTCACGTCTTGACGTCAAATTAAATAATTTAGGTAAACATTTGCTACTAATGAAATTATTTATTTTGTTTTCTACTTTTCCATGCTTATAAATGTAAGAATTAACACAAACGTAAAACAAATGTTTACTTGTATAATTATTTCGCAGTCTAGCTTTACCTCGTATGAATAAAGTGAACAGGCACATGGCAATGTTAATTTGGCATACGGCGCGGCGGAAGAAAGCACAGTGCGAATACAATTGAGTCTTAAAAGCAGGGTTTTCAAAAGTGCTCAGTTTACCGCGAACAGCATATACACGGGGGCGACAGTGGCGCCGCGGCGGATTTTTCGATTACCTCCAACCGCGGTTTTTAGGTTCGCCATGTTCGCTCTCTCACTCCTTCCACCCCCTTCCCAACTCGATTCATCGTCTCTCTTCCGCACTTTTCTCCACGCTCGCGTAGGGGCGAGTCGAAACGTGCGCGCCCGTGATACATTAATGCACCGCCAAAATAGATGCGACCCCAACGCAAAATCGCCGCTGAAAATTCGTCATGAATTTCAAACCGCGTGTCCTCCCCCTCCTCCCCCCCCCCCCGTTTGGCACGTGAGAGATTAGGAACACAATTACAAAAACAAATCCAGTGCGCCTGCCCCTGCCCGCTCGGTCGGCCATTACCCTGTACGTCGTCTCTCTCCATCCGTCGCTCTGCGGTGTAATGAGGGACACCGAATTCAGTACGTAACGAAGTCCAATTGTGCGGGCTCCACACCACTATATAAGCGCGGTAATTGGTTTACCACACTACCACCAGGGGTGCGCGCGACCGAAACGAAATCAAAATATTCGCGTTCGCGCGCGATAAATCAACGCCCGCAAACATGCAGATTTGCGTCCGGCGGACGCAGGGAGGAATCATGCGATTTAAGCTCTCCCCCTCCCTTTCCCCAAACAGTGTTAATTTCAAGTGCTTAATTGTGTCGTTTACCTAACACTGGTGGTTGTTTCGCAATTAAAACATTTTATCCCGGGAAAATGGGACTACCGCCGAGCGGTAATGCGCCATTGTTTGTGCAAAGCCCGTATCGACCAAACGACGACCGATATAAATGCAATTTCTAATCCCGTTAAATGTAGTAACTAACGATTTAGTTCCATTTGTATTACAATAACCAATACTGGAGTGTTTCCGATAAAATCAGAACCTGCGTGAAACATTTCTAAACGTAAATCTATTTCACTTGATGCCGAATTTTACAGGATTTACTTTTACGTATAGTGAAAGAGAAAATATAGTCTAATTACTTGGTTTATTTTCTCGGGAGGATTGCAGTTTTCCTAGCACGATTACATCTCATTTCAGTGTTTAATTTAATGGCGATGGAAAGAAAGTAGTTCCATATCTTAACATTGAATTAGAAGTGTCATGTTTACATTTGTGAAAACCGAAATTATTTATTTCGCCATCGGGTTTTTTATATGCAGCCAAGTCTAAGAATTAGCAATTTGGTAAAATATTAGCTTTTCTAATAATTTAATAGTTTCACTTGAACGCCGCATGAATAAAGTCACTAAGCATATGGCAATATTAATTTTACATAAGGCGAAAGAATAAAAACTATTCATGTTCGTAGATATGGAACTGGGCTTTCAAAAATGCTTAGTTTACCGTGAATAGTCTGTAAAATATGTAACCTATATATATTTTGTCGTAAATCAACTTGGTGCTCGAATGGTTGATAAGACACCAAAAATGAACGTTTTATACAGCAGGCTTACGGTGTAGTGATTGATGTGGGGACCAGTAAGGAATTTAAATACAGAGGGCAACATAACAGCTGTTTCTGCAATGATGGATACAAGTGGTTCACTTCTAACTTCTCTTGTTAAGAAATAAAACTGCCTTCTCTTATTCACCTCCGGCATTACAATAATAATACAGTCAATATTTACTTCATAATATCTGCAGTGACCAGCGCGAATTTTTTAAAGTGTTTCAAGTAAACGTACTAGTTTTACACCACGCAGAATTTTTTCTGCAGTTCTCGTGGCGCAACCTATGATTGGTGGACAAATTAAGTCAGATACGAGTGTTTGCTTTGGAAGCTAAAGTCCAACTATGATCGTGCCTGACAGGAGTATTTCGTAAACTCGCCGTCTAGCTCCTTCACCACGACGCAGTTAGCTCGCAACCGAACGATTATTTTTCAAACGAAAATTTTATAGAAATATATTTTCTGCCATTGTACGTAAACAACGACTGGAGGGCTCAAAGTAACATTAGCGACAAATTAGGTAAAGCAGTTACGTGTCTTTAACGACTCAGTGATATATATATATATATAAAACATATACATATATGCAAATATTTATTTTAAGTCGGTGGCAACATACGTCAATTTATATTCTATGTTTATGTTTGCAAAACTTCGAATTTCGCCTAGTCGCTTGATGGGCGCTTGAACGTCGTAGCGGCAGGAAAATCCACATCGCAAAATTATTCGTAATTCACTACATCAGTGTACACGTATAGTGGGAAAGTGCGAATGGTACAGAGTCCACCCCCCCCCCCCCCCAAATCAAAACACATCCAGGGTAGCGTTCCTACATTTACTCAGGAAAGAGTTAAAAATGAACGAAACTTTGTTATATAGCGACGATAAAAATTCCTTGTACGTGCTATAACTTCCGCGCAGTTTATTAGTTAAGAACTCCCATTAGAGTTTAAGAAGTTTGCTAGAGAAATTTCTCACAGTGGCGCAGGAAAAATAAATAAATGGAGGCATGTAAAGAAAAAATGCACAAAGCAACGTTCTCTCGGTTGGCATCAGAGGCCGTCGGCACGGGAGCCAGGGAGCAATGGTACTCGATACGAAAGCGGCGAGAGAACATACAGCGTGCGGAGTTCTCACAGACACCTGTGCCAGTTCTCAGGACCATACACAAACACACACAAGCGCGACTATTAACGGCCACGTAATAAATTATAGCGCGAATCTAATAACGCACGCGCTGCGCCGAAGCTAATATCGCGCCAAGAGGGGAGAAAAGCTGGTCCCTAGAGACTAATACGAGGGGGGGGGGGGAGTCGGAGTCAGATGGGGGTTGGCATGCTTCGCCGATTTATGACGATGCCCCGTCCCCCTTTGTAACTGAGCTTATGGCAAACACCGCTTATTTGCCAGTGATTCTCATTACGAATGGCTCAGGTGATAGTATAGAAGGGAGGGACGAAGAGGGAAATAGAGACAGAAAGCGAGAGAGTGAGAGAGAGAGAGAGAGAGAGAGAGAGAGAGAGAGTGTGTGTCGGAGGACCAACATTCTACAGTGGCAATTATCTCTGACGGGGACAAGCACAAGGTGGAATTTAGGGCATGCTTCAAGGACCGTCGACGAGGGGAATGTGCCGACTGCATAACTCGAGCAATTTCGTGATTAATGCTTCCTCTCAATCGCCTCATCTAACCCCCCCCCCCCCCCCGTTAAATACGCTCTTCATATAACTGACGGCTGATGCAGCTCTATGTGGAACGGTCCAGGGCGTGAAATGACCGGATAGAATAAGAGAAGAGATTTGGGCGGCCCCTAACTTCGAGTTCTTGAGAGCCGATGCCGGTGAAGTGAGGTGAGAATGGAGCAGGTCGGGAATGCAGAGGCGGGGAAAACGGGAGATCCCGAGCAAACCCGCCGGCCAACGCCATCGTCCGGCACGATTCCCTCATGCGAAAACCTGGAGGCGACCCCGCCTATGAACGGAATGAGTTGTGAGAATAAACATGACATCTGAGATTGCGCTCACTGTGTGTAGAACGCTTGAACATGTTAGACTTTTCAGTGACCACAAATACTAGCAATTGCGCTTTTAATTAGAAGTTAAAACGTTGAGCCACTTTTCTCAATACGATACAGGAATTGCATAATACAAATGGTATTTCTATTAAACAAGTTGGATAACTATTATGAAACATCGGCCTTAAAAGCGGTATGTTAAAGAATGATGTGTACAATGTATTAACAATTAAAGTCAGCCGTTTTGAACACAACTAGTCAGTAGCCTATGGCAGAATTCTATATCAAACTGGCTTTTAGTCTTTTTAAAAATAGTAATGTCGTTATTTATAGAACTCGACTATATTTTTGGCTTTCTAAAAAAGCAAGCCACGAAAACTGGAAATAAAATATTTGAATCAGCGGAACGGTGGCAGTACCTCGAAAAAATTAATAATAAAATGTGATTCCCATGACAGGTTGGAATTGTACAAAAATATGGGAAAGTTTTGATGATAAATTTTTACAGCAATAGCTTCGCTGTAATGCCTTCATTTACGTAGTTAAAAATGTATTCTCTTGAGAAAGAAGTTCGACAGCATCTTACCCATGATTTCCAATGAATTTTTGAGGAGACTCTGCAAGAAGCATACGCTAACATTGAGTCCCGTGATAATTACTACGCATTAAAACGCACTAGTGACTATCACAGGACTATTTTACAGTTTGTAGTTTATTGGGATAAAATTGTAATGAGTATCTTGCTAACTTGTCGTTCGAATCAACTACAAATTTCACATTTTATCGTAGAGACATCCGCTCATCCGGACTTCGGTACACTGGGAATTTTTCCTTTAACAAAGCCCCATTTCTGTATGTAATTATCCGTTTGTTTAAATGTTGAAATTACATGGCGGATTTATAATTATTACAAAATAGAAAACAAGCTTAAGAAATCTGTCTTTGAAACTTTGATTTATGAAACAAGTGGCGAAAACTTACTATTGTACATAAGGTCCTTGTTAACAAAAAAAAAAAAAGTTAGAAACTATGTTATTTTTATTTTAGTACTCTACTATTCATGTTTACCTTAGGCCAAGTTTGGAGAATGCAAGTAGACCCTAAGCCAGTATCTCACACGCGACTAAAATAAAAATAATTATTTTTTTTTTTTCTTTAGCTGCATTTTGTGGTACGGAATTGATCAAATAGGAAAGATAATTGAATACTTCAATGTGTTATACCATTTCTCATTTTCATTCATCCCCTTCACACAGTTATTTAAGAAAATTGCATTACTCAAAAATTTTCCAATCCCAAGATGAATGCAAAATATATTACGCTGTCTAGATGTTCTGACGTTCAGATGCTCTTCGCAGCAATAAATTAAAGGAATAATATGAATTTGCTTTTAATTGCTTTATTACATAGTGCTGAGGCTCAAACTTTTCAAAAATATCATCATTCTATTTCAATGGCGTGATTCTAACAGAATTTACTCGTGCAGGACAATTATTACGCACATTTGAAATAAATTGTTTAGCTTGTTTTGAAAAAGTTAACAACACTGCAAACAAAAAGCGTGGCTTTTTTAATTTCATTTATTCTTTCATATAGTACTTAAATGCCTATAGTGAAGCTTAAAAAAATTAACACAAATTAAATGCGGGGCAGCAAACTAATTTATATTCGAATGTATTCATTCTGTACAAGTTTTTTTTTTTTTTTTTGTGTTTCACGAGTGTCAGTAATCACACAATTGCTTGTTATATATCTTACAATAAATATGTATACTCAATTATCATCACTATCCAATCATTTATTTGATTGCTAATGGAATCAAATGAAAGTAAATGCCTTTTGTAACAATGCACGTAAGGCGTGTACAGTACCTACACTGTTTCACCCAAACATTTTTATCACATCAAAATATCAATTTTGTATAACTTATAAGTACATGTTACAGCATAGCAGCCTAGCCATAATTTTGCTTATTACACTGTGTATTCAGATTGATGGGACATATTGTCAAAATATCTTACGTATTACTTCACAAATTTTGTACTTGAAAATTTGTGTGGAAACAAAACTTTAATTCGACTGGTAGTCTAGGTGATTGCTGTTAAGTAATAACATCGAGTGTTAAGAATACTTTAGAACAGGCGAAGACCTTACGAAAAACTCTCCACGCTTTTTGACTCTAGTTTCGCTACCAAACGCAAAGCAGCTCTGTAATCGCTTACAAATGATCGTGCGCCATCGTGCTGTAGGTGAAAACAAAACTATTTGCAAGCCACTGCTGTTTTTCTTCCAAAGAGTCGGAATCACAAGTTTTCCGATCTCGTGGAGCAGGCTCAGCGTGTTTCACTGGCAGCGATTTACACCTAACCAGAACTTTTGAGTTATCCACGTACCCTCAACTCCATGCTTTGTTTGGATTTGCCCATAGAATGCTGTGATCTAAGTTTCGATTCCTTACCGATTTTTCGCATCCAGAGAATGTTCATATTTCCTACGAATGTTCTCCCATTTTCTTTTATATATCTGTGCGGTTCTTCCAGTGAATCGCACGAATATCAACCCGAAGTTTTATAAACCCTAACCTTTACACGTCATTTTCTTCGGCATGGACGCCACACAGTGAATTGTGAGTAGTATAGACGTTACCTGCGCGGGAAAAGTTGAAAACGGCCGGATTTTCTCAGCGCAGACTACGCGGATAATGCAGAAGAGATTATCTGAATTTTCGTTGTTGGCATCCACTCTGTCTTATCGACATGAACTACGACCTGTGTGAATCCTCCTTACACGAGAGCCAACCATGACTCCTCTTGGACAGACGCCAATGTAGCATATGTCTGTCGATGGGAGCAATTTCATGTGATAGTTTTGTACCTGCCTTCCAGCACTAAGGCGCCACAGTTGCTAAGCTAGCTTAATTAATTCCAGGGATTTTTTTCCCCCCGAGAGGACGAATTAATCTTCCAGGGGTGCATGACTTTTGCATGAATTTCATACAACAATTGCTCTGTATAATAAATTAAGTCAATTTATTTCAATGATGCATGGTGTAAGAACATGCCATATAAAGAGGGACGACAAGTGCTCCTTGGTAACACGAAACCTCGTCTTTCATTCAGGCTTTCTTTTCTCAGAAGTTAGTAAACTTAGGTATAGGCTGTTCACGGTAAAGTGAGCACTGTTGGAAGCCCTCTCATTTGGAACAACAGTCAATAATATATTTTATTGTAGCCTTAGATGTAAACTTCCGAGTGAGGTGGCATATACACGCTGTGCTTATTACTTACATGGTAATATTTCCTTTTAAAAAAAGTGGTGAAAGGATACAAAATTTTTTAAAAAAATAATAATAAAATAAAAATGGAACTAGGGCCTCAGAACTGCTCACTTTACCGTGAACAGCCTATGATGAAAATTCCTCCCAGAGTGTACGCTGACCATGAAACTGACGTCAAAAATTAGGCGAAATTTCGTGAAGTCTTCGTTCCTTCTTTATTATCGCTTATGCTGAATGTAAACGATCAAATGGAACGTCTTCATCAAGAGTTTTTTTGCAAGTGGTCATTCACTGGGATAAGGACTAGGGTGGTGGCGAGATAAAGATAAGTAGTCTGGAGCCTATGACTTGGCGTGCAGTTGAGGGGAGGGCTTGGGGGGCGGGGGCGACGCCGCCCCCAGGCCGGGGTGCTGCCCCAGCAGTAGCGCCTGGTGCTCCTTGGCGCGCGAGCGCAGGGCCTCGATGCTGGAGCGCCTGTGCTCGGCTGCGTGCGGGGGCTGTGGCGGGCTGGGCGGCGGTGGGGGCGGGCTGGGCGGTGCCGAGCCGGGCGGTGACGCCGGGGGCGGCGACTGGCGCAGCTGCTGCGGCGCTGGGGGCGGCGCGAAGCCGAGCCCGAGCGGTAGGCCGCCACCGGCGAGCACGTACTGCGACAGCAGGCTGTGGAAGGAGGGGGCGGCGGGCGTCTTGCCTGCTGGAGGCGGGCCCCAGGGCAGGCCGAGGGCGGCGGCGGCGGCGCCCGGGGGCAGGCCGCCCAGGCCGAACACGGGGCCGAAGCCGAGCGCGGCACCCGGCCAGAAGGGGTCCGGAGGCAGTGGCGGCAACCCCAGCTGCGCGTGCACGCCGAAGTCCGGCAAACCTGCCGACAGCAATCGACAACAATACGTCAACATGCAGTCGTATGTGGCACGCTTTGTCACTACGGCTGTGCGATATGGCTATATATCGATGACGAAACATGGGTTCTCAAATATCTCAAATGAGCTATGGTGCAGCAGTGCAAAGCAATATACGTCGCATTTCAAGATACAGTCGATATGCGATAAAATATGTTTTCGCTGCCGATATTAGTTATCAATATACGCGGTAATTCGATATATCGCCATCGATTTTAAATACTCTGGAAGCGACATGACGCACCGATTCTGATATGCTCAACATGTTTAGAAACGACGTTAAAAAGTAAATATCGCACAGCCCTAGTTTTAACACAATAACTAAAGTCAGGACCAAAAAGTCCTGGCGTACACTACTAAACAATGTATTTTGTAAAATAAATAAATATGTACAAATGCACTTCTGCACAAACGTGGTAACATGCAGTTATGAACAGTTAGATGGTTTCTGACGTAACCACATAGCACATAAAGCCTTAGTACACTGTAGAAATGTATTTCTCTATTAATTTCCATATTTAAACAGTTACAGGTGGCATAACAGGTCCCCATGCAGCCAAGAATAATCTAGAGCCAGAATACTTAAGTATATCAAAGTGAAGGCAGTGTAACATCTGGAATATTGATAGTGCTTCGTCTTCTTGTACCTGTAATTTTAAGTTAGGGCCATTATTATTTATTTTCTTGCTGGCCAACATATTTATTCAACATTAATATTACAACGCATATGCTATTAGTAACTTGCATTTTTAAAGGGTGTTGTTTATAGAAAAAATTTTTCTCTTTGCTAGTGTTACTGTCTTTTCATTCATTGTATGTTGCAACTACGATGAACACCTTATTTGTCTATGATTTTGTGCAAGGTATTGATATTTTAAAAGATATGGCATTCCAACATTTTGTTTACTTGTGTATGGGATGACTCTACTCGTGCCAATCACAGCTGAGAATTTTAAAAGTTTTTCTGTTGTAAAGAATTTTCGCTGTTAGATATATTTTCAACGTAATGGAAAAGATTCATGAGAAGATGGCTGAGTGCTAGGGTTGGAGTCAGACGTTCGTGTGTCTGAGCCATATATATATTTTTTTGTAGTTCTGTATACTAACGAGTCCGAAAAAGGTAATTCCAGGGTAGAGATTGAAGAAACAAGACGTGTGCGATATACAGAAGAGGATAACAGGCCCGAGGTGGACGACTTCGTGTGTAAATTAGCCCAGTCAGTCTTCCGTGGATTGAACGTACGTTAGTGTGTTATGAGCTGTAGAAAGCACGTGAGTAAACTCGAATGCTTATGCGCAGAGAAGATTCTATAAGCGAGGAATGGAGCCAGCCAGATTCCCATTCCAACGAGAGGGATATTGTCTTCGCCATAAGCCGAATGGAATGCTCCCATATTCAGTCTACACTATGGAGTCGACGATACTAATCAACTACAACTAAGTTTTTCTGAATTTTTACTAATCGAAAGGCAGCTATAGAAGTGCTTATAGTAATTTCATTTGAGCAATAATTATCCCGGAAGTGTTTTGACGTGAAACAATATTTTTTTAGTGATCACTCTATTTTTCACCTATAATAATCCCTGAAATAATTTTCGAAGTTTAATTTTTGTCAAACCAAGGGATATAATTAAAGTTATATTTTCATGAGTAGTGTCGTTTCTTATTGCATGTTGGAATAATTTGAAGTAATTTTGGCAAAAACTTGAAAGCAATTTTTTGTGGATAAAATATTGTTTTTCTTTTTCACTATCTTATGACACGTTTTAATTATGAAGTTAGCCAGAATTGTGTTTTCTTATCACAATTTAAAATAACTATAAAGTTGGTTAGATTGTTGTTTCTTAATATTGTCTCAATGAAGAGATATCAATTTAATTATTATGCTGAGGTCCTACTAGAAAAACAAAGTTTACTTTATTAAAATATCAAATCACAGAAGTTGTAGAAGTTTTCTATTGGTAATATTGTGTAGTTGCTAGAAAATTCTTTCTTGTTTGTCTGTGTGTGTAATGCTTGTTTTCAGTTGCTATTCGAAATCAGCAGAGTTTATGAGAATGGATTATTCTACTGGTAAGGTTTTGTAAATGTTCTTCTCCAGTTCACGTCGGAGCTGGGTAATGGCCGAGGCAAACTTTATATATAACCCATAAAAAGTAAAATCTTTTAGTAGTGTCATACACATTACACAAAGATAAAATTTACGCTCTAACGTGTGACATCAGTGTGGTGCTACGTAAATAATCTGGCACTCGTACGCGGGACATGTAACACCCCGTCCAACCATTAAATAAAAATTGTGCCCCCCCCCCCCTCTCCCAAACACGGTGGTTACAGCAGCTTATAACGCGACCTCCCCACCTACGAGCCACGCCTACAGAGAGTTTGCTACAGCCGACAAAATATTTGTTCATACAGGGACAAAATTTTATTTATTTGCCCAGTTAAAATATTCCGTTGAATAAACAGGACTTGAAAAGCAAAAAATAATAATTTTGTTTATGTAACAAAATACACGCTCGAATAAACAAAATTTGTGTCAGGCCAAAATATAGACTGTCAACAAAATATTTAGTTGAATCGACTGTATATATTTTTTGTTTAGCAACTCATTTAATTGACTTCGAGAATACAGATCGAGAGATTGTTCCTAATTTTTGTGACAGGTAGGTTAGTAAAGGTTGTTCTCGATAAAGTGAGAACTTTTGAAATCAACCTTAAAAAAAAGTCACTGCTCCCAGTTGCATATATTTTAACGAGCGCACTGCGTGACATGCGCCCAGTAAAGTTGGTAACGTTGGGGGGAAAGTAGTTCCATATCTTAAGGTCGAATAAAAAGTGATAGTTAACCTTTTGCAATAATTTAAATAATTTATCTTGTTTTTTGTATTTTTTAATTATTGGAAGTGTAAAAATGAGCAGATTTGTACAATATTTTCTTTTCAATAATTTCACTATTTCACTTGACCGACGAATGAATAAAGTGATGAGACCCATGGCAATGTTAATTTCACGAAAGGCGGAAGAACACACAGCACGTATACAAGTATATCTTAAGCAGGGCTTTCAGAAGTGCTAGTTTTATCGTGAACAGCCTATATATAGCTTTTCGGGACGCAACACATATATACTGGTTACCGGCCGTCCTCGTAATCAAAGTCCCTTACCACACTCGAGCGCACTGAGCCGCGTAAAGCTGATAATGGGAATACCGCCATGCTTAGTATCTTAAACGTGAAGAAGGAAATGCGCCGGACGCGGTGAGGCATGTATGTACAAATGTAACTTTCGTGTTTCTAACATAATTTCAGACACAGCAGGGCGGGTCAAAACTGCAAAGTTCCCGGTGGTAACTGAAAAGCAAAAAGAGCCGATTTAGATCTTGTTTTGCTTGGGATGGTTAATGATAGTTTAAGGCTGTTCACGATAACGTGAGCACTTTAGAAAAGAACTGCATAAAAAGGTCGCTGCCCCTGCATGCATATATTTGAATGGACACACTGAGTGATGTTCGCCCAATAAAGTTGATAACGGTGGATGGGAAGTAGTTCCATTTATTAACGTCGAATAAAAAGTGTTAGGTAATAGTTTGTGATAACTTTATATTATTTTTTTCGCTTTTTTTTTAATGCACTGAAGTGTAAAAATTAGCAGATTTTTAAAGCATTTACATTCTTAATAATTTCACAGTTTCATTTGACCGACGCATGAATAACGTGATGAGACCCATGGCAATGTTAATTTTACATAAGGCGGAGGAATCTCGTTTTACAGAGAACCGCATATAGAAAGTAGTGCTCCAGGTATAACCTTTTAATAAGTATCGGCCACCTGCAGTGGAAGTTTGATGAAGCTAGCGCCGGTTCCACCGGGAACTTAGTTATGACGCGAGTACAGAATGCTAAATGTTTTTGTTTATATATGAGCGCATTAAGAAGCTGGCGGAATGTCTATGGCCAATCAGCGTCTCAGTTCGTTCATATCAAAATCAGCGGCATGTATGTTTTCTTCGGTTCACGAAGAGATTCGGGTATCTCGGCGTGTATTTTGCTGCAGTACAGAAGCCGATTTCACAAATAACTATAGTTTTATGTAAGAACTTTTACATGAAACCCTACATGTGAATAACGATCGCGTGTGCTAACAATTGTGGTTTAACTAAAGTGATCGGTGATACACAAATACATCAAATACGAAGGAAGCACTTAATTACGTTCGAATTTAAGGGAAAACTAGACAGACTTAACTCGCTCGGTCCCAAATTCGTTTACGAGCTCAAGTTTTGCAATCAGGTATATTTTTTTGGTGTGCGCTGTAAATGTGTCGAGTGATAGAGATTCTCGTGACGAGTGAGCAACGTGACGTGTTCTCGATGCAATCAGCATTTAACATTCCGTGAACGAGATGTGAAGAACCTTTTGCAAATCAGTTTATTCCCAAAATGAAAGTGCTCGAAACAACCGCCACCGATTTCTTACTCTGCTCCATTCACAGTTACTTCACACTCTTCTGAAGCCCTGCTAAAGTTCTACTTCCAAGATATTCCTCCGTCTCACGCAAACTAAGCTTGACTAAGTCTAGAAAATTACGCCAGAAGAAAACGCGCCGAATTCGTGCGCACTCACTTGTAACAATATTTTGCACGAAAACTATTCCTCACTAGGTGCTACCAACACACGTGTTTTCTCGCCGTTTTATACATACTTATTATAAATGAAATATTATAGTTTATAAATAAAATATTAGTAAAATTCTATTTAACGAAAAGTAAGATACTTTTATGTTAACAGAGATATAAAATTCTTGTGATATATGGTATATTCAGAAAATAACTAAACTCATCATACATATAGGGTGATTTTTCAAAGATTTGATTCAAACAGTGTGAAGAAACCGCTAGTAGACTATAACAGTCACAGTACCTGCCATAAGCGTTCTTCATGTCATCGATCGTGGACATGATAATGAACGCGTTGAGAATACAAAAGCCGTACTGCTGTATGCGTCGCAAATTTTGACCGCGTTCTGTGACATCAGAGCCTGGTACACTGGTCACATTACGACAGTGTGTCATACGAAGAACTTCGATCGCGCGGAGACGAACGTAGAGGATTCCAACCGGACCAATGCGAATATACGGCGGCACCACGGGCGAGTCGATCAACACAAGGCGCGTTCCACAGGAGCATGCAGCCGATCACCCGGTGTGGATACACCATATCAAGGTCATCGCTACGTCATTTTTTTTCATTGCCAACCTTAATACTAAGAGGAGAGTCGGAGATCCAGGGTAGGGACAGGACCTAAGTGCGTCTCAGGGCTGAGCCCCTTGCGCCTAGACTTGCAGGGAAGTTTCTAACAAGTACACATGCTCGCGGCTTTACTGAGATTGGACAATCTTGACCGCGATTGGGGCCAAGTTTACCACCCATGCTAACTTAAACTAAATTACGAGGGAGGGGAAAAGCCGGCATAGACACAGTAAAAACTCCTCGACAGAAAATAATTGCAAACTTGCATGCAATTTATGAAGTAGAAAAAGATTTCTATCAGAACGGAGGATGGGCAAGGATGTATGTTATGAAATGGGGTTTGAAACACTAGAAGAGAAAGAGGGGAAAAAGGGGGGCTATCCTTTATTTGCTGTTCACGCTGGATTTGGTTTGTAATTAGGGTGCTGGGAGGTACCGTAACAGCCCCCTTGGTGGAGGGGAAGATGCGCTATTGAGCATTTCCCTCCCATACCGCCAGTCGACACGCCACGTCATATTACGTGTCCTTGCCATACTGTGCGACCAATGGTGTGTGGTGAACTATTGCAAGGTAAGCTGGTGCTTGCTCACTGCTGTACATTCCCGGTGCACGCAGCAAGAGCCAGTAACCACCGTGCAACCTAGGCGAAACTGAATGCATTACGACCACTCACAAGCGAGCAGCAAGGGACCCACTACACGCGGTCTCTTGACTTCAACTGCCGAGCTACAGTGGTGGAAGTATAAACTAACAAGCAACATGGTACAGCTCACAGCTAGCGCCAGCTTACCTTGCAAAAGATCACCACACGTTACTGCTGTCGACCGTCGTCAAAGTTGTGGCTTCCGAAACTTCTTCATTGCGATGATTAACTCTTTCGGCCACACAAAAATATATCGATTTAGGCGCCCCAAAGATTTTTTTAAAATTATACTAGCAACAATTTACAAAGCTGTCATAATAATGTTAGGCTCGCTGAAAACGTGTTTGTTCGAGACTAAGGTATAATTCCACGCGCAAGGCACTGCCTTTATTAGGTGCTGTTTTATGCTGTGTTCAATGTAGGTTACTAGTTGTAGCAGGCATGATCGCTGCGGTCTATGAAGCATAATAACTATTAAGAATGTAGTGTAGTGCAGTCAGGGCCGGCTTAAGGGCTGGGTGACCTGGTTGACCGCCGGGGCGCTGATTCTTAGGGGGCGCCAAACTGAGGTGAAAAATGTTTTAAATTGTACCTTTTCGAATAAGAAATAAATCCGAAATGTTGGTTACTAGGATATGGATTACATTTTTGAGTATTATAAGCTGAATAAGTTTAATTATTAATTTGAAGCGCGAAAATCTTAGTATAGCTAATCGAGAGTGAGAGTGTGAGAGAGAGAGAGAGAGTGTGTGTGTGTGTGTGTGTGTGAGAGAGAGAGAGAGAGAGACAGTAGTTCTCTTTACCTACTTCGATTCCCCTCCACCCCTCCATAAATGGGCTCGCCCCACCTTGTCATCCCCCACCTCCACCCCGTCTAGACATGTAGGCACGTGCGCCGTGCACCACAGTCATAAAGTCGCTATTGTCTGCCTAGATACCTTGATCGTCTGCTTTGGATGTAAACAATTGCTTCCAGCGTAGTGTGTTAAAAATGTTAAACGTCCTCCGTTAATGTTATCTTGCAGAACGTTGATTTGTTTAAACTTTGCTTAATTTTAGCGGCCTATGAAACTGTGCTAACATATCTGGACACACATCACAATAAATTGGTTTCATAAAAGGACAACATTACCGTCTGGTGACTATAGCGACTGCTTACTGACAGTTATACGCAGTGAGATAACACACAAACGCATGCAACCTGTTTAAAGAAACCCGGAAGTCGCGTTCTTTTCAAGCACAGCTCAATTCGTTTTCTTTCAGGGAGATAGAAACTGCGTGGTCCCGTAATTTAGAACACTAGTATCTCGCTATGTTTAACTCTGCTGGTTTCTGACAATTTTTTATGCCGTTTAACTAATAAGACTTGCGCAATGTACTAATGTTCATCCATCATATAACGATCTGTTCTAATGCATTCGTACGCTATCATGTGGCAACATGAGAACTCTATTTCTCATTACTTACTTTGATCCACTTGTCAGAAAAAGGTAGCTTTAAACCAAAAGTGACCTAACTTCAAGGGGAAAAATTTATTAATTTAAATTAAGAAAAATTATATTTTAAGTAAATACTGAGGTTATTGTTAATATGTACAATGTAAATACATATTTTAACAATCATCGTTTGTAAAATATGATTTTAAACACCAATCACCAATTTCATTTACTCTTTTCCTCAATATTTATATTTTATAACTCGTAGCATGCTTCTCAATTTAAAATCGTCAAAAAAAGTGCCAGCGTATCATGAATAGAATGTTGTACCCATTTTTAAAACTAAAATATTAGTTATTTGTTCATTATTTCAGGTGCCGGAATTATAACTAGTTATATCACGTGATCCAGGAGAATGGCCCGCACGAATTACCGACCAAGTTCGTCAAATATTAGTTCGGCGCGGACCAACGCAAGTCTCTGACTTCGAGTTTCCTGTTAACCAAGATGGGCGTCGATTAAGTACGAAAAATTATCTTAGGCGGATGTGCAACGGCGAAGAAGTTTCGTGTGTGTGGTTAATTTATTCTGTTATGAAATATGTGATCTTTTGATTCTGCTGCCGACTTTTCGGCACAGTTCGAATGTCTCCATCATCTGAATCTGGTTATTCTGATTGGAAACACACGTCTGAGCTTTTATCAGAACATGAAACATCTCCACACCATATGAAAGCTTAACAGTCTTGGGGCGAATGCAGTCAGCGGCTACATTTAGGCAAGACGATTGATTCTGAAAATCACAGAATACTCCCAAAATGAAACAGAACGATGGAGAGAGGTTTTCAAACGGTTGGTGTCTGTGATCGAATTTCTCGGTTCTCAGAACTTGGCATTTCATGAGAAAAGTGACGTACTGTACCAAGAGAAACAATTGAAACTTATTGAAAATATTGGAATTTATTGGAAATTTTGATGTAATCATTGCCGACCATTTACGGAGAATAACATCAAAGCGATCCTATGTGCATTATTTAGGTAAAAATATTCAGAACGAAATAATTCCAATGCTTGGCTGTAAGATACGACAAACAATTTTGAATTAAGTATTAAAGTGGACGTACTACTCCATTATTTCGGACTGTACCCATGGTGTAAGTCATACCGAACAAATGACTAATTATTCAATTTGTGTTCTGTGCATCAGGAAAAGAACCATGCAAACAAGAGAAAATTTTGGGATTAGTCCAAATAGCTCAACAGGAGAAGCCCTGACAGACATCCTTTTAACTCAGTTGAAATAAATTAAGATATCATTGCATAATATACGTGGTCTAGTGTATAACAATGGTGCGAACATGAGAGGAAAACACGTAGGCGTCCAGAGCAGGATACTTAATACAATATCGACCACAAAGTAATTGGGCACCTGTCCACAATGTTTGCTCGGTGGTTGTTACCCCGTTAGAATCTCGTAGGGTATCCTCTTCTGCTATAACAGCAGCCACCCTGTCTAACATTCTCTCTACGAGTGTTGGCAGAACATCCACGGGGATGATTCATCGCCATTCCTCTTGCAACCATTCCATGAGTTGAGCAATTCATCCCAAAGATGTTCTATAGGTTTGAGGTCGGGGCTCTGGGTGGGCCAGCCCAAACGGCGAACATTGTTGTCGGCGTACAACTGCATAGTAGCCCTTGAAACATGGCACCTAGCATTATCCTGGAAGTAACACGGGTCCATTCCATAAGGACGCCACAATGTTGGGAGCATTTCATTATCCAGGATGTTACAATAGGCCCCTGTGTTCATGCTACCACAGACAAACACCAGCGGTCCTACGCCGAAGGCCATGAAACAGCCCCACACCATCACTACACTACCGCCGAATTTTCTAGTTGGCACTATACACTCCGGCAGAAGCCGTTCCCCGGGTAGACGTCACACCCATACACGTCCTTCAGACAGAAATAATGTAAATCTTGACTCATCGCTCCCCAGAAGCGATTAACACTACTCCAGTGTCCAGTTGCAACGGTCCAAACACCATCTTATTCGCCGAGCTTTATTACTTTTCGTGATACGGACTTATGTGCGACTGCTCTTTCGAAATATCCAAGTCGGTGGGATTCTGTACGCAATGTTCTAATGGAAACCGATATTCCTGTTGCTGCATGAAACTCCTGTCAGATGGTAGCCATGTGTTGTGCCCTATTTTTGTCAATTTCACGTTTCAGAGCTCTACGATTTCTGTCGGTCAAGATTAGAGGTCGCCCAGAACGTGCAGCATTGGCACAATGCCCATTGACCTTCCACTTACGCAGGACGAATGCAACCGTTGATTTGGGCTTGTTTACCTTCCGTGCAATCGCCCGGCTAGACAGCCCACAATCACGTCCTTATCGAAGTCCGATAGCTCTGTACCTCGTGCCATCTCCTTGTTACTGGTTCTACACCGGCCTGCAGCGTATGGCGGCCACTCAAGTCAACTGACGTACTGAATTACCTATCTTCACGGGTGCCCAATTACTTTTTGGTCGATGGTGTATGAACCCTCGGGCATTTTTCTGCCATGTAGTACCCACTCCCTTAACTTAGTTGTTGCTGATGCTGCTTTAGCCTGTAATGAAGCTGTCACCTTTTTCGGCATTGTTCAAGAAGTGTATAGTTATTTTTCGGCTTCTAATCATCGATGATCTGTGCTAAAGGAACACGTGTCAGATTTAACTGTGAAACCCCTTAGGGAAACTCGATGGGGAAGTCGTATTGATGCAGTGACTCCTTTCCGCTACCAGATTGGTGATATTTACGATGCTTTGTACGAATTATCTGTTGATCTAAGAACTGATGCATTTGGTAAGAACACAGCATTAAGTTTGGCCAGAAAACTGAAAAGTTTTAAGTTTGTGTGGTGTTTGACTGTGTGGCACGCAATTCTCTTCAGGATCAATATGGTCAGAAAAGTATTGCAAAGAGAAAACAGGGACATTTCAACTGCAGTTGAACTTATTGCAAAAATAAAAAGTTTCTTGGAACATATGCGGTCGGATAAAGGTTTTGACGAGAGAAAGGTCGACGCGAAGGAAACGGTTGAAACCCTTGACATAGTTCCCAACAGATTTACCAGTGTTCCCCGGAAAAATAAAGCGCCAGTTCGACTATGAATCACATGATGAATCTACTGTCAATGTGGACCCGAAAAAGGCATTCAAAAGGAACTTCTTTTTCTACACATTGGACCGTAGCATCACGTCACTGGACGAACTATTTGACCAACTAAAAGCACATTACGATATATTTGGGTTACTATATAATATTAAAAGTCAGGAATATGGCCTCCAACAGAAGTGTAAAGACCTGCAGTTAGCACTAACTTACGAAGGCCATCGTGATCTTGATGCGATGCTGCCAAAAATTTAAATGGAAGTATTAAAGTACATCTCTACAAACAGCCTCTGTGAGAACTTTCCAAATTTAACGGTTGAGCTTCGAATTCTACCCACACTTCCTGTGACTGTTGCTTCTGGGAAGAGGAGCTTCTCAAGATTAAAGATTATTAAGAACTACCTGAGCTCCACGATGTCACAAGAACGTCTAGTGGGGTTGGCAATGATGTCAATTGAACACGATGTTCAAGATATTCACAGAGATACGATCATTAAAGACTTTGCAGACAAGAATGCTCGCAAAGTGCACTTTAGATTTTTGATATAGGCTAGGCTTATAAACAACTGACTGAGCCTGAGGTTATTATTCGTTCATATCAATATCGAAATTTTGAATTAATCAATGTAAAATTGTTTTCTGGTCATGTTAAGATATGTCGTATCTCCATAATGTAAATAATAAGATTTAAGTTAAGAACTATTAATCCTCATTTTTAACAGTAAAGACTAAACATTCAAGACATTTTGCGAAGAAACTATAGCATTAACATATGATATTACACCTGTGTTAACATAAAAGCTAGAGCAGAAATGACCTTGTATGGTAATTTGTCCTGGAGCACACAAAAGAGGAGATATGTCAAGAGTACTAACATATTTGTGAGAGGGGACGCCAAAAAGAAAATCTGTACCATTTCGCCCGGGTGCATAATTTACTCTAAGCCGCCCCTGAGTGTAGTAAAGGATAAGCAGACTCAAATAGTTTTCTTTCCTGTTCTCTGGAAACCGCAGCGTACAATCTGACTGACCGCCAGGGAACAATTTATAAACCGCAAACGACTAGATCAAGGACATGATCTGGAAGGTGTGGGACTTCCCCTTCCTTCTGGCCAATGAGAGAGCGACGTGTTGCGATGCAGATCTTGTCATGTTCACAGGACGACTTTCGGGGCTTCGGAATCTGAAATGCGTTCTTCAGAGTAGCTGTGTGAGGCCTTTTGAAATGTTGAAAACAGTTCTTGACTACAGTCGAGAGGTCTTGGGAGCTAAGTCTTGCCTTCACTTATTATGATGAAAGTCTTCGTTTTCATGTCATAATTTCAGTTTCACATAAATTATTGGTAATGTTTAATTATATAAACTTTACCGTTTACTAGGTATTTAATACTTTTGTACCAATTCTTTTTATTGTGCGTTATTTGCTGCTTGCAGAACTGAAGGATCTTATTCATGAAATATAAATAAGTTCTTGACTTTTAACAACTAGCGGATAACACACAATTAAAATTAAGAACAAAAATATTAAATAACTCGTAAAATACAAACTTCTACAATATTACATTGCCAGTGATTATTGTTTATCCGGAAAACACGAAAACGAAGAATTCCTGCAAAAAAAAAAAGTAAAGCTGAATGTTAACCACGAGGTGTTGTGAACCGATGAGAATGAAGCAATGTGGATACTGGCAGCGCTTGAATGCAAGAGCGAGGGAAACGGGAGATCCCCAAGGACCCCCTCCCCACCCCCCCGGTCCAGCTGTATCGTCCGGTACGATTCTCACGTGCGAAAATCCGGGAGTGACCCCACCGGAAATCGAACCAAGTTCGCCTTTGTTAAAGCTAAGTACTCTAGCCGCCGTGCCACCGCAGCCCCCGGCACCGATATTTGAATTTTTAGCTCGCCTTCGGCATAGTGAGCGACGGACACTCGTGCAGAGTAGTGTTGCGGCTCCAAGAAGGCGGTGCGGATTCTCTACTTAACTACAACACGGGAAATTTACACGGGGAGCCGGGGAAACCTTAACTACCTCAAATAGAAGATTGGCAAGTTTTGGGCTGTATTGCTGCAAATGTCTATTTTTTTTTTGCGGTTAGCTATATAAAAAAGGTTTTCATTGTACTAGAAATCCTCGCAAGAGTACTTAATTATTTTTGCTGAGTCTAGCTAGCGATAAATTAATAATTAGTTTGTACAGTCCATTCACGGTTAATTCCAAATTTTCTGAAGCCTTGCTAAAGTTCTACTTCCAGGATATTCCTCCGCCTCATGCAAACTAAGCTTACTGGAGTCTAGATAATTACACCAAAGGGACAACGCACCACATTCGTACCCACTTAGTGCAATAATATTATGCATAAGAATTATTTATTACTAGGCATTACCAACACACCTGTTTTCTCAATGTTTTAGTTCAAATTAGTTATAAATTATTATAAAATATATAAATAAAATTTGAATGTAACAAAAAATATACTTTAATGTTAATACAAGTACACTATCTACCGAAAAGTAATTGGGCACCCGTGAAGATAGGTAATTCAGTACGTCAGTTGACTTGTGTTACACGTCCTTCGGCGTAGGACCGCTGGTGTTTGCCCTTGGTAGCATGAACACAGAGGCCTATTGTAACATTCTGGATAATGAAATGCTTCTGACATTGTGGCGTTTTTACGGAATGGACCCTTGTCACTTCCAGGATGACAATGCCAGGTGCCATGTTTCAAGGACTACTATGCAATGGTAGCCGACAACAATGTTCGCCGATTGGACTGGCTCGCCCAGAGCCCCGACCTCAACCCTATAGAACATCTGGCCAAAATCCATTGCTCAACTAATGGAATGATTGCAAGAGGAATGGCGACGAATCTCCGTGGATGTCCTGCAAACTCTCGCAGAGAGCATGTCAGACAGGGTGGCTACTATTATAGCTGCAATAGGAGGCCCTACGAGATTCTAACGGGGTGACAACTACCGAGCAAACATTATGGACAGGTACCCAATCACTTTTTGGTGGATAGTGTATAGTAAACTTGCGAAACATAACATTTACAACAATCCCAGGGCAACACTTTTTTTTTCTAGCCGTCCATTGTTCAAATATTGACCTAACTTTAACTTTCGACGAACTGACGAGCCACCGCCTTCTGACATTTTAACTAGACGTGAATACGTACTTTAAAATGCAATGCAACGCGGTGGATCTGCGTGTGTTTATCGTTGGTGGTAAATTCAGGAATTTTAAAAGTATTAATTCTCATTACTTAAAAAAAAATATTTGCCCAAAACATTTTTGTGGTGAAAATGCATTACCAACCAAAATATATCTCCAACTACAGAAATGTAGCGATGTTAAGTTGCCAAAATTTTTCCGTACAGAAGGATTGGCGGACGACAGATTGTTGTGCATCGCTTTCAACTGACAGACGAAAAAACAGAAGGGTGACTGACTGACGGACGAACGGCTGACGGATGTGGCGGACTATTGTGAGACCTCATTTACATGCCCTTAAAGGGTGTTCACGATAAAGTGAGCACTTTTGAAATCAACCTTAGAAAAAATCACTGCCCCTTCCTGGATATATTTTAACGGGCGCACTGAGTGACATGCGCCCAGTAAAGTTGGAAACGATGAATTGGAAGTGTTTTCATATCTAAACGTCGAATAAAAAGTCCTAGGTAACCGCTTGTGATGACTTAAATTATTTATTTTATTTTCTGTTTTTAAATGCATGGGAGTATTTAAATGAGCAGATTTGTAAAATAATTACATTTATAATAACATCAGATTTTCACTTGACTGGCGCATGAATAAAGTGATAAGGCCGATAGCAATATTAATTTTGCACAAGACGGAATAATATAATACGTGTGTACAAGTAGATCTTAAACAGGGCTTTCAAAAGTGCTCATTTTACCGTGAACAGCTCGTAAATAATAACGCGTATATTCCAGGTTTCTAATAATTAGTGACACGGTTGGAAAATTGAAGCACGCAATAAATTATAAAGAGGCAAAGGTTGCATACTATCGCTACTAAACGTTTAAGGAAAAAATACTTCCATGCACAAAATGTTACAGTTTACACAATTTTAAAATATACACATTGGCTAGCATTACAATGTTTTAGGCGTCACAAACATGCTTCTGTCTATAAAACATATTGATAAGAGGTATTAATTTTTTATATACAGCGCCATGAATAAAACCACCCCTTGGCGACAAATCAGGGATCTCGGTATATCCTCATTTTAAAATGCGGTCGAAATAAAAAGTTGTACACTAATAAAAAAAATTAAATTTACAAAAAGTTTGATAAAAAAAATTTCTGTTAAGATCGGTTGAATGATACCTGAAATATTACAGCTCCTAAAAAATTTACGGGGCCACCGTTTTTAAAATGGGAGTACTGTGTGGTCAAAAACTATAAAAGTTGAATGTTGTCCTTAGTAGTACGAGTATATAGATATGGTAGAATCTGGTGCACGGGTTCAAAATATAACTTATTGTAGAGACAGTATCACGCAGACAGACCAGGGCAAACAGGAAGGTTTATAACTTATCTACATGTGTTTTAATTTTCGTAACGTTAAAACAGTTATTTGGAAATATAACAGTTCAGTGAGTGGAAATAAATTGCAATAGCGTATTACGTTAGTTATATCCCACTGAGTCGTTACGAGAAGATGAGATAGGTTCTATACATGTAACAAAGACTTAAGAAGAAAGAAATTAAGACAATCTGTGCTCTACCTTTGTCAAAAGAAAATAGAATAATCACTAATTGGCATAATTAAAAACTAGAATTTTTTATAAGTTCTTTGATTGAGAAAGAAGAAAACGAATATCAGTAAGAATTACTGACATTGAGTGCGAATGCAGTTTAATAGGGTCGTTCCGAAACACTTCTACATATTTCGAGTGTCTTACACCCAAACAGGAAAAAATTTAATTTACATAGGTGGTGCTGACTTCCGTGTCCGAGTTCGCTAAATCGTGACCTCGGGACGTAGAGTTTCCGGTTCGAATCCTGTCTAAGCCCAAGAGAGCGTGTGCTGTTTATATATTTCAGCATTTTTTTTTTTTTTTAATATCTTAACCTCCTCCTCTCTTTGACAGACTTCCGGTTTACAAGGCTAATGCAATCAATTCAATGAGCGTATGTTTTTGAGGTGGCCGCCAGGTTGAAGAAATTTAGCACGTCTGAGGCCTAACAGCATGGTAGCGCTAGGGGCGACCGAGACATGCGCATCAACTCTCTCATCGCCTCTACGCACAAAGCACTGAACAGGCGCGCAATCTTGCCGACGATAACGCGCCTCTATGAGACTTTCAGCCGAGACACAACCATTTTATGAGTAATAATAAAAATAAAGACTTGATGAACATCCCTACTCTTTTTTTAATGTTTTGCACCGAAATGTTCATATTTTAAAATGACAGTGAATACACCCGTTGGAGCTACTTTCACTAACACAAAACCAGAGAGAAATTGAGGAACTGGAAAACGTAAACAGACGCGTAACGTTTCTTAAATGCAATTCGTAAGCAGGCCTTATCAGACACGTTGGCCAGTTATATTAATGAATCGTTTTCTGCTGGAATTTTGCTCCCCGAATGCGTGTTGCCTAACCAGGCAGGCGGCCGCCTTAAATGCTCGGCTTACGAGTTACCGGCACAACACACGCGCAACTTTGGTTTCAAGGGACAGTTCAAAAAGCTGAACCCATACGAATATTGCCCCGTCCTCGTGGCCATACTGCAGAATAGGTTAAGTATACAAATTTGAAATAATGTGCAGGTCTCTTTGACGTGGGCGTACCCTCTCGCTGATAGGCAGCGCGAGATTCTGGAAAATGTAATTGTGTCTGATTGGTAACTGAGTGACAAGGAGAATCTGTCAAGCTGCCGTCTGTCAAGTTAAATCCCAGGTGTTGATCGGCTAAGGACGTGTTAGTCAACCATAAGGATAAAATGCGCATGCATTCATCAATGTAACGAAAATTCTTCGCGAGGATAAATCCTACGATCCCTTATTTTTTTAACATCTGCGGACATCGCCTACTTATCTCCCAGTCACAAAAACCGGCGAATGGCAAATTCTCCAACCATGCCTCTTCTTATTATTTTATGACCATATCGATATTGGCAAGACGGGCGACTCCCATGCAGTGATGCTTGCTATATCTCACTTAAAAATAACCATAAACACTGCTAACACAGAGTCGCGTAGCGGACTAGGAAACTTTTAACTTAATTTAATGATAACCTTGGTATAAAGCAGACGACAATTCGCCTCTCGTATTGCGCAAGTCAAATTTACTTTAATCAACGCGCATTTCCGATGCCGAATACGGACATTCATTTGGATCGTATTCGTGAGAGTGGAAAGTGGAGAGATCTGGGATTCGAGTGGAATGAGGTCGAGTACGGAGCCGCGCCGGAATGCAAGGGCGCTGGAAACGGGAGATCCCAGAGAAAACCCAGCGCCATCGTCCGGCACGATTCCCATATGAGAAAATCCCGGAGCGGCCCCGCGGGGAATCGGACTCGGTTTGCCCAGGTGGGAGGCGAGTAGCCTTACAACTACATCACCATGGCTTCAGGATTGTGTTCGTATTTAACTTTATATGATCTTTTTATCTGCGAAATGAAATATTTAAGAAAGTGAGAAGATGCGCGAAAGTGAGGATCTGTTATTAGTACTTTCTGAGACGAGTTAGTCAACGTAAACAAGGTTAACCGATAGTTGAATGGGCAAAGAAACAACTCTTTCAGCTGTTACAAGAAGATTACGTGGCAATCCCTACTCGTTTCGTTGTGATGGTTGTTTTTATTGTAACACAACCTTCAAGCTGACATCAATCCACAGGACCACAAAACGTGTCTCTGTGTCGCACCCTCCCTTCAGTGAGTGAAGAGATTTGGGCGGCTCTTAAAATCGGGTTCTTCAGAGCCGGTGAGGGTGAAGCGATGTGAGTATGAAGCAGCGCCGGAATGCAAAGGCTGGGGAAACGGGGGATCCCCAATAAAACCCGGCGACCAGCGGCATCGTCCTGCACGATTCTCACATGCGAACATCCGGGAGCGACCCCACCGGGAATCGAACCCGGTTCGCCTAGATGGGAGGCGAGTAGTATAACCACAACACCATCGTGGTCCTCGCACTCTTCAGAAGCGAGTTGTTGCTACTGCGACGAACGTTACAACCACGTGGGATTTTTTGATTGGAGAAGTGGGTTAGGGAGGGGAGAAAGGAGGGATGACGGGGTTTGGTAGTTTGTCGTGTCGCCACCAACGAGTGCATGTCGCAGGACTCTAGCCAGCAAGGACACGGCCCCCCTGCGAGGATCGATAAAAAAAATTGCTTTCATTTCCGTAATTGCCCGTCTCGGTTTCCGAACCGACCGTAGAACGCCTATGTGATTACCCGCAGCAGTCCATTGTCGTTAATTACTCACGCCAGGTTTGTTTCAGTGCTAGTACCCTGCGGGGGAGGGGGGGGAGGAGTAGGACATGCGCGCCCTCTATCGCAACCCAGTATTTTGCAGTCTCTCCACTGCCCACCTACACTTATTAAAAAAACTTTTTTTATTTTTCACCTCCGCAGGCTTATCAGTACCAAACACGACACAGAAACCCTTCCGCTGACAGGCATTCAACGCTATCCAATCCCCTTGTTCCCGCTGTTTTTCCAATTTATACCCTCCCCCCCCCCCCCCCCCAAATTCCTCTCAGCACACCTCATTTTTACTCTATCCTCGCCATGTCCCGTTTGTGTGACGCAAGCTTGCGGCAATTATCACTCACGCAAAGCAATCGGTGCGAAGAACCGCCGACGTGCAGCACGCACCGCCAAAGTATTGATGGGACAGGGAGAGAACAATTATATACCCCCCCCCCCCCAATTTATTGCTCGACTGGAAACGAGACGACACGACGTCGTGTCTGTGCTGGAGAATTTTCTAATCCAGTGTACCTCAGAATATATGCGTCAGATACAAACAAAACTACTCAATGGCCCTGCAGTGAACCTTGCTGCAGATTCTCCACCAATAAAATAATTGGGTCACCGATGAAAATTCCAAAGGCGCGCGCAGTGCAACGAGATCACTGCACGCCAGTTTGGAGCCTTGCGCTTTGGGGCGATGATGCACTTGATGCGCGTGACGCTCGCTCCCACTTTTCACGGTCTCAAACGCGGGGAAAAAAAAAGCACTAGGTAGGCGGGCTCCTTAAGGGGAGTGTGCATCGAAACATTTTTTAAGTGAAACCTTCTTTAAATTTGCAACCATAGTGTGAGACAATCCAGAAAACCCGATGATAAAATCGGGGCATACAGTTTGGCATTGTAGCTCCGAATAGATAGTCCACATTCAAAATTAAATTACACCACTCGATTGCCAAAGTATCTAAGAATATGTTGCGTTGAGTGAGGACTGCAAATCATTATGTTAGATTGGGGGGGGGGGCGACGCAATTTAGAGTTAATTTCGGCGCGTCTCATAACTTCCGCGTGGATAACGTTTGACTAGGAGAAGCTACGACGCTATTTTAAGATTCAATCGACAGCTCTCGTCAATTTCAATCGATTGCGCGTATAAAAACATTTGCGTGGCGTGGTTATGGTTAAACTGTATGAGTTTAATGTAAAAAATTAAGAAAACGTAACAAAATTTCGGCCCTATACTTGTCAAAAAGCCAAATCGCAATACAGAAATCGTATACGGTTGGAAATAGCATCTCAAAAGCAATCCAGTGAATCCCATAAAATCCCATATAATCGAGTGAAGCGGTGCCGGGAACGTAAAAAAACACATCAAGGCGTCTGAGAGCGTCAACGTAGACGTATTCACGCAAAACAAACGGCCGTGCCCCAACACAGCCAAACACAGTTTTTTTTTATATGAAATCGTTGTTTGCGCGTATTTGCGTATCTCGGTAAATACGACTTGTTGCTAGAAAAGGTAAAATAAATAAATAAAACAAATTAGAAAAACAATTTATCTATGTGTCTAAGTTTTTACATTATTAACATATTAAGTATATCCGCGGAGAAAAAATTCACGAGACGCTCATACATCGCATTGTTAAAGTTTGCCTATGCAGTTAAGCACGGCAAGAAAAAAGTAGGGTCAATTCCTGTAATACGGCCACTAATATATGCAATACGTTATATCTTCTGAGTGGATACACATAGAAACATGAATAAAAGGTCAAATTGTGGGAAATTTCATTTAGATTAAAGTGATGGGTCAAAAGTTACGTTATTTATAATATTGGTAATTTAATATTACCAGGAACAGGCAAAATTTTCCATTTTGCAAGACTGTCCTGTAATACGGCCAATGATGATAACAATCATTTCTCAAGTATTTATACAGTTCCTACACACAAATTTGGCAATGTTTGCTGCTCTGCATACTGCTCATGACACCAACCCTTACATCTTACACAATACACCCACACTTCACCATTACTGTAATCACTGAAGAGCCCATCACAATACAAGCACGCAGTTTCTGAACTTTTGTTTGAAACTTTTTTTTTTAATTCCTGTGGCCTTTTTCAAACATGTGTTATTTGCACTCTTTTTTAACTTATCCTTCTTCGGTTTTGCAGTGCTCATGTCTTTCTTCTCTTTCGTTTTCTTTATGTGCTCTGGTGATGTAAGAATGGCATCCTTCTGACATCTGCTTGATGACTTCTTCTGCAGTATTCTTGGACGGAAACACTGCACGTCTTGCGCGTAGGAGCGATGAGGCACTAGGCGTGCGGGAAGTGTCGCCCGTATCGCTACCTCGCTTCTTGACCTTGGACGTGCAGCTACATACTCCTCTTAACGGAAACCTTCCCCTGTCATACCGATTCTTCATTTTCTTGTTTGTATATATTTAAAAACAATTCCAAAAGTACCGCTTCATCAAACTTTTTATAGCTTAGTGGCGGTTTCTTCACACTTTTTTAAATCAAACCTTTGGACCCCTCCCCCCAAATATGACATATGTGTTTATTTATCAAACATGTCATACATCACAAGCGTTTTATACTTCTGTTAACATAAAATAACCTTATTTTCGGGTCAAAAGTATGTATCGATTATAATATTGCCTTCATAAACATGCGTATAAGAAGTGGGAAGCAGGTCTGTGGGCAATGCCTGGTAAGAAATAGTTCTTATAAAAAATATTATTACACTGAGTGCGCACAAATGCGGTGCGCAGGCCTTTCGGTGTAATTTCCCAGACTCGGTTAACCAGAAATATCCTGAATGTAAACTTTAGCAGGGACTCCAGAAAAGTTGGAGGTAACCGTGACTGGACTGTGGTGGCCTTACACTGCAGTACAGGCAAGACAAGGACACTGCGAACTAATTATAATAGGCTGTTCGCGGTAAAGTGACACTTTAGAAATGAGCCTTCGGAAAAAGTGACTGCCCCTGCATTCATATATTTTAATGGGCGCACTTACTGACATTTGCGCAGTGAAGTTGGTAACGATGGATGGAAAGTAGTTCCATATCTTAACGTCGAATAAAAATCTTTAGGTAACCATTTGTTGCAAATTTAAGTTATGTCTTCACCTTTCTTCTTTTTTAATGCATCGAATTGTAAAATTGAACAAAATTGTAAAGTATTTACTTTCTTAATAATTTCACAGTTTCATTTGACCGACGCATGATTAAAGTGATGAGGCCCATCGCAATGTTAATTTTACATAAGGTGGCAGAATACACAACGTGCATACACTTAGATCTATAGCAGGGCTTTCAAACGTGCTCATTTTACCGTGAACAGCCTAAACGTCATAGTATTAATTCTTCCAAAACACGAGTTCGTAACAACGGCGCGCCCAGGGGGTAGGCACACATGGGGCACGTGTTACGCCCAAATAAATATGCATTCAAGCATTTAATAGAATTGCCAATAAGAATAATCCGTAAGTCGATTTCTTCGTTCGCAAGATTTAAGTTTCTTGAAAGTGGAAGAGAAAGACGTGGTCTTACATCAAGCCACGAGCGACTATAGGCTGTTCGCGGTAAAGTGAGCACGACTGAGGCCCTAGTTACTTTTTCCCTTTCAGCTATTTTTTGTTCTTAAATCCACCTTTTTAAATAAATATTGCCATGTAGTAATAAACTCATAATGTGTATTCCACCGCACTCGGAAGTTAACGTCTAAGATTAAAATGAAATGTATTTATTGACTATTATTATAAATGAGGGGCCTTTCAAAAGTGCTCACTTTACCGTGAATAGCCTATAGAATACTGACCACTGGCTGGTAACCATGGAAGGGAAACACACGTGTGCTCGCCACTACAATGTGGGTGAAATCATATAATACTTCATTAGTAAAATGTGAAAGGGAAAAGCAACACGATTAAATAGAGCAAGTTTATGTTCAGTAGTTATAGTTGTCAAAATTAAATAATAATTTCCTCGATATAATATTTTGTGAATAAAAATATTTTAAATTATTTGCCTGTTTTTATAGTCACATCACAATTTTTTTAATATTTTTTAAATATCTTGTTCCACCTCCAAACCGAAAGCCTGGGCGCTCCTCTCGTTAGTGGCACAGCCGTTTAGTCTGTACTGCTGCGTAATGTCAAATGCTAATTGGGGATAGGGACACTTTCGGCATTTTCTTTTCCAAAAACATAAACAATCTAGAAATATCAAGGATCCAGTTAGGGCGGGGCAGATTCCGCTTAAGGATATGTAGTTGAAACAGCCGCCCATACCGCAAACTCAAGCTGCACTCGCCACCAAAATGGAGTCACTGCCGAACAAAAGGTTTGTAACGCCATTCGCCAATATTGTGGCATGTGGTCAGTGATATCCTGGAAGTTGTTTTTTAAGTAACTTTGGATGTGTAATCAGCCTATCTCTAGCCTTCTTTCTGTTTTTCTTTTTTAGTTTGATAAATATATTGTACAAACTGTCCAACAAACAGTTTCCAAGAATTGAGTAGGCAATGCGAAAAGTTAAAAAAAAAGTCATACACCAGATAAAAAGATATACTTCGAAACCGAGCTGCCAGTAGGTCGTATTTTCCGTGATCTGCTTATGCTCACCAGAATGGGCCCAACAAAACATACTTAATAAATATTGGGGTCTTAAAAATTTTACCATTAAACTTTAATGTCGCATTGTTTTTACAAGCCTTGTATTAACAAAGAAAAATCCTATTACCTATGTGAGTATACACTTTTGTTGGCATAATTAACAGGTAGAGATATATTTTTTAATTGAATTATTTAAATGCCGGCGTCTTCCTCAATATCATTCGCAAATACTTTCGCATATACTACGTGCAACTTACATCCGCTTCTTTCTCAACTATAATAAATAAAGTATTAGTCATGTAATTAACTACCTATTCATAGCATGTTTATTCTAATTGCCATCATATCTACTTCTATCCCGTGTATTACAACGTATTAATTTCGATATATCTTCTCTCAAACCTTAAATCAAATTATTTATGTTAATGTGCTTGCTTACTTCATCTTTCACTAACCAAATGATTTGGCGCGATCTTGAGATGATACATGTACGAATAAACTTCACAGATAATGCTCACTGAATTAGTATTAAGAAACTGAATACTAATAGTCGTATTAATTTGCTAGCTTATTACTTACAAGAACATAATTATATGGGCAAAAACAATGTTGATCATCTATGACGTGTGTATTTGCTATTAATGAAATAATTACAGCGTGAACATTTTGAGTTTTGAAGCCGGTTTCTGCCCGAGAAGCGATGCCCGATTTTAATCACAAGTAAATTGCGATTTTTATTTTTAATATATAAACAGAGGGACCCTGGATTCCGTCACGTTAAATAATAATTAGAAGTCAGCTACGTCAAACAGAGAGAGCGAGAGAGAGAAAGAGCGAGAGAGAGAGAGAGAGTGTGTGTGTGTGTGTGTGTGTGTGTGTGTGTGTGTGTGCAGGTAAATTATGTAAAAAAAATCATTAAAATTATTTGGTACTTACTTCCCTGTTCGGAATGATTTTTTTTTTTTTTCAGCGGAGTAATTGGGTCTACTAACGCGGAAAATATTAATCACGAAACAAATAGACAAGTGCTTGAGATTGCAGTTTACGGAAATAAAGAACACCTGTTCCTAAACAGAGTGATTTCTGAAGAACTGGACAGTTAGCTTCCTCCTGTAAACAATATCGCCTCTCCCCCATTACCCCTGCCACACTGATTGGGGTCGCCAGTGAGGAGAACAGCAGAAGGCCTGCAGCTAAGATGCCTCGACTAAGTTCGAAAACACACTATCTCCAGAAGCTACTGAAATAGCCAACAGTAGTTTAAAAAATTGTAATAATTACGTGACACTCTTCACAGTACCAATTTGTGTTTATCACAAAAAAAATAATTGCATGTATTCTTTAGAACGGCATAAAATAGTCGTTAATACATTTACAGCAAGAGGAAGCTGAGCACGATTTTTAGGCAGTGTCACGGGAATTTCCCATCATCAAAATTATGCCTTTCTTATAAAATTCCATAACATTAAAATTTACATTTAGAACATGTAGTTATTTTCTTTGCATCAGATGCCACAAGATACTATAAGTATCATTAAATTTGTACATTTAAAAATTCTGAAAACTTTACATTAAAATTAACATTGCTTCTTAAGGCTCGCATTTTAGTTACCGCTCACTCTTAAGGTTTGGCGTAACCCACCATGTTGAATTTCCATTTATATGTCATAACTTCCTTCTCAGTGAAATAACCAAATATTTGTTACTATAGCATTATCGCAATTGACAATCCCCTTCAAATTTAGTAGTCAAACTTTATCCACATGTGGTACGATGATTGTAAAATGGCATTAATCTGTTCATTATTTTCGAAAAAAATACGGCATGACTACTTAACGAATTTTCAGAATTTATGTTTGTACTTCAGCGTAACGTATATTATCATGATTGTATAGCAGCAGTTTCGTAATAAGTGTCGGTATACAACTGAAATAAGCTAGAGCCAATAATTCAACATGGCGTGGGAGACCGAGCATTAAGGAAACCGAACACCGCACACAAGCCAAGTTCTATCGTAAACCAGCACATTGAATAACACAGTTTCTGTTAATCTGTGCATTTCATAATTATTCATTATAAGCCCACCGTGAGTCTGTGTAGTGCACGACAGTGAACAATCATAACAAACAACGATAACACTTGAAACAACTTACCAGGCTGATCTGCGTGTATGAAGCTTGCACTCTCTCGTCCCATGGCTTTCTCCCTTTTCCTCCATTTGGCTCTGCGGTTCTGGAACCACACCTGGAAACACACAAAACAATATTGGTAGGACCCTTGCTGAAATTTAGTAATTCACAAGAAGAAAAAAAATTTCATATTTTCTCCGCCAGTGAAAAACGTCAATAAAATCAGCTAGCGGCACGGGAACGAAAATAAAAAAAGTGTCCATAAGTGGACACCCATATCATGTGTCTTTTCATATTTTTTTTCAAGTAAGTAGTATCTGGCCCTTGAACAACCTAGAAACGAGTGAAACCTCAATAAAGTGAGCACTTTAGAATTGAACCTTAGAAGAAATCACTGCCCCGGCAATCATTTATTTTAATGGGCGCACTGAGTGACATTCGCCCAGTTAAGTTGATAACGATGGATAGAAAGTAGTGTTATATCTCAAAGTGGAATAAAAAGTGTTAGATAACAATTTGTGCTAACTTACATTTATTTATATCGCTTTAGTTTTTTTTTTTTTAACACACTGGAGTATAAATTGTAGAGTAGATTGGTAAAATATTTACTTTATAAGTAACTAGAGGCCTACATAGTTTCATTGGACTGACGGATGAATAAAGTAATGAGGCTCATGGCAATGTTAATTTTACGTAAGGCGGAGTAGTATAGAAGTATAACTTAAGCATGGCTTTCAAAAGTATTAATTTTACCGTGAACAGCCTATAGGGGCCTGTATTGAACTATGCCATAGACTTCCCACCAATGAAACGACAAGGTTACCGCTTGAAATACAATCGGCACACGTGACACACCCGAGAACAATGTGCACCAGTTCAGAACCTAGCGCGTAGTGGCGATGGGGCACTTTATGTGTGTGGCAACGTAGTTCTTATCGCCCCCTTGCTTCTGAACTTAAAACACGGAAATAGCTCCGGGTAGGTGCTTGAAATGCATTGCAGAGTGTTGGAAATACTCGTTTTTTTCTACGATACTACTAAAACAATATGTTGCTCTACGAAAAGAACATACACACCAGACGAGGGCTGTTGTGTGCTTTCAAGACGTCACGCACGTTAGAAACACTATTTCAGAGTACTCTAGGATGGCTAGCAACTGCTTTTTTTTTTTTTTTTTTAATGTTGTACAGTATTTCTAAATACACCTATGCTTCAGATACACGCAAAACTACTCAAGGACACCGCATTGAACCTTCCTAAAGTTTTTTCACCAATAAAATAAAGAGTCACCGCGGAAAGTCCCATAGGTACACGCAGTACGACGAGAACACTGCGCACCAGTTGAGAGCCATGAGGTTAGCGGCGATGGCGCATATTATGCGCGTAACAGTGTCGCCCTTATCGTTTACGTGCTTTTCGGCCTTAAACGCGGAAAAAAAGTGCAAGGTAAGGGGAAACCGAAATGCATTTTTTTTCGATACAGAAAAATAAAAATAAATATTATATAAATATATATTATTTATAAATATTATCGTATACAAAATATATTTGTAAAATATATTATACGCTGTGACAAAAATAGAAAAAAATATATCTTACAAACACACAAACTGTGTTTATTTATTATTTATCACAGATAAAACTAAGTTTCATTTGTATTCCCTTATTAGTATTTTAGAAAATATAGCATTTCCCATAAAATAACTACTCTGTTAATGACACATGCTATTTTGTGGACAGGCGAGTGTCGAAGTAAACGAAATATGTGAAAAAATGCCAAAAAAAAAAAAACAGAATAGTACACTCAAAATAACATGTATTCATAACTTCTGATCCCTTCTACACCACCCATGCGTCGAAATGTTTCACTGCTGCTGATAGTAGTTGCCCAGCTAGGCAGATAAGTTTCGTTGCAGTGGCGTGTGGTGAACTGTTGCTTGGTAAGCTGGTGCTTGCTCACTGCTGTACACTCTCGGTACACACAGCAGGAGCCAGTAACAACCGTGCAGCCTAGGGGAAACTGAAGGTATTCCGACCACTCACAAGCGAGCAGCGAGGGACCCATTACACGCATCAGCTGCCGAGATACGTTTTACTGGTGGAAGAGTGAACTAGCAAGCAACAGGGTACATCAAAGAGCTAACTCGCATCTTGCCTTGCAACAGTTCACCACACGCCACTGTTTTGCTGTCTCTCCTAGCAGCTTATTAACAACCTTACTTTATGACATTTGATAATATATGGGGGAGGCAGCATTCATAGTGAACTAGTCTGAACTTACTCCTAAAAATAGTACACAGGACCTTGGCTCTCCCGAGAATCGAAGTCGGAAACTCGTGACGGGTATGCAACACCTTAGCGATATCTGTCATGGAGGTATATACTAGCAGAGAGGAACGAGTACCACAGATGAATTGAGAAAGTTTGTCAAAAACGTGTGTTTGGTGAGCCGTTTGAGAAAACTCTCGCAACCCTGGAAGCTACAATCAACGATTCCCTCGCACCAAAATTTCTTGGGTTTTGAACGAGTGAAATTCCAAACGCTACCATTCCGAGGGGGGAAATGTGAAAATACGTGGCAGTGCCCCCTTAAAAATAGCCTCTTTCTACCAAGTTAGATGTCTAAATTTGGGTTTTGTGTCTTTCAATGGAACTTCCGCAGTTTTGTAGATTCCGATCTACTCATTACCTACTAGTTGTTAATACACCCTAATTAAAAAGGGAAAATATCTTATGTTTACATATTCCTTTTAAATGTGTCAAATTAAATCTCTGGATTCTAGTTACTGTGAAAAATATTTTCGTCAATGGCCTCTAAATAAAATGTTACATTTCAAAAGTTTGCATGTTTGTTAAAAAAAATACTTCACTTGTCCCAAATAGTCTTTCGACTTGAGTTACTATGGACTATTTTACCCATTCTGAACCTTCACTTATTAAATACGATATAACATATACAAATTTTAATTCGTATCAGGCCTCTAGCATGTGCAATCATATTTCATGAACCCAATCAAATCCAGTGTATACGATTGTGTGTGTGTGTATATATATATATATAATATATATATATATATATATATATATATATATATATACACACACACACACGCACATTATACTCTGCAAGCTCACTTTCTAGTTATCTCCCGAGGGTGACTGACTCTAAACGTCAGTTCGCTATCAATTCCATGTAATTTGGAGACGTCTGTACAGAACTGTGCAAAAATGTGTTGTTCATAGTGGATAAACTCATCTTAATATCAACCACTCACAAATATCTATAAATTAACTTGGATTTTGCAAGGTAAGGATTTATTAGGAGAAAACATAATTTAAACATTTCTTTAAACAAATAAAGGAAAATAAAAACATAAGTTTTCGTTAAGAAAAAAATTTCTAAATAAACTTAATGGATTTACTTCTTCTTATTATTTTATCATTAAATTCTATTGGCTGAAGGCCTTACGTACATGACATAAAATAAGATATCACAATTTCGTACACATCTGCAGGTCGAGTCTGTTCCTTCATCGTTATGCACACGTGTGATCATGAACAGTTTCATAAGAATATCTTCAGTCGCATTCGAGTTCTCGGACCCTGTGTGTCTCTGCCTGAACACGGGGACAGATACCAGTTCCCGAAACGTCGCATACTGTCTTTTATTGTTTTGAAAAAATTACCGTTTGCGAGTTTCTTCGTTGTTTGTTTTTATTTCTGTAAATAAATGACTAGCCTGTGTCGTCTTCGATGTGTTGTCTGTTGTAGTTCATAGTTTTTTTTCGTATACATATACGGTATGATAGTTTTCCGCATTTAGCTTACTGTCCTGTTTTAATCGACTCGATTCCTTCATGGAATTTTCTGGCTTTGCGCATATACATTCTTGACTACAGCATACCTGACTTGAATTCTGTTGTGTCTGGAAAAACTGCCGTGTTTGAGTGCGTTTCTGTGTTGTGTTGTCTCATTTTGTTTCTACTTGTTTTGTCAGTGCTGCAACTTTTTCAAGCAGATTTATAGCCTCACCTTCTTTCATTTCGGTACATCTACACGATATTCATAATGAACTCAGCTTAACAGTGTGCTCATGACAGGTTAATAGCCGCACACAAAGCCATACAACTCTATTAGTTATAGTGATGAACAGGATTTGTGTCGGCTTAAGTACAACACGGTCCAATTAACTTTTTTTGTCTGCAAACCTTTGTACAACAAATTAACTTTTGCCTGAAAGGTCTAGCTAGACAAGTGTATCGTGGTCGTCCTATTACCTACTAAAGCGGAGCGCGATATAAAAACACCTGCCCAGAATATATAACCGTATAGTCTAAGACAGTCGCTTACACCTGTTCACACGATGAGAAGTGACCATCTCAGTTCTGGGGAACAAGAATGATGCTAACGTGTCGTGCTAGATATTTCTCCGTCCGTCATTTAAAAAAAATACAGAAAAAAAAAAAAGCCTCACTCGTTCGATCGCCCTCGGCTGCCATGACAACGGGCTACATGCAGACAGCAGGTAGGAAAGAGAGCAAAAAAACACCGTCCATAATCATTTCCCAGGTTCCAATTTGGCATTCAATATATTGCCGGCGTTCCTCCTAACAATGAGGACGCACGCTCACGTAGGTGCAGCAAGGGGTTGGGGTAAGTAAGGGGGTGCGGCGTGCTATTCAGAACTCAGGCCAATTTCCTCCCCCACACGAGCTGATGGGAAATTCGCTTTGCTCTTTCGGAGACTCCGGCAAGTGAAAATATAGAAAAATTTTGCCTTGTGAACCTAATGTAGGGAATAACAATATTGCCGCTGCGTCTCTCTTCGATTTAATGATGTCAAATGACACGCGATTTCTCCTGGCATCGGAGCATCTCGCAGGCAAGAATATCGTGCTTCATTTTTTTTTTCTGTTTAGGAATTTTCAAAGGGAACATTTCCATTGTTGTTGCTCCGTCTGCCGCCCGATGTCGTCTTCGTGACTGCTTGCGAGCGTCTCGGAAAGCAATCCCATAAAAGGACACTGTCGCGCAGTAAGCAGCTAACAAGTTTGCTAACGAGAGATTAATGTTGTTTTTTTTTTATACTGAGTTTCTTTAAGATCTGCCCGTTTTTCCTCTTCAGACTGAGTGCAAATTTAATATGAAAACAGAGTTTCTGAAAAATAAACCGTTGTCAAAGTAGCTGTATTTTCAGATAACTTCGCAGGAATCATATATAGATAATGTCATTGTTACAAATTGCCTGGGGCGTATTTAATTTCGTAAATGCTGGATGTCTTAATATAAAAAAAGGAACTAAATTTAAATATCTTTATTTGTTTACAATGTTATAGAAATACACTGCAAAATACAATTGCCTATTCCTACTATTTACACTTATCATTCCTATCAGTGAGCGCAATTTTTGTGCCAAAAACTATTATAATTCTCTAATTTATTATTACTCAGTACCGGTAAGTTACAGACAAATAGGAGTTTGTATGAAACCCCCATCCCCTTCCAACAAAAAAAAACATCATTTGGACCGCTGACACTTATTCGCGTCTTTGATTTTCATCTAATCGTTGTTAATTTTTAACGTTTAGCATGAAAGACCAATGCTCATTATTGTATACAGAAATACTTGATATGTAGTGTTTCTGTTGTTTTTTATAGTTTCACTTCTATCCAAACTTCCCTTGCGAAAAAATAAATAAATAAAAATAGGAAACATGTCAATAATAAGAATAAACTAAGAGGGAATTATTTCAAGTATTTATACTATATTATATACAGCAAATTATGCTTGGAAGTAATATGAATAGATCAAGATGGCGGGGGCCCGTAAACCTTAAAGAGGATTCGTTTGCCACAACCGGGGTAGACATTCGTCTCCCGGCTTACCTACCAGTAACCGAGAAAAGTTTCCGTACAAAGATGTCGTGAGGACAAAACAAGAGAACCTAAAAAGAAAATATACCATCATGGCCAATTGCTGTGCTCCTCACGATCGAATTTTTCTTGCAACTGGGGTTTAAGTCATAGACGAAAATGAGGTAGACTGAGTTTTCGTCTTCTGCGTACGTACCCAACGTTGGCCTACCCCAACCTACACAACTGTCAAGTCGATCAGCAGTCATGGACGTGTATGCATATATCTTAATTTTCAAAAGATAAACGGTTTTATGTGAATAACATTCTTTAACCAATTTGAATTTAATCAAAATGCATCAGCAAAGACTGGTTAGATGAAGTGTACAAACATCTCAAGACCATGTTTACAAAACAATGGTTCTATGCTTAAATTCTATCGACTTCATTTATGATAGCCATATTGGCAGAATATTAGTTGAATCCCGGGATAGTTCCGTGTTTTAACGTTTATTTTAATGTGAAATTTTGATTTCTTGCCACTTAAGGTTTGAATTATTTATATTTGATTTTAATTTTAGTAAGAACTGGCGTAATAAGAAAAATAATGCGTCCATTCGAGGTTACCTCACACTTTTCTGAATCCCTGCTAAAGTTCTACTTCCAGGATATTCCTTCGTCTTGTGCAAACAAAGCTTAACCGAGTCTAGAATACTACGCCAGAGGGACACCACACCGCAATCGTGCGCACTCAGTGTAATATTATTCGTAAGAACATTTTCTTACTAAGCATTGCCAACACATCTATTTTATAACCGTTTTTACTCACTAAAAACCATGATTCATAAGTAAAATGTAAACCAAGTTTTAATTTAACAACAAATAATGTACATGCTTATATGTTAACACAGTAATAAAACACTTGTGATACATGGAATACTTAGGAAACAATCTAGCACGTCATATATGGGGTGATTTTTCGGAGGTTTCATTGAACCACGAATAGACTGTACATGCTGGTAACCAAACATTTCAATAGTTTATATTCGTAAGAAATTCTGTTTAACATACACATTTAATTTGTGAGTAATCTTCCCCCGAGTAAAAAAAAATGTTAGGTTGCATAGTATTTGGATCGTGGCACGTCAAAATCACAAATTAGGCGTTCTTGGCATAAACAACTAAAATAGATGAAAATATTTATCGAAATTTCAACACGCGTGTTTGAAAGATCATGTATTCATTCATTTTACGGAATTAATGACTGGCAAAATTCACTTTACGCAATATAAATTGCTGTAAACCAAAACATGCAAAAATTATCTCATTTTAAGGGATTTTGTAAAAATTGCGAAAATATTTCATTGCGTAATTGTAAAGGTGTATTGAGGTAATATATGTCTTATTTCAATGGGAATGGTATCATTTCGGTAAAAGAATCAGTTTTTATTATTTATACACCCCAAAAATACTAAATTCATTTGACACTTCGTTACGCAAAAATATGGGGCCTAAATATTTTTATGGCAGGAAAAACCTAGTACTTGTAAGTGATAGTTACTAGTGGAACGTTATTCCGTACCAACTCCGTACTGTGTAACGCTTACGTGGGGCAGAACGATAAGAAATTATCAGAAACAAGAAACTAATGAGAGCTTCCTTGAGTCAAGTCAACAGCGAAGCAGTGTGTGTTCGCTGTTAAACTTATGCATATTTATCAGGGGACTTTTTGAGGAAATATACAACTGATATACGTAAACAAGATCCGCGATGACTAAAAAAGGAGACGAGCTCCGTAAATACAAGATACTAAATGTGTCCGTATTGTTTATAAGTTCAGGTTTCAGAAACGAACAATTCCGAGTCTACACAACGGTTTCTTCGCCACTGTAACGAGAACGGCGGTTAGTATAGACACGCTAAAACTATTCCTTTAAGCATGAAAAGTAGCTCCTGGCACCTGTAGCAGTTAACCACGCTTGATACACTCAAATACTACTAGAAACTGAGGAAGTCACGTATATCATATTCATAGCAATAACATTTCTAGGTGCTTACCAGGAGATCGTCATGTTGAGTGATTATATCACAGCCTTCAATGCTTCTTGATTCGTCTCCAGATATCGCTCTTGAATTAAATACTTTCGACTTTATAAAAATTCCTTATTGTTCACAAATGTGTAAGGAACTATGCATTTTTTTTTCGTGATGGAGTTCATTTTAAAATAGGAAGTACAGAAAAACCAACTACCAATTTTACGGAGAGATTGCGTTAAGTTTCTATGCAATTTCAGTGAAATTTATGAAGCGTATGTTACTGAAAATGCAAATTATACATAATCTTATACATATTTCTGGATGGTTTTTTACTAGCACCTCTCCGTAAAATAAAGGAAAATATTTTACTTTAATGTTAGCAGGGTTATCGTGATTGTATTCAATTTTTTTTTTTCCGTTCTGATTTCACGCCCTCTCCAGATCATAATGGCGTGATGTGAGCGGGTGAAGAGGCACGATAAGATACTGTGCGCGAGATGATCACAGGCAGTTCATTACGTTAACACATCACTTGATTGCGTCGTTGGCGGACTACAAACCGACGCACGGCCTGTGTGTGCTCGCGACGAAGCATGCATGGGCTGGGGGAACCCGCACCCAACTGGGACCCGCGTTATTACTGTTACTAATTATCGTTTGCTTTGTTTGCCGACGTCCCTTGATTAGTCTGCATTCTCACGATACAAAACACAACGCGACGTGGAGCGAAATCGAATCGGCGGTCTTCGGTCTGATGTTGCACGCCCGTTAAGTACTCTCCTACTCCAGCCCCCTCGCCAAGCCAAAATTCACTAATGGATTTTTTTTTTAAGCTGCATTCCACTTATGGATATTCCCGATGATATAGCCGTATTCTGAAGTTAGACCTGGTATAGGCTGTTCATGGTAAAGTGAGCACTTTTAAGGCCCTCCCAATGGGCATTAGCGACTAATAAATATATTTTATGGTAGCTTCAGACGTTAACTTTTGGGAGTGGTGGGACCTGTACACTGTTTTTATTGGTCACAAGGCAATGCTTATATTAAAAAGTGACGGAAAGATAGAAAGTAACTATAAGGAAAAACTTTTCAGGGCTTTAAACAGTGCTCACTTTATCGTGAATATACTATATTTGCTTATCGAGGGCTACTCTTTTGTCTTCTGTCAACGATCTACTGGAGAAACACTTTCGTGAACAACTTAAGGCTCGACATAAAGAAAGAGGGAAAAGGCAATCATTCTTGTATGTTACTTTTAAACATATAGCGAAGAAGTTCGCAATTTATTTTGAAACCGTATATTTCTGAAATATGCCCCAGATAATTTTGTTCTTTAACCCTTTCCTTCTCAGATTATGTTAAGATTTCTTGTGTTGCAAATAAGACTTTTTTTTTTATGCGTGGTGTACTTAAGTTGGCAAGGAATATGTTTCGTTAATACAAACAATGAGTTGCAGACACTATGGTCGGAGATATGAACCATTCATAACGTATAGCAGTGGCATAGTTTACACATCAGTTAAAGGCTGGTCACGATAAAGTGAGCACTTTTGAAATCAACCTTAGAAAAAAGTCACTGCTCCTATTGGCTGTTCACGGTAAAGTGAGCACTTTTAAAGCCCTAATAACCAGCCATGTTTTATCCTTTAACCATCGTTTTAAATAAATATTGCTGTTTAAGTAATAAACACAGTCTGTATATTCCACCACACTCGGAAGTTAACGTCTAAGGCTAAAATAAAATACATTTATTGACTATTATTAGAAATGAGCGGGCTTTAAAAGTGCTCACTTTACCGTGAACAGCCTACACCTGCGTATATTTTATCTGGCACCCTGAGTGACATGTGCCCAGTAAAGTTGGTAACGATGGAGTGAAAGTTGTTTCATGTCATAATGCCAAATAAAAAAGTGTTAAGGTAAACAATTGCGATAAATTAAATTATTTCGTTAGCTTTTTGTTCTTTTATGCACCGAAGAGTATAAATTAGCATGTTTGTAAAATATTTACTTATCTAATAATCTCACAGTTTCACTTGACTGACGCATGAAAGTGGTGAGACCCATGACAATGTTGATTTTACATTAGGCGGCAGAATACACAACGTGCATACAAGTAGATCTTAAGCAGAGCTGTCAAAAGCGCTCATTTCACCGTGAACAGTCTATACCTCCAGGAAAGATGATTGGGCACCAAGCCTCACAGTGTACAGTACTGGTAAAATATAAACTTCCCGTGCAACATGCAAACAATTGTCTACACTGGGATTGAAAGGTTTAAATAGGCAGACACTCGCACAAGCTACAGCAAGTTATTTTCTCACGATTTCTAGACACTAACTGTAGTGGAATAAGAAATTAAATGGTGCCCATAACACAAATATACACTGGGAGAAAGGTTAAAGTAATTCATTATTATCATTTATATACTAGCTGACCCGTGCGACTTCGTTCGAACGATATTTCAGTAAAGCCCACTTTTGGTTTCTCTACCCACTGAGCTACTGCGGCCGGCTATTGGGTTCTCTAGCCACTGAGCTACTGTGGCCCCATTATTGGGTTCTCTGCCCACTGAGCTACTGCGGCCCCATTATTGGGTTCTCTGCCCACTGAGCTACTGCGGCCCCACTATTAGGTTCTCTACCTACTGTGCTACTGCGGCCCCATTATTGAGTGCTCTAACTACTGGGCTACTGGGGCCCCACACTACTGGATTCTCTACCCACTGAGTTTCTGCGGTCCCACTTGATATATATATATATATATATATATATATATATATATATATATATATATATATATATATATATATATATATATATATATATGTGTGTGTCAACTGGCCCACTACGGCTTTTTGGAAGAAAATGTTTACAGCCCATAGACAAAGAAAGGAGAACCGGCGAAATTATTTTTTTTAACAATGTTTAATAGCTTAATCCAGTACCTATTTACAATTAGAACTTTCCTGATGGAATGAGATATTTTCCTGGAATAAAAAAAAGGCTATAGCACTCTCCGACCTTCCAACTATATCTGTGCAAAAAATCACGTCGATCCCTTGCTCCGTTTTGACGTGAAAGAAGGACAAACAAATACACTTTCGCATTTATATAGAAGTAAGTATTTAGAAACATTCTAAACTATAGTCACTAGCTGAGCTCGTTCTGGCGTAGCGCTCGGGCGCAAATGATCTACGCTCGAATGTCGGTCGGGCTTCCTATAGGCTATTCACAGTAAAGTGAGCACTTTTTGAAGCGCTCTATTCGGAATAATAGTCAATAATTTTATTTTATTGTAGCCTTACACGTAAACTTAGAAGTCTGGTGAAATATATACACCGTGTTTATTACTTACATTGCAATATTTATTTTAAAAGTGACGGGAAGATAAAAAATGGTTGATAGGAAAAAAGTAACTAGGGCTTCAAAAGTGTTCACTTTACCGTGAACAGCCTATATATTTTTATATTAAGTGGGGGAACTGTTTAATGCACGCAGAGACCAACTAGTCTTTAGTTGCACCAACATAATCTTTGTTTAGGGCACCAAGTAAGAACACCAAAATAAGTCTTTTCAACAATGTTATATTTCACTGTCCCTATAAAAACAAGTTTATTTTACTGGTTAAAATAAAACACGTACAATTTTTATACAATAAACCTCATGTAAGTTACTTAAGTAAAAATTAACTGTCACTGAAAGTTTCGCAGTTACCTATACAGCATTTGCAGACGTCTTTCTTTAAGGAAGTACATTGTAACATCTTGTAGCAAGAGAGGGGCAAGCGGAAACAGTATGTTGAGCATGATTAATATTTGTGCAAAAGACATTCTAAACTGTTCTCATTAGCCTGATTTAGAAGCACACATCTCAGATTAATTATCCTCGCCTGCTTACATGCACTGCCCTCAGGGCACTATTGTTTTTCATTTTATGTAATACAAAACAATCGTAGCAAAACTCAATAATGCTTTATAAACACATATATATAGGTTGCAGCGGATTAAGATAAGAAAGTCAACTGTTAAGGAATTTAGTATTAGTTACTGGTAAGATTATTTAACAACCTAATTGTTGAATGGGGTAGGGTAAACTCTCGGGAAACTGTTACATATGCTTTACATGGTAACTTATTAAGGCTTGTCGATCGGTGTTAAAAGTGATGTCGAGTCAATTGTTTAATGCTGGCATCAACACATTAATATAATATACGTAATGCACGTTTTTTTGTTTTTAGCGAAATGTCAGACACGTTATCACTGAGGAAATGGTTTTGTTGAATAAAACAAAGTTTGTTTTGCGCAACCAATATGAATTGTGTTTATAGAGCAAATTAAATATTTTATGGTTCTTGTTTGGTGGACCCAAATTGTAATATGTAGGTGCGGTTCAAATGAAGATTTGTTTGGCTATGTGTGCATTAAGCAGTTTCGGCCATTAAAAAAAGTTTCGAACCTAATCCATGTGCACCCGAACGCTCCACCCTAGTAATATCTAAAGACACTATTAGCGAAATACGGAAATATTTCTTAACATATACACGGTATCAAAAACACAACAAGGGCAGTAAATAAATATCTCAAGTTTTACATATTTACTTAATAGTTTCCTGTTGAACTTGTATTGGGAATTTTATACAACTATTAAGCGCCATTAATGCAATAACAAACGCTCTTACCATTCTAATTGTCACAAAAATGTCAAATAAAATGTTGAGTTGTAATCTTGAATGAATGCGTAGAAATAAGTGGCCAAGTAAATATATAACTACCGTTGATTGAACTAAATATTTTGTAGACAGTCTAATTCAGTCCAACAAAGAGGCTTTGTTCATTTAAATGTGTGATTTGTTAAATGAACAAAAGTAATTTTGTCGCTTTCACAATTTTGTTTACTCAACAAAATATTTAGCTGAGGTTAATAAATACATTTTAAACCTATACAAACAAGTATTTTGGGTTTCTAGAACAAACATTTCTCCCACTGTAATGGAAAACGCAATATTCAACAATAAAGATAATAATGAAGCTATAATAAACTGACCATTTTTACGATCCTGTCGGTAATTAATTTTTCACATAGTGGGGCAATGTAGTATCAGATTACTCTGAACAGTCTTACAAACAACATATGGTTCGGAGAAATGTGTGTGACTGCTGCTACCAAGTGATGACATAAGAGGGTGTTAATACCATGATATTGTGTGGAGGTCATTGTGTAAACCACCAAAAATACCTGTTGTGTACATGAATAATGTTTAAATATACATACAAGGGGCCGTGTTGGTGTAGTTTTTAGACTACTCGCCTCCCACCTAGTCGAACCGGGTTCGATACCCAGCGGGGTCGCTTCCCGATTTTCACCAGGGAATCGCGCCGGACGATGTCGCTGGTTGGCAGGTTTTCTCGGGGGTCTCCCATTTACCCCGTCCATACGCACACTCATCGCTTCACCCTCACCGACCCTCCGCTTTAAATATATATAATTAATTGTAATGACACTGTCTCGTATTCATAACCTACATATAAGAAGTAAGCGTTCTAACCATACCACCTACCAATGTCAAAAACACAGACTTCTCCACAAAATAGCCTTTCAGATAAAAAAAAATACCTTCTTGACCCGTATATCATCTTACTCCCTTCTTCCGCTAAACAGGAGATAATTGTATTGAAAAATTAAATTTTAAGTATTTCAACTGGGTTTGTTGAGGGGACGGAAATATTAAGGTACACTCTAAATTCGAATCAGTGGAAAACCACTGATTCGAAGTGAAATTCAACTACTCGAATTAGTGAAAATGGCTTCACTTAGAATCTGTGGAAAACCATTGATGGCTTAAGTGAAAAATTTTGACTGATTGAATTAGTGACGCGAAACAATTTCACTGATTGATTAAGTGACGGTCAACTGCAGTGGTGAATTAAATATGGTTTTAACCGATTTAAGTTAAATAATTACGAGAAATAAACATATTTACGATAGTGTGCTATTTATATTGCGCAATTTACCGTAGTTCAAAAAAGCGGAGAAACTGTCGGATGAAGACAGGTTTGAACACACATCCTTTCATTTCACTGTTAGGCCGTTAATTTACCATCTGTGCTACTGAGTCAAGTACACGAGCAGGAGGAAAATGCAGGTATTATAATAGTTATATTTTCTAAAGCGTGTAGTTTTAATTTGTATTCCATTACTATTTGTTTGTGGTTTAATTCGTGCCGTTAGGATTGTTAAAGCGAATAGTCTATATCAGTACACTCTTCATTGCATTATATGCAGTTTAAACCTTTAAACAGAGCTCTGTGATGATTACGTTGAAATGAAATGAAAGACGTAAAAACAGAATGAAAGGCTGAATGTTCGTATTGCCTCGTAATATGGTGTTTTGAAAGAAGAAACACATTTTAGACAGTGTTTCATATTGGTTATATTAGTTTATTCATTGTTATTTTACTTGATACGTGTTGTTTAACGGCCATTTTTACACGGTGTTCTAATTGATCCATCATCAAAAAACAAACCTATGAAAAACAATAAAAAAATGACTGATGAATCAGTGGAAAATGTCACTGAATAAATAAGCGAAGGAAAAATGGCATTTTTTCACTGATTCATCAGTTTAATTCGCTAAAGTGACTGTTGAATCAGTCAGGCACTGTAAACTGATTGAAACAGTGGAATTCTCACTGATTCACGTTGAAATCCAGTATAGTACAAGTAGGTGGAAAACTTTTAAAACTCTATTTAAAAAAATCTAGCCGCACATATTATGCTAAGCAATTCACAAGTTATCTATAAAGGTCATTGCGACCTTACGAAACTAAAGCATGTGAACATGAATTTTCTGTAAACATTAGAACGCCAAATTATCTAGTGATGGCAGGAATGTCCCGGACTATGACTTTGTCATCGATATATTTTGGTCACTCTCGCCACACTGATCTGTACAGTCGTTACAGTGACTTCTTCACTGAAGTAAACATGAAATTTCACGACACGAGATGCCGTTTCTCATAAACATATGAACTTCGGATGATTTCAACGCCATTTATTTCCAAACTATAATGTTGATATTATGTTGTTTGTTATTTCGATCTGATGTTACAGATGAAAATATGCTCATTCATGTGAGCTGAAAGAAAAAATTGAATCTACGTAGATGTAAATTTTTCATCACGCAGAATATCTCAATTTCACATCACCCATAAGATCATGCAAGTTATAATTCATTTTTTAAATGTCTGTTTGGCATGTCATATTGGACTATTTATTATGTGTTTGGTTCATGGTTCATTTTTAATATAATTCAGTTACACTCACCTCATGTGGAAATATTTTAAGGAATAGACTGCAGGTCACTGTTCCTACTATTTGTGACAAAAAAAAGTCACAAAGTTTGTCACGAATATTACCTTGTATTGATACTTTTAGAGCTCTAACAAGTATGTAAGAATTTTTCTCAGGTCCAAACTGGACATTGACTAGCTTTGCTGGTGATGGATCGCGTTTATTTTCCAGCAGTTTGATAGCTAGAGCACCTCCTAGAGCTTTTTGGCCTGTAAATATCAATTATGATGCATGGTCGTTGATTAGTAATTCTACTCACTAGTTCATAAGTGTAGTTTCTAGTGTCGTTCCGCAATGTTGTTTCTTGTTCGGTTGTGCGCTTCTTGCTCCGTAATCTTGTTTTTTGTATCGTAATATTGTTTCTTGTTCCGTTGTGCGCCTCTTGCTACGTAATGTTGTTTCTTGTTCTGTGGTGCGCTTCTTGCTCCGTAATGTTTTTTGTTCTGTGGTGCGCTTCTTGTTACGTAATGTTGTTTTTTGTACCATAATGTTTTTCTCTTGTTCCGTAATGTTGTTTTTGTACCGTAATCTTCTTTTTTGTATCGTAATGTTGTTTCTTGTTCCATCGTGCGCTTCTTGCTCCGTAATGTCTTTTCTTGTTCTGTGGTACCCTTCTTGTTCCGTAATGTTGTTCCTTGATCTGTAATGTTTCTTGTTCCGCAATGTTGTTTCTAGTTCGGTTGTGCGCTTCTTGCTCCGTAATCTTGTTTTTTTTTTTGGTATCGTAATGTTGTTTCTTGTTCGTTGTGCACTTCTTGCTCCGTAATGTTGTTTATTGTTCCGTGGTACGCTTCTTGTTCCGCAATGTTGTTCTCGTTCCGCTGTGCGCTTCTTGCTCCGTAATGTTGTTTCTTGTCTGTAGTGTTATTTCTTGTTCCGAAACGTTCTTTCTACGGGCCCGTACCAAAGACTTGTTTATTTGCAACTGCTGTGTTTTGAAAAACAATCACAAACTTTTCCTCGCAAGCAAGTAGTAAAAAAAAAAAAACGTAACAGTTTATTGGTATTCGTTTTAATAGTAACTGTTTGGCGGAACAAAAATGTTTGTATTGCGTGATCTGATGACATATGATAGTGTCTCGTGATTTTACTATCTGGTTAAGCAAAATCTGAGAGTAATTAAATCTAATTAAATTTTTATTAAAACTGAAACAGAGCCAGGCTGTGACTCTTAAGGGTCCTATGTACTGAAACGTTTTCTGTGAAATCGTTGTTTGGGCGTAAACGCGTATCTCGGTGAATAAAAGTTATGGAAATATGACTTTTGTCAGAAAAGATAAAAAACAATTATCTATGGCCCTCGTTTTTTACTTTTGTCACATTGAGTGTATTCTTTGGGAAAAAAATTCGTGAATATGGTCGAATATCGCATTTTTAAAGCTTGCCTATGCAGTTTCCTTAAACGGCAAGAGAAAAATACACAAATGCGGACGTATTTTAATCTGTGGTCTTTCATCGTGTGTAATAAAACCCCACTGTTACAGATATAATTTGCACAGTACAGTGTTACGGCGGAAACACTGTACGCCTTGCACGTAGGAGCGATGAGGCGCTAGGCTTGCGTGTAAATGTCGCCCGTATCGCTCCCTCACTTCTTGACCTTGGACGTGCAGCTACATAGTCCCCTTAATATGAGGTTCCCGCAATTCTCTACCGTTCAGGTTGGCGGACAGCGGCCACGAAGAGGTGGTGGTGAGAAATCATTCCTCTTGACTAGCAGAAAATTATGCAGACACTTCCATACTCTATAGAACAATGATTAAATAATATATCATTACAATCTTCTACGTAATTCTTTTTCATTAAAATATACACAGTTCAATATTTATGTAGACATTGAACAAAGAACATAAACTTACATACATGTTAAATAATTATTTTTTTCTGTTTAGCTATTTTGAATTTACAATCGTACTAAAAACGTTCAACAAGATCACAGCATTTCCAAAACCAAAAACGTTAAACGTGGTCATAGAGTTTCCAGTTCTGTATCTTTCTGTATCTTACTTCTTTATAAATTCTTAATATTATATCAAATGTTTGAAAAACTAGGCCACATATTGAAAGTATGCTGATTTATAAACAAAAATACCAACATCATATAAATGTATAGCTTTGCAATAATTATAAAAGCGGGAAATGTAAACCAAATTAATTACTGTACGCTAGTTACTTCTTTAGAACAATAATAAAAGCATTAGAAAGGGGGGACTGGAAAACAATGACTGAATTATAACGTCTTAAAGCTATATACCGACAGTGATATAAATTAAGAAATAATATAAACTAACGTCATCTTAGACTGTGAAAAAATTATGTTTTATAACACTAATACGCGCTTTTGACTGTCTGCCTAAAATATAAGTGGAAAATATTATCTGTGAATGACGTACATACAGTGCATGATAGAGGGCAAATATTAATCTTTTATTTTCAATATTAAGTTTGTATATGAATTCAGCATTGTAGGAATTTTAGCCTGCTCATACCGTATTGACATCGCAAAAACAGTTCACTCTTTCTCTCTCTCTCTCTCTCTCTCTCTCTCTCTCTTCCTACCCAAAACGACTTTTCGTACCGTTCCAAAGTTCTGCTGCCATTTGTTTCCAAAGTGTCTCGTGAATTTAATCTCTTTTAACAGCAAGAAACTTTCCTTCAGCGCTTGTCACGAAGTCGGGACAAAGCCTCTTTTCACTTCGAATTTTCCGGACAGACAAAGATCAGAATTAATTTACGCTGTACTGGAATTATACAGTTAAATATTTAACGCTAAGTGCATAATTCACTCGGCAATCATATTCACAAGAATTATAATTAGTCAACTGGTGGAGCGAAGATAGATAGAGAGTGAAAGAAAGAAGGGTAATGTCAAGTCGATGAAAGACATTTGTCGTCTCTGCAAAACTGGTTATCGAAAATAATTTAATTTTCTGGGCCATGTTCTAAATGGACTGGGGGTTTATAATGAGATTACTTTGTGTAATATTTATTCTACTTTCACAATTCGTGTTTAAGAATACTATTTCACTGTAAGGACATATATGATGTAAGTGTATTTTAATTTGTATATAAACGCTTATGTCGATATCAAAGTGTATACAACGGCAAAAGTCTTGCAGTATACCACACTGATAAGCACATGGACCCGTATCCAGGCTTCAAAAAGTTGGTAGCAAATCATTATTATTATTTTTTACTTATTACAATATTCTTATGGAAATTTTACAAAACATAGTTACGATTTGTTATTTTCTAGCTACAACATCACACATGTAAGATTCACAAGTCTGAAAACTCCACCAACTAGAATACCAAAAGGAACGAAAACACTTCGGAAAAAATACAGAAATACTTGGATATAACATGAAAACTACAATTATTTTGCCATCTCCCATAAACCATTTAACGCGCACAATTTTTCAACATAAGCCTAAGGTTTTGTGTTAATTACAAGGGATCCACCAGTTTCACAGGATTGAAATGGCAGACATTCAAATCATATTGTATGTTCGGAGTTATCAGTCACCAACGTTACAAGATACCTTTTATTATCTGAGATTATCAATAATGCTACCCGATTGGTAACTACCACTCAATCATGTTTACAAAATCGCAAAGAGAATCCTAGTGAGATGACAATCCAGGTTTCAAAACATAAATGTGATGTCTTTTTCGCTCATAGTCACTGATATTTTCACGTGTATACTGCTACAGTATGGAAATTAAAGAACTTTTCAAGACCCAGTTAAATATGGCGATTTTCCAAAGCCTTCTAACTACACGCTTAACATTCAAGGACATTTTAAAGGGCTGTAAGAACCCCGAAAACCACCTTCTTGATTTATAATGGAACGCAGAAAGACTCGCGGTTCACATTTTAATCTTGTCTAAATTTACAATTCAGATGGACGCACGCATAATTAGTTACCCAGGACTCAAATCCTTCCCTTCGTGATCCTACGGTAACGACTTAACAAGTTCAGCCAGGAAGTCAGACATACGATTGTTACTTGATTACTTGATCAACTGCAATACAGTGTTATGAATTCTGGAAGGATTATATAGTCTATTCGCGGTGTATTCTCACTTTTTGAATCATACCTTTGAAAAAAATCACCCAATGCATGTCGTGTTTAGTTGGTTTCTAAATACATCACGCATCATAGTGGCCACGGTGGTCCCCCACCAAGACTAACCGGGTTCGATTCCCGACGGGTTCGCCCCCGGATCATCGCATGTGGGAATCGTGTCGTCAGATTTTCTCGGGGATCTCCCGTTTCCCCGCCCTTGCATTCCGACGCTGCTCCAACTCACCTCGCTTCACTCCCATGGACCACGCTGTTAAAAACAGCCCAAATATCTTCACTAGCTGACTCATCGTAGGTGTTTTATACTTCTGTTAGTATAAAAATGCCTTCTTCTTGGTTACATTGAAATTTTACATGTATTTTATCTATACACTAGCTGATCCCGGCGAACGTCGTTCCGCCTTTTTCACGTTCAATTTTGCCCTCTCAATGCGTCCTCTCTATTACGTCTGGTACGTCAACCGATGTTTGTTCGTGGTATCGCTGGCATTTTTCTCTTTTAGTCAAAAAGCATGCCCTGCAAGTATGAGCAAAACCAGCCTATAAATATAGAAGCTAGACTCCCACGCCACATATCGAAACCTAACCTACCAAATGCAAAGCACAATAAAACAATGAATTTTGATCAACAAACATTTCCTGCAAGTATAAGAAAAATCGACCCATAAATATAGAAGTTAGACTCCAGCGCCACCTTTGGAATGAAACATAACTAAAAACCTTACTCGCCACCTCAATAACATATGGTATGAATATGGTCTCAATTGGTCCAATGATTTTTCAGTGATGGTGCGGTTTAGTCACGCACAAAGGATTTTACCAAAAAAAAAAAAGATTTTAACATTTAGAAAAAAAAGGTTTGGTGGGGGGGAAATGAATGTTGGTAATGTCTAGTAAGAAATAGTTTATATACCGCGAATGGACTATGCCACGAAACACATAAGAATACAGAAGGATAATCCACTCATTCCACAGATTACAGCCGCGCACGCCAGCAAACATGGCGTCAACTGGCTAGAAACATGGTGGAACGCCACTCTGCGCCAGGTAACGTCTCCGTCAGGTGGCAGCCTGGCTGTGTACCGTAGCACGCAGTTACCAATCAGACAGAAAGTCCACTTCTAGATTCTCATGCAGCCAGTCAGCGAATGGACACACCTATAAGGGAGCGTACAGCCCTGGCGCACGGCTTAATTACAGGAATTTTGTTCCTGTTTCATACTGAAATCTCACTAACATACGTTTTAGGAAATCTCACTAACATACTTTTGCGAATACAAGTTTTTATATAATATTCTATGTTGGTGTAACTTTTCTGTAACCACCATTATAAACTTTAAAATAAAATAAAAATTCCAAGAGATAAAGCCCCGGATCAAAGTTATAGGTGGTCATCGGTGATTCTCTTTGTGCAAACCCTAATGATAAAAACTGTGCAAGGTTATAGGTACGCTTATATCAAAGTGACTGCTACGCCTTACCACTTCTGTACACTTACCCATTCTGTGATTATACGGCAGGTACTTATGCCTGCTGTTGGTTGTATCAGTTTCAAACTGCAAGTTCGCGTGTTCGTAAATCGACCAAAGTATAATATGAAAATAGATTATGTTATTTTTATTTATCACTGAGTATATCTTTGCACAGCTACTGATTTTAAAAAAAATTCAACGTTAACGCTGTAAATAATTTTAACTGTGTGAATATTTATAGCAACATGAGTAAACTTCAAAAAAAATAAATTACGTTATTTTATTTTTATTAACAGCTCCATGAGTATGTCTAGGAATGAAATGGTATTTAATAATAACCATCGTGATTGGCAGAAAGGTAAGTGTTTCTCCTTACATTTCGAGTGTACGAAACTACATTTAACTTTCTTTAGTACGAAAGATAGGCTTCCGAGATCCCGTGACTACGTATAACTCTCCTGCCAATAAAATGTCGTAACCAATCGAATAGACTGTTTCGAAAAAAAAAAAAAAAAAAACTATGCGTATAATGATAATCACTCTCGTTTAAATTTTTTTCTAAAATACTTAAATACTGGTAAAAAAAAATTGAATGGAAATTAAAATTGAATGTGGGTGCAAAGCGCAGGCATTTTGTAATGTTACATATAGGACAATATGGACATCATAAACACTTTCAAAATATTATCCCACGAAACTTAAAATATATTTTAACATAATCAATATTCCATTCGCAATAAAACATGTATTACATTTTTTACACGAAAACCCTTTGAAACCATACAAGAATTGCTTGGCAGCAATGTTTCCTAGGATTTTGCTTGTAAGAGCACAAAAAAATTTTACAGCTTATTACGGGGATGGTCTAACCACGAACATTTTCTAAACCAACTATTGGCTGTTTAAGGTTAATTGAGCAGTTATGAAAGCCCAATTTAGGATCTGATTATCTGGCAATATTCTATCTTTCCTTCGTGATGTGGCACTCGGTGTGGAGAGCCTTGAAGAACATGAAAAGTGTCAGGCAACGCTAGATAAGAAAATGAAGTGATGCCAACAATGAAAAAAAAAAAAGCGATGGAGGCGAAGTTGGGGAGAAACGAGAGTAATTTTGGCAGAACTGAAATTTTGACGTAATTATGAGTTCGAAGTTCGGTCGTATGTCTGTACTACAGTGTAATGTCAATAGGAAGTTATATGTAGAATGGGGTACTTTCGGAAATGTGTTTTCTAAAAAAAAAAAAAAAAAAAAAAACAATAATCTCATATTGTTGGGGGGGGGGGGGTAGGGGGTCCTCTTACGAGCTGCGGCAGCGGTTTACCCGCTTATCTAAACGCACCAAAAAAAAAAAAAAGAAGGCGTTTGCACGCTAGAAAAAAAACACATTTTAATAGGTAATTAAACTACTTTAGTCGCGGGAATTGTTTTACAAAACTCGAATTATTCCACTAAATAAGTAACCGTAAACCTGGCCGGCGTTGGCTAGGTTGGCTACTCTAGGCGTTTATGGCAAAACTGTGTAAAATAATACGGAACTGGTAAACCTGAAACGCCTTTCTGTGTTTACATAGCGTCGCTTGAGACAGAAAAGTTTCAAAATATTTATATGCACACACACACATACACAATGAATTAATTACTATAATGTCTCGTTCTACTTATTATAATTATAATTAGTAAATTTCGCTATATTAACTAATGTATAACACATTCTTTGCTGTTTACAAAAGAAAAACGAACACGGTATAGTCTATTCGCAGTATATGCACAGTTTTCAATCAAATATTTGTAAAATCACCCCATGTATGAGTTGTCTGGTTGTTTGCTAATTAGGCCGCGTATAACAAGCGTTTGATGCTTCTGTGAATATAAACGTACCTTATTTTTAGTTAAAATGAAGTTTTACTTATATTTTATTTACAAACGTTAGTATATAATTCACAATTAGTATGAATAAAAACGGAGAGAAAATAGGCGCTTTCGTAATTCCTAGACATAAATAGTTCTAATACAGGATGTAATTAAGTTGAATGCTCACAAATACGGTACGATTTCCCTTTGGTGTAAGTTGCTAGACTTAATTAAGGTATGTTCGCACGAGGCGGAGGAATAGTCGTGAAAGTAGAACGTCAACACGACTTCAGGAAAGTAGGAAGTAACCACGAATGGACCATAGTCGTATGACATTTTATGTGTTTGATTACGGCATCATTGGCGGTGCATTTAGAATAAAACAATATGTTCAGCGTTTGGAATTCGTTGTTTGGCGAGAAGAATCCTCGCGCGCTTTCAGTTAAAACCATCCAGTTCTGTCATACTTGTAATTTTCAGGGTGAGAGAGAGAGAGCGAGAGAGAAAAGTGTCATTTCCATAACAAGTCAACTATCAGGTCGCGTAACGCCCCACGGTTTAGCACTCGGGCCCGTCCCAACCCCGCTCCACAATGGCCTTCTGAATTGCATCTTAATTGAAACCAATTTCGCTAATTAATCTGCACAAATGGGAAAATTGCGGGGCGTAAATTCATCCCCCGTCATCCCCTTCTCCTTTTCCAACCCCCGCCTCCCCCCTCTCTCACTCTCTTTCCGACCACCCACCCCATCCTTCGCAAGTCACGCAGCGCGAGCCATGGTCCTCGATCATTTAATGTTTTGTTCGCGGTAATTGCGACTATTGTTGGCAATCCACAATGGCAGGGGTAATCGGATGTCCAATAGTGGGCCGACACCCCTTGGATACGGCTTGGGAGCGACGCGCACACCCGCGATGCGCTCAACTTGACGGTCGAGCACGCGTTGTCTACGTCTGGTGTGCGCTCAACCTGTCGGCATCCTCTTTCACCAACCGGCTACAAGTTGCGTAAACTGGCAAAACAAGTGAACTTTATTTCAAAGAATGTCAGTGAATACTATCCAGTTTGATAAACAACTACACATCCAGTAATTATTATTATTAATATTATTATTTTATAAAACTAATTTATTAACAGCATGACCGGGAAACTTTTCTCTCTCACGAAGACCTCATATATTTCCTACGTTTAGTTTATAAGCAAAGCTACAATAATTTTTCTCTCGTTTGTAATAACTGTCAGTGGCCTTGTACGTGAACTTTTGAGTGTCGTGAAATGTATACACTGTGTTTATTACTTAAAAAAGTGGCGGAAGGTTTAAAAATGACTGCTAGGAAATTATCAACTAGGGCCTTAAAAGTGCTCACTTTACCGTTTACCGTGAACAGCTTATAACTTTATACAAATTGTGGAAACTGGCAAAGACAGAAGTGAATATTTTCCCGTTCGAGAAACTACAGTTTCGCTTTTTTTTTTACTCTAAATTTATTATCAGTAAAACCGGGAAACTATTGCGATCACAAACACAACAACGATTTTATCTATAACCGCTCATCATTTTCCCCCGGTTTGTTCACAAACACCGTTACGGTTAATTTTTTCTATGGGCCTATCGGGTTTTGAAAGTGTCTCATTCATTTGTACGTCGTTTTTAATTGTTGCATTTAAGGTCAGAATGATCACTAATATTTTATCATTTGAAAAAGATCAAAATGGACCCTACATCTTTGTTTCACACAAGCATTTAATCGCTATACAAAAAAAACTGCAATATGTCAGTTTCGCAATGCTAAAAAGAAACAACGCTGAAGTTTATCTTTCTGGCCACGAATCAAGCAGAGTCTCCGAATTTAATAAAATGTATTCATCCGACTACCGAATCAGGAATCTGATTTAACCTTCCAACGCAGTCTACAGTAGATATTAATCTAATTTTAGTAATAAGTTTTAGTTACTATCGTTTGCATAATTTATTACTTAATCGTACCCAACCAACGTTTAGTTTGATTTAAACGGACCAAGTTAGTAACGTCGGAATCTACGCATGGTATAGTTGTGATGTGAAGAGTTTTGCAAGGAACCGAAAGTTAAAAATAAATCTCTGAACTATGCAGTACACGCCACGGCAAATTTTCGCCAGATTTTAGCCTTCGCAATTTTTCAATAAAGCGGTGAAGACCTAAATTTGCGACACCATTATACCATAAGTTCTAAATGTCAACATAAAAAAGTACGTTAAAACAGCCATGCTGCTTTCGTGCATTTCATCTTATATATTTGTTCAGAACAATAGTTTACATATGAGTAAACTCTTAGAAGCGCAGCCCTTCAAACTGTCTGGTATGATTTTCATAAAGTTCAAGTGTCTTTTACTTATGTATAACTCACATACTTATTATTAAACTAATATGTTGTATAATTGTACGGTCACCATTGTTTGGTTATTTGGAGTGCTTGGTGTAAACATTTTTTTTTTTTGTTAATTTCATTAGCTTTTAGATTTACAATGTTAGTTTATTGCATTTTTCAGAAGATTATTTTGTTTTTATGTAAGAATAAATCAACATTTTAAAAAATTTAATTTTTGGGGGGTAAAGACACGAAGAACTTTTTATATGTTCCAGTAAGATTAGCTTTTCAGCGTTTCCATTTTTGAATTGAATTAGATTTTGAAGGTTGCTTTTATAATAAGCGTAATAAGTGTCTGTTACTGTTAGTGCATTTTTATCTATAAATTTAAAAATCGCAACAAGTTATCAAATGCCAATAAATTTATTTAACATATTTATGGATCGTGCTATTTTCTGTAACTGATAACAATATAGGCACATGATCATAGAATGATAAGAACATGTTTAATGATTTTACCTTGATATTAGAGTACTTCACTGTGTCTCAATCTACGAATAAATGCCAGGGAGAATGTAACATTCGTAAGTTTCAAATCAACTGGAGTAATTTTGCAGTATACAGTTTTTAAATTTTTTTAAAGTGAAAGATTTATTTTCTCGGGATTTGATAAACCGACCCATTAATAATTTGTTTGCTACATTCGGACCTAGAGCAAAATACCAACTATCGTTCTGCGGAATAAGTGATAGACACAGATCTGACAGACTTTTAAGATAATTTTTAGAAGCTCAATGCAATACTCCGCGACGTAAATAACGTAGTAGGCGTGTTTTCGGAATTACAAATAATAAAACGGTGCGTTAACGGTCTCTAAAAGAAGAATTTTCGCCCGATGTAGACAAATATTTACGTTAGCGGTGTAAGAACATAGGATTCCAATTAATTTCTACCAATTATTAATTTTGTTACATGTATATATCATGACTATTTTTAGCTACTGTCACAACATGTTTTACGTCAATAGGAGCTGAAATCCAAAGCCCACTTCCAAACTGTCCGTAATAATATAGGGAACTTCTCTACTATCTCCAATTTGGATGCCTACGGAATGCATCTTGACTATTACGGCCAATAAATGAAATGACATACCTTATCCCCTCTGCCCATCCACAAATTCCTCACACCTCAACCCCCTCTGTAAATACCCCTCCTCCCACACCAACACCTACCATCCCTCCTCCTCCCCACTCCTTTGAAAAATTCCAATTTTCCCTTCGAAACTTCCCAAATTTCCCTCAAAAATTACTAAAGTCACTGGCATTTGTGAATTTGTGGGTTCGATTTCGGCTGGGTACACGGGGGATAGTTTTTCCAAAGTAATTTTTCATTGCTAATACAGCCGACTTCTTCGGTAGTTTCGTAACATTCACATTCGCAGTTTCTCGCCAATTAGTCCAGTTTGTCTCGGTGCATGAAAGCAGCGGTGTCGCGCAGGTTTTAACTTGGAAACCCGAATAGCGCATTGTCCATGCCTAATTAGTAAACCTGGGGTCCAGTCGTTTCCGCTGAGATAAAATGCAAAACTTTAAGGAAGAAAATCGCTTTGACACAAATATGTTTGTGACCATAACAGCTTGGCGGCGTGCACTAATGCAATGCATTTTGGGACCGTAGGATGGATATCACGAAACCAATATTCTGATCACATGAAACAGAAGGCCACATACCGACAGCTGCACGTCGTTTTCGCTCTGAAACGATAGGAAAGATGATATGTTTATCATTGCCTGGCATCCTACACATCTGAAGCTTGCAAAGTAAGTTTATTCGGCGCAAATTGTTCGCTATCCCACTCCGCCAATATTCCAACTATTTCTCAGAACTGCGCGCCAGCCTTGATGGGCGTCTCGTTAAAGATAATGAAAAACACGAGAAGTAGAAATATGAAAATATATGCTGTTGGTGTTCTGCGCTATGCATAGGAATGTCGAAAATAAACACACCGCTTGCATTTTGCATACTTATAATTTTTTAATATCTCTGCCAGGGAATTACATGAGTCTCGACGTCTTATAACTCATCGGCCACTACATAAAATAATCATATAATTCGGGAGTTCGAGAGTACGTAGTACACCATATAGCTATTTATCACCGTATACAACCTTATAAGTAAGCGGAATGCCATTATACATAAAGCAAACAGCTATAACACGTCCTTTGAAGGTACATACATTCACGTGTTTTTTTTTTGCTAAAATGCTCCACCGCCTGAATTACAGACTGAGAAACAACAACTTGGCTACAGCTGACTACTATTGAGTACTGGAGTATGTCAACAGCGCTGGCTAGCCTTAGTGTAAGACAGTTTTCGTATAGGAATTCAGGATAACAGCATTAATACTTTATTATTTCTTTATCCCAGACATTCCTTGATGAAGTGACGATCGGCAAGCCCGACTTGCCCTGAGGTGTGCCCACGACCTTCACGATTTCGTATAAAGTGGATTTTCCCATGATTGTAGGCTCATAACCCACTCTCTACAAACGAGAAAACTTGCAGCTTTCCTACAGTCTTACATCGCGTTAAGAATAACGACACTACACCAGGCCAGTAAGCTTCCTGACTTAAGGAGAGATTCACTTCAGAGTTAGTGTGTCATGGTCCCCTGTTACCCATAGCAATCCGGGGTTCCTTTGCACAATTATTTTTAATTCACTTCCCTGTTATCTTTTATCCTTGTGATAAAAAAAACTCAAGAATCCAGTGAATTTCCAACCACCCCTACGAGTCCACCTTATCTGACTGCTAAGGCTCAGGGTGGGACTGTTTCCAACCAACCGATCAGTCAAAGTAATCCTAGCCCGTGTTACTCCTTGGTTTTCTTGATGCTTGTCAAGTGTCCCAGCAAACCTACACACCACACCCACCGAACCTCGGTCCCTGCCATAGATCCCTGCTATACAGACCAAAGGTCAGCTAATTCACGCCCTACAGACAGGTCTTGTTCGTTACCGTACATACGTGTAACTAGACTCCTGAAGGATCCACGAGCTCGAGATGCACAATCGTGGAGATATTGGTTGATTGCTGCCACAGTAGAGGACGTTGATTTGGGCCTGCGTTTTGTTGCGTGTTTATTATTGGCTCAAGGTTCTCCAAGAGGTGACAAATACCTCGCGGGCCAATTGCGAAAGTAGCATAAACGTAGGAGATCTTGAGTTCTAGCTTGTCCCAATATGGATTCGCGAATTTTTCAGTTCTCTACTCATCACCGAAAGCAGATGGACACAGAGATGCCGCCACGTGACTTTCTAGTTTTGAGATGCGAAGAAGGGTGATACGATCGTCGTTATCTCCCCCGTATAGTGATGCTTTAATGAGAAAATACTCTTCACGCAGCTTTTTGGGAGTGAATGTCGCTGGAGGTAGGGAAACCATATGACACTGCTAGCGCTGTATAAACCAAACTGATAACATCACTCTCTAGTACCGCGCTGTTAGATACCCCTTCTTGCAACAGCAATGGCCTCCCCCGACTCGCCCAACGCTTTTTGGTCTTCTGTGCATTATTTTCTCAATTGGATTTCACTATCAGAACAGTGCGAAGAAATGCTGGTGTGCACAGGTTGTCCTGCCTTGCTCCCCGCAAAATAACACGCAAATACCAGAAACTAAACGCTGACGTGTGGGCGTCCGGGTTCGGGACACGCACAACTGTATAGATAGAGGAATTCGGTTGCTTGCATTCTGCACCGCACACAGACCTGTGTATTTCACATTTAAGTAATTGATTGCACGTTGAAAATGTGGATGGGTAATTTTTAACATAATATTTGCCAGGGAACGCCAGACGTATGAACGTCTTATGACGCTATGCCGCTGTTTACCTTCCTTGTTCCCCAAGGAGACAGCAGCGGCTCAGCGGCTACAGCGTTCGCCTTCACCAAGGCGAACGCTGTAGCCGCTGGGTCCGATTCCCGACAGGGCCGCTCCCGGATTTTCGAACGTGGGAGTCGTGGTGGACGATGTCACTGGTGAGCGGTTTTTCTCGGGGATCTCCCGCTTCCGCCACCCTTGCATTCCGGTGCTGCTCCATACTCACCTCGCTTCACCTTCATCGGCTCTCAAGACCTCGATGTTAAGAACCCCCCCGAACCTTTCTGCTCACCACCCCTTCCCCGTCTAGTCGAACACCACCAGGGACGTTGCATTCTTTTAAAATTGTAAACTAAAATTGTTTTTAAACAACCACTGCTACGAGAGTATATGTGTTTCGAGTAAGAAGACTTCCATAATGGAAATATGTAACTACATGTGTCGCTGTGTTAAATGACTTTCCCCGGGTTCCCTCCACCCTTATGGAGCGAATGAAGGACATATTTTCATTGACTCCGCGCCAGGAGCAAAATGCTTGAGCCGTATCGTGACACCACTCACATCTACTCCACATATTCCTCTCGTGACGAGACCCTGATAAGAGAAGAGAAAAAAACTCTAAGCAAAATTCGTAAAATATGTATGTAGTAATATGTATTTAAAAAGTAATTAACATGTAAAAGTTATTTTGTTAAGTTTAAAATAAACCGCAATCAACAAGATGTGTTTCGCATGTCATTTAAGTGAAACCTCAGTGATGGTAAAGGTCTCACCATGTTAGGACTTGTTTGTTCTGGTTCCTGCATGTTAATACTGGTCAGGAAATGTGTGTTCAGTAGAAAATAGTATTTAGTACCGTTGGTTTCAACAGTCATATGAATAAAATCTTGTTAATTCGGAATCTTGACTCGTAGTGATACCTCGTCCAAAATAGAGGACTTGCAAAGGAAGTAATTTTAATGGCCTGCGCTGTATACAGTACCAAACAGTGTAAAATGAAGGAAGTCCTTCCCATGTGGTAGTTGTCATTCGTTGTTGAAACTGTATTATGTAGTCTCATAAATAGCTTCTGCCAGTAACATGAATCATAATCATATTTTTTATTGTTCCCGAAATATGACAGAACATTGCACCGACAATAGTATAGTTCTGAACAAAACAGTAACTTCGTCCAACGCCTAAAATTATATATTTATCTGTAATTGAAACGATTAGTTAAAAACTTAATTTGGAATTTACATTAAATTCTATCACGTGTATATCTGTTGGGTTTGATAATCGGGGGGGGGGGGGGTCCCATCAAGAAGCACGCATTCGTGGCATGTACAGAAGGAAACTGCTACCCTTCCTATTCCTTCCGGTTCCTCTGAGGGGCGGGAACATAATTTTGTTACAATTTATCATGCCCCCTTGACATTTAAGTCGACAGTTTTGAAGCTGGGAGCCGTATGTCTATCAGTCCCTCTACACAGCGACCACCAAGAGGGCTGGACTCTAAACTCTATCGTACACTATCAAAAATGTCAATCCTTCCCGTCTATTTACGATCCACTTCAGAAGGTCTTAGGTAAATCCGCTTCCAGAAACGTCTCCAACAGGACCGCTCCCATAACTTCAAGGTCTCCATCACCGAGGCCCCACCGGTACAATTAATGTTTCCCGTCCGAAATAGGGCCTGGCATCCCGTCCACCGCCTTGCACAGCCAATCCCCAATGGGAGCAGCGCTACTTCCCTTCTTCAAACCATACTTATTGAATCCTTCAGAATATATTAGGTCTCTCGTTTTCCCTGGGAAAACTTTGTCTAGAATCGAGCTGTCCCATTACTCACAAACTTAAACATAATTCTTCCTCAAGGGAAGTCCGGTCTCTAATCATTACAGTCCAGCTTGGAAAGTTTCTACCAAAGCCGGGGGATCTCATATCAACCCCAACAGTGCTACACCATGGACACTGCCACCTCCAACATCCAAATCACACTTCTGTTTCCATCGTATTTTGTAATTTTTTGAGAATCATTATCAAAACTTTTGAACTTTCTCATTGTTGCATCCTTCCCCACTAGGCATAGCTGTACCTGTCCCACAGGGCATATTCTTCTGAATACGAAAAAAAAAACTATGCACTATCTTCGCTAATTTTCAGCTGCTACCATAGCTGGTCCTACCTCACCTGACCATATGCTTTGGTGGGTCAAACTCCCGAAGGAAAGCGGTACTACTTAGCCCCTTCCAACTATAGGTCCTCTCCATCCTCCAGGTTAAAACATGACATCATTTTGTATGCACCCCGTCCTCAGTGGTTGGCTGTTGCCAGGTTAATAATCTTATGCACCATGGTTGAACGATTCTTTTACAGGGCATCTTCGGACCATTTTTTCTCTTTCATTATCATAATCCACATTGCGATTGCTATCCAGACTATAAATGTCTGGCTGATAATGATATGTTAGAGCATTGCATAAATGTTTCCCAAATAAAATTCACCCAAAAAAATATTTTGCAACTTAGACTAGTATTCATTGTGATCTTCTATAGAATAATTATGTATTGCCACGCTCATCTTTCAGCGATAATAGCAAAAAAGATGGGATTGATTTTCAGCACACTTTCAGCAAGAATCCATACCCTACATGACCTGATGTTAGGGAGAACCCCTGACTGGGCTATTCCAGTTGAGCCCTTGGTCTTGCTATCCTCTGGGAGGTGGCTGTACTTAGATTTCATAGTCGAGCTACAGACCATGGACTTGAGATCGCAGCACGGAATAACGCTCGTCGCTTACAGCTGTACAAAGCAAGGTATCCCTGGACTTTATAACAATGGAGAAGTTCTTGCGATGTCACAGATAACTTATGGGTGTGGTGAATTCTTGGCTAGGTGTAACGCGACTGATGATAGGCATACATTACGTTCTTCCATGGCATGACCTCATTTCACTAGCCTAGCATAAGGATGACAAGGGATATGAAAATAGATTCTTGAGATTTTAACGCCATCCACGCTATGACAACAGTTTCGAATAAGCTGATTTCATTCTACACTGTTCACGAAACACAACTGATCATGTTTTAAGAGAGATGAACAGGCAAAAGCTTACTGAAAGTACATGGAAAGTCGTTCTCGATGGGTAGTGGTTGTAATGGCGGAGAAAATGTTGCCCTTCATCATAATGACAACAAAGCATACCATGTTTAGTACATTACCGAGGGTACCTTGTGGCTAATGAGAGTGTACGGTTGTTTCTCTCTCACACAGCATGATGAATACCGGCGAAATCTTGGTACATACATTCTCCACCTAACTCCCCCGTAAGTACAAGATCTCATTTAGCGTGTACTGTACGTAAGCGATAGCGAGATGTGGTCCTGTTATTGTTAATAAATCCTGACGACGGCACCAGGGTTGCTCTCAACTGGATAACGGGGCCGTAGTTTCCAGCAAGTTGAGTGGCAGGTAGCCTCGCGGGGGTGGAGCGAGGGGGCAGGATTTCGCAAGAGGATCAAGACTGCGCTAATGCCGAGCTAATTCGCCAGGTACAGGCGGGTCAGAAAGTGACGGAGGTAGAGAGAGAGAGACTCGTGATATAGCAGCAGCGTACGGACCAGGGACGTTTTTGGCAATTGCTGCGAGCGGACGTTAGACGAGGATGAGGAGGGGGGAAGAGAAGGGGTAGAAGCATAGCGGTGTGAGAGGAGTGAGAGTGGAGGGGGAGGACGTAATTGGCAGGAGATGGAGATGAAGAACCGCGGACAAATTGGCCAAGAGGGAGGAAATGAAAAGAAAGAGCCTGCGTGGTTGGTGAAGGGCACGGAGGGCGTGGGGGTGGCGTGGGGAGGGAGTGTAATGCGGCTCCGGCGACGGATAATGGCGCTAGTTAGCCAGCGGGACACGTAATATTCTGTAACGAGAGGGCATTAGAGGGGCTCGTCGCAGATCCCTTGAGCTCCCAGGGAGAGGGCGACCCATGCGATCCACAGCTGAAGGTCGGCGATGTCGAGACCTCAGCACGCACTTACGAGCTTACGGATTATTTTCTGTTAGATTACTGCAATTAAAATTTGCCCTCTCCGGATATCTTACCACCTCTCCATTTAAAAAATTGTGCCGTAGTTGGGAATATTGCCTGCACTCTAAGCATGAATCTGCGATCAATCAGTAAAATAAAATCAACTGAAATTCAGTTGATAAGCTACTGCCAACTGGCTAATCAAACAAATTCGCTCCATTTTCACTGTTTTCACTGATTTGGTTAGATTCTCACGGTTTCAAATTTGGAGTGCAGTACCAAAGGTTATCGCTCGTTCGATTCCCGTCGTGTTCACTAATGCTCTATTTCAGATACAGCAACATTATTTTGTTTATTAGACAGAATATTTCACAACACTAACCGGCAGTCACTAGACATACATATGCTAATAGGTTGGCTCGAGCAAGTTTTATTGCTCTGTGCAAGAAAGCGGGATGAAGGAATGAAATTGCGAGATACCTGGTACTCCTCCAAATCTCAATTTTTTAGGTGACACCAATTATTCCTCTGTAAGAAGTGTGTCGCCAAGTTAGTACTCACTCCAAAATAAACTAAACCCCTAAAGGTATGCTTTTGTACACCCTACAAGCATATTACTTTGATTCGAATACATCCCTTTCTTTAGCCAACAAATATCAGCATATCAGCAGTCACGATTATTTCACCAGTAGATTGAATTTACACTCAAGTTAGTTCCACAGTATTATGGCATGAAATCAGCATACGGCGAGGAACACTGTTTTCATTTAAGACGTTCACAGGCAAAGAAGATACAACTATAGAATAGCAGAAGTGCTTAGTACATCCCGAAGGAATACCACTTGGGTGTTATGCTGGCACGGCCTTACAATACCACAAAAAATCTTTCGCCAACCAATGTTATGAGACGAACTTGCCCAAAAATAATAATACATCTTCCGCAGCACAGCTTAGTCAATCATACACAATGTTTGTTCACATTTAATGATTCATCAAAACTCTTAGCCTCCTTGTACCAATTTATGTTCATTACACGCGTAAGTATAGCAGCAGCATGTTAAAAAATGTGATCGTACAATCATACTATACATCAGTGAAGATAAAACTAAATTAATGACAACCACATATACTACTAAGCTGAGTTAATTCAGCAACACTGAGAGAAATCGAATAAAATATTTGTTTATATAGGGCCAAAAATATATTTAGTTGCCCTAACAAAATATATTGTTAAGAAAACAACAGTTGAAAAGCAATAAAATTTACATTTTTTCTTCGTCTAAAAAAATCGTTGAATAAACGAAATTTCTGTTGGCAAATAAAATTAGACTGGACTAAATAGCTGAATAACTGAATATATGTTTGGCCACTCATTTGACTGCCTTGGTTCAAAAAAACAGCTGGAGAGTTTGTATGTCTGTTTGTGACAATTAGGATAGTAACAATGTTTGTTAGTGCTTATATTGATGCTTAATAGTCATACAAACACATTAATAAAACAATTCGACAGAAAAGTGAAAAGTAAAGCTGTAAAACTTGAAATATTTGTTTGCACACGTTGCCTAGTATCTGCAGTATATCAAATTGACAACATTCCGCCTTCGTCGGTCGTCCCGTTTGCTGATGTTACTAAGGCGTAGCACCCGGATGCAGGTGATCTCGGCCGAACTTGTAAACTTTTTTATATCAGCCTAACTTAAGTTAGGTTTATAAGTTAGTCTGTAAGCCATCCCCTGCTAAGCTTTCAAGTATAAAACCGGAATCGTTAAAAATCCCTTTACAATACAATACAACGTTTTATATCAGCCCAACTGTTTAATGTACGTGGAGCCAAACAAATCTTTAGTTGCACCAACCAAATCTTTGTCTGGGGTCAACCAGATGAGAACAACATAATAATTTGGTTTCAGCAACAAAATACACTATCTACCAAAAAGTAATTGGGCACCTGTCCACTATGTTTGCTCGGTGGTTGTCACCCCGTTAGAATCTCGCAGGGCCACCTCTTGCGGCTATAACAGCAGCCACCCTGTCTAGCATGCTCTCTAGGAGTGTTTGCAGGACATCCACGGGGATTCGTTGCCATTCCTCTTGCAACCATTCCATGAGTAGGGCAATGGATTTTGACGGCGCCTGACGAGCCCTCACCCGGCGATCCAATTCGTCCCAAAGATGTTCTATAGGGTTGAAGTCGGGGCTCTGGGCGGGTCAGTTCAATCGGCGAACATTGTTGCCGGCGTACGAATGCATAGTAGCCCTTGAAACATAACACCTGGCATTGTAATCCTGGAAGTAACACGGGTTCATTCCGTAAAAACGCCACAATGTTGGGAGCATTTCACTATCCAGAATGTTACAATAGGCCTCTGTGTTCATGCTACCACGGATACATACCAGCGGTCTTACGCCGAAGGCCGTGAAACACAAGTCAACTGACGTACTGAATTACCTATCTTCTCGGGTGCCCAATTACTTTTTGGTAGATAGTGTATTTCATTGCGCCTATACAAACAAATCATTTGGTTGCAACAAACAAAACTAGTTTGATTCAAGATAAAATTTTTCTCAGTGAGAAAACGTTCAGTAACCAAGTTCCGCAAAGCTAAATGACACAAATAATTTTAATTGAGGAAGTTCTAAGAGCTTACCAGTCATGATTTATGTTGTTTTCCCTGTTACTTAAAGACTGCTTCGGATCACCAATCGCTAGGCCATTTCATAAAGGAAACATTTTAAATTTGATATTTATATCCATCCTTCTTTTTGCAGGTAGGTTAATTAGGGACTGGAATAATGAACTAAAATAAATCTAAACTAACAACTAACAAGATATGCTTACATTAATTCCTTGTCCATGTGCATATTAAGTTGCTGGTTCGAAAACAACTACCTTTCTTTGGTTGGCCGATCAGGCTCTCGTTTGGACGGTAATCGTAGGATTCACAGCACGGCGGACCTACATTAGCGTTAAAGAGTTCACACCCAAACACAAACCGGCACAGAAAAGACAACAAATAGCAATCCTAGAAAACGTATTTCGCCAGCTACGTGAACAAATATTATGCCAGTATAATGTATTCTTTAGGTATTACATTTTGGGCAGTAATGTAAAATAAACATTTACAGCTTGAGAAATAGCTCGATAGGAATACATCTGTGTGGCTAAATATTTGTTCACAAACTTGACAAATATTGTTATCGAGAATTTCCCTTTCTTGATTTTTCTACGTCGTCTTGCAATACATCCCTAAGTGCGTAGCGTTAATTTATGTTTCATGCTCTATTAAGGCCTGCATACGTGGAGCCATTTACCGCATTTGAAGCCGAGAAGCACGGAAGGGACCAAGTGCGCCATCGGCTATGTAGTTTATTTGCGGTTTATTCGTCCTTTTTGAATCAAACCTTTTAAAAAATCTCCCTATGCATGACGTGTTTAGTTATTTTCAACATATGCCATGTATCACAAGCGTCTTATTGTTGTGTTCATAAACGTTACTTCTATTTTATGTTAAATTGAAACGTTATTCATATTTTATCTATAAATTATAATGCTTCATTTATAAATATTTTAAATAAAAAAGTGAGAAAACACATGTGTTCCCTGTGAGAAATAGTCCTTATACAAAATACTGTTACAATGAGTGCGCACAAATTCCGTGCGTTGTCCTCTAGTTTAATTCTCAAGACTTAGTTACGCTTAGTTTGCACGAGGCAAAGGAATATCCTTGAAGTAGAACTTCAGCAGGGCTTCTGAAGTAACCGTGAATGGATTGTAAGCGCAAGGCTCTGAATTAACGTACAGTGTCTCACGTCGTGCCGCGCGTACATATGGGATTTCAAGCAGTGACCCTATCATTTTACTTACTGAAAGTATGCAGCAAGGTTCAATTGAGAGCTCACGAGAATTTCTTTAGGTATATGATGCGTTTATTTTGAAATACAGCGCTTTCAATAAGCCGTTCTCAGCTATGTTGAAGTGCCCTGACATTGTATTTGTAATGTATACGACGTCTTGTAACCACTCCACAGGCCTCGTCTGATGTGTTTGCTCTTTCCATAGATCAGCACAGTGGATATACATTAGACGGTTTACTGCAAAATGAACAGTTTTGAAAGCCCTGCTTACGATCTACTTGTATGCATGTTGTGTATTCTTCCATCTTATGTAAGATTAACATTGTCATGGGCCTCATCACTTTATTCATGTGTCGGTCAAGTGAAACTGTGAAATTATTAGAAAAGTAAATATTTAAAAATTTGCTAATTTTTACAGTTCGATGCATTAAAAAAAAACAGAAAGCAAAAGAAATTATTAAAATTGTCATAAATGGTTACATAACTCTTTTTATTCGACGTTAAGATACGGAACTACTTCCAATCCATCGTTACCAATTTTACTGGGCGCATGTCACACAGGGCGCCCGTTAAAATATATGCAGGTGATATTTTTTATACGGTTGATTTCATAAGTACTCACTTTATCGTGAACAGCCATATTTTTTTTCTATTTCGACTGAACTGGATCTGTAACGTGACAACAATGGTAATATTACAAATAAAAACATACGATACCAACAGCTGCAATCCAAGTTCAATTCCGGGCACCGAAACTCGAAATTTTTTTAGCGGTTGCGGGGTCCGGTCAAAATGATATACTGCGAAAGGCGATGTGTAAACAACTACATGATAATCCTGCATAGGATGATCGGTGTTTTCCGCCAGCGCTCCGATACCTGGCATTCTCACTAGCCTTCAGGCTGACCACTCATCATTATAACTATCAGCAATAATCATGTGTACACACTGCCACACTCTCCGGACAAACTATAACTTCGGGTGGGTGTATAGGCAAAATCTTCAGAAAGCATGTCAATATACAGGTTGATTCACGAGGAGTTACCGCCACTCACAGGGCTTATCCCTTACATAATTTGGAGCGGAATATGTTATATGAATGAGGGTCCTATTCCCAAAATTTGCAGAGTAATTCGACCAATTGGCAATGCCTAGGTTATTGCGTATGGGAATGGACGAAGGATAGTGTTATCAAAGGACTGCACAAACACGTAAGAAACTACTTGGGCGTATCATGCATGCCTCTAGAGAAATCAAAGACAGCCGTGTGCCGTGTACAGCTACGTATAGCAAACTGCGGTTCATAAGCGTGTGGCCGAGTGTATGGAAGTAGAGGGAAACTTTTTCAAACAACTCTTGTAAGCTTGTGGCGGTAGCTCCTCGTGAATCATCCTGTACGAGTCGGAATGACGGATAAGAAATGAAATGACATTTTTGATGAAATGGGAGCACCTCTGATTTGAGTAGGTAAGTTTGTGCGACTGTTACGGGTGTTGGATACAAAAAAAAATATTATTTTATGTTTGTACAAAACATTATTCAACTTTTACGCATTGCATGTGATGCCATTTTCCTAAAAAGAAAATTTTTGCACTTTATATGTTTTAAATAATTTGAAGTAAATCCAAAAAATGTTTTTCTGTTTTGCTACACTCATAATAGTAAATACTAAGTAGTACGAATGAAAAAAAAATCAACAACGTAAATTAATGCCGTGGGGTACCCCACGACACACATAGAGCCACCTGCTTTTTGGAGAAATATCCACGCATAGGCTAGACTTCAATATCCTATGTGCACACTTACAGCATTCCTTTGGCTATTGGCCTCTTTTCTTTGTGTGAAAAGAGTCTGTTACATGAGTGAGCCAATCAGTAATAAGTTTCTCCGATATTAACCGCCCGTTTTACGCGAGCAGACAGAAAATACGCGTAACTATTCAAATGAACCAATTACGAAAGTGATTCTGAATTAACATATTTTGGAACACCGTCCTGTCCCGCAATCTTATCGCAAAAAAAAAAAAAGGTGTCCCTACACCATATATATATATATATATATATATATATATATATATATATATATATATATATATATATATATATATGCGTGTGTGTGTGTGTGTGTGTGTGTGTGTGTGTGTGTGTGTGCAGGAAAAAAGTCTATATACGGAAAAAATGTTAAACATAAAAAAAATTTGCATATTTTTTCAACATTATTGCAATGCATGAATTGTCATTTGCTTGATATATATATTTATATATATACACACACACGATCTACCAAAAAGTAATTGGGCACCTGTCCACTATGTTTGCTCGGTGGTTGTAACCCTATTAGAATCTCGTAGGGCCACCTCTTACGGCTATAACAGCAGCCACCCTGTCTGGCATGTCCATGAGTTGAGCAATGGATTTTGGCCGCGCCTGACGAGCCCTCGCCCGGCGATCCAATTTCGTCCCAAAGATGTTCTATAGGGTTGAGGCCGATGCTCTGGGCGGGCCAGTCCAATCGGCGAACATTGTTGTGGGTGTATCACTGCATGGTAGCCCTTGAAACATGGCACCAGGCATTGCCATCCTGGAAGAAACATGGGTCCATTCCGTAAAAACGCCACAATGTTGGGAGCATTTCATTATCCAGAATGTTACAATAGGCCTCTGTGTTCATGCTACCAAGGACAAACACCAGCGGTCCTACGCCGAAGGCCGTGAAACACAAGTCATATATATATATATATATATATATATATATATATATATATATATATCGTGTGTGTGTGTGTGTGTGTGTGTCAAACGGTAGCCACGGCATTAGTTAAGATCGTAAATTTTTTCTTTAGTAAATGGTAATTATATGTTAATACGGCTGCAGCAGAAAACTAATATTTTAGATTTTAAATAAAATTATTTAAGAAATATGAAGTGTAAAAATTTTATTCCAAGGAATTATCATAACATACGAAGCGTAAGAGTTGGACTATGTTTGGTACAATTATAAAATATTTTATTTATTTGGGCATACAACACCCTTAACGAGGTGTTGAGAGCCGATGAAGGTGACTCGGGGTGAGTATGGAGCAGCGCCGGAATTCAATGACAGGAAGGGGGGGGTGGAGGGAATCCCCCAAGAAGGACCGCCGACCAGTGGTATCATCGTCCGACACGCTTCCCACATGTGAGAATCCGGGAGCGACCCCGCGGGCGTGGGAATGGAACCCTTTGAGGGGGAGGGGCGAGCACTCTTGCAGCCATGGCACCGAGGCTCCTGGAGCAGCCATCCCGGGGGGGGGGGAAGAGAGAGAGAGAGAGAGAGAGAGAGAGAGAGAGAGAGAGAGAGAGAGACTGACCTGTACGCGGGCCTCGCTGAGGTCGAGCCGCATGGCGAGCTCCTCGCGCGTGAAGACATCCGGGTACTGCGTCTTCTCGAAGGCGCGCTCGAGCTGGTGCAGCTGGTACGTGGTGAATGTGGTGCGGCTGCGGCGGATCTTGCGGGGCTTGGAGTCGTCGCGCGCCTCCTCGCCGTCGCCGTCAGCGGCGTCCAGGTCGCCCGACGTCGTCGAGCCGCTCTCCGCGCGACCGCACTCGCCGTCTGCAACAGACGCGCGCGCCATCACTCATCCGCCACCTCCCCCTCCTGCACTGACAGCAAGTTACACTGGAAGCTTTGTTCACCGTCACCTTCTACCTCTGTAGCTTAACCTGCATTTTTAAGTGAGCACTTTTGAAATGAACCTTAGAAAAAAATCACTACCTCATAACGCATATATTTTAATCGACGCACTGAGTGACAATTGCCCAGTGAAGATGGTAACGATGGATGGAAAGTAATTCCATACCTTAACGTCGAATAAAACATGTTAGGTAATCACTTGCGATAGCTTAAAATTATTTATTTCGCTTTCTGTTTTTTTATACATCGAAGTGTGAAAATGAGCAGATTTGTAAAACATTTACTTTCCTAAAAATTTCCCAGTTTCACTTGACCGACGAATGAATTAAGTGATGAGGCCAACGGTAATGTTAATTTTACATAAGGCAGATGAATACACAACGTGCATAAAAGCAGATATTAAACAGGGCTTTCAAAAGTGCTCATTTTATCGTCAACAGCCTATAGCAGCTTCCTTGTGCTACCTCCTCCCAAGACCCCTGTGCCGTCAAGGGAGGGGGGGGGGCAGTTTTGGGAACCAGGACTTGCAGGGGAAACTTGGTAGTTCTAAATCTAAACGAGCTTAGCTGAAAAATATTTTGATTGGTGAGGAGGAGGGAGGGGGTTAGCTTCTCTTTCCAATCACATTTAAAATTAAAATCGCCTGGGTGGACAAGGACCCTCACAAGCGTCCGTACCACCCCCGCTCTGAGCTTCGGCAGTGGTTACACATGGCATTGACCTTCTGCAACTTCAGTTCCCAAAAGTGTAGCTGAGTATAGGCGTTTTACGGTAAAGTGAGCACTTTTTAAGACCCTGCAAATTTCTCTTTTCACTCGATTGATATCGTTCTGCCTTTTTGTAATACAAACATTGCCATGTGACTAAAACACAGTGTACAGGCCTACATTTCACCACTCCCAAAAGTTAACGTCGGAAGCTGTGAAATAATATATTTATTATTGGTCAATGCTTGTTGGAAGGGCCTTAAAAAGTGTTCGCTTTACCGTGAATAGCATTTACATGTTGATATGTTGACGAGTGCAAAAGGTGCAGAAGTCGCCACCCGAACGCCTGAGAGCGAACTAGGAAGCTGTTTTCTTTATATTTCCTACAATTACATATATTTCAAATGTATTAACTCTGTTTGCGTAAAGAGATAAATTATTTTTAGCGAGATTTAATTAATATCCCTTGTTTTGGAATTATTTGTTAAAAATGATAATTAGGACGTATCTATCACCTTCTATTAAGTAAATTTGTTGAATGTTCACAATTCGCGAAGCTGTCAATCATGATCGGAATAATTACCAGGTTATAAATACGTGTTAACGTTATTTGAAATTCATTATCAGTTTCTGTCGCCTTTCCACGTTCATTTGACACCTTCTACACCTTTTATTCCACCTCCTCGAGGGAGCAGCAGGTGCAGCACCCAAGTGCCAAAGTTATATACCCTGCAGTAAAACGTAATAGTTGTAGCACCCAAAATACTACTTCCGGTAACCAGAACGCTGGTTTGGTGTAAAAACTGTAAAATATACAGCCCAAGCGAACAAAGTTTCGCTGATTGAAAACAACACCGACAACAATTAAACCAGATGTTTCCAGGGGGGAAACCTACATACTTACGTTAAGAAGTGATATTACGGACCATTCCGAAGGGAAAATATCAATAAACATACGCTCTATTCACATATTGTGTCCGAGATACAGCAGTAGTGACACTCACGGCATTTTCCATGTGCATTTCACTTGCGCAGAAATGCGCACGCCACTTGCCACAAAGGGATGGCGTGCTGTGTCGTAACGGCATGAGGTCATCGCAGTTACTGTTGAAGCACCAGAATAGCAGGGTTCTTATTCTGCGCTGTGATGCCGCGAGTATCCACACGCGCAGAGTAGCCTACGGCGTCGTGGTATACGTCTATGGCCATTGTAACAGACATGCGAGGGTTGCTGTGCGCGAATACCAATGACGGTGTGTCCTGAACGTAGAATACCGCACCGATAGCAGTGTTGGCGAAGGCCTTCGACAACACTGAATGTGGTTCTCTTCCCAGCTCCATTTCGGACACCTTTGCAAATGTTGCATACGTTCATTGAAGTTTCCCTTTGAGAACGGTTCATAATACAATCTCTTTTTAACGTATGCCCGTTCCCCCCTGAAACACCTGGTGCAGTCCATTCACAGTTACGTCCAACTTTTCTGTAGCCCTGCTAAAGTTCTACTTTCAAGATATTCCTCCGCCTCAAGCAAACTAAGATTAACCGAGTTAAGGTTAAATCTACTCAGGTTAGAAACAAAACGAGATTTCTTTTGGGAGAGTTCGGCATTTTGGAAAATTTCCTTCGCTAGGTGCGCAATGTTCCAAAAAGCAAGTTTTAACTAAAAAATTTTAAGCTACGTGAATAATAGAAGAGAAAGATTTTACTTAGTTACGAAATTATTTTATATTTGATTTATTATTATGGCAATTAGCCTTCTTTGTAACGTTGAAAATAGAGAAAATATGGTACAATAGTGTTTACCTGTTGGCGAAAATTTTTTGTTGCCAAAATTTTAACATTGGTCTACCCAGCCTGTAGTAGAAGTAACATTAACCGAATCTAGAAAGTTACATCGAGTAGAACGCACCGCATTCTTGCGCACTCAATGTAATATTATTTTGCACGAGAACTATTTCTTACTAGGCATTACCAACACACCTATTTTTTTTATACCAATTTTATTCATATTATTTATAAACGAAATATTATAATTTGTAAATAACAATAAATACTAATTTAGTTAAATGAAACATAAAGCATTTTGTATGCTCTATATTATTTTGAATTAACACAAGTACAAAAAACTTTTGATAAATGCTGTTCACGATAAAGTGAGCACTTTTGAAATCAACCTTAGAGAAAAGTCACTGCTTCTGCCTGCAGATACTGTATTTTAACGGGCGAACTGAGTGGCATGCGCCCAGTAAAGTTGGCAACGATGAATGGAAAGTAGTTCCATATTTTAACTTCGAATAAAAAGTGTCAGGTAGCCATTTGTGATGACTTAAATTATTTCTTTCATCTTTTGTTTTTTAAATGTGTCTAAGTGTAAAAGTGAGCAGATTTGTAAAATGCTTTCTTTTGTAATAATTTCACAGTTGCACCTGACCGACACATGAATGAAGTGACGAAGCACATGGCAATGTTAATTTTACATAAGGCGGAAGAAGACACAATTTGCATGCAAGTAGATCTTAAGCACGACTTTCAAAAGTGCTCATTTTACCCTGAACAGCCTATAAATAACTTAACTAGCAAACAACCAAACACGTCATACATGGCATGATTTTTCAAAGGTTTGGATCAAAATGTGTGAAGAAACCGCGAATAGACAATATAGTCTGTTCGTATTTTCTGGACAATTTTTGAATCGAACAGTTAAAAAATTATCTTATGTATGAAGTGTAAGGTTGTTTCCTAAATATGCCATGTATTATAAGCGTTTTATAACTGTGTTAACGTAAACGTATGCAATGTTAATTGAACTTTGATTAATATTTTTATGTTACTTCATATATATAAGGAGAAACTGACTGACTGACGTATCAACGCCCAGCGTCAACCATTGGTCCTAGAAACATGAAATTTGGAGGAAGCGTTCATTACGTATTGCAGGGTGCCACTAAGGAGAGATTTTTTTTTGCCTACTTTTACTGCTTAATTAATATTGGTGATTATAACTGCGTAGTGAGCATAAGTGTGTTTTCAGTGTTGGAAAATGGTAATTAAAATTTACTATAATTTTTTTTAAAAATAAACCCATGAATTATATAAGAACAAATTACGCTTACAATAGCATAAAACTCAAGACCACAAATCCCTTTCCTGTGCATATACGATGACTCTACCACTACGCTCGCAGAACAATACAACTTCCACCACATTACAGAATAACCATACAACTACACAAAAATCCTTTTTTAATTTTTTGTTAAGTTGGTGGTGTTAAAAGTTTTGAAAGAGCATGAAAACCTTATTTAAACTTGTCATCAGCAATACTATGTGGATTTGTCCAGTTTTAGAGCCAAATGGATGAATTGTTTTTGACTTCATCATCAATTCGTTTCGAGTAAGGATCATGCTCTTAAATTGAAATTTTATTGGCCAAGTAAAGAAGGTTGTACAGAACCTGGAACAGAAAATAGCAAGGCGTTACTACCAAACAACACGCGATATAGCTCCTTTTTCTCAGAGACCTAGAAACTGAACCCCCTTCCCTTTAGAAAATCTAAGCGCTGCATGGGTTTCGCAACTGTTAAAGTGGTTCGTGTTTTGGAAAAAAATGCCCTTCTTATGACTCTGCACGCTTTGACCTAAGTAGGATTTGTCATAACAATATATGCAGTGATTTTATTAACAGCGAATCAAATTGAATATTTCCATTCATTAAATTCTGGGGAAAAGTACTGTCTAAAAAACTGACCACAATTAAAAATGCCTTCATTCTGTTTTCACATACTTTACATTTACGTTCCTTGTATTTTGTATCCTTTATTCGACGCGTACATATTTCGAAGAGAAACTGAAACTTCATGGGGTGTTACGATAGAAATTACAAACGCTTCTACTTTCGTGTTACATTTGCGATTGGGCCACTCGATCCGTGATATGCTCTGCAGGACTGAGAACCAGAAACATATATGCCAAAAGAGGCCTGACGAATCACGTACAACATAATACAGAGTGCTCATCATGAGGGCACCAGCCAATGGACAATTGACGCCGCCTGGAGTGAATATTGAACTGTCCAGTTTGGCCTAGCCGTCAAATGAATTTCCGGGCCACTACCTAGTAAGTCTTCAATAGGGTGGGTTTATTTTCGTGTGTTCGACTTAACATCTTGTCGATAGGGAGGTTATTGGAGATTGAAGTGGAGTGGAGAGATTTGGACGGCTCTTAACATCGAGGTATTGAAAGCAGATGAGAGTGAAGTGAGGTGAGTATGGAGCAGCGTCGGGTGGGGGAAACGGGAGATCCCCGAGAAAACCCACTGACCAACGGCATCATCCGGCACGATTCCCACGTGCAAAAATCTAGGAGTGACCCCGCCGGGAATCGTGGGAGGAGAGTAAGTAGGGAGATATAGCCAATTATAGAACAAGTGTTGGACGCCATCTTGATTGACGTCACCGCCGCCATATTGGATGATGTTACCACCCCAATGACATTGTCACTCCTATGATGTCATCACTTCATTGACATCACCCCGATGAGGTCACCATTTATTAATTTCTATAATTTACCACTTCATGCTCTGTCATTCTACCTTTCATATTCTATCACGCCCTATCGCCCCTCTCCCTTTCTAACTCCACCCCATCGTTTGCTGTAGGCGGCAATCCTTAATTACTGTGACCATCATCAGAGCGCACCGCCCTATTAATCATCTTCGTTATACCCCGCCATCTTGTTTAGTCTACTAGTTCTCTCGTCACCAGCATCCTCCATCTGGGATGTCGTCCACTAGAGTGCACATTTGTCGTCCACCATCTTGGTTGTCGTTTGCTGATGTCGTTTAAGTTGATGAACGACACACCAGCAGCGCGCGCACGAGATTAATCGAACGCAATATTGGTATTGGAGTTTAAGTCGTCGAGCAACACCCAGGAGTGCTGTGATAGCAAATAAAATTCTCTGAAGGAGTGCGGGATCATACAGCCGGACCATGGGTATAACGTCGTCTCGGCTATCATAGCAGTCTTAGAGAGTAATGTTTTAAAAGACGTCATTACAGCACACACCTTCCATCATCATTCTTTCATTAAAATGTGATTACAATTATTATTATTTTTCGCCACCTTGGCTTAAGTCGATGAACGACATACTAGGAAAATTTATTATTATTTACTTAATAATCATTATTTCTAAAAATGTTTTTTTTAATGCATGCATTAGGAGGAGGAAATGTGTTTAAGTATGTATAAGAATATTAGCATCTTGCTATTCAATCATTTGCTACATGTATGTAAGTATTTTGTATAGGCATACCCTCAAATAGAACATCAAAGTTATACAAGTGCAAAATGAAAACTCGACATAAAAACACACCATCTATCACTCCTCGTGTGGGATGACATCGCACAGACATCACACCAAAGCATGTTGGCTCCACACCTCGTCTAGCAGGATGCTGCCGTTCTTGTCGCGTAGTATAAGCAGATAGAACCTCAATTTGAGATAACAAGCAGTCCTCCCGACGAGTGAAGACGAATCCTTGGACAATAGAGTTAAAATGGAAATACGATTCTTCACCTCCAGTACTGGCAAGGGGACGCGACCGCCTCGTCTGACGTTTTGTCACTGTAAGGCAGCCAGGTGATCAGTCGATGACGTATCGGCGTGCAGGTCTCCGCGAGTCGAGGCATGACACATACCCTGACCGAGAGATGCGTCATGCGCCAGGATGGCACGCCAACCCCAACCAGGTCGTGGCAGGCCCCGGCCGAGTCATAGACTAACTTCCCGTTATGAGAGGAATTAAGTTATGAAGAGCAAGGCAATAATTTATTTCGTTTTGAAATATTATATACATGTACTTAAATTTATTGTTTAGTATTTATAGTGCTAGAACTGTAAGTTCAATATGAAAATAATTACCCACGAATCAGCTACACTAATTAACGTTTAGATATCGCTCGCTTATATAAAAAACAAAATTAATTAACTCTGTAATGTCAAGTTCGGAAGAATTGCAACTTATACATTTCAACTACGTATGCATTAACATATTAGACGTCCCAAACCATAAAGAGAAGAAGTTTACCTTAATTGAAAAACTTGTGTCACTGTATCACGCATACAGAAGACCTGAAAATCACGAAGGCATATCCTAGTTATCGATGTGAACTCAACAGAAACTCAGGCCACAATTATTTTTATGTATGTACCCTATCGACCAAGAAACTCACTCATCCTTTATAATTATTTTAATTACATGCCCTCTTCATATTAAATATGCCGTGTACCCTGGTGCTGGAAATAGTGCACCGACTTTGAGAATGATACATCGTGGGTACTATCCCCTAGTGTCGCATCTACTTAAGCGAGAGTTTCCTAAACAACAGAGAGGATTCGAATATAGTAGTAGAACAGATACACATGTTAATTTACGATATTGTCCCGAACACTCAACTAAGCTTTTGAAAGTCTTTTTAAACTAATCAAAGAAGCAAGCATCTTTAAATTATATTATAATGTATTAATAATTAGTAGTGCTAAGACTTACATTTTTGGAAGAAATATTTCTATATTGATTAATGTTTATATCAAACATCAAGTATGACATACCTACAATCTCAGTGTAAATATGGGAAAAACTAGGACAGCTTCCAAGAGTACAGCCCGCAGTTCGAGTCTCTCCCATCCATTTTATATATGTTTATTACGTACTGATGCAGGTGTAGATATCAGACTGGTGTATATCGGTTCGAGTCCTCATTGCATCAATTTCATTATGTCTGTAAAGAAAATACAAATATCATACGTTTATTATTATTTTGATTGTACTTCGTGATCAGCTGTAGATTACAATACACGCATACAATATCAGTATGATACACGGAAAATATAATTGCATTTGATGTAAAATAGTAATGAGAAACAATAGAACACAACCAGTTAAATTTAATATCTAACCAATCTAGCACCACGGAGACAAAGAATCACTATCGCACAGGACAGTCATTATCATAGACTTCCATATACATAACCAAGCATACATATCGTTATATTTGTTAAGAAATTAAGTAAATAAACAAATTATTTTTATATTTGAATAAATCACTAGACATCAGTCAAATATCCATTCTATATTCGTTATAAGAAAAAAGTTTAAGTACACACACTCATTCTCTAGTGCTTCAGTCCCAACAGATCTGGTCAGCTGCAGGTTGATTTCGGAAGGATCGGTCGTGTTGTGGTGCTAATTGCAGAACAGGCGGAGCAATTGCAGAGCATATGTTGCTGATGTCAGAGCAGACAGAGCAATTGCGGAGCGATTGTGAAGTGTGTGGAGATTGCAAATTATGAGATGATTATACGTGCAAAAACCAGTGCTGCAAATTTTAGAATGTCTCTTTAAAATATCACCCCGAGTAAACTGTCTCTGGCAGAGCTTGAATTAAATGTCATACTTGAAGTGAATGATATATTCATTTAAAAGGGACTAGAAAGAGGAAATATTTTACATGTAAGGAACGTGTGAGAAGGGGGAGGAGGAGAAAGAGGAGCGGAGGAAATGTGTTTATGAATAAAATTTAAGAATCTATTTATGCAAGTACATTAATTTCAGTATTTATTTCTACAACTTGTATTTTTGCGAGCGACGACAATTTTTAGGTGTAAAAGTCTTGGCGCCGAATCTTAAAAATTGATGTTTATTTTTAATGTAATATTTATTTACCATCATACGTATAATATTGATGCAGTAGTAACAGCTGTAGCTTAAGCTAATAAATAACATAAATATTGAAACGAAAAATTATTCATTCCTTATATTTGCATCTTGTTACAGAATCATTCAATATAGCCTCTTTGCTGGAATTATGGTATTATTGAATTTATTTCTTCCTTTACATACTACTTATACCGATTTCTTTGTAATGGAACCCACATCTCCAGTCTATCAACCAATTCATTAGGGGTCTTCAGAAAATAAGTAACTATACTTCACGACTTTCTTTACAGAAGTTTCACGATAAATTACTGCACGTATGTTCATTTCATCTCCATCATCATGATAAATAAAGAGGGATGTCATCATAAACACATTTTACATTACTATTAGTACATATGTCAGAACCATTACATTCGTCACCTTCACCAGTTGTACTCAGAGTCGTTATTTTGGTAATGAGTGGGTTCGAATAATTTCCTATATTCTCTCAAATCTTCTTCAGTAAATTCTTTAGGTTCCACGAAAAATGACAACTCATAAAAACCTCGACTCCCATGGGTTACGTAATTGTTCACTTGTACAATTTCGCTAGGCAAAAACTTGATTACCTTGGGTCCGAGAAATCATTTACCACTATGCCTATACACACTTCTTGCTGTATTATTCTTCTGTAATGAGTAGGTTGCACGATACTTTTGGGCCAGAGTAGAAGGTTTGAATCCATGTTTCTTGTGCCCCAATTTCGAGTAGTCATTACCTTCAGCAACACGTTTACGCTTTCGCTTTGAAGATGTCTCCACTTCACTTCATCAACGGTAGAATATTTACATTTTCATTTATTTTTCACAGCACCACCAACAGTCTTGGAGTCTGCATTTTCATTCTCTTCATCATGACTAGCTGTAACTTTTTCGTTTCTCACTTTACATGTTTGCAGTGCGTGTTTATTGTTTATAGCTGCTGTGAAGTTCCGTATGGCTCGCATTTTTCATAGTAAATTTCTACAACATCCGTATTTCCTTCACTTGGTTTTGTTTCAATGTCTTTTGTTTTGAAACGTAATGCAGGGTCGGTTAATATTATGGGTGCAAGAATCAAAGTTAGTTTACTCGACCAATCAGCAAAACGGTTAGCCACATCCTTGTTTTGTAGCGATAAGTTCAATGCATGCTGTCTCGAGTCAAGTAAATGTGCATTACCTTTACATATACTAGTGTGTATCTTTTAATGATCTCTTCTACCAAATGTTGTTCTACAGATGGTACATGATAGTAATTTGGAGGGCGGTCCTTTTGAACATTCGCTTTTTACATTTCGAAGAGCATCATAACTTTTGCTGAAGATCTTTCCACAGTAGGAAAACTGTTTTCCGTGGAATTTTTCAGCAGTGGGAGAAATACAGAAATCATTAAATTGTTTTTTTTTTTTTATTTCGGTCAGTTGAATATGTAATACTACTTTCTTTGATAGCACCCAATTTTTTTTAAAATAGCATAAACGTATATTTGAAATTAAAGAGTATTTCTTTTTCATATGCATGATTTACTCAGCTTAATATTTACAAAGTATTTTTGCATTGATTCGAATACATCTTTCATAATTGTTAAATTAAGTATTATACAAACAGAAAATGCTGGAGAGACTGTCGATGTTGGAGTTGGAAAAATTTTTTGTGCCCCATCTTCCATCAGGATAGGTTGAGGTGGAAGTCATCATTGTCATCTACACTTAGAAGAACCCACATCAGCCGATGCCTTGCGTTTGCTGCTGCTGCGACCAGACTCTCGAACTGCTGTATTAAGCATCGAAGCTACATCCTTCAGGGTGTTGACTTCTTCGGAAGCATATTCTGGAACTGATGCTGCGGCTACTTGGGTGATGCCTTCGCTTGTAGGTTCTGATGGCACAGCAGAAATCAGGATCGTGGAGCAGTCCGGCGAATGTAGAGGCAGGATTATCATAGCATGTGCTACAACTTCTTCTGGTGAGCACAGTAATGAAGTATCTTCACGCAAGTAGAACACTGAGCACTGACCATAAGTAATAGTCAATAGTCTTTTGACCTGGCTCAAATATTACTGGTTCATAGGCCAACAGTGTATAAAAACGTCCAACACATCCTTCCGTGTAAATGCATATTGACCACCATTTCAGTACGAGCACGTAACCCCACACAATCCAGGCTTCACACTTGCATAGTGGTTTGCTGGATGAAATGCTGCCATCATAGTTAGTCTGCGGTCCACAACAAACTGAATGTTCGTAGGTCTGAGAAGTCTATCTATGTATGCTGTCATCCTAGCAGTCATGAGAGGAAACAGTGACATCATCGGGATAACTCGACCAGTACAGATAAGAACCTGGATATGACATCACAGCAGGTTTCCAGACACTTACATTTGCTTTTACAAATAATTTCACCTTCTATATTTCTGATTCTACAGTCTGGGCTTCCATGTCCATGGTGGTAATCTATTTACACAGCAGACTTTGAGTGAACAGGGAAAGGTTCATACATGCTCACTGAAGAGCAACCCACATTCATGAAGAATGGTCTTGTGTTCGACAATATTGCACTGTTCACTCCACCGAAATATATCACCAGAAACCGCATCTTGTAATTGAAGTCTATTTTGTTTGTTTTAGAATTAAAATTCATCAATGTCTTGGAATTTAGCACGTATGACAAGGTAATCTCCAGTTGCTAGTAGTTCACTGTTTGGACGGAGATTAAAAACTGCACATCTTTCTAGATTATGACATGGGAATGTTTGAGTGCAGAAACCATTGCAAAAGTCATAATAGCCCATATATGAATCATGCCATCACATACTTGTACTTGCTCGAATTCGCACATAGGTTTGAACATTACTCTTGTGTAACCAGCGAAATATTGTTCGTAATTGTCAACTTTATCTGGCTGGAACAGCACACACTCATGCGTCTAAACATTCTGCCATGAACGAGAGATGCTTGGCGACTGCGCTCAGTTTAGAGTGGAGTTGCCAAATATACTTCACAAGCCAGCACATCGTTTTCCACATCGTGCAGCGTCGATTCATAATGGTTGTGTGTTGATCTCCATCACAGTACTTGGTCCATCTTGTAATGTTGTCACTGCTAGGTCTGTGTAGACCATAGTTGACACTCTGACCAAACCATTTTTGGAGCAACTGTTTTTCTTTGCTTGAGAGATGAGCGAATTCGTACATGTAGGCGTTGCACTCCCAATGCATTGATGTTATCGTATACCAAGGCTCCATGCACGTAACAACAAAGTGTTCTTGCTAGGACAGGTCCAGCCTTGTTCAGACTTGCAGAGCTGTGACACGTGTGTGTGTGTGTGTGTGTGTATATATATATATATATATATATATATATATATATATATATATATATATATATATATATATATAGTTTTCGCAGAGATGGACAATCATAAATGGTTTGCATGTGGATAATTTTTATATTTTCATTGCAGTAAATCCTCAACCATCTCTTCTGTTCAGGAATGGCCATGAAGACTCATGAAGACTACGCCAATCACCATCCATCATTTCTGTAAGTATGCTGTTTATTTTCTCATATCCCACATCTCCATTTCCCCATTGCAGTCCATGCAAATGGTTAGTAAGCAATTTATTTGTATTCTTGCTTTTGTAGACTAGCATATTATGCGGAAATGGAGGTACGAATTTTCAGGGCTTTGTGCTGCCATCGTAGTATGCGATGCAAATTTCCTTTTTGATGAATTCCATTGGAGATTTCAAGCCCTGTACATTAGTGAACATGATGGAGGTTCGTAGAAAACTGAACTGTTTTCATAACTTATGTAAGTAATTTAATCACATTATTTCTTACATTGTACATTGCCAAGCGATCGTAGAGTATGAGAGCAGTTCAATTCTGCAGTACCAGGAGTGCTGCACTGTTCACGAACTCATTTGGTTCTAATGTCGTCGAAGCTTCAGCTCCATAATAACATGTTTGAAAATCTGCCAACGTTTGGTATGACAACATATATGATACATTAATTAAGTCGGTGTTTGGGTCCACATTGGGAAAACTTTCATCAGAGATCATAAACATGTTAGCATTTTTTATATTTATATGGTCGACCTTTGAGCGGCATGCATCAATAGCATTTTGTCTTCCTGTTTGAAATGCTAGATGGCGGATGGCTCCCTAACCACCAACAGCTTGTCCCAGAACTCTCTATTTATCCCTACTCAAGTAGTCTGACTACTATATCCCGGGCCCCTATTAGAGATTGGAATATTTTCTGGGACAGTCGGAATCTGGCAATAATTCGGCCGCAGCCTTAGCGAACTCAGTCACGGAGATTGTCCTCGGCGGGTTTTAGAAATATTTGCATAGCAGCTTGGTAGCTGTTATTCGGCAACTCGATTGTGGCTCTAGCTGATACATTCAAGTTTTTTTTCTCAGAATTTTGTTCAGGTCTGAAATATAGTGCAGTTACGTTATAAAATGTGAATTCTAGGGTTGTATTTGGGAGTTTGAATTACGTAGTGTACCGAAAATCTTTATTACGTGATTGTGAACCACTTGATTGAAAGTGGACACCTGTTAATCAATAGATGAAAAGTAATGAGAACTGGCAATAAGGCAATAATACCCTGGGAAAACCCCCAGATCTTACTACCCACATGACAATTCCCATTGGCCCATCCGGACTTGCGTTCGAAGCTGTTGGAAGCTAGAGTAGAACCTTTCATCTCTTTCAGAATTCCAGTGACACTTCTCATGGAGAGTGACGCAAACGGTATTGTTAGGAAGAACACAAATCGAAGCAAATGTCTTACGCGGGACTCAAACGAGCAATCCCTCCTGTAATAAGCTAGCACGCAACCACCTGCCTCAAGGAGGTGGGCAGCCACTGGTCCGTCGTTCTTAATTGCTGCGTAAACAGAAGTTTACTCTTAGGGGGAAAAAATTCTCTCATTCGTCATCTAATTTACAAAGCTATATGTAACTCTAAACAAATATATAAAGTGGATGCAGTGGTATAGTGGTTAGACTACTCGCTTCCCACCTAGGCTAACAGGGTTCGATTCCCAGTGGGGTCGCGCCAGATTTTCACATGTGGGAATCGTGCCGGACGATGCCGCTGGTCAGGCGGTTTTCTCTGGGATCTCTTATTTCCCCATCCCTTGCATTCCGGCGCTGCTCCATACTCACCTCACTTCAACCTCATCGGCTCTCAAGACCTCAATGTTAAGAGCCGTCGAAATATCTCCACGCAACTGTTAACATATATATATATAGGCAATTAATTACCTTGCGCAAAAAAAAGGGAGATCCGTTTAAGGAGTCACAAAAATGTTGAGTTGACGAAGTTACTAAATGAAACAGAAACCATTTCGAACGATTTTTGTAACGTGTAAACTGGGGGCTTTAAACTTAAAATTTTGTGAAATTTTATCCTCTACTAAACGAAATATTTGAAATTAAAATGTTGCGAACATGATGTAACATTTCAAAAGGTACACTGTTTTAAAATTTTATTTCATTCAAAATATTTATTCTGTGTATCAAAATATACACTAGAGGTAATAGTTACACACAACATCTTGCCCAACTATGTGGATTTATGTGAATTACAGAGGTTTTATTTCAGAGCACAAATACTTTATATCTCCTTTATGTGGATCAGAACGTTAAACTACTGACCGAATGCGTATCAGTATAATATTTCGCGTCCTTCAGAGTCCTTTAGTAAGGTTCCGTGAAAGTAGATGTTTTTTATTTCCATCTCACCAAATGGCAGAAAATCCTTTAATTTGTTGTTTTTTGAGCATCTAATCTGCTAATTCTTCAATATTCAGGACCCAATTAGCGTTTGCAAAGGTTTTAGAGATCGTCGTATTACGTCATTCCAATTGCTCGAGAGTCAATTGTGCGAAACACAAAAATATAATTGCCGAGTTATTGCAGTGGATTCGTTTTTATTCACCCCTTACCACCCACGTTTTTTCCACGCCCTCTGGCGCCATGCCTTAACAAAGTATTGCCAATTGGTTTGAACGACGTATACAAACACAAAATAAATCACAATGGGAAAAAAACTGGATAGTCTATAATACTCTTTATCGAAAATGTATCTCCAAAGCGATGCGGCAAGAAGGGATTATCTTGGCGCGGGCACATACAGTCGATGCGGAAACACATAATCCTTTTGTTGGTGTTGCATTCATACCGGGGTCGGTCGAGAGGGCAGAGAGGAGGGGATGAAGGACCGAAGCGAACAAACCTGATCCTTATGAAATAAAAATTCACGTAAGTGGCAAAAACAAACCATCAAACGTAGTCTGCAGGGAAAACCCCTTGATCATACTCAGAACCGATATAACTTTTACCTAAATCGATTTAGCGTCTCTGAAAGGCTTAAATCTGGGCGTGCACGTTCTCGGAGGTAAAACTGTTGTAAAAGAAGATTTTGGTCTTGTCAATGTCAAATTATGAACTGAAATTTAAGTTAATGTGATATATCCCAACCTGCACCCTTTGAACAAATAATTCACACTTTTTGTCACCCAAAAGTGAGATACAATTATAAACAAGTGTTTATAAAAGAATTACTTTTGGATATATTTTAATTATGCATCATATCAATTTTTAATGAACTTTATTTAAATCAGTTTCAGCTATAAATGTTAACGACAAATGGACGCACATAAAATCAATTACAAGAATTATTTCTGACATTAATATTACAATTTTTTTACATGTAATCATATTAAATATTATGGCGATCTTTCTTGAAGATTTTCTTGTAAATTCTGCTTTCTGAAGTATCCAGAATGGAAATGCGCTTAAATTTCGTTAAAATGCGGACTATCGACCGATTAATTTTTTTACATTTAAAAGCATATTTTAGTAAAACATTTTCTCTTATGTTGCAAAATATATACATTCTTATTTCATATACAGCATAAATCACATTTTTCTGATAATTTTCATGGTGTCTGCACTACTTTTATGAGTTCTTCACGTTGTATAGTCGGGTGCAGTGCTCTATAGTCAGTTGCTTTACTTCGACCTTAAGTTCCACCTAAATATCTCCAATTCACTCCACTCATCACGTTTCTCCTACTTCAATTATTCTTGCTGCACGTGAGATGGTACTATCGTGAATCGAACAGTAAAATAAAAGAAAATTTAATATAATTGGCCGTTGAGTACCTTAGTTGAAGTACAAATTATCTCGCAAAACTATGTAACGAGTTACCCTAAAAGTCACTGAGTAACGTCCTACTTTCGTTAAGTTACTACCCAACATTGTTCCCAACAAATGCAGAATTCAAATTTTTTCATTTATACATACGTTGATCGAACCATAAATATTCCAGAAGCGTGTGATAGGAAAATAAAGAATTCTACTAAGCTCGTATATCTTCCCTATGTGGTGGCGAGTTGTAGAAGCACCCTTTTTATCATCTCCATAAAAATACATGTGCTCTCTGCCTTTTTCCCCAATCAAAGCATATAACGCGTTATTATAAAAGTACAGAGAATATAATACCACCAGGGATTTCATTTTCTGGGAATCTATGTATGTGTCTCTACGTGAAATTCCCGGTGTACGGATAAATATTCAATATAAATTAATGAAAACATATTCTAAAGGAATGTTAGCACAGTGAGGAAGGGGTAGAGGGGGCGTTGGGGGCAGGGTGAGGAACATCATGGAACGGGCATGTGTGTCGAGTGAGGAGGGGAAACGAGAATAGAACAGGCCTTAATCTTCAGCTTTACGTTTTCGAAAACGACCGCACGATTACGTTTTCGGCAAAAGGCCCGGGATGGTTAAAATAAGGGTTGGGGGATGAAGCCGTTTGTTTGACGTAAAAAAGGGGGGGTTGTTTTGGGGGGGAGGGGGAAGTATACTAGCGTGTGTCCGTGTTTGTTAGCTCCAATAAATAAAATTCAATTCCGCCATTTCCCGCACCGCTAATTCCGATTTTTTTTATGTCTTAATGGAAAAGCCAGCGGTCAGAAATCCATTGAACAAACTAATTTCGGGGCAAAAACCACCCCTTCGCTTATTATTTGGAGAACGAAGAGCGGACGGAAAGAGAGATAGGGGGTTGGTGGCCCGATGCCGTGTGCCAGAAGGTAGTATCCCTCTTCCCCACCCCGCTCCGCCAGCCAGCTAAACCCTTTTTGATGAAAGCGCGCTCGTTCGGAGCTCTCACGCACACGTACATACACATGCATGCGCGTGTGCGGAATATACGTATGTAATGCAAGGCTCGCACGTGTCTGAAAAGGCTGGCGGAAGGGATCGCACAGAGAAGCCATCCGTGCGCATACAACACGGACAGGGCGAACTAATTGAAAACTGCTTTGCATCATCATCTGAAAGTTTAGCATTCACATTTTAATGAATGAGCTGACAAAAAGCTGCTTTCGCTTCAATGGGTTTATGGCCCGGACGGTTAAATGCCACCCACATTGTGCGAAGCGCCGCCGTGCTGTCGCCGCTCTTGCTTTTCCGTCGGCGGCCAAGTAAAACAGAAACTCAGACGCGGAAAGCGAGAGAGAAAGAGGAAGGTCTTTTGCTCGGAGCGTCCGCACAAGAACAGCTCAACTCCGCTTAAACGGCTCGCACGAAATAGAAATAATATTATCTTACGGTGCGATTAAATATCACGCCTCCAAACACCCCACTTTCAATCTCGTTATCTTAAACCCACACATAACAAATCACCAGGGGCTGGAAAACATAAAAACGACGCCAGTTAACATACGGGTGGGCTAGGCAAACAATCATAGCTCTGGTAGATTTAGAGATTGGAACTAGAGGAAATTTGATGCATGAAATCTTGAATATGGTAGTTTAAAACTTCATGTATTAAAAATTTTACATTGATTACTGCTCGTTCGCCGACATAGTGTAACTCTGGAAACCTCCAGATCTCCTATAACTTACGGAGTTTCAGAGTAACTTCGGGAAGCCATGGAAAACCGAGATCGAGTCGAGATGGCTGGACCGGGAATCAAACATGGGTCCTCTTGAACACTCGTCGAGCGGTTAACCACTACTAAGCCATCTCACTCGGTAGAAAAAAAATGGGGGCGTGGCTGTGTTGGGGACACGGCCGTTTGTTTTGCGTGAATACGTCTACGTTGACGCGCTCGTTCGCCTTGATGTTTATTTTACGTTCCAGACACCGCTTCACGATATCATGTAGGGTTTTATGGGTATCACTGGATTGATTTTGAGATGCTCTTTCCAGCCGTATACAATTTCTGTATTTCGATTTGTCTTTTTGACGAGTATAGGCCGAAATTGTGTTAAGTATTTTTATTATTTTTTACACTAAACGCATGCAATTTCACCATAACCACGCCACACGATTTTTTTTTTAATACACGCAATCGATTGGTCTTGACGAGAACTGTCGATTGAAACGTAAACAAGCGTCGTAGCTTCTCCTGGTCAAAAGTTGTACTACGCGGTAGTTATGACACGCGGCGAAACGAACTCAAAAGAGTGCGGCGAACCCCCCCCCCCCCCCCCCCTTTTTTTTTTTTTTTACCAATTCCCTCGATGCTTCGCAGTCCTCACTCAATATAACATTTTCTTTGATCCTTTGGCAATCGAGTGGTGTAATATAGTTTTGAATGTAGACGATAGATTCGGAGCTGCAATGCCAAACAGTACCAACCGATTTTGTTATCGTCGGATTTTCTGCATTGCCTCCCAGTATGGTCGCAAATTTAAAGACGTATTCTCGTCAAAAAACAGTCTAATGAATACGTTACCAGGTGTGTTTTGTGATAAATGGCCTGACAGTGGACATGAGATAGAACAACCTGTTGTCTAACACCTTCAAAACAATTCTTCACTGTGGTGACCATTTATATATTTGTGAGTTGTGATGTATCCATGCAACAGGTGAACCAGCTGCGAAATTTAACTACAGTCTGTAAAAGTTAAAGAGAGTGAAGAGATTTGGGCGGCTATAAACAGCGAGGTCTTGAGAGCCGATGAGGGTGATCAAGGCGATTAAGGGAAATGGGAGATCCCCGAGAAAACCCGCAGACCAGCAACGTCGTCTGGCACGATTCCCACATTAAAAAATCCGGGAGTAACACCGGCTGGGGATTGAACCCCGTTCGAATTGGTGGGAGGCGAGCGGGCTGACCGCTCGGCCACCGTAACCCCGTTAATTTTAAGGATAGGCGTTAAAAAAATGAAGTTCTTCACGAATTCTTTAAGAAGATCCCTACGCGCGTATATTTTCAATAGAGATAGGTAGTACGTACTTTTTTTGTAAAACAAAAATCTTAAAAATTCCCTGCAAACAGGCTATAGGTATTATGGAAAAATCACCGCTGCAGGGAACTTCTAAAAAAAATCGTGTAGAATGCACTTTGCTTGAGTCGCTTGTCTTTGAAATTAACTCAGTGTGGAGAAATTTCGTTAACATGGGATTTTCTATTAAAATTTCGCAGCTGCCAACTTGTAGGAAGTGCTCTTAAAAGACGAAGAGACAACAGAATACATAAATACACAGAGTCGAAATAGTGTGGCGGCTGCTTTGATGTGGACTAATCAATTTGCTGATTGGCTGTGTAAATCTCTGGGAGCGAGCCTTTATAGGCTGTTCGCGGTAAAATGAGCACTTTGAAGGCCCTGCTTAGGATCTGCTTATATACACGTGGTGTGTTGTTCCACCTTATGTAAAATTAACAGTGCCATAGGCCATATCACTTTATTCATGCGTTGGTCAAGTGAAAATATTAGAACAGTAAATATTGTACAAATCTGCTTATTTTCACACTTTTAGGCATTAAAATATACAGAAAGCGAGAGAAATAATTTAAGTTATCACAAATTGTTACGCAACACTTTTTCTTCGACGTTAATATATGGAACTACTTTCCTCTCCATCGTAACCCACTTTACTGTGCGCATGTGACTCAGTGCACCCATTTAAATAAATGCAGACATGAGCAGTGACTTTTTTCTGTGGTTGATTTCTAAAGTGCTCACTTTATCGTGAACAGCCTTTATCCGATTTGCTACCGCGTGCTGCGGAAAATATCATTAATTCACGGTCACTTCACACTTTCTTGAACAGGGCCGCGGCGGCTGAGCGGTTAGCCTGGTCGCCTCCCTCCGAGGCGAGCCGGGTTCAATCCTCAGCCGTCACTCCCGGATTTTCGCAAGTGGGAATCGTGCCGGACGAAGCCGCTGATAGTCGGGTTTTCTCGGCGATCTCCCGTTTCCCCCACCTTTGCATACCGCCATTGCTCCATCTTCATCATAATTCACCCTCATCGGCTCTCAAGTCAACTCAACTCTTCCTTCCCCCTTCCCCACCATTTGTCTATATCCGTCCCTGTTCCACAACTGTTAGCACTGTGAGTTGACTTTCCAGCAACTACACCACACATGTCCTTAAAAGCAACTCTTGAAAAGTTCTTACAAAAATTCTTGTCTCCATATACCTACATCAAGTTCCACAGGTTTTTTAATAGAATAACTATTTCGGCATGTCTTGAATGCTATCCGTTCCTTAAGTTTCGTTTCCGTTCCTGAAGTTTCGTTTCTTACTGCCCTTATGAACGCCCCCGCTTTTCTGTCAGAAGACTTGACATGGTTAGCTGACAAACCACTAAACGACAGTTCATCATAATTATGCCTCTATGTGGTATTCTCTAAGGCATCTAATTGTCTTCGTGCTGTCGCATATACGTTTTGCAACCTTGCGGACTCTGTTCTAAAAATATCAAACTAATAGCTTTATTTTTTTATTTTTTTTGGCTACTACTGTATGGCTTGTATCACGTATTTTGTAAATGTGCTCAATAAATAGTTTGTTGTAAAAGGAGCTGAAATTTTTGTAAACCTGTTGTAGACATATTTGTAGATTTAAAAGAGCAACAGCTCTACTGCTATACAAAAATTCTGGCAGAAAACTAATTTTCCTCAACTGCTGATACCATCTTAGGAGTTCAAGTAAGATGTGTGTTATTGGCCGATGAGTCATAACTTCCAAGAAACCACGTTAACATGGTTTTAAAAGAATTTGTCCCCCCCCCCCTTTTGGGTTTACAACATTAATGTTGTAATAGTGGAAGCCAGGGCTTGCATATTTATGGGATTTTTGCTGCGATTGTACGAACATGAATTTTTCTCTTGAACCTTTGAAAAAATGTTTACAGATATTTCTTAGCGCATATTTTATATTCGTACAGCGTTTCTCTAGATAGCTAAACGTAAAAAGTGGGCTGCAAAATACGAATAAAATCACGTGGCTGCCTTTGAATAAAATGTAGGCCTAAGTGACAAAAATAAGAAACAGAATGACACGATAAAGAAAATAACAACCTACTCCGAAAAATTAGGCAGCTAGGAAGCATTCACTTTTTTTTGTCGTGTGTACATAAAGTTACTTGTATTTTTATATTGCGCCAACATGCTCCTTGTAATTAAGGGTTAAACTAATTCTGGTCCCGCCGCATGCTCAGTAAAACCTTGCTGTCGTTCTCTTTCGAAGGTAAAATACGGCACGAGATTAAATTATTGAAAGTACGCACCTGTAACATATCAAAACAGAACACAGTGTATAGATGCAGCAGTGGCGTAACGGTTATCGTACTTGCTTCTTATGTAGTAGATACCGGTTCAATTCCCATCACCCCGCTGGGGATTTTCACAGTCGTGGTTGGCTAGGGACGTGCTGGGCCGAGCCTAACAAAGTGTGTTCTGTGCAATCCTGGTTTACGTACAACTTTCGTAGCATAAGAACTAATCTGTATCATCAAGCACACAAATTACTTTGTAGAAGTCCAAACAATATCTTGTGTTTATAAAGGAAAATAAGTAAAAGAATTACTTAACACATTGTTACTAGTCTACGGGATATCCATTAGTAGGTTACAGCACTTTTTGTACAAATACTGAATATACCATGTTTAGTTTTCAAGCGATTTCTTATAAAGTTCACAATGATTTATTTGTAATGTTAACTACAATTTTCTTGGCAACTAATTTCCAAACTTTTATTTTTTATTTTTGGAAAGTATAGAACTTTTTCAGTTGTATCTAGATAATATTAATTTCGTAATTCCTAATATAACACTTTCAAAATAAATGCACTTCGGTTGTATAATTTCCTAGTTCATGCTGGCCATCACGAGATAGCAGCACTGAACTCCTGGCCAAGTCCATAGTCTATATCTTGGTTAAGGCCCATGGCACAATTGACTTAAGCATTTACTTCGCAACCACAGTTATAGTGATATGAACAAACACGACCCAATACAAGCACAGCAACCGGGTTACAATTGACACCAACACTTGCAACATTTTTTCCCCCGTCCAACTTTTCTACTTGCGAAATTTTCGTTGCTTTAGTTGGTAGCGTAGTTTAATCAAAATAGTAAGTAAACCGTCACAATTAACATTAGTTCAAACAAATATCTCTATCTCATTCATTTCTGCCAAAAAAAATACAGGCAAAGTTTCAGTTTAGATCTCCCACGAATTCCAGTTACTAACTCGCTACAGCGTGAAAAAAAAAAGACAAGTCACTTACCGAAAAACTGAAGTCAGTACATAGTCATTCCTATTTCACAAACAAATTTTCCACTTGACTACGTAGTAACGCAATTTGAGGCTTCGGATTGGCTGAACAACGACGAACAACAACAATATTAGGGAAAGTTAAACGAGTTCAGTTCTTCATGTTACTAATACTATGCTTAGGTATAGGCCCATGTGCATATCGCTGTGCGCGCCGGTGCTTTGTCATACTGTGATGTGTTAGTGATGTGCTTATAACAATTGTGTCTGGGCCTTTACGTTACAACGAAGCATTACAGGGTATAACTAGCAAAACATTTAACATACTTTTTTTTTTCCAGACACAGTAATTTCGCCCGGAAATACAATAGAACATAACATTTCTACTCTTTTGGACATTTAGTTTTTCTCTTTTCTGCAGTGTGTTTGCATGTATTAACCTCAATATGTCAGCCATTTTCTTTCCACTGTCATTCATCAATACCTCGTCTGTGCCCGAATTCACCCGCCAAAGGGCTTTTACTTTGCTTTGCGCCATAGAAAAGTATTCGAGTATGAAACGTCGCATGGTCGCTGTCTGAATTCGCGGCAACAGCACGGATGCATCATTGAATTTCCCCTTAGCCAATAGCAAGAGCTACGTTCCCTTCACGCGCCCTACAGTGTTAGTTATATATAGCTATTTTTAATCGTTTTACAGCTTTTTCCTGCCATTTTCTGGACACTGTTCTTCGTAAACAAACCTAGGCAACAAAAGAATATGTGCTTAATTAATTGACTTTTTTTTTCGTTTATGGGTTGCAAATTGCGAAACAAAGACGGCTGTTCGGAATTACCCGCTACGTCACGAAGTGATCAAGGTAATGCGGGGAATTGTGGGTAGTGAAAGGATCAAGAACAAGCGAACGACGTTAAACCGCAGTAAATTCGTACACAGCTCTTGTGGGCTTGTCTTTTATGTAGGGTGTATCTAAACTATTGTAACAAGCTTCGGGAGGTGATTCCTGGGTTCAAAAACAAGCGAAAATGTTCTTGTAAGCTGTTCACGGTAAAATGAACACTTTTGAAAGCTCTGCTTAAGGTGTACTTGTGTACACATTGCGTATTCTTCCGCCTTATGTAGAATTGTTGTCATGGACCTCATCACTTTATTCATGCGTCGGTAGGTGAAACTATGAATTTATTAAGAAAGTAAATATTTTACAAATCTGCTCATTTGCATCAATCTGCATCAACATATCAGAAAGTGAAAGAAATAATTTAAGTTATTACAAATGGTTACCTAACACTTTTTATTCACCTTTAAGATACGGAACTACCAACTTTACTGGGTGAATGTCACTCAGTGCGCACATTAAAATATATGCAGTAAGAGGCGGTGATTTTTTTCTAACGTTCATTTCAAAAGTGCTCACCTTATTGTGAACAGTCTTTATGAACATATGTCCTACAACGCGTTGTTATAGAGCTACAGGACATTGACGATGGGCATAGATGCATTTATAGCAGGGTTTCTGGTGCTCCATTCGCTACACTCGTGGAACTGTTCTCACTCCTGTATTGTACACGTGATGCCGACAACGTGAATGCACACAAGCGCCATCTGTGTACGGGAAACTAATTTCGCCCCTGACGTACAATTTCAAAAACTACGTTAACTCTTGTATCGTAATGCATTCGTGGGATGGTGTATTCATCTTCAAGCCAAACGTAGCAACACAGTATGTGGCGGTAGTGATACGTGTTAGCACAAGGTGAAACGCTTGTAACGCAATAACAACACTTTGTTGGAAACATATGTTCTTTGGACCATTTGTGCTCGTTTTAACCCCAGGAATCACCTCCCGAAGTTTGTTACAATAGTTTAGATGCATTCTTTATACAGAAAGTGACGGGGCATTCGAAAGATCGTAATGGCGACATGTTTAGTTACAGAATACCATTTCACGTCGTAAAGATAGTTACGCGGTAACTGTCTTTGAATGAAAACAGTAAAACTTTATGGCATAACCGAGCCTCAGGAGTGTTACTCTATAACTTATTGCTATCTTTAAATGAAGAGACACGACTATCTTTACAAGGAGAAATGGTATTCTGTAGGTGAGCATGCCATCATGGCTGTCTTCATGGCAAAACAGATCAACGACATGTCTTTATGTCTGTGTAACAAAATGGCCACAGTATTAAGGTTATTTGTAGCAAACAAACTCATCCGAGGAAAAAAAGCTGCTTAAGAGGCAAATACTTATGATTTATTGCATCCTCGAAAAAAAAAAATACGTTGTATCGTGTACATTAAAATGTTATTTTATTTGCCATTGCAAATAACATTTAACGTAACCACAATACGAACGCTGAAACCATCCACTAGTCCAGTGCTGCTATTTTGTTATGTTCAAAATGAATTGAGTCCCGTCTGAAAAACTGTGCCACAGAGGAGTTAATTATTTGTAAGGTGTTATACGAAGATGTACTGTAATAGGCAATTTATACCACCCATAAATGATAACTCACTACATTTACATTCTATAACCGGAAATATATAAGTCAACAAGCAGATCGTTAACTTCAAAACAGAGTCCGTATCATTGCCAAATCTACGCATCATCACAAAGACATGCATAAAGAGACACTTTCAACACAATTAGATGTTTTAGATACCATCACGAAGACATCCTCATCTAATTTAAATAAACTATTTTATGAGTAACAGAATAGTAACCCACAGGTGCAATCGGATTTTGAGTACTGAAGCCATTGTCGAACTTAACATCAGTTTTAAGAGACATGTGTAGTTTTAACAGCAGTCCGGGCACAGTTTTATATGTTTAATTCCCTGGGCAGCTCCGGCCTGAAAGATAGAGAGGTCAATTGAAAAGAAAAAGTAGAAAAGAGAGAGGGGGGATGGATAGGGAGGTGAAAGCACCGGGGAAGAGCTTTATAGAATTTTCAAACGCAGCCATGCCCACCTTGGCTCCGCTCACAATGACCTGCCCCGGCAGTGCTACAACTAGATTAACCCTTCATTTCATTAGCGATGGCTGGAGAGAAAAGGATGATGGATGCGAGGGACGGGGCGAAGGGCCAGCCAGGCGCGCATGTGCATCTCACCCCTTTCCGCTTTCTCCCCCCTGGACTTGATTCGCCACGAACCAGTCAGTCGCTTACTGCCACTTGACGCAATCCTGATGTAATGACGGCGGCCATCCAGGTAAGCCGACCAGTACCACGTCTGTGCTGCCAGTGGATGCCGTGGTAGGGGTGTTTAAGAGACGTGGGAAGGGGGTTGGTGGTAGATCGGCGTAGCCTTCTACCGTGTGCTCCTTTACAAGCTCTCGAAGTGTTCGTAATTGGCTCGAGGAATTATTTTCAATTAAAAAAAAAGAAACATACCTTTAAAATAGCATTTATTTACACCAACAAATAAAAAACACGGTAAAAAAATAATGGTAAAAATACCTTATGAGTGTTAGGTAATATTCGCAAACTTGTGTGGGGAACATAGTTTACCTAACGTATAAGGTAAAATCACCACACTCTGGAGTAAAATTCACGTACATGGTAGTGAAAAATCCCATACACAGATGGGAAAATTACCTTACGGCGTGTGAATCTCCTAGTCGATTTGTAACTATTTGATAATTGTCGTGGTGTAATTTATAGCGCACCCGTCTATCGTGATAGAAGTCCTTGGTTTGCGCCCCTCCACCAGCAAGTGTCGAGGATTTTAGAGCTGGGGTTTCGGTACTATGCGTCAGAGGATGTACGTAACAAGAAATAATTAAAGTTGTAAAACCCTGTGTGTTTTTAATTATAATTTTATTATAAAATATAGTTAATATTACCTTACTTTTATGGGAATTTCCTCCTACTTTTGACAGGTACTTTTTCGTACGGTTAGGAAATAGTACCTTACTTGTTATGTAAAGTTACTCCACGTTTGACAGGTAATTTTACTTTACATGTAGAGGTAATTAGCTTCCCTTACATGTAAGGGAATTTTACCTCAAATTTGTTTTACAGCGAACAAGACTACAATGGACGCACTCATGACATCTCACACCTCACTGAAATTATTTAATTAGTCGCGTAGTGCGGCCACTCCTGATTTTTGCATGTGGGGAACGTGGCAGGCGTTGTCACTGGCAGGTGGATTTTCTCGGAGTGCTCCCGTTTAAACTCTGTCGCTACTCCGCCCGACTTCACCCCCATGGGTGCTAACATTACCTGGTTGCTGGACATCCTCCAAATATCTAAACTTTATATACTCAAATGCTTTAATTCCATTTAGCTCACAAAACTGCAAAACACGTAATATGAATCATGAACAAGAACTGATTTTTTGTATTCTCTCGCTGCTTTCGCCAGAATTGCAGCATCATATACGTTGGTCAAAGTCGCCATGTTCGTCTGGACAGGGTCGGTGCAAGGAAACTTGGCGCCCTAGGGAAAAGACCTGCAGGTACCCCATTCCCATTTATAATTCCCCCCTGTTAACCTTCATTTATAATAATTTCCTGGAAAATGAGCGCCCCTTGTGGCAACTAGTTAAAATAATTAGCGAGTCCACGAACACTGGAAAATCCTCGATTCTAGTCGATCGATACTACTCACTCATACAAATGAGCGACAGGAAAAAATTATTTCCGATAGATTAAAAATTGCTCACGGAAATATGCAATAATTATGTAGATAATAATCTTTTCAATTTATATGTTATATACACATATTATTTTAGCTAATTTTTCATGGTCGAACTGTAAAGCGTTTTTGAACAGCCGTCGACTGTCGTTCTTGTCCCCAGCTTCTTGGCGCATTAGGCGGTCACCTAGCCTCTACCGCCGAGATTACAAGGTCAAACAACCTCTATGTTACGTCACTCATGGTATGAAATACAACAGCTGCGTGAAATGTTTTCAAATGTGTAATAGCGCGGGAAATGTAAATGGGCAGTACGGAGTGCGAAGTTTCCGTTGCTTTCCATATGTTGTAATTTGTAAACAAGTAAAGAAAGATGTTGAGAATAAATTCTCTGGTTAAGTCAACCAATTGTAAGCCATTTCTGAATTTTTGTTGCATTTGCTCTTTTCTCATTTGTGAACAAGGGAACAAAAATTATATTCCCAGGCATTACTGAAGTATACATTCTCCAACCCACAACACATTTGTTCTTGGGTATTGAGAGATTTTGTTTTAACTAATGAGAAGGTTCTGTAAACATAACTTCTTTGGAGAGAAGCATCCTGCGTATTACAGTTCATGAAAAGATCTGTGTTGTTTGAAATAACATAAAAAACGGATTAATGAAAATGGTTAAATACTATTTGTAAATTTGTTTATTATCAATTAAATGTTGTATTGTAATAAAAATACTGTAAAAGTTCCCATTGTGTAAGGTGCATGAAACAATTTTAAGCCCCAATGTAGGTTTAAACAGCTATCCTTGACTTTTTGTCCATGCTAGTAACACACCAACGCGCGCACACACGCTGCAACAGTCTTAACATGTAAGTAATGTTTATTGACTGTATTGCTTCAGCAGAAAAAGTAGCAGTTAACATTTGTGGGCACTAAGTACTGCAGCGAAATAGCGTTCAACGATGTATTTAACTCTCTCTTCATTGTCAGGATACTTAAATGCGTCCACTTCAGCCTTATAAGGCGAATTTCAAGACGCTGAGGAACACAAAACTTCCAACGTCATATTGTATTATTAACACTTCAATCCATAGTTTTTATTAAAAACCGTCGCTGCCACCAGCTGAAACTAACCAAACTGCCAGTCGCATTAGCCAATTAAGTTGTCCCAAGAGTCATGAAGTCACTGGCTAGTCTGTACGAGGTTGTAAGGCCTCCCAAGTCCCGGTGGTAAAGGCTATTCACGATAGAGTGAGTACTTTTGAAATTAACTTAAGAAAGAAGTCACTCCTATATATGTATTAACGGGCGAACTAAGTGGCATGCGCCCAGTAAAGATGTCAACAATTGATGAAAAGTAGTTCCATATCTTAACATCGAAAAAAAAGGTGTCAGGTAACCCACTTGTGACACTTTAAATTATTTCCTTCTCTTTCTGTTTTTTAATGCTTCGAAGATAAAAAATTACGAGATTTGTAAAATGTTTTATTGTCCAATAATATCACAGTTTCGCCTGACCGAAGCCTAGCCCATGGCAATGTTAATTTTACATAAGACGGAATAATAAACAGGAATACAAGTAGATCTCAAGCAGGGCTTTCAAAAGTGCTCATTTGATCGTGAACAGCTTGCGACGTCCTAGTTCGTCGCTATGGACGCTCCGGCCGAGCCTACGTCTGGGAAACTCCCCATCAGTCGTGACGTATTCGCAGCACAATGGTGAGTATTCGCGTGGTTCGCTGACTTTCTGCTCACTCGTGCACGCACTCCGTTCCCGTCTGTCGCTCTCGGAACTTCTTGTGAATAAAGCACCCATCTTCCGAACTGATGTGTACCACACGCCGGTCCAGCCCATGGGCTCCAACGGCTCCCCCTCGGTTGAGCGGTCGGTGACACCTTCTACGACATTGAGCGGTCGGTGGTTTCAAATACCCTCTGCGACATTTCCCAAAGAATCGCTGACCTTTCCACATTTCCGAAACACAAAAGAGGAGTGTTTGCATGTTTCACGGATAAAAAATATAAACCTCAGCATTATTTTATTTATGTCGCCGAGTCATCGCCAGCCCGCCTTGCCGTCTATAACGCGCCTCTAAGAGACTTTCCGCAGAGACCCCCACCATTTTACGACATAATAATAAAACTAAAGTTTTCATGCACTTCCCTATTTCTTTTCTTACGCTTTGTACCGCAATATTCATACCTAAAAGTTTCGTGAAAACACCCTTTTGAGCCATTTTCACTATATCAAAAACATTCTTAGAGAGAAATGGAAGAAATTAAAAACGTATACAAATACATAAGGTCTCTTAAATGCTAATCGTAAGCAGACTTCACTCAGACAGTCTGGACGGCGTTTTAAAATAATGTTTTCTGCTGGAGCTCTGCACACCCTTTTGCGGCCACCTTAAAATAGCGATATGGTGGACATAAATACCGAAACTCAACATTTATAGGCTGTTCATGGTAAAGCGAGAAGTTTTGAAAGCCCTCTCATTTGGAATAATAGTCAATAAATATTTTTTATTTTAGCCTTATACGTTAATTTCCAAGTGCGGAGGAATAAACACATTGTGTGTATTAATTACACTGGAATATTTATTTTTAAAGGTGGTTTAAGGATAAAAAATAGCTGAAAGGAAAAAGTAACCAGGACCTCAAAAGTGCTCACTTTACCGTGAACAGCCTATACAGGCTTAGTTAACGTTTAAAACTAACGAGATATTTGCTGTCAGAAGGTGGACTACTCTACTTGCAAAATCTTGCGAACTTGTAATTTCGTAGCATTTTTGCGTTTCAGTTCCCTTGCTCATCATTCCTAATAAATTTTGCCGAGGCTGTGCTCTTGTGAAGCTGAAAGTGTAAGTATTTTATTTTGATGAGAATTTTATTCTATTGCTTGAAGGTTTCCCAGACACTAAAGTGAACTTATTACTACTATGAATTCCTTTACTCTTCATCGCTCGTGTACCATTATTTCTTGTTGACAAATGATATAAATCAGGAACATTAAATGGAGAAACCATTATATGCATTAGGTGTTTCCTATTCCCCCAGGCTCTTCTATACGCAATTTTATTGTTTAAGTATTCAACTGCACTAATGACATTCCTAGCTTAGTATCACAGCGCCACCAAGTGGCATAGACAGCATTAGTAAGGAAATGTAGGTTCATGGCCGAGGGCACGGGGCACTGGAGCGTACACTAAAGATGAGGTAGACCGATCTCACTGGCTGTGCACAACCAATCTCGGTGTCCCAACATTGAACTACTTTTCTGCTTACACCTCTAATGAAAACTGCAAGGTATGGATTTGGTTAGAAAACTGATTTGTAAACAAGTGCTTAGAGATGTTTTTATACTTCCTCTAACCAATTTGTAGCGCAGTTTGAATAAATTTAAATTGGTAAAGTATTTTTAAAAATAAAATAGCGAATGTAATTTACAAATTAAGATGTTGTTCCAATTTCTCTCTCTAGAAATTAAGTAGGCTATACCAAGTTCGTCAAGGGAGGGAGATCTTAATTAAATAAAATAATTAATTATAATTTCCTTATTATATTTACTATAACTACAGCACAATTCTCTGAACTCAAAATCTCACAACTAATTACTCCAGTTTCATGCAATTTATAATTTCCACAAAGTAATCAATAAAATAAAATAATTAAGGATCAGTCCCAATAGCCGGTGTATCAACCTATTTAAAAAGTCTGTAAAATACGTGCCCAAATTGACAGCTCGAATATTTACAATAAAATCCGTATTGCACTTCCATTCAGTCCCACCTCAGTTCAGTCCATGTCCACCAGTCGCAATGTTCTACAGTCCTACAAGCGTCCTCACGCACAGTAGGCTTTACTCGTCGATTTCACACCCACTCGTCCATTCACGCCACGAACAACACCTCGCCCGCCGTTGTCCCACAATCTCCTGTCGTCGTCCACAACTCACTTCGCTCGCGCACACTCGGCCAGACGTCCTCCGTCAAGGACTGCCGGCCGCTGGGTTGCGGTAGTATATATAATGTCTTAGGTCTCCACCTAGAATCTTCCCCAACACCTGCGATGCGTCACGGAGAGCCAAGGTGCCATCCAGTCTCACCAGAACATTATTGCGCCGTCGCCAGACCCGTCGAAGCCCCCAGCAGGGGAGAGGGGGCGTGACGCAAGCAAGGCGCCGAGCAGCGCGGTAGTCCGACGGCCTCTGCCCATTATTAACGGGTTTCCCAGAAAGAGGGGTCAGGAGGCAACCCCAGAGGACGGGAGGGATGAGGTGGGTCCACCGCCACAGTGCCGGGCAGCATCGCATAACACTGCCTCTCCTTAAGTCCGTTCGTCCCGAATAGACTCTACATCAGGACCTTCGTACAGCACCAGTCGGTCGATGTGGACAACCTTAGGCTTTGCCTGGGAGCCTTGTTGACAAATCCTATAGACTACATCATTTATCTCCTTCAGGATCCTGTACGGCCCTTCCCATTATTTCTGCAGCTTCGGGCAATATCCCTTCTTCCTTTGAGGGTTGAACAACCACACCAGCTGTCTTTCTTGAAAAGTCTCCTCAGGTGTTCTTCGGTAATATCATGTTTTCATTCTGTCACTGTTAATGTTAAGGTGCCTGCGGGCAAACTCATGAATGTCGGTTAGCTTCTGACGTAACTTAATAGTATATTCTGTAGTGGCTGCTTCTTCCTCCACTGTACGTCCGAACAGCAGATCACCAGATAGGCGGAGCTCTCTCCCAAACAGCATCCTTGAAGGTGTTACGCTTGTGGACTCATGTACCACCGAGTGATATGCGAGGAGAGATAAGGGTACCTATGAGTCCCAATCACTATGATTGTCCTCTACGAAGATAGCCGGATACTGATACCATGGTACGATTTAGCATCTCAACCATTCATCCTACTGAGGGTGTAATGCTTTGGTTCGGGTTTTCTACATTCCTAAAATCCTTGTTAGCTCTTGGAAAAGACTTGCTTCAAAATTTAGTCCTTGATCTGAATGAGGCTCAAGTGGCACTCCAAACCTGGAGAAAACATGCTCGACAAGGGCATCAGCTACTGTGCCTGCCTCTTGGTTTGGCACCAGTATGACCTCGGGCCACTTTGTAAAATAGTCTTGTGCTACCAGAAGGTATCTATTTCCCTCTCAGTGATCGGTAGGTGTCCGAAAATGTCAACTGCCATCCTCTCGAATGGGGCCCCTACATTATACTTCTGGAGGTGACCGCATCCCTTAACTCTCGGACCCTTCCTCGCAGTACATGCATCACACAGACGGCACCACTTCTCAACATTTTGCCGACAATGCAGCCGATAGAATCTCATTCAGACTCTCTTATTTACACCGAAGTGACCACCTGCTGCTGTGTTGTTGAGTTCTCTTAGCACTTCTGGGATTCGGCACTCTGGTAGGACCAATTGTAAATTAATCTGTCTCCCATAGTTTTCCCAATTCCTGTAAATAACACCATTTTTTATAATAAGGGAATTTCACTGTGTCCAGTATGCCTTAACTGCCACAATTAAGCTAGATATCTCCTCCCATCTCGGTCGCCACCCGGTTTCCTTCCACTCCAATATTGGACTTAGCTGATAATTTCTTATGTCCTTTTCGTCCCATGTAGATGACAAATCACCAAATGCAGGACCTTGAATTCTTGTCCTTGCTTTTCGCGATACACCAACCTTCTCGTCCTGGTGTTCTCAATGAGGACAGAATGCTTCGCATGGTCTAGTGGAGATTACATCTGCATTATTGTTAAGGCGTCCAGACTTGTGTTGTATTTGAAAGTCATACTATTGCAGATGCTATATCCACCGGGCTATTTGACCTTCGGGGTTCTTGAAATTTAGCAGTCAGCATAATGAAGCATGATCAGTTCTTAGTATGAAGTGTCTGCTATAAATATATGTGCAATCTCCTTCACCGCTGCCAAAAACTCACTGCGTGTTACACAGTAGTTTCTCTCGGGCTTGTGTAGCACCTTACTGCAGTATTCCAATGGCCGCTCTTTTCCACACTGGTTCTCAGATAATACAGCCCCGATTTCAACATCACTAGCATTAGTATAAAGAATAAATTCACCCTCTCTACTTGGGAAGTCCAGTACTGTGGGAGATATCAGAATTTCCTTTACTCTATTGAAAACAATTTCGCACTCTGGGGTCTTACAAAATTTTCTTTTTGCCTCAGTCAATTCATGCAGAGGTATGGCGATAGTGGCGAACCCAGGTACAAATCGACGGTAGTAAGCGCATAAGCCCAGGAAACTTCGCATTTCAGTTTTATCCTTTGGTAGAGGCCAGTCTCTTATTGATCTGGTATTCTTAGGGTCTGTTTCAATCGCATGGGCCGATAAAACATGCCCCAAGAAATTTATTTTCTTTTGGAAAAGGTAGCATTTCTTGGGAACTAATTTCATATTGGCCACAGTCGCATTCTGAAAAGCAAAATCTGAGCATGCCAGGTGCTCTTCAAAAGTTCTTCCTATGACCACAATGTCATCTAGGTACACCTGACAAACCTCTAAGGCAGCTCTTTCTCCATTAGTCGTTCGAAGGTGGCAGGGGCAGTGCATAGCCCAAAGGGCATAACCTAGAATTGCCAGGTTCCTTTCCCTTGGACACAAAAGATAGTATTTTCCTTGTCTTCCGGGCCACCTCGCACTGTCAATACCAGCTCTTCATGTGTAGAGTAGAAAACCACTGTGAGCTGCTAGGCTATTCAGAGTGTCGTCTATCCTAGGGTGTGGGTAAGAATCTTTCTTGGTCACATTATTAAGTTGGCAGTAATTAACACAAAATCTTATATAGCCATCTTTCTTTTTGACAAGCACAATGGGGGAAGACCATGGACTGACTGATGGTTCTATCACATCTAAATCCCTCATCTCTTTTAGAATACCGTCAACGACCTCATATGAAACTAGCGGTAGTCACCTGGGTGGCTGCTTTATGGGTCTGGCATCCCCTGTGTCGATGTGGTGGCATGCAACATCAGTTCTGCCAAAGTAATTGGGCTCGCAGGAGAAAGCACCTATATTTCTCTGTAATAATTCTGAAATTGCCCTCTCCTGTCGCCAGTTGAGGTTTCCTTTTGTTCTTGTCAGCAGTTCCCCCAGAACATCTGGAAGAGGACATTCAATAGGTTGTGACAGTGAAGCTTCTGGGACATTTGGAAGAACCTGTGAGACCTGCTTGCAAAACCCTATTGTGGCCCCCTCTTCATCCTAACAGGCAAACTGTCCGATTTTTAAGATATCAATGTTCTGGCTACAATGACACCATCGGGTAAAATGCCCCCTTTCTGAGCTGGTTCGATTATGCCCAATCACCTGACAAATTTTCCCCAGCATCTTCCTGGAATAACAACTTCGCTAGAAGCAGGGAGCACAGTTGACTGATTACACTTTACTGGGCAGCTTATTAGCAAAGATAAATCTTGTCGCGTAGATACTACCAAATCGGTATTACCTACACGTAACACCCTCAGCCGAGTATCAATACAGCATCCCAGCTTACGTAATACATCAAGAACCAAAATACATTCGCCTCTATTTGTGCTATGTATATATAATGCTCTATTTTAAGGTTACCGAGCTAAAAGAGTACCCTTCTCTTTCCTTTGACTGGTGTGGTCTCGCCCATTACTGTAATTAAATAACAGTGGTCGATGCTCTTATTGGATAATCGCTGGAGGGAAGGTCCAAGATTGTCAGGTCTTGCCACTGTTATAGTCGTTCCTGTGTCAACGATCATCTAGCAAGAAACATCATCTAGGCTCACCTCCACCAATGTGGCATTGAAGTCTTGTTTTATTGAGCGCACTTGCGAAAGCAAGTACGCTCAATAAAACAAGACTTAGCAAAGCTAACCACACAGCTTCCACACCTCGGTGTCAGCGATAGCGTCGACGAAGAAGCTGACGACGATGACATCTCATGCCTCTTCCGAGCATCCCTCCAGAGACAGGTGCGACAGCCTCACGATGTCCTGCCACAGCTCCTGCAGTGGTTCCCCTGATCGTAGTATGCGGCTTCGCAATTGGGCATGGTGAGCGTGTCACAGGTACCGGTCGCCTAATCGCAGCTCCAAAGCCGACAGCAATGTGGAGTATTCTAGACAATGTCGTTCCAGCAGCGACTGCAGTATGCTCAACGCTGATCCCCTCAGTACAGCCTCCAGGTAGTACGCCCACTGCTCTTCAGTCCAGCCATTCAGGGTGGCAACGATTTCGAACTGGTGTTGGTATTCGCGCCAAGGTGTCTGTCCATCGTAGGAGGCGGGTTAATGGTGACAACTTTACCCACCCCTGAAGTGCAGAAATGCGGTGCCTCTCCTGCGATAGCTGCACTGGCGGCGACCTCTACCTTCTTCTCGCTGCCCGCACTCGTCTCGACGGAGACCAAACTCGGCTCCTCTTCCGCCCCTGCATGTGGTCTCCCCTGCTGCTGCAAGAACTACTGCCACTCCTTCTTGAGGGCTCTCACTTCCTGTTTCATTTCTTGCTCAACAATGTCGATCTTCTTGTCCACACAGTCTATTTTATTGCTAACCAACTCGCTTACACCTTCTATTTTTCTGTCTACGTTTTCGTTTACACTGTCTCTAACACTGTCAATTTTCTTATCTACAAGTTCACTAACACTATCTATTTTATTATTTACATTTTCATTTACACTACCAATCTGATTATTTACAGTGTCTATTTTGCTATTTATCTGGCCACTTAAACTCTCGAATAAAGAGCGGACTGCTTACATGTCTGCCAACAATTTCCTAGTTAGCATTCAAAAATTTCTAAATAATATCTTGGCTTATTGCTCAAATATTGTGATATTTACAAATACTAATTACAATTATTTTATTATTTTATTTTTATAAAATGTCTTCATCCCACTTCTGATACCGGTGTTACAATTTCTCTCTCTAGAAATTAATTGGACTATACAAAGTTCGTTAAAGGATGGAGGTCTTAATTAAATAAAATAATTTAATTACAATCTCCGCATTTTATTTACAATAACTACAGCAAAATTCTCGGCCGGCATGTTGGATTTTCCCTTTTTTCCCTAAATATTTCCCTTTTTCCCTCACAGTCGACTAAATTTCCCTACTGACAGCCAATGCACACATAAGGGTGCGGCCTGGCGCGCACCTGAGTGGTTGCCCCAGGCTGTACTCCGTTACCTGAATAATGCGCATTATGCGCAAGGAAGTTATTCCGAGTCCTAATTGGTAGCGCATCACTGTACCTCCTACGTCATTCTACTTCCGGTCAATCTACCGCATGTGATCCTGAACACAAATTCTCCGCGTGCTGTCGTCACGTTGGCGCAGAATACTGTGGGGAACGTCTCACAAGTTGGATTAAAAAGATAAAGGTACTTCAACAGTACCCTCAATTAGTGTAGGCGTGGTATTTATGTCGTTTTCAGTATGGTTAAGCAATGTAACGCAAGGCAAGGTTAAGGTGTGCGAATTTTGTTTACATTCTGTACAGTCGCCATCTTTAGTTTCAAAATACTCACTTGAGTATTTCGTCTCTTCGACTGTGCTCCAGAGAGTTTTAAATAAACAGTTTTCTACGAAACTGTTATGCGCACGTCCAATACGCTGATCTACGAAAAAAACAAGCACTGCAGATGAGGGCTGTTGAATGCTTGAGAAATTAATGCATTAGAAACACCATTTCACAGCACGCTATGGCTAAAAAATAATATCGTGAAATGACCAATATAAGTTTGTGTTACCTGTTATGTGTAAAATGACATTTGATTGGGAATCCATCAACTTGGCATTCCATTGGCTCACAACTAGCTAGTAATAAACTTTATTCAGTGTAGTAAACGTGTCAGATGTAATGTGAACCAATAATACTGCGGTTAGTGAGAAATTACCGATCAACAGAGAAGGCGTTCCTGTAATGTTGGATACAAGCGACACAATGCTGGATTATCTTGAATGCCAGAAGATGTAAAATGTTAACGATTGCAACACTGGAGTTCGTAAACTAATTGCAGGGCCACCTGTTTATCGCGATAAGTTATAAGCGTAAACTACTTACAGATGTACTTAAGAACCCAGCATTGTACCTTGCCAGACATCCGTCCAGCAACGTGATAAGGTCACCGCTGAAATTCGTACAGGCACACGCAACAAGACGGGACCACTGCACGCTAGTTCAGGTCCTTGCACTTAGTGGCAATGCCATACTTGATCCGCGTGACAGTTTCGCCCTTATCACTCTCACGCTTCTCGGCCTCAGACACCGGCAATAGCGTTTTGAAACATGGCGCATGGCGACTGTTCCGTTCTCCAGCGTAAAGGTTATCCACGGTAAAGTGAGCACTTTTGAAAACCCTGCTTAAGATCTACTCGTATACACGTTGTGTATCCTTCCGTCTTATGTAAAATCAACATCGAGATCAGCCTCATCACTTTAATTATGCGTCAGTCAAGCGAAACTCTGAAATTATTAGAAAAGTAAATATTGTACAAATCTGTTCATTTTTACACTTCGATACATAAAAAAAAATACATTAAGCGAGATAAACAAGTTAAGTTATCGCAAATGGTTACCTAACACTTTTTGTTCGACGTTAACCCATGGAACTAGTTACTCTCCATCCTTACCAACTTTACTGGACCAATGTCACTCAGGGCGCCCGTTAAAAGGTTATCTAAGGTTGATTTCAAAAGTTCTCACTTTATCGTGAACAGCCTTTAACTTTCGAGTGTGGTGAACTAAAAACGCTGTGTTTAATACTTACATGGCAATATATATTTTAAAAAGTGGTCGCAGTATAAAAAATGTATGATAGGAAAAAAGTTGCTAAGACCTCAAAAGTGCTCACTTTATACCGTGAACAGCGATCGACGTGTTTGCAGCAGGCCGCATCTGTGTAGGGAACGAAACACCGCCCCAGAAGACTTGCTCAGCACTTCCTACAGTATCGTGGAGTACGTACACTGTATTCCTCCCCTCAGACTTCTCGACACACCTTATACAGTCCTCCCTCGGCGTGGATTAGTCATGAAACTAATTCAGATACTTACGCCACCTTCGCCAAAGGTCACCTTGTATAAGCTATTCAAGGCAAAGTGAGCACTTTTAAAATCCCTCTCATTTGGAATAATGTGCCGTGTCCGAAATGGCGAATTTGGGGAATTTGGGTTTAGGAATTTAAGCTGTGTCCGAAATGGTAAATTTGGCGAATTATGTTTTAGGAATTTAGGGCGGATGGTTTCGAACGGCTTGTAACAGCGCTAAGCGTGACAAAGTTGGAAACTACAGGCTTGTGGAATTTCGACGTTATTTTGTTTGTCACACTGTCAATGAGTAACTTATTCCCAAGCTTTTTCACGTCTTGTAAATAACTGATCGCATTTCTTATCAATCTTCTCGATATTTCTTCGCTCCTTGCAATTAACATTCCGTTTCAAATAACCGATCGCCTTGTTCTTTTTTAGCAATTTTCATACAACATACGAACTTTTATTTTAAAATGACTTCACGTAGATTCCCCCTGATTTTCCATTTTCCACGTCCATGTATTGTGCAACGTTTCAAGAACAGTAAATACCGGCGTTTCCACCACAATGCGGGAAATAAAACGCAAATAAACAACAGCAGACGATTTTACGGACCTATTTGGGGATTTAGTATACTACTTCACCTCAGTAAATTTCAACCCTAAACCCCCACATACTTAAGGCCTAAACTTGGTCACGTGGTCGATTTACTAACCTAAATAATTTTCTCGTAGCTGTTTCGGACACGGCTATAGTCAATAAATGTATTTTCTTTTAGCTTTAGACGTTCACTTCCGCGCGCTGTGGAATATACACAATGTGGTTAAAGTATTAAGTAACTAGGGCCTAGAAAGAACTCACTTTACCATGAACAGACTGGATCAGTATTTAATGAGTTCCTCTCACCTCCACTCCATCGCCTAAGGTGGATCACAGACACCGCAGAAAACGTTCCAGAGATCCTAAATGACACCTCGCAGTCACTTTAGAAGTACCGCTGTCTCCGCGCTTCCAAACCATTTCGCTCTCTCCGCACCGCCAATAGTCGCAGTAACTGACCGAAACACCAGGGGAAAAACACACACGGCCGTGCAGTAAGAAACGTTCGGAGAAATTTGCCCTCTGCCGGGTTATACGCTGTATTTGTACCTGCTTCAGCCCTTTTATTTTAGATTACTCCACACTTACGCACGTCCAGAAATGCAGTGGCGTGTGGTGAACTGTTTGCAAGGTAAGCTGGGGTTAGCTTAGTGCTGTACTCGGTTGCTTGTTAGTTTACATTTCCACCACTGAAACGTAACTCGGCAGCTGACGCCACATGACGCGTGTAATAGGTAGGGCCCCGAGTATTTCGCGAATTCATTCTGCTTCAAACACTTGTTATTTTCTCCTGCCATTGTGATTGCTTATACACATCCCTTTTAACTGTGAGCCAGCAACAAGCAGGAAGCAGTAGTGCGAGTGAGTGTTGAACAGTGCTGTACAAAGGCCTAACTTGTCCGCAACAACCAATAAGCAAACAGTAGTGTCTCGAGTGTGTAGAGGACTGTGCAGTATAGCTTACTGCCGCATCAATCCGCGAAATACTCGAGGCTCTAGTGATGGGTCCCTCGCTGCTCGCTTGTGAGTGGTCGTAATGCATTCAGTTTCCCCTAGGTTGCACGGTGGTTACTGGCTCTTTCTGCGTGCACCGGGAATGTACAGAAGTGAGCAAGCACCAGCTTACCTTGCAACAGTTCACCACATGCCACTGCGGAGATGACATATAATTGAGTATTGAGACTTGAGACGTTTTTCAAAAAGCAGGATTCAACAGTCGCACGTTCGTAGCGCTTCTAATATGACATGAATACAGCCCCGTGTGAAAACCACGTTTCAGGCGCTTGATTTTTAAAACTATCAGGATAAATACGGTAACGGCTTGACCCGTCACTTTCACTTCTGGCAGCGACTATCGGAATGTGAAAGTGCGTATTTTCTGAGACGCTCGTAGCGATTGTCCGATAGAAATGTAAACGATTTCAGAAAAAAAAAAAAAAAACTCGATGTTACATGTTAAGAGGACTATGTAGCTGCGCGTCCAAGGTCAAGAAGCGAGGGAGCGATACGGGCGACACTAACACGCACGCATAGTGCCATATCGCTCCTACGCGCAAGGCGTGCAGTGTTTCCGTCCTAACGCTTTACTGTGTAAACTAGATGTGTAACTGTGGAGTTTTATCACACGCGATGAAAGTACTCAGATCAAACTACCTGTATAGAATCGTACTTTTCTCTTGCCGATTAAATAAACTTCATAGGCATGCTTTAAAAATGCGATATTTGACCACTTTTACGATTTTTTTCTCCATTAATACACTTAATATGAAAAAATTTAAAAGATAACGACATAGACAATAATTTTTTTTATCCTGTCTGGCAAAAATTCGTATTTCCAGAACATTTATTTATCGAGACACACGTTCACGTGCAATTAACGATTTCACAGAAAACGTTCGAGTACATAGGATCCTTAACATAATTGTTTTATGTTTGTCGTCACCGTTGGCAAAGACAGTCATGTTGAGAAATAGTTATATATTGTGCGGGTGTTTTACTTATTACTAACTAATGTATAAAAGTTAGCGAAATATTGGATTATGTTAAGAGCAAAATATCAGGCGGGGTCTATTTTGGACTGAACTCAAGTTTGGAATGAACATGGATTACAGTATATGAAAAATTTATAACGAGTATGGAAGTTGGTTGGAAGAAAATAAAGACCTACGTTTTGGTAATGACCGTAACAATAAAACAAACGAGTAACGGAAGACTAATTATATTAAGTTACGTGTTACACCGTGAGCTCCAGCCGCACTCGCCAGCAAAATGGTGTCACTTGCTAGCAACATGTCTGAGTGCCGTTCATCAATATGCACCTGGTTGGTAATTTCCTCGCCCGCCGGCAGTTGACATACAGTGTCTGATTCTAAAGCAATTCTCTTGGGGGGACGTAGATTTATGTGTTCATTTGTTTTCGATGTTTAGAAATTATTCGTTGTTAACAATGATTTAGCATGGCGACCGGTTTTCGTATGTTTTGAGCTCAGTCTATTTGGGGGCATCTCTAATTGTCATACGGTTTTCAGTGTAATTCTATTACAATTTAAAAATATATTTGACATATTTCAATGTAAATATTTCTTCAGGACAATGAACTAACTGTAAAAACCCTTTTAAAAAAGCTAAAAATAATTTTATTAATAGTTACATAATCTGTAGAACTTGTAAGACGTGGTCGAATAGCCGTAGTATACTTTACTACAAATTAATATTGTTGTATAAATTTATATTTAGTATATAAAAGCTTGCCGCTATTAGTTAAGACCCTTACGTAAGTTATGTGCTTACTGCGCTTACACAAATGGGGTATAGTATCGCAAGCGATACCGATGACGGACCGGTCTGTGAAAATATAAATAGTCTACCTATATAAAAATAATATAATAAACAGGTGAGACTAAAAATACTAAAAAAGTACAGTTAAACACTAGTGGCCCCTTCCACACTTCGGCCTGCAACCTGATGAACAGTGATGAACTGCAGGCTGCCGCGACGATTGCTAGTGACTCAGTGAGCACTGAACAGATACCTACCATACATACAAACAAGGTAACTTAAATAAAAGATTGCAATTATGAAAATCGACATTTTGTTTCCCATTTATAAATTTGTTTACCGAAACACAAATTTGGTGGTTGAAAAATATCAAATTCAGCAAAAATTACTGTCAAGTAAGTAGCCCTATGTTTACGATATTTATTCTTCTGTAAAACAGTGTTTAAAACTATAACAACAATTCTGCACATTTTCTGAATCGATTGTTGTACTAAAACTCTATAGTCGTCGCTCAAAATTCTGAGGAAACAGAACCCATGTGAAGCTAGTTTGTGATATTCTACATCGCCATCACAATGCTTCTGTATGGCTAGATGTGACTCCAGTCACCTTGCCGACTGGACCGAATAATCTCACTCCAGTCGTGTTTCAGTCAGACCCGGGTGTGTTAAGGGTAAATTTTCGAATGGGATTCTTCAGCCCACACCGAGTGAAATTAGGATTGAAATTTTACTCTCAGTGGAATATTTGACTTGGACAGTAAAGCGACAAGATTTCGTGTACTATCACAGCGTTATGTAAATATTTATAGGAATTAATATTTTTTGCAGATCTATACTACTTAGGCAATCTTTCTCTGCCTATGAATTAATTTTAATAAGAGAATAATGATAAGTGCATATTTCGAACATGCGTATCCTTACAGTATTACGTGTACGTATTTCGAACATGCGTATCCTTTCAGTATTATGTGTGCGTATTTCGAACATGCTTATCCTTAAAGTAGAAATATGATAAACAAATAACCCAAGATAAAATTATATGACCAAGGCAACTTCCGCAGAATGATATTGCGGTGGCTTGCCACTACCTTCCGCGGGGTGAATGAAATGAAGCGAGATGAGGATAGAGCAGCGCCGAAATGCAAGGGTGGGGGGAAACGGAAGATCCACAAGAAAATTCGCCGACCAGCGGCATCGTCTGGCACGATTCCCACTTGCGAAAATCAGGGAGTGACCCGGCCAGGGATTGAATCCGATTCGCCTTGGTGGAAGGAGAGCAGGCTAACCGTTCAGCCACCGCGGTCCCCTCTGTATAATACCATGACCGAATGGCAATTGCAACTGAACTACTATAGGTGCTGAAGTTTAGGAAAACTGTACACAGTATGGGATTGTAACTCAGTGGTAAAGTAAAGCTTCACTTAAATGAAACCGCGTAAGCACGTTAATTAAATAAATAACTGAAAACTCCTTTTATATCGTAACATATTTTATGTTTTTTGAAAACGTGTTGCATCAAGTACTACATATTTATACGATGTATGCATATGAAGTCAAGCGAATGACGTGAGTTTGTCATTTCAACACAGAAGGGAACATGAGTGATATTCTGCTTTATTTGTTCTTCCCCAGTTTACTCATTTTATCAGTTGTGCAAAACTAATCACCACATTTAGTGCAACCCGAGTGGTGGAAATTATTTCGATATTAGCTTGTACTAACTTCATGCCACCATAAGAGCTGACTGACGAGTGTGTTACATGAAATATTAACATAATGGGTGTGTTTTATGTGATCGTTTATAATTTTATATATGTATATGATTGTAACACTCACCGGCGAAACGAAAAAAAATAATATTTGCATGTCAGTAGTGTATATTAGCCGGTTTTGGTGCAGATCCACGGATCGGAGTTCGGAGTTGTCTGCCATGACGTCACAGGTACGGGTGGCGGCCATGTTGATCGGTGCAGTCCGCCATATTGGTAGGTGTCACAGCCAGGGTTCCATGCCAAGTTGGATGTTCGTCCCCCCATCATCCCTAGAAATTAGTTTAACAAAAATATATTTTAATAAAAATATTTTAATTGAAAACATTCCAATAAAAAATTACGAAGTATTGGCCAGCCACCTTGAGTTTTTTAAATAATTATATCGGTTTAGAGTAACGCTGCACATCATAATTCCATTAAATTAAATAAATTTATTTTAATAAACATTAAATATATTGGCCTGCCACTTGGGTACACAGAGCATGGAGGGACGTATTGACCCCTCCCCCCACCTCCTACCACACAAAAACCCATAAAAAATAATTATTTTAATTGCGCTGCATACACAAAGTGCGTGCCTGTCAGCATTGCAGTCAGCTCTTTAAGTTACGCTGTCATAGCGACATCGCGCGTGCTTATCAGCGACACAGTGTCTCACATCACACTGATATAGCGATGCGCATTGGCACTCTGTGACCAGAATCGCACGCGTGTGCGTGGAGAAAAAAAAGGGGGCTGTGCAGGCAAAGGGACACCAATTGCACGTGCGTCTCTCGATCGGGCTAGCGGTGGGACCTTCCCATCACACCCCACACCAAGCCACGCTTCCTTGACTCCCTCACCACACCTATTCTTCCTCACCAAGTGCGGACTTCCACTCAAGGCTCTCACACTCCCCTCCTTCAAAGTAATGAAAATAGCTGCCGGTCTTGCCCATAAATATGTTAATAAAATAGGAACCGCATTTTGCCCATTCCCCAAACTCGCTATTGGTCGCCCTTCCCTCCCCATCACCCCCACACATCCATCGACCAATAAAATAACCGCATCTATACGCCGAACTATTTCGCTATGTATCACTCCGCTACCAGTTCGTATTATTCACCTATAATCCATGCACGACTGGAACAGACTTATGATAATCAACCTTTAAAAAATACAGCCTAGCCATTAGCTGCATGCATAGCTAGAAAAAATAGTGGTGGGTGCGGATAATGTACCCGCACCCGCCACTATTTTTACTAGCTATGAATGGAGCTAATGGCTAGGGTATTTTTTCAAAGGTTGATTTTCATAAGTCTGTTCCAGTCGTAAATTGACTTTATGTATCATTTCGCCAACAGATTGTATAATGCAGTTGATTGGCTCTCCTAGGCCCTCTTAGAACAAAACATCCTATAAAACTACCACATGCATGAAACAAAATATTCCGGAGTAAGGAGGATGACGTTGGAGGTAAATGGGCCATCATGAAATACGATTTTAACTCATGAAAGCTCTGTTGAAGACTTCGTCTCTCAAGACCTCGATGTTAAGAGCCGTCAAAATCTATTCACACACTCACTCACTCCGTTGAAGACTGATCTCTATCGAGCCAAATCATTGACGTGGGAGGAGGGGAGGGAAGGCCGAACATTATCTAATACCAAGCGTCCGCGGTTTGCCATCTTTCTGCGCCCTGTTATCGCATCATTAGAAGCATTCTGCGATCCGTAGTTATATCCACAGCATCCCCTTCTACAGTACAGAGAGTAAGTACTCACTTTCCTCTAATTATAGTGAAATAACGCAAGCAGACAGACAGTCAGCCGCTGCTGCTGCAGTCCATGTAGCCCGGCCACGGAAGCCGTGTGTGCGGTATTATCACGAAGGCAGGTGGAGGCATACAAGTGTAGTGCACTGGCTATGCCTACGTGAGTGAAGATATTTGGGCGGCTCTTAACAGCAAGGTCTTGAGAGCCGATGAGGGTGATTGAAGTGAATATGGAGCTGCGCCGGAATGAAGGGGCGAGGGAAACGGGAGATCCCCGAGAAAACCCGCCGACCAACGGCATCGTCGGGCACGATTCCCACTTGCGAAAATCCGGTGACCCGGCCGGAGATTGAGCCCGGTTCGCCTTGGTGGGAGGCGAGCTTGCTAATCGCTCAGCCACCGTGGCCCCCTATGGCTAGGTGAAAGGTGGATGTTAGCATGGGGCACAGTGCTGAGTGCGTGTAATGATAACAGCTGATGTGCGGCCTTGGACGCTGTGCATCACTTACGTATTAAAATATCGTGCATTAAAAAAAACTATTGACATTTAGTTTATTCACATGCACGCGCATGCCGAAGGAAAAAGAAGTCATCTACTAATGAGTAATTGGAATTTAACTTTCTCTTTAAATTAAAATTTGCCAACGATAATATGTAATAAATGTTACAATATAAATCTGCAATTTGAAGTAATAAATCCCGTTTATAGCTAAAACGTCACAATGGAACTGTATTTGTGATATACTGCCAACCGTCCATAAGGGCCATATCAAAAATGTCACAAATATCAAAGTGTACCTGACATAAAACACAGCTTAAGAATAAATCCGCTGTTTACAATCGACATAATCTAAATTGTGTTCCTAGCTGCGTCGTGAAAATTAAGTGGATTTGGATATGTATTTTAACATGCCGAACGTGTTTCGTTTGTATCTGTGGCTGCTATCATAGAGTAATGCAGCTGTTTTGAAAACTTCAATCTCATAGATCGGAGAGGCGATGGCAGGAAATAGGGGGGGAAAAAAAAAACTCCATAAGGTTGGAAAATAATTTGCATGACATTCCGATTGACTGGTGTAAAAAATATACTACTAGAAAGTGTAAGACACATTATGTAAAGACGCGAGCTACCATTCCGCTACAAGTATTGAATTCCATGCTATAATGCCATGTCGGTTGTAGACAGTCCTTAACGTAGTTCGTATGAGCAGTCCTTAAATGAACAGTCGTGCGGGGCACCTCAGGCATTCACTTGCTGCGGCTACACTGACGTGACACTGCTATAGACTGTTCACGGTAAAGTGATCGCTTTTTAAGGCCTTCTCGAAAGGCATTAACCACTTACATATATATAATATTGCAGCCTCAGACATTAAATTTTGAGGGCGGTGAAATGTATACACTGTGTTTATTGGTCACATTGCAATGCTTATATTAAAAAGCATCAGGAAGATGGGAATTGGATGAAAGGAAAAATTTAGAAGGGCCTTAAAAAGTGCTCACTTCACCGTGAGCAGCCTATATCTGGCAAGCGTGGCCCGAGGTGGCGAGGAAAATAACAGGGTGATCGAACGGTTGTGAGTTGGGGGTAGTGCTCAAGGTTTACCTTGCCACCTGAAGACGTGGGCAGCCCAAGGTTTCGCAGCCGCGTGCCGTCTGAGCCTGCCGGTGAAAATTATGTTTTTTACAGGCAAAATAAGTGTTCCCATACGGAAAGAGTATCTACAAAACAAATTCAATTTAACTTATGCAGGAAATTGAAGGTTATAATACACACACATTCGTGCTTACACACTGCACGATTACATATATATGTCAAAGCTCGCGGCTCTGTACACACAGCGATGCGGGTTTGACATTCTAGATGCATGTGTGCACTCACAAACATGTGTGCACGCATGCGCTCACCCACACGTACACATATTTCAAGGCTCGTGGCTCCGTATGCACAGTGACGCAGGTTCGAAATTGTAGACACACGTGTGTGCACTAAACTTCGTTTTAAGATAGACACACATTATTCGCCGACCATTTGATCGCAGTTGGGTAGCTAGATGCAAAAAAAAACCACGACTACATCCAACATGTATAATATTATTATAATTTCTCCTCTCTCAGCCAAATCGTGTATTTGTGAGCAGGCACTTACGTATCACGCAGTATCAGTGACATATTTTATTTCCTCAGGCACAAAAACACTTATAGGCCTATGTTATTTTATATTCTACGGGTTACTATCAAACCCACCCAAAAATGCAATCCTTATGTTAACTATTAATATGAGGGATCGCTGAGATGTAGTTATCTGCCAATAGTTTCGCAATAATGAAATACTCGAACAGGAAGAGTAATTGCGTTTACGATTAAATACTATGGTACTTATTTCATTTCCGCAGGTTTATCCCGCAACACGAGCCCCAAATAAATTAAAAGATTGGTTAATAAAAATAAATGTAGTAATTTTAAAACCATAAGTTTCGAAGTGTGTGTAAAAATATTTCCACCACATGTACTCGTAATGATTCCATTAAACATTAGTAACGCATGGTGCGAGTTCGATATGGGAGATATGCGTAATAATAATTTTAGTCGTTTAAGTCCCGAGCAGAACAAAGTATTGTATCATCTGTGCGCAGAATACCGTAAAAATAATTATAGGATATGCACTGCTCTCAAAAAAATGTTTCAGGTATACAGTACGGTAGTAGGAAAAAGTTTCTTTGTTGGATAATACTCGACAATGAGAGAAAAAACACAACTATAGCGCGTATGCTAACAAGAAACTGTATGTAGCTTACACGATCTCCATATTACTCGAACAGGTTACCATAAAAATAATATTCTGTGAAAACTGAGTACATAATTTGAATAATAGTGTATTAATTGCTATTTTCCTATGGTGAACAGACATGGTGATAGTCGCCGTACCAAGTGCGTCATTTTATTTTAAATAACTCGTATCGTTGCCAGCTCCACACCCCCCCCCCCCGGTTAACCGTCAATTACATTCCAAGCAGTGATCCATCGTGGATTCTTGTCTGTGCTTAAACGGTTTTCTCGGGTGTATTCATTTCTTTAACTAATTATTTCAAGTGCGTTAATTTCTTCACTTCTATGCTTCACCCACAACAATTATTTTTATTATGCTAAATATTATGTTTATTTACTGAATAAATATTATGCGTTTTTCTAAGTTATTCAGTTTTGTTTTTGTTTGTGTTCAGCGAGTTGTCTCGGGTGTCTTCCACATCATTTCATTAACAAATTTCACGTTCAAAGTTTAAGTACAAATAAAATTCAAATAATATAAAAGTAAACATAAAGTTTGGGTGGAATAAGGGCTGGAAAATCCGGCCTAACTTAAGGTTCCATTACATCATTTAATTTTTCATCTGATCCTATAATAGCAAAAATCAGAACTAAGCGAATAGCACTGTAATTTTTTTAGGCATTAATTACCGTTACTGAAAGCATTTCGTGTTCCAGCGGGTTCGTTCTCGGCTACAACAGCAAAGCTTTCAGCGGATACTGTAGGTGCAATTTAATTTTCGGCGCTGGACGCTAGCAGTCAACTGTGCTAGGGACACACTGCTAGTGATATACGAAGTAATGCCTTCTGGAACGATACTGCCAACAACCACTGAACGGCAAAGTTAATTAAAACAAATAAATACTTTTTATCCTCAAATATAACATCGTATAAATAAATTAAATTTAGAAAATTAAATTAAGACGTCATACTATTTTCATTTGTAATAACAAAATACACTGTAAGTAAACATTTTTGTGAAGTAACTTGTAAATTTAATCATTATCAGAGGCTTTCATGGCCGGAGGCATAATCGTATCGGCTTCTGGGACGTGGGCTTAAGCCAGAAGCTGAGATATTCTCAATATTCACTATGGGGAGAATCATCATAAATTACGCTGCATGAAAATTGATAGCATTAAAGTAAAAAAATTAATAAATTGTAATTGTCATCGAACTTCCTTAAATGCAGCCGGATTAAGAGCAGGCATATATTTGAATTTTTTCCTGCTCCAGCACGAAAGCAACAGCTGAAGTGTCTTTTTTTATAGCTTAGTATGTTTATACCTTTTTGGATCATGCTTAAAATTTTTATTCCAAGCATTTTTTCTATCTGGGACTGAACCAGAACTCCTAACCAGACATCTACTTGACAATTCGGACACTTTAATGACTTTCGAAAATGATAGGCTTAGCATTACACAAAAATCAATTAAAATGTGAAAGACCAACTGTAGACGTTACGGCCTGCTGCCTTATGCATGAGTGATTATTGTTATTATTATTAAAATATCCCTTAATGTACTGGCTTGATTTTCACAAAACCACAATATCAACTAGGCAAGAATAAATACCTGTTAGTTGTTCTCAGCGACTACTTCGTTATGTGAACATGTCGAATTTAAGATTGGAGTAATCTGTCGTTTATTAAACGGACATCAAAATTAACTCCAGGAAAAATAATTTAAATAAGTTATAGCTATACACATTATCAACAGTAGTTGTTATATTGTTATACACATTCTCAACAGTAGTTGTTATATTGTTATTTATAAAGCTGCAGCGAGTCAGTGAAACAGCAACTTATAGTCATGTGTGTAACATACGATTCCATAGCTGTACTTCAAAGATTGTATTTCCATGCTAATTATACCACAAACGTGTAATTTTACCACACAGGTGCTGCCGCATCGGAGAAAACCTTCAACAGGAAGAGCCCCGGTATGTTTAATGACAACTGTACCGCAGATAAATATCAGACCGTTAAGGAATAATTGTAAGGAAGTGGTTGGAGAAACCATTTATAATGTTCAACAACTTTCAACTTTCTCGGTCTTCTGTCTTCTTGGCAAGAGAGTGCGAAGACGGGATCGTTAGCAGTACGGCAATCCCAGAAATCTGTAAGAATTCTTCAGTCGTTAAGACGAATGGAAAATAATTTTTTTTTTATCGTCGAAAGAAATGTGTTGTTCCCTCTTGGCATTTGCTGTCGGCTTAGCTTCCCGGTACGTATCGAATCGTACAACAGTAACGTTCAGACGATCGTACACGACATATGATTTTTGCAGTCGAGTATTTATCGCTGCGTACACTCTAAGTACGTCGTCCCAACATTACGTCCTCTCGATTTGACATTCTTAGTAATTGTGCCAAACCCGGGCCCAAAACTTTTTCCGGAAATGTGAAATATACCAAATGAAACAAATTTCAGTAACGAATGGATTAAATGCCAGTTTCGACATTCTTAAACCAAGAACATTCATTAAATACTAATAGGAAAGTTTTCAAAAATTTACATTTTGGTTAACTGATAACTTAATTTCTTGAGTTTTTAATGGCCCTAGTTGGGTACTTCATAATACTTTTGCAAATTTTGTCAACTATATAGTAAAGGGATATATAGTCCTATTTTTCAACTTTCTACTTGCCCTGTCAGTATCCCTTCGTCATTCATTTCTGATAATCTGGTCCACGAACGAGTGCACTTTTTAAAACAGTTCTAGATGAAGTCCTGTGTGTAGAGTTGTTTCCATGGCAACATTTTGTGTGTTGATATAGCTGGCAGGTTAACAGTCTGCTGAGTGTGTTTTCATAAACATTATCTGTGGCGCACGCACACACTGTGAATGCAATGCAAACAGTTATAAACATCACAGAACTGTCAAAAATTCCACTCTTTCGTGGAACAGAGCATATTGTAACGAGACGCTTTAGAGGCCACACGAAAGCCACCGGGGTGCTGTGTTTGGGAGACACGAAATAAACAGGAAGCCGTCATAAGGTAAACTAGGCCTGCAGGAGCTTGTATAAGGGTGTAGTCGTAGCATAGCAATTCATTAACCTGATTTCTTATAACGTAACGTATTGAGTTGATTGTAAAGGCAACGTAATTTGTATATGTTATAAGTGACGATTGTTAGAGAGCCTTTGATATTGCACGGTTAGTATATTTCTGAGTTTACGCCCCAGTCACTAACGTAAACCTTTGGAGTATGTTGTACCCCCTCTGGTTAGGTAACAAAGGTTGCTCGGAAATTCCCCTTACAAACTTCTAGTACTTGTAGAGGGGACTAAGTAGACAAAATTTTGAATAGGAACCCATGCCCTGAAACGTACCGTTATCATGCTACAACCATTTCAAATTAGGTGTTTCACGCGTCCACTTCTGAGTGCGTAATTTAATTAACAATCTAATTCATTAAGTGACAATGCCAAGGGAACAATAAAGAAACGTATTCATTTATCACAAAAACACGTTTGTCTACACTTAAACGCAGCAATCGGTTTCTGTCTTCTGCAAAAAAAAAAGTGTAGTATACAGTACTGATCCACTACAACAGCGGCTCGATATGGCGACCACCAACGTCGTTGCACACATTGTACCTACGAATCATGTTCCGGTACACTAGCTCCATCACACCTGGTGTCCCGTCAGTCTGTTGTGCAGCGACTATAACTCGTGCCAGCAGATCGTCAGATGCCAGGAGTCTCGTACACCATACTCTTCATACAACCCCACAATAAATAGTCCAATGGAGTTAAATCCGGCCTTTCCTTCAGTGGAATTGGACGAGTGATACACCTGATTTGAAATGTTTGTAGCACGTTAACGGTATGTGTCCGGACACGGGTTCCAATTCAAAAGATCTACTCAGTCCCCTCTACACGTCCTAGAAGTTTTTATGGGGAATTATTTCCGAGCACCCCGTATGTATAGATCTTCGCAGACTTTTGTCATGGCTACAGACAGGTAAATTGCCAGGTTCAACTATCTGTTGATTAGAATCCAGAGTTAAGTTGCACGCGTTTTTCCGTCTCGGATTCAAGTGAACAACAGCGAGTTTCACCACAATTGAATCAGCACGGGATTCGGCGCAGCTTTCACACAAAAAAAAAACTAACACAGTAACTGGCTGTGGAGTGCGTACACACAGTAACTGGCTGTGAACCAATTTTACTTGAACCGTTCTTTCACATCTGAAAAGTTTTGAGCTAAACTTTCTCAAAAGGAAATGATTCCAATCTTTGTTTCTGTCCCACCAGCATGTACAAAGTCAGTTGGTACCTCTCTTTGCTTCGCTAGTCCGCTCATGACGGACTTCTCTGCGGTGGCTCAAAAATATAACTTGTAATTAAAAAAACGCGTGCACCAATGCCGTAATTGGGATTTGAACCCGCAATCCCTCGTTTCTACCAGCTGCGATACTAATTCAGCTCCCTAGCGTTCCTCATATCGTAATTAACTAATATGAACCGATGAATAAATAATTTCAATCAGCAGAATTCTATCTGCTGAAAATTTTATTTCTTTAGCAGATATTGACTGATAAATCACTGAACTGCATTGATCAGTACCCTGGGACCGAGCGAGGTGGCGCAGTGGTAACTCACTGGACTCGCATTTGGGGAGGACCTGGGTTCGATTTCCGGTCCCGCCATCCTGATTGTGGTTTTCCATGGTTTTCCGAAGTCGCTCCAGGCGAATGCTGGGATAGGTCCGTAACACAGGCCATGGCCGATTCCTTGCCACTCCCTCCCCAATCCCTCTTCCCTGTGCATCTTGCACCGTCTCTAATGACGTCGCTGTCGACGAAACGTTAAGCCCAACTACCTACCTACCAGTACCGGGGGGTTTATAGAATTATTTATAGTGTGTGTGTGTATATATATATATATATATATAATATATATACACACACCATCTACCAAAAAGTAATTGGGCACCTGTCCACTATGTTTGCTCGGTGGTTGTCACCCCGTTAGAATCTCGTAGGGTCACATCCTGTGGCTATAACAGCAGCCACCCTGTCTAGCATGCTCTCTACGAGTGTTTGCAGGACATCCACGGGGATTCGTTGCCATTCCTCTTGCAACCATTCCATGAGTTGAGCAATGGATTTTGGCCGTGTCTGACGAGCCCTCAGCCGACGATCCAATTCGTCCCAAAGATGTTCTATAGGGTTGAGGCCGGTGCTCTTGGCGGGCCAGTCCAATCGGCGAACATTGTTGTCGGCGTACCACTGCATGGTAGCCCTTGAAAAATGGCACCTGGCATTGTCATCCTGGAAGTAACATGGGTCCATTCCGTAAAAACACCTCAATGTTGCGAGCATTTCATTATCCAGAATGTTACAATAGGCCTTTGTGTGCATGCTACCACGGACAAACACCAGCGGTCTACACCGAAGGCTGTGAAACACAAGTCAACTGACGTACTGAATTACCTATCTTCACGGGTGCCCAATTACTTTTTGATAGCGTGTATATATATACACACACACACACAAACACATAGAGATAAAATATATAAAATGAGTCACTAAAATAGCCAGCACGATATCCGTAATTCCAGTGCAGAATGGGTGCCCAGTTACTTTTCGGTAGATAGCGTGTGTATGTATATATACACAAACACATAGAGATAAAATATATAAAATGAGTCACTAAAAAAGCCAGCACGATATCCGTAATTCCAGTGTAGAACGTTTATCTTGTTCGCTCACTGTTTTGGAGTAATGATCACCGTTTCATAGCGGACAATGACTGGAAGTGCGTTATTAGCTCGTGTGTGCTATAAACCTTCGGGGGGGTCAACAGTGCCGCCCCTTGCGCCCCGGCCCTTGTTGCGTGCTGGGAGTGCTTTTAACTTCCTTATCGCTGCTCCATATGCTATTATCGATTACAGTACAGTAAAGTAGTACAACTGCCCAGGCAAGGCCAGTTTCGTTATGCGGTAGAAGTCTTAATTAAATACAAGGGATAAAGTCAGAAAACTTATCTATTTACAATATTACGAACATTTCTGTACAGCTATAGTCGCCCCAAAAAATATTGGCAGGTGTTTCTGAAAATGCAAGGGCACGGGTTTTTTGGCCACCTCGAATCTACGCGGTTTTATTATCTCCAAATGGGAACATCTCTCGTACTGGAAAATAGTGCCTTTTTTGAAAGCCCGAGTGTGTTAAAAAGAATTGGGCGGCTCAACGTCGAGGTCTTGAGATCCGATGAGGGTGATTGAGGTGAGTATGGAGCGGCGCCGGAATTAAGGGGCGGGGGAACGGGTGATCCCGAGAAAACCCGCCGACCAGCCGCATCGTCCAGTACGATGCCCACATGCGAAAATCCGGGAGTGACCCGGCCGGGGATTGAACCCAGTTCGCCCTGGTGGGAGGCGAGCAGGCTAATCGCGCAGCCACCAAAAGGATAGTGTTTCTCACGCATGCGAAGATTATTTAGCTGTGTCTCAGGTCAATTTCATAATATCGCTCGGAAATTAAAGAAAGGCTTTGCGCCCTTTGAAGAGAGTAACTCTTCTACAAGAGAGCAAGTAGGAGTAAATTGATATAAGCAGAGAGAGAGAGAGAGAGTATGTTTTTACATGTTTTTTGAGTCCACGAATCTTAACTTACCCGCAAATTTCAGGGAACCAAACATTTTACAAATATTTATTTTGTCGCAACGTCGCGTCGTCCGGGCAGAGATTGGCAAAATGTTTTTTTTTCTTTGAAAGCGATGTTGGGATAAGCGGCCAAGACACTCCTAAAACAATGATACGTGAAACAGTGAAAACCTGTCCTTTCTCTCAGCAAGAACCGCACTAGCCAGCCGCGTTTTGGCGTGTGAATTGTTAAGGTAACATTAAATATAAATGAAACAACTGAATATTCAAAATATTCTGACTGGCAAGTTTAAAAATAGTTGGCAACGAATTGTGAAAGTAGTTACATATCGTAACGTCGTATATGTTTCTTTTTATTGTTTCGTACACGTTTGAATAAGGACCGCGCCAACAGTAAGATATCTATATTTGTGGACGTTGTAGATGGCGCAAGGATACATTATGACAAAAACTATAAACTAAGCAGACTTCCATAAGTGTCCCGTTTACTGCAGAGTTAAACTTATAGTCATCGTTCCACACGTGGTAAGCTACAATAGTAGCTACTTCAGTGAAGTATCATTCTTTTTGGTGTGACAAAGACCAATTTATGAAAAAGGCACGTGATACAATAACGAAAATTTAATACAACTTTTACTCTACAAAGGATTTGCCTTACTTATTTTTGCACCTCATTTCTGTACTTTGGTGTCATTGCTAAAGGTCTAAAGCTATTTACAAAGCGAATTGGTTGCTGTATCTTTCACAAGCACCGGTGGGTCATGTTTTGCTTGGAGACGGCAGGCACATACAAACCCCGTAATTAATTCTTCGTGGTTTCTCAAAAAAAAAAAAAAAAAAAAAAAAAGTTTCTTGAGGCTTTGGAAGCTGCCTCGAACTGCGTTGCAACGCTGACGTAAGTGTAAAATTTCATTAGTTTGTCATATGAATATGAGTTTAATTAAGACTGGAGGTATTGCCGTACTGCGATTTCACCATACATGGAATTATCGAATGATTTTAATCTGGCCGTAGTGAGTGCTTGAGTTTGAAGTGTAGAAAATTAAACAAGAACAGGCCTGTTAAGTTAAGTATGATATTGTAACGATTTTTTCCTTAGGTGGGGCATCTCTCCCACATTTACCCTATATTCGGTAGTATTTCTGTTGCCTTCCCAGCTCTCTTTACCAAAACCCTAATAAACGGGTTGGCACCTCAGTTTTGCTTTGACGATAGTGTTAAATGAATGAGAGCTAACCGTCAGTCAAATATGGTCTCAAATAGTGATAACCAATTGCGATTCAATCACTTTATACGGGTAAGGCCAAACAATGGAGGCAAACTTCAGGACGTGATACCTGAAGGGTAAACGGAATAAAAAACCCATATAAATGTATGTCCGTAAATGTACAGAAACGTTGTGAAATTTACAGCACACATTGTAATTAGAGTAGTGGGGCAGCGCAGAACTAAGTACAAATATCAATGTTACAAGATATCAAAATGCATTCTGTGCCATCAAAGGAACCCGTAACACAAGCGTTAGGGCTGGGTGCTGTATGTAGGAGTACCTAACCTGTTAACATCTGTACGGCCTCCCGACCATTTCCATTCGCCTGGCTGTAGGTGAGATTCGTCTCGGACTGTTCCTCGTATGAATAACGGACCATTTCATCTGCATCACACAACAAACGTCCACTCACTGTGTCCATTCGCGGTTACTTCCTCCACCTCATGCATACAAAATCTAACCGAGCTAGGAAATTAGAACATTACACCATAGGGACAACGCACCGCGAGCGGGCACTCGGTTCATTAATATCTTCTATTAGAACTATTTCTTTCTAGACATTACCAAAACACCTATGTTACCCTTGGTTTTATTCGTATTAATGATAAATTATAGATAAAATGTAACTAAAAGGTCACTTCAATAAAAATAAGGTATTTTAATGTTAACACAAGTGTAAAACGCTTGTGATGCGTGACATATTAAAGAAACAACCAAACACACCACACATCATGTAAAAGGTGATTTTTCAAAGATTTGATATTCAAAAGGTGGCAATAGACCGCGAAAAGATTATAACCAAGCCGCTCCAACGCTGTGCATAAACACGATGTGTGCAATATGGGTGGAACCAAGCTGCTCCAACGCTGTACATAAACACGATGTGTGCGATATGGGTGCTCTCCCGTGGAGCAATCAGTGAGGCCGTTTCCGTAGTGACAATTCCACCCATACCAGTTTCCTTCTCATCTTTCATGCCTCCCTTGCGTTTTCTAAGAACCCATATCTATAGTCCATTCCCGATTGGAAGCGACTTATGAAAATCAACCTTTGAAAAAACACTCTAGGCATAACATGTCACCTGTTTTTTCAATAATATGCATTCCACAAATCTATAACACTGTGGTTACTTTAGAGTACTGTATTATTGAATAAATGAGACTTTACTTTAATATCTTCTATAACTTGTAATATGTATTTCTTTTTAAAAATTAATTAACAACAGCGAGAGCAGGGACGTGTTGACAACGACCGGTAAGAAAAAGTTCACAGTTAAAATATTATTTTAACCTATTTTTTTAGTATACTATTTGTAAATTAAATGGTGCCTATTGAAATATTTCAATATTTAGGTAGCCCTGATGGCAACATATCTCATTTTAACAGTGTAAAATAACAGTGGAAAATATCGTGAGTAGGCCGTAATGGTACGGTTTTGTTTTATCGAGGGAGATGGCAACAGAAACCAACTATTCGCTGGGCGAGGCTTGTCGCTCTACCTCACTCACTCTCTCTCTCTCTCTCTCTCTCTCTCTCTCTCTCTCTCTCTCTCTCTCTTTCTTTATCTCTTTCACACTCGGGAAGTTTCACTTCGCTAGTGAGCAGGAAAATTAAACATGTTTTCAATTGCATCATATTTCATACTTATTACAGCAAAATAATGATTTTTGAATTTGTAATTTACTACTGAAAAGAGATTTTAATGTTTGAATACTTGTTTTAATATATTTAGATATGATGGCGGGACAGTTACCAAGTGAAGTTGGCAGACGTGGCGAGTCATGACATGGCTTGTTGCTTTTTGCTATACGAAGCGTAAATTATTCTTACTCCGAAAAATACTTCAAAATACCACATCATGTTTATAGAAGTTGTGTTTTTTTAAACCTACCTAGGCAAGTTACGATGTTGTGATAAATCTGTGTTTCCACGGCAGTAATAAATATACTGTTATCGTGTGTTTGGGTAATCATTGCGTCTGTGAAATGACGTGCCTTTGTGCATCGTGATCGGTACGCTGACCCTGTGTGCGTGATTTCAAATATTTTACTAGCACTATGTATACGTTTTAACTGTGAATTGTTTTTATGACGAAGTTAATTATTTACATCCACGTCTGTCTATTTATCACAACGTTGTACCTTTGCCCTAAGGGGTTTGAAACACAGTCGTGTAACGTAATTTGTCACAATCCCAGGAGAAAAATACAAAGCCCAGCCCGATAAATTTCAATAAACCTAATTAACAGTAAGTAGCAATACATAGAAATATAAGCGGAATAAAAGTTATCGTAGGATTATTTGTGTGCATTTTCACCGCTATCTTTGAAGATTTGTATGAAAAAATGAGCAACACGAGTTGCGAGCTTGAATTTAATGTGCCTTTTTCACTGGTTGTTCCTTCGTTTTAATATTTATTCCAACTGAGAAATTACCCAACACATATCGATAACAAAAGAATAATTACAATTCGTACAGCCCTTTACCTTGCAGTTGTAACAGTCGTGGCAAAATACTAACGTACATTAGATGTATTGAGCTACGTCATGAAAAACAAATATGTTAATGTAAAATAACCGTAAGAACTGTCTTCAATTCAGGCATTTTTAAAACGTCATAAAGCTGACCTAAATAAGGTTAGATGCCTAAACTGTGAATATTTGTACGGAATGGTTTTTGGAATATGACAGAATTATTTAAATAGCTGTAAACTGTATACAACACATTTGACAGGTATAAAAGAGAAGTCACATTTCAATGCTTATTTTTAGGTGTAGCGAAAGTATACAAACACATGTACATACACAATGGAATGTAAACATTGATTTTGACAGATGCAACATGGCAGTCATATGGCAATATTTGTTTTCATTTGGCGGAAGGATACGAAACGGGTCTGCAAGTAGATATTTAGCAGGGCTTCGAGAAAGTTGCTTCCAATGGGGAATGGGATATACTTGCCCTTATTACGGTGTTTATGTGCATTTTACAGTTGCTATGTACATTTCCGGACATATGTTGACCTGGATTTTTATCCGTTTCCACTCTCATGAATAACCGACTGAAGTTTGTTCCCATTGTTCCACCTCATTCTGGATAGTCAATTCGCGGTTTTCTAAATATGTAATGTATCACAAGCGTAATATACTTCTGCTAATATAACAGTTCCTTATTTTTCGTTAAATTGTATTTTTGCATTCATTTTATCTATAAATGATAATATTTAATTAATATATTTTTTGAATAAAAACAGGGAGGGAATAAGAGAGTCGGTAATGCCTAGTAAGAAAATATTTGTCACTCAAGATATTATCCAAGTGAGTGCGCCCGAATGCATTGCGTTGTCCCTTGATGTACCTCATTTTCTCGACTCAAGTTAAGTATTGTACTGTATTGAAAAGGGCTTATTAACGTCCCCCGGTTTTATGCTTGACAGCTTAACAGGGGACGGTTTACAGAATAACTTATAACCCAAATTACATTAACATCTATGCCTAGCCCGGGATTTGAACCCAGAGTCTCCCCCTCCCCCAGATCGGTGGCGCACCAACCGACTGCGCCACGGGAGGTCGGCGGCCCAACTTAAGCTTCTTTTGCATGAGGCGGAGGAATAACCTGGAAGTAGAACTTAGGCAGGGCTTCAGAATAGTTGGAAGTATCCGTTGAATGGACTACTAACCGCGACACTGCTGCACCCTGGTGGTGGGCAGGGACAACAGCACATTCCACCTCGTCGGCTAGTCGAGGAGCGCTGGCAAATTGTACCACCACCTCGGCGTCCGCCCAGTGTGTATTTAACCTCTAACGACGGTAGAAACTTGCCGACCGAACAGAACCACCCTCTCCAAGCTACAACGGCGTCCTCCATGTCTCCAGTTAGGGGTTGGAAGAGGTCCCCTGGTGCGACAACCATTTTGCGGTGTGGCTCGCCCAGGTCCTCGAGAGGTCCTTCCTGGGAACCCGTTAGCTCTGCTGGGATAAACATTCTGACGATGGAGAGGGAGTGGGGGAGAGAACAGACACCCAGCTTCCCCTCGACCGACAACAACCACCGCCGTCATACGCGAGCGAGCGGCGATGAAAGACGCCCGACGACAATGACCCGGCATGCGGCAGGAGTAAATATTGATGGTGCTAGGTTCGCCGGGGGTTGGAGACAGTTTCAGCTCCGATGGTTTTTACTTCCCGCGGTTTTCACGAGGGCAATCGAGTGCCCCACCTCCCTCCCATTCCCGGACCCACTTCACCATAGAACACGCACCCCGCCGAGCAATTCTCGTACACACCTACTACTGTGTCCCAGCCGCATCGTAGAAGAGGCAAGTTCACATAGGTGGAACGAAGTAGCGGTTCCTTTTGATGTGGGCGTAAAATTCTCTGATTGCCTATTAGGCCAGGTGTATTGATTTCACTGTTACGTTCTACGTAAAGAATTCCTATGCAGATAAAAGTTTAATGTTGTGCCAACGGTATTAATGTTCCTACTACAGTAATTTCTTGTTGCATGTGAGCCGTCAGTAACTAATAATGTTAACGTAATATACTGTTAAGCTATTGTTGTAAATGTAACATTAAGTACTTCTGCAACCAAGTTACCTCCTTACTGTACTGTCAACATTAAGGTGGTATTTTTGTTACGGTAAAATTTTTTTTGGGTTGAATTGATTTTAACACTTGTTATTTTTTTTTTTCGATTATTTCTGTTGTTTTTAAATAATCCGATTAAAAATAAATCAAGTATACTTATTTTGACACAAAAATAAATATCATCGAGAAATAAAAAAGCCAACGGCTGGGAGAGGAACCGAACCCACGCCTTAAGTGCTTGACCTTTTCTAGTTTACACAACCTACTGCCCTACCAACTTCTCTATTTTGGCTATTGTGTGTGTTCAATACAATATAACGACAAATTGTATTTCTCTTTCGTTGTGTGGAAATACTTCATGCTCTAGAAATATATGCATAACTGGCACACGTAAACTGCTTTGCAAGGCTCGAGAGCTGGTCTAAGCTGCATTCAGTTATCATACTATGCTTTAAAGTTTAAATACAGTGGCTTAATTTTACGAGGTTATCGCTATTCACTATTACCCACCATTTTACAAAGTCAAGTCAATGTAAACTGTGTGTTGGTTGGACATTTCTTTAATGTCGCATTAACACAAATTGTTTTGTTCTTTCTGTTATTTTTAGCGTAATACAACGTATGTTTGCGGCAACATTACTCGGAGGCTTCATTAAATTTACACTACAATAGTATATTTGCATTATAGTAACAAAATTTGGTGCAATTTTAAATTTTTAACTAGTATTATTATTAACATTATTAATTTTACTAAAATATAAACGTTTAAATAAATGATTCAGTAGTACTTTTTTTGATGTAACAACTTTGTACTCTTTTTCTATGATAGGTTGGGGTTGTCGGCAGCGGCGAGTTAAGTTACCAGGCGCTCATTGGTGAACGGATTTCCGACATTTTGCAAGCCAGTGAAGTCATTTTGCTTGGTTTACGGCTGGAGTACGCGGGGTATAATCAGCGGTTACACTTCTGTACTCGTGAGTGATCTGTGGCATCATGAAAGGCAGCCATTAACAGCGCCGCGTCGTGATCGTATACCACCCCCGAGCGATGTGGCGTCAGTGATAATACATTACAACGTGTGGTTTCAACTCCCGGTCCAGCCATTGTGATTTCAGTATCCCGGGTTTCCTGATATCACTGCAAGCGAACCCTTTTCCCACTTGTGATGAAATTGTTTCTAGATTTACAAATCTCTGTAACAGTACAATCATTTCTCTTGTAAAACAGACTTCAAGAAATGCTTGGGATAAACCTACTGACTCGAGCTACCTACATTGCTGTTTGAACGAAACCTAGGGGTGGTGTAAAGTGTAGTTACGTTACAACAAAAAAAAATTTAATGCAAGTGTAAAAAACGTAAAGCCCTTTAAACAACTCCAATAATCATAAGAAAATAAAGACAACTTAAGAAACACGTGGAAATATGGAAAATAGCATTATATATATATATATATATATATATATATATATATATATATATATATATATATATATATATATATATATATATATATATATATATACACTAGGGACACAGTCGTGACCTTTTTTTTTAGTATTGTCACGTGCTTAGAATAGTTACTATGTTACAAATTTTGGTTATCGTACAAAGATTGAAAAAAAAAAAAACATATTGCATAGATATATGTAGGTATATGTTGTTCACGGTAAAGTGAGCACTTTTGAAGCCCTAGTTACTTTTTTCTTTCGGCCATTTTTTATTCTTTAGCCAACTTTTTAAATAAATATTGCCATGCAAGAGATAAACACAATACGTATATTCCACCAAACTCGGAAGTTAACGTCTGAAGCTAAAATGAAATAAATTTATCGTATATTATTCCAACGAGATGGCTTTTAAAAGTGCTCACTTTACCGTAAATAGCCTATAATAATGAAATGATGGGAAATTAACTCAACATTGAAGCGAGTACGACCCCATTTGATATTTCTCTACCCACTGGGCCACTGTGGCCCCACTTGGAATCGCCCTATCCACTGAGCCACTGTGCTGCCACTTGAAAATTAACTCAACATTGAAGCGAGACATTTACAGTAAACAAAAATGATATTCTGTTACTTTAATATTTCTATGCAATAATCTCTATGCATTAATACAAAATCTCACATAGAAAAAAGTAATTAAAAAATGTCAAGGTAATGATTGCGTAATCTGATCTTGCTGAAATTTGAACTGAACCTGTAGTTGACCCTGAGGATTCGCTTTGCAAAACTTGAAGAACTTCTGTTTGAGTTTCATCAAGGGACTTAGAAGTATTAAAGACGGACAGAGACCGTCTCCTTATATAGGATGTGTGTGTACATATATATATATATATATATATATATATATATATATATATATATATATATATATATATATATATATATATATATATATATACATACACATATATACATACATACCATAACCATTAGCTCAGTTGGTTAGAGCACCTTTCCACGTTAAAGATATATGAGTATTAAGTTCAACTATACGTCGAGTTATGAAATAAATGCTGTTGAAATGCTACATTTTTTCTGTCTGTAATCTCTAATTAAAAAGAAAGTTATGTGTTTGTCTAAATGCAGCAATTTCACAATTTCCATACTGTTCCGTTTACCATTCGTGGCTGTACTCTAATAGGTTTTATACTTTCGTTTAGTCAGTATAGACTATTCACGGTAAAGTGAGACGGCTTTCAAAAGCCGTCTAATTTGGAATAATAGTAAATAAATATATTTTATCTTAGTCTTAGGCTTTAACTTGCGTGTGCGGTGGAATCTACACATTGTGTTTATTACTTACATGTCCATATTTATTTAAAAAGGGTGGTTAAACGATAAAATATGGCAGAAATAAAAAAGTAACTAGGGTATCAAAAGTGTTTTCTTTAATGTGAAACAGCCCTTACCTCACTGTATCCATCGTGAACATGAGCCAGTGCCCCGTGAGTGAAGTTGGTCGTGCGGTCGAGGGCGCAGGGGTTAAAACGCAAGGTTTGTGGGTTCGAATTTCCTTGTCGGGAAATTGCAGGTTTCGACCTGATTATAATTCGAAAAAAAATTCCCCTTAACCTTTTTTATTTATTCATCACATTTGTTTCCGCTTCTTAATAATGTTAAGTTCAAATAAAAGCCTATGAATTAAAATGTTACAGACATATGTAGAGCTAGTGAGGATTTTACAACAAATCTTTTTGTAGTAGGCCTACTAAATATTTATTTTTTTCGCGACACGTTTTCCAGAGATACTTCTTTTAAACAAGACTGTCATAATCTATTCGCAGTAGCTTCAACCTTTTCTGAAGACGTGCTTCAGTTCTACTTCCGCCTCGTACAAACTAAGCTTAACTAGGTCTAGAAAGTTACACCAAAGAACTACGCACCAAATTCGTGCGCACTCAGTTGTAATAATATTTTGCATGAGAACTATTTCTTACTAGGCGTTAACAACACACATGTTTTCTCACTGTTTTTATGCATAAGTATTAAAAATTAAACATTATAATTTATCAATAAATTACTGGTCGAACCTCAATGTAACGAAAAATAAGAAAATTTTATTATAACAGCGGTATGAAACGCTTGTGATACATGTCATATTTAGAAAGTAACTAAACACGACATACACGGGGTGATTATTCGAAGGTTTGATTCAAAAAGGGTGAATAAACAGTGAATAGATTATGCATGCTTGCTGTTCTGCACCGCTTCCTTTCGAGCGAGCGAGCGAAGCAGAGTGTTAGGGGCGAGCGGCAGCTCGAGAAGTGCGCGAAGATTTACAAAGGCGTGCCGCCGCGATAAGCCCATCAGGACTCGCGCGATCCCGTCCTTGAGCAGATTGGTTTCCTGGGGTTACCGTTTGGAAGAATGTTCCGGTCATCACCTTAGCCTCTCTCAGCGAAACTCGGGGTGCAGGTAACATTATAGATAGGGCCAACGAAGCTACATAAGCCGTGAATGGGCCTCCGAGCCGACAGTCTAGCGGTTGGAGTGTTATGCGACCTTGGGCGCCAAGTGCGGGGATACAGCGAAGCGTCGAGCCAGCAGAGCGACGAGTGGAGTCTGCGGACTGCGAGCATCGGTATAGTGAAGGGTGAGACTGACGGGCGGGACTACTGAACCAGATGCGTGAGTAACAGACATTTGGAATACTGGCAAGAGACAGATTGGATATGCGTAATAATGATTGTGAATTAAATGACTGCATAGGCTGTATGTAAAATTAACATTGCCATGGGTCTCGTCATTTAATCATGCGACGGTAAAGTAAAAGTATGAAATTATTACAATAGTAAATATTTTACAAATCCACTTATTTTTACACTTCGATGTAAAAAAAAAAACAAAGAGGGAAAGAAATAATCTAATTTATTACAAATGGTTATCCAACGCTTTTAACTCGACATTAAGATATGCAACTACTTTCCCTCCATCGTCACCAACTTCACTGAGCGGATGCGACTCAGTGCGCTCATTAAAATATGTTCAGGCAGGAACAGTAACTTTTTCTAAAGTGTGGGGAGGGGGGGGGGGTTGGTCTTTTGAATAAGGTGCGTGATAATTTGAAATGATGACAATAGACGGATCGACGAGTCTGAATTACATGAATGTAACTAATATAGACAATTATAAGGACTTTGATTATAATTGAGATGAACATTAAATTTTAGTTTTTTGTTTTTGGTTTAGTTTTGTAAATAATATCTGTGTGAATATTAATTGCATTATGAATAATTGTAAATTTTAATTTTGTTCTTTTATTGTATTAATGCGTCCATCCCTCACGGAGTCGTATATGCCTCTCGCGTCTTGCAATAGTATAAAAAATATTACAGCGTGTTTTTCGCAAAAAAAAAAAAAACACGAATCCTGACTCTAATTTATTTACGTATACTTCACGATTTTCTCAACAATCTTCCTCTTGGATGACTGTACTTTTGACTAATCTGTGCAATCTCAAAACGAATGACTGGGATGCAGTGGTACTTCGCACCCAGTCAGTAACGCTCGACGCACACGGAAATACTAGCAGTTGTCGCGGACAGCTGATGCGTGGCTCTGATGGGGAGTATTGTCTGCGACTGCAATACCCGCTGGTTAACTGGAGGGTTCCAGGCAACCCCCTGCGGTTCTTCAACCCTTTCGCCTGGCTCCACCTTCGAGTAGCGGTTCACGCTCCAACACATTTATTTTCTCCGACGTAATTATGAACTTCCAGTGCGCGTTAATCCAAGAACGAAGCCCGCCCCTACTCCAGCTTCCCCTCCCGGGGAGGGTGGCCAACTGTTTGCGACAAACTTCTCTGACAAGCTGGACACTCGCCACGTTCACAACAAGTAATTTACTTTCACACTGGAATTATTTTCTTTTAAGACTGCGAAATATTTAATGGTGCCTTGATTAGAAAAATGTTTGCTTGAACCAAATCAAGATGTCTAAGTTGGTTCTTACTAGAAATATTTTCCAGGCAGATTTTGTTTACCCGTCTCATTCCCATATACATTTTATGTATATTTTTTATTCATAAATGTGTTTATGACGACATACTTTTCTATATTGGCTACAAAAAAAATGCCTTTTTTTCTGAGAGTGGCATTTATTGAAGGATTATGGTTCGTTAAAACCAAACTATCATTGCAAATTATTCCAAAACAAGCTTGAATTTTGCAATTTGGTATGTTACAGAAAATTATTTTTGGCCATATTTTGTTGGAAAATAAAAAATTTAAAACAATAGGCCTACATGACACAGTATGTACATACTATACAACATTTATTTAACATTCAATTCCAATTTATTAGTCACACAAAAAAAAAACTAATTATTTATGACAAGAACAGCACTATCTGGTGATAGTTTTATCATGTTTATGACCAATACACTGCAGTTTTCTGCCTTAATCGCGTTGTCTGTGAAAATAAACTGTTCTATCTGTAGATAACAACGTGTAACGTTTTACCAGAAAATACTCTTTGAGATTTATTTTAAACAATCGCACGACAAAATAATTCTTTTTTCTTTTCTCATTTTGACTAGAACTTACATAAAATGAAACTATTTGAATAAGAGACATTTTATATTGAAAAACATGACTACGTTTTGAATTATTTATTTAATTTTTTTTATTAACTTCGCTACTGTATGCTGGCAAGTTAACTGGATGTGATGGAAAAAAGAAGCCTTGCATGCTCAGCTAACGTAAACTTGGCCTTAGAAACAATATGCAATCCATGCCTTACCGGAATTCGAACGCATAACCCCTCGCACCATTACACAGCTTCTAAATTCATTATGCCTCTTATGTCACACGATATTTTGTATTAACAACCAGGAAATGTTTAAACAAGCATTGTTTAACGTTTGATGGGCCATCAGCTGCCATGTGTAATGAACTAACACAGTATCGTTTTCTGCCTTCGTTTAACTGTTTAAGTTATTTTTATTTATTTGCTCCAAAATGAATAAAACAGTGTCCTAAATTACTGCACCATAAACATGCCACATAAAACTTTCTGTGAGTTCTCAAAATTACATTACAGCGAAGTCTACAAATCATATAGTATTAGATAGTAATATATCATATTCATAGAACGCCCACGGCGTTAAGTAGGTTACGTTTTCAGACCTTTTCCACTAAATATCTTAACGAACTTTTCTTGCTTTGCTACGTCTGGTCAACAGTTAACCACCGTGACGTAGGTTTAACTGTTTTGATCGTAAGCCTACGTAGTGAGATCTGGTGGGGTTGAACACCAGGTAAGGCATATGAATTCGTGTGACGTTTTCAGCTGTTTGGTAATTAGCTCAAGTTTTTGTAGGACTGCAATGAAAAGTGGCAGTGTAGATATTTTTTTATGTAAAAAATATGAAAAATTTTCCATTTTTGATGTAATTTTTTTTTGTGTGGAATGTGACTGAATGTTGTGTTTGTATTGATCCTATTATTGGAAGAGTTATTACTGTGGCTGTCTATAGGGCCCCTGATGGAGATTTTAAGATTTTTACTTCACAGCTTGCGGTATTGTTAAATCCTCATTCCAAACTGAATATATAATTAATTTTATGTGGCGATATACATATTGATTATTTATCTTTTTCTTACCGAAAGCATGAGCTTAACCCGATGCTTTCAGCTTTTAATTTAGTGTCAATAACAGATCTCACTACTAAAACTAATAAGAACTCATGAAGTGCTATTGATAATATTTTTGTAGAATCACACATAGCGGATTTGAGGTCCACATCCTGTGTTGCTAATGGTTTATCCGACAATGAAGCTCAAGTTTTGAAGTTACCTGGAGAATTTAATCATACACACGTGCCTATACCTCTTAAGAACATTCGATTAGTTACTAAGGACTCATTGTCTCAGTTTCAAACCCTTATAAACGACATTCTACTGGATGAAGTTTTTTAGTGCTATGATATTAATGGTAAAGTTAATATTTTTCGAAATAAAATTCTTATGGTATTGGAAAGCAGTTTTCTATTCCGGATTATCAAAAATACTCACCATTAACCTTCTGACCACAGTAAGAGGTTCAATAAAGGTATAAATATATCATGTAGAAATAAGAGAATACTATATATTGTGTCTAGGAGCTCAAATAATGCACATATTGTGGAACATTAACAAATGTATTGCAAGATATCTATTAAAGAAGGTCAGCAAGAAAGCCAAACGCAATTATTATAGTCAGCTAGTGGCAAATGCAAACTAATAAATTAAACAACACTAGACGGAACATAATTAGAAATGAGACTGGTAAATCAATTGCTGTAGATAGATATGTTGAGCTACAAATAAAAGTTAATATAGTATCTGATAAAATATTGGTAATTAAAAAATTTAATGATTACTTTCTACAAGTATCTAGCGGTTTCCCTCTGCAACAATCCAGCTCAGAAACAGATTTATGGCAAGACGTTACGTAAAGTGTTTGGTAATATCTTTTCTGATATACCTGTTCCGTATCTCACTCAAAATGAAATAATTGATATAATAAAATCCATTATATCTAAAACATCACTTGCTTATAATGGCCTAACCAGTAAATTAATTAAGTACTTTGGTACTTCATTGAGACTACCACTAAGCCATATTTGTAATTGCATACTAGAGACTAGAATTTTTCCAGACAGCCTGAAAATGGCTCTGGTTAAACCACTTTTCAAATAAGGGATCGAAACATGCATTTCAATTCATATACCTATTTCATTACTGACTACATTTTAAAAAATAGTTGAGAAGGTAATTTTTAGCAGATTATTGAAGCACGTAAATTATAATAGTATTCTAGTGTTTAACCAATTTGGTTTTATAGGAAGAATGCCAATTAATAACGCAACTTTTTTAAACGATTTAATTAAACTCTAACTGCACTTGATGAGAGGAGTACCCTTTAGCAATTTTTTGTGACCTCGCGAAGGTATTTGATTGCGTGAACCATGCAATTTTATTATAAATATTGCAGTGCTATGGAATAAGTAAATTTCATAATATATTAAAATCCTATTTAGAGAGCATACTACAAGTAAACTTGAAATATGATTTCTCATAAGGTGGTTAAATTAAACATGGAGTACCACAGGGATCAACCTTGGGGCCTTTATTGTTTCTTTTGTTTATAAATGACCTACCTGTGTGTGTGTGGGGCCTGATTCTTCTACTGTGCAGGCGACACTAGTTTGTTGTTTAATGCGATATTCATTCAAGGAAGAGCTGACATAGCCAATGGTGTTTTCTCGAAGTTGTCTACTTGGTTCAAGTCAAATAAACTAACTCTAATCATTGATAAAACTTATTTTAGGCATTTTATTTCTAAAATTAATATCAATTTACAAAGCGTAGACGTTTTATCTGATAAGGTTAGCTTATGTGATGTTACTAAAGTTAAATTCCTAGGTTTGTATGTTGATGATACCTTAAGCTTTAAACGTGACAGACATATAGCCTATTGCCTAAGTTTAGTGCAGCTTGCTTTGCATTAAGAAATATAAAAATTACATTAAGTCTTAAAGCTACAAGAATAGTTTATTTTTCACACTTTCATTCAATAATATCGTATGGCATTGTGTTCTGGGGTGAATCCACTGATAATGTAAATGTTTTTAAAATGCAGAAGCGAGCTATAAGAATCTTAGTTAAAAAAAAAATCACTCTTGCAGAGAATTATTCAAAAAAATATAGAATTCTAACATTTTCTGGTCAGTATATCTATTCTCCTATCTGTTTTGCTGTTGATAATCCCATTAATTTCATAAAGAACTCTTGTATTCACATGTATAACACTATAGGCATAAATAATATGTACATACAAACAGTCCGTCCGTTTGAAAGTGATACAGAAAGGAACACTATACTCAGCAACGCGCATTTCTAACAACCTGCCAATTAATATCAGGTATCTATACAGTACCAGTAGTAAAACATCTAAAATTCAACTTAAACAGTCCTCACTATCACTAATTTGCGACTTCATGAATTTTATGTGTATTATTGACTTTTTTAGTATACAAGTGACCCGCCTAGGCCTCGCTCGGGTGCGATTTACAAATGTGGCGTTATTTAGGTTTACAACCAGTGTATATACACTAAATGCTTAAGGTAACTAACATAGGATTAATACTGTGTTGTTCAAAATGTCTTCGTAAGTGAACTTTAAAAGACTAAAATAGTTACAGTGGAACATCCAGAAAAGATAAGCATATGCTGTCACGGACTTTTCTGTAGACCTTTTTGAGATCTACAACTATGAAGCAAATTAATTTGGTGTATCTCTTATGGTTTAGTCAGCGTAAGCTATGTAATCGCCCAAAAGCGGCTTTTTCCGACTTGAATAGGAAACTTCGAGATTTCTCTACTATCCTTACAATAAATAAAAATGTTTTATACACCCTAACCTTCGCCAAGAAATTGTCTAAATGATGGTGAAAACCGCATGAAAATCCATCAAGTAGTTTAGAAGCCTTAGCTGAATACAGACACACGCGGCCGAGCGACTTTGTTTTATACTATGTATAGATTATTGTTTTTGTTTTCAGGTTTATAATGTTTGTTTATGTATATTTTATTACATGTTTCATAGCCTATGGCCTTAGCCATGCACTAAGGCTGTACAGAACAAATAAATAAATAAAATGTTGGGCTTAGTAAGTCTACCTGGACTGGCTGACTGGCCTAAAACAAGAAAGCCAATAAGGCATAAGTAACAAATTCAACTTAATACATTAAGCATGAAAACCTTTTAAAACCAACCTTTTATTTATAAATGCACTAAAAAGAGAAAAATAATTATAGTAGTTACAGAATTTGTAGAACTTGTAATATGTGGTCGAAAAGTCGTAATAAATTTTACTTCGAATTATTATGTTTATATCAATTTATATTTAGTATTTAAAAGCTTGGCGCGATATAGAACGTATACCTTATTTGCGTAAGCGTAGTAAGCACATATTTTGAGTAAGAAACTTAACTTTTCACAATATAGAATGTATGCCTCATTTGCGTAATCGCAGTAAGAACATATCTTGCATAATGCTCTTAACTATTCGCACCAAGATTTTATATACCTACTAATTATAAATTGATACAAACACAATAATTTCTAGTAAAGTTTATTACGGCTTTTCGACCACGTCTTGCACGTTCTACATATTCTGTAACTACTGTAAATATTTTTCTCTTTTAAGTGCATTTATCAATAAAAGGTTGGTTTTAAAGTTTTTTTTATGGTTAATTTATTTTTCAATTTTTTAGTATCAACATTTTTTGTTTACATTATATATGTAGACTATTTATACATTCGAAAGAGTAAAAATACCAAAAATTTGCAGTTAAACACTGGTGGCCGCTTCCAAACTTTGGGCTGCAGCCTGTCGAACAGTGATGCAAAAAAATAGGTGAGAATGAAAAGACTAAAAATGTGAAGGTAAAAACTGGTGGCTCCTTCGACATTTTGGGCTACCTGACGAACAGTAATGGGCTGCAGGCAGACTGCACGCCAGTTCAGTGCATAGAGGTATAAATGAGGTCAGACAGACACCGTACATACAAACAATGCAAGTTAAATAAAAGCCTGTAAAAATGTTTTTTTTTATAATGAATTATGTATTTTGACTATTCAAATTCGTGAATCGGTTACTACGTAGGTCGTTTGCGTGGAGCTTTCCATGTGAGTGTATTAGGGAAGAGAGAAACTTTTACCACCTATACGTTACAAATGGTTTCTATTTCTGTTCTGTGTTTATCCCTTCTCAAGACTTCGGGTAATTTTATTTCGAGAAAACATGTTTTAATAATTTAAAATAGTTTTTATACATTTCTTGGTCACGCTGCAAAGTAAAACATGTTTTCGGAATAGCCTCCTTTATTGACTAGGCACTAGGCTGCTTCAGTGTATACTCACAAATAATAATTGTATTGAGCTGCAGAAAGGTGTTTATGTTGTAATTAACCAAGCAGCTTTATGCTTTGTGTCAATAGTTTGTAAGCCTACTACGTTTTTTTTTTTTTAATATGTTATCTATGGGGTTAATTTAATGTTATTTATTTAGATTACTTCAGATTAGGCATTTCTGCAGATTACCATAACAAAGGCTGCTTGATATCGACATATTTGCAGTTGGTTAGGATATTAAAAACTTACACTAAAAGTTATTTTTTAACGTTTTTGTATTTTATACTAATAAAATTTATTATAAATTTATAATTTATAATATTTATATAATTTACAACAATATAACTATACGATTTAACGTTAAAAATGATGTGTAGCTTATATTTTAACTGAGGTACGAATACTTATCGTACTTTTATGTTCTAGTTGCTTTAATCCTTGGGGTAAGTTTGGCCCAAATTTTGGTATAAAGAATAACCTTTTTTTAATTATTAAAAACAAACATTTTTATTTTCTTTCTGCTCTCTGATAATTAAACCACAATACAGAATAAGGCACATACGTTTCTAGTAGTTAAAACAGTAAATAGGCTTACCAAAATTTTCGGCCAGTTATCCCAAATCTTACGATGGCTACTTTGACACATGAACACATAGTTTTTCACTCCCTATACTAGAAAAAAAAAGTTTATAAGGATTCGCTACTCCTGCTAGAACTACTGTGCCTAGCGTACGCTCACAAAGCCCGCAATCGCATACTAAATAAAAAAAAATTGGTGAGAGGAAATCCTAACTTCCTGCCAAAAATATCGTATCGTTAGACATAATGTATTGTAACGTATCGTAATTTAGAAATAAACGAATGGTTAACGTCCAACTCACCTTAATATAGTATGCAGATTAAATTCTCTAACCCTTCAAATAGAAACGTATAGGACGTCAAGTAAAAAATATAAAAAAATAATATATCAAGTAATTTTCATTGTTAAATTTGAGGAAATTGTATGGTTAGGAAATCTCAACTGACTACGAAAACCTCCTGAATTAAATCCAGGTTAAAATATTGGCAAGAAATTGAGGAAGTTATTACATAACGAAATTTAATCAATAAGATGAAATGCAATGAATCTATAAACAATTTCTTTTGTCAAATGGCACCAGTAATATGGAAGCTAAAATATAATCACGTGACAAAGAAGTAATTTGACGTGAGCATTACACAACCAGGAAAACTGCAAAGTGCAAAAGGAAATAGGAAAAATTAGGAATAAAACAAGAGGTTCTATTATATGATTACAATGAAAAAATAGGTGTCTATACTGGTCTGAAAATAATGAAACAAATAATTTTATGAAAATAATTTGACACTGACGGCGCTTGTAAGCGAAAAGGGCTGAAGAATCGCAACTATTTATACTTTGCCGCCTAAGTGCTTCGCTTGCAAATCGGATAGCCGGAATGTGTCCTCAAAGACTTCACATTTCGGTGAAGATCCGTATAGGCCATTCACAGTAAAGTGAGTTACTTTTTTCCTATTAGCCTTTTGTTATACTTCCATCACTTTTTAAAAATAAATATTGCCATGTAAATAATAAACACAGTGTATATATTTCACCGGACTCGGCAGTTAACGTTAAAGACTGCAATAAAATATATTTACTGACTATTATTCCAAATGAGAGGGCTTCAAAAAGTGATCACTTTACCGTGAATAGCCTATACATGTTCATACTCCAGGTGAACCAGAACACAGTGGTATCACTAGGAAAAATTTTATCGTAAAATAATTTATGCTTATGCCATTACATAACAGATTCATGCTATTTGGCGCAAGCATTGTCTTTTAGCAAAAGAAGGTTTTATGACATAAATCAATGACGTCCTTTTCACCAAAGATTTCACGTACAATAATGCCTATTAACCTCCAGTGTCATCCCTGTAATGATATTCAGGAATGATTTCAATGAAATGTTCATATCCGACTACACTTACGCCAGTATTGTAATTCTTTTTTATAGTCGACGTCTTGCGCAGAAAGAATCGACATTCCCTAAGGGTAGGAACGTTGGCCCGTAAGAAAGCGAAAAGAAATGAATTTAAATTTAAAAAAAATATCCTACCGCTCTTTTAAACTGTAAGCCTTCTCCATGAATCCCACTTGACAATGCGGTTACCCTGGAAGAATTGCTGACAATGTAATACCTCCACCACTCCTCACAAGAACGGCAATGTAAGGGGAACCACGAGATCCACTCTGGAGTGGGTAGTTATCCCCCTCTCTAACAGAACTAAAAAGCCAACCTCCCTTCACAGCCTACAACATGCAAATAGAATCTTTATGTCTAAACACTGCACGTCAATCCAGCCGGATTGCGATCTCGACGAATGAGCCTTGCGTTTCATATCGCTGTCAGGGGCTTTCTCTATTGGCTTGCGGCCATTTTCGAGTTTGGGTACATTTATTGTGAATAGCTGATATCTCTCTACCATTCTGTTGCAATGTGTTGTATAAATTCGTCCCCTGAAATATTCATGATGGTAATTAACTGCATGGTTAATATAAAATTGAATATTTTAAAATTTATTTTGAATTTGATGTTATAATTTTTAATTTTGACTTCTATAACAGTAAATTTAGGGAGAAATATTGATAGTTTAGGAATTGATACTGTACGCTATGACAGGCAGAAAACGATAGTAAAAACGTGGGTTCAGAATTAAGACAGTTTATATAAAAAGGTTTTTGAATAACGAGGGAATATAGTGACTAAAAAAACCGCTAAGAAAAAGGCATGTAATAAAACATTAAGTTGCAAAGCCTGTAAATAAAATGTTTATAATTTTTTTTTTATATAACACCGAATCAGCATATTTCAGAGGAATAGAAAGCCATAATAAATGTAATATTCAACTTTCTAGAAGAAATTGTGGGAGTGAACGACTACGAAGGAATTAATTCCGAAGTGTGCGTTAGATAAAACGGACGAACGTGGGAAATGTAAAAACGACTCTTCTCAAGAAGTGTAAAGACAGCATAGAAAACCGAATATGAACTGAAAGAAATAACTCATGAGGCTATAAAGCATAGGATACAAATAGAAAGTGAAGAGAGAGTTAGAGAGATATTTGAGAAACAAAGAGTAATACTGTATGAGAAATATAAAGATTAGTTAATGGCATCTAATAAAAGAAAACTATAGAAAATAAACAAAAAGACATGTTAAATAAACATGTAAAGATAGCATCAGATGGGAAAGACAATGAGAAAGTAGGGAGATTTTAGTTAGGAAAATTATGAGATGCTCAAGCTGAGCTCACAATACCAGCATTTGACGAAGACTGTACCTAACTATGACAAAATGATCGAAGGCTGAAAATATTGTATCCAAAAGATAACTTGAAAATAAGGGGAAGAACAGTTTATTTCTAGAAAATAAAAAGGGTCACTTTGCGTAATTTCGGTGTTTGAGAAATATGGCAGAAAGCGTGTTAAAAGTGAAAAGTGATATTTACGTTGGTTTTACTAACAGAGAGAAGGCATTTGAAAGAGAAGATAGTAGTAGTTTGTTTTTAAAAACATTGGTCAAAATTAAAAAAACCGAAGACTATAAACTAGGCCGAATGTCAAGCGACACATGACAATTCTAAAATGGATACAAGTCCTATTCGCCCGTTAATTCGTAGCCAAATGATAAATAAGTGAAACAATTTTGTTAATTTGAATTTTCTTGATGTTACGCATTACAACACTTCATATTTCTGATATACAAGCAGATTTAAACGGAAGAAAGAACACTCATAACGAAAACAGCATAATAGTTTCAGATCTCGGAAGTGAAGAATGCGAGAGAGTAGACAAATAAGTAAGGTTCCGTCAGTACAGTCATGTCACGGTAACTTCCAACTTTTCTGAAGCCCTGCTAAAGTTGTACTTTCAGGATATTCATCCGCATCAAGCAAACGAAGCTTGACCGAGTATAGAAAATTGCACCAAAGGGACAACGCACCGCATTCGTATTGTATGTATTAACGTCCCCCGGTATTATGCTTGACAGCTTAGAAGTGGACGGTTTTCAAACTAACATACAACATAACTTAAATTAACACACATGCCTTACCCGGGATTCGAACCCAGAGCCTCCCGCACCCCAGATCGGTGGCACACCAAACCGACTGCGTCACGGGAGGTCGGCCACTGCATTCGTGCTGTTACGATTGCAACACCAGCCACGCACTGCCCTCAGGAGAAAGACTGTCAGCGGTCGCCTACTAAGGACTGGTTGCACCATCTTGGTTTCAAACTCGATCTGAGATCATATCTAAGATCGACACTGAAAACTGTCACACCATTCGAGTTCAGAGCTGGACTGGAGAGCGAGATTAAGTTCATTTCGAGCCGCCGAAATTGGTGGTTCGAAATCTCGATCCGAGATCATCAGACATCGTCGACAAATGTAGTTTGAAATGTACAATGTACATTTTCATAAAAGAAATATTTTAGTACTTTATCGTGCTGCAGGCTCATGCAAAAGATCCAAGTCACTCCAAGACTACGTTCGATTGTTTTCTTGAGAAATTAAAACAACATTATACGTACTTGAGTATTATTCAGTAAAATTCGTACAACGATAATTCACTTAAAACAGATAAAAGATCACACATCTAGTTGTATGTTATGAAAAATACGCCTACTTCCATGACATCATAGATTACGAACTAATAGAAAAATTTGTCTCATACCTAATATCGATCTTTCCAAGATTGACGAATCGGAGATCCAGGATCATGAAATTTCGTTGGTGCAACACTTTTAGATTTGATCAAAGATCAAACTGGATTCTGGAAGGATATAAATTGGTTGAAAGAAAGTAACTAGGGCTTCAAAAGTGCTCACTTTATTGTCAACGGCCTATAACAGGAGGGGATTGAGAAGAGGGGTCTGGGTATACGAACCAGGAGAAAGGGCTTCGTGGGGCATCAGCGACGCGAGGCGGACACAAGACGGCAAGGCTCCCATCCCCGGCTCTTCAGGACGAGTTGTTCCGGGGGAAGAAAGCAATTCGTAAACAGTCCTTTCCTAACCTGTTTCCGAGAACTTGTAATAGATTTACTTAGATATTAAAAAGTATTGGTAGCCCTAATAATTCTTTTAATCACCCTTTCCCCATAAGAAGTTTTTCTTACACGCCTATATTCTCCCTGTTTTTCTACCTATTACACGCTGTTCACGGTAAAGTGAGCTTGAGGCCCTAGTTAATTTTTTAATTCAGCCATATTTTGTACTTTAATCACATTTCTAAATAAATATTGTCATGTATGTAACAAACCCAGTGAGTATATTCCACTGCACTCGGAAGTTAACGTCTAAGGCTAAAATAAAATATATTTATTGACTACTATTCCAAATAGAAGGACTTTCAAAAGTGCTCACTTTACCGTGAATAGCCTATAATTATTAATGAAATACTATAATTTATACATAAAATATAAGTACAAGTTCAATTCAACAAAACAGCAGATACTTTTAAGATAACACAAGGATAAAACGCTTGTGGTACGTTACATATTTAAGAAACCCACAGAAAGGTTTGCTAAACAAGTGTCATGAAACTGCGAATACACTATATTAATTTTTACACTTCTCACGACGCATAGTGTGCAATTTTTGCAATCTAGGAGAAAAAAATTCCATTTTTTGACCAAACCGAAAAGTTAAATTTATTTCGTCTCCTTATTGTGTAAGTGTGTCGGGGAGTGTTTGTATCCCAGGAACCGTGTGTCAGCGGTGGTGCTGGAACGCACGCAAACCTGGCAGTACTGCGAATCTATCACGACCGCGACTCTGGGAAACGTGAAGCAGTTTTTGCATTCGACCATGACGCAAAACTGTACTTTGCGTTAGTTCTGATTACGACAGTTCAGTTTGCGAACGCATTGTCAGCGTCGACGATAAAGAACGGTCGCAAACTTAACGCGGGAGACATACAGCGCGCAACCCCACTCGAGCCATTCTGCTCTCAGGTTCCCACTATTTCAGATGTTATAGGCTATCCACGGTAAAATGAGCACTTCTGAAAGCCTTGCTTAAGATCTACTATTATGCACGTTGCGTACTCTTCCGTCTTATGTAAGATTAACATTATCATGGGCCTCATCACTTTATTCATGCGTCGGTCAAGTGAAACTGCGAATTTATTAGAAAAGCAAATATTTATCAAATCTGCTCATTTTTACACTTCGATACATTAAAAAAAACAGAGAGTGAAAGAAATAATCTAAGTTGTGTAAAATGGTTACCTAACACTTTTTATTCGACGTTAAGATACGGAACTACTTCCCATCCATCGTTACCAACCTTACTGGGCGCATGTCACTCAGGGCGCCCGTTAAAATATATCCAGTTAGGAGCAGTAACTTTTTCCTAAGGTTGATTTCAAAAGTGCTCATTTTATTGTGAACAACCTTTAACTTGAATTACTGCCCCCTTAGTCGCTCGTCACAGTACTCTTACACAAGCATTGCACCACAACTGTTAAGTAATTACACATAAATTCCTTCAATTTTTCTAATTAAATGCTAGCAACATTTAATATACGTTTGTACAACACCAAATACACATGTCAATAATATTGCTGTAATTTAACTTCATCACAACAAACAAATATACTAATTATCGTACCTATGCCACTCCACTTAATCGTGAATTTAACTTATTTTGGCGTTAACGCTCGCTTATTTATACCAAACTGTCGCTAGCCCCCTTACAGGAACTCGCGACAGAACATCCAAAGTCCTGTACTTCAAAATTCCAAGACGATCAACTTCATTTAACTTCACCACCTACCTTTTCCCCGTGCAGGCAGGGGGGAGAGCTCCCAAGCGCTACCCTGAGAAAACTGAAAATATCGTATGATTTGCAGCAATTAAAAATAATTTTTGATGGGTGTGGAAGGGAGACGGGGTTGATTTCTCTTTCCCTCCACAACTTAAATGACTTAAGTGAAAACCGTCAGGGCGGCAAAGGTCGTTCACAAGGGATCGATCCACCCCCGCGCCGAGGGAATAGCGTCCCAGTGACGTGACTCGGCGACGCAAATAACTTTGCGTCTCGCGCAGCAAGAGAAAATAGTGGATTTTTTTTTTCACGAGTGGCCGTAACCTCGAGAAAAAAAAATTGTAATTAAATAATGGATTTAAGAAGCAGTATTTTCCGTACGTTAGAGCATTCATTTCCGTTTCCAAATTAGTTCATACGGTTACCGAAGAAACAGGTATTTGTTGTCAAAATGAGTACGTGTATTTCCAAGCCGCCGTTTAGCACAATTGTTTGGGAGCTAATCAAAATGTTCTGAGGGCAGTTATTGTCAATATCACTGTAGTGTATAGGATCACTGCTTTCGCACCAGAGATAGAATGTTCGTGTGCTCTAATCCTGTAAGGTCTATTTTTTTTAACGAATAGTTTTCAGCGTTTTGACAAACTAGGCTTAAATTTTTTTTTTCTCGCGTGCACATAAATTACGAACATTTTTTTAATATCTGAAATTTATATCCACAAAAGCCTACGCATTTACTATTATTTACTACGTACTAGTTAAACATTTCCAAAAACGTAATTAAACCGTTGTTTAAATTATGCATTAGGTACAAGTTACGAATTGCAATGAGTTAAATTAAATATCATTCATTGTATGAAGTATTTATTAGGAATTAATAATTTAAAGAGAGGATATTCTGTTCGTTAAGTTACATTGTTTGAGTAAAATTCGCGTTTCCAAAAGCTTTTACGTCTCGAAACACCATATCTTAGTTATTCTATAAAATCCTTATTTTTACGTGGCATTTTATGAATAGACTAGGAATATTAGCAGTTATACGCTGTGGTTATCAGTACACAAGAAAAACGCACGTGAAAGTATACGCAAAATATGAAATATCACAGTTCACAACTTCGGGCTAGATGACCATGTTCCAATATTTTGCTCGATGTTCGTAATGTGTATATTATTATGCTTATTTTCTTCTTTGTGCACGTGTTGTTAATTGACGACGTCAAAAATGGCTTTCGTGTCTATGTGTTGAACAACATTTACGTACAAATATACAATATTCTATTCTTCGGTGACCGGCGTCCTAAACGCTGTTATTACTAGATGCAATAACCTAATGGCGTTCTACATCCTTTCAATAACAATATTGTACTCACCCTTACTTCCCTTGCTCCTGTTGGGTGTACTCTTCCAATACGCCGAGCACGGAAGTGCACAGCGCTTATTACTAGATGCAATAACCTAATGGCGTTCTACATCCTTTCAATAACAATATTGTACTCACCCTTACTTCCCTTGCTCCTGTTGGGTGTACTCTTCCAATACGCCGTGCACGGAAGTGCACAGCGCTTATTACGGCAGCTTTAACCTGTTATGCACGTCATGCATATCTGTGCAATCAATTTTGTGATATCCCCGGCCTGGCCACTTCGGATTTTTGCATGTGGGAATCGTGTCGGACGATGCCGCTGGTCCGCGGGTTTTCTCGTGGATCTCCCGTTTCCCCCGTCCTTTTATTCAGGCGCCGCTACGTACTCACTTCAATCACCCTTATCGGCTCTGAAGATCCCGATGTTAAGAGCCGTCGAAATCTCTCCACTCGATTTCGTGATGTTTGTCATTTTTCTTGTCCATTTTACGTCCACTTGCCACGTCGTTGGAGAATTACCAGCAGTACCTCCCTGCGGCGTTGTTGGAAATAGGTGTAAAGTAACGGAAAATGTAACGGATATAAGTACTTCGTTGTCAGAAACAGGTCCAAGTGGAAAATTAAACCGTGTTTATGACGCATCGGGACGTTCTCCATAACAAGGTAAGAGTACAGAAGCCTTCTGTATTTTCGAAGAGCAGAGCCTTGCTTACTTTGGATTCCGACATAACCAAAACACGAGCATAAGTATAGGCTGTTCACGGTAAAATAAGCACTTTCGAAAGCCCTGCTTAAGATCTACTTGTATGCACGTTGTGTATTCTTCCGCCTTATGTAAAATTATCATTGTCATGGGCCTTATCACTTTATTCATACGTCGGCCAAGTGAAACCGTGAAATTATTAGCAAAGTAAATGTTACAAATCTGTTTATTTTTACACTTTGGCGCATAAGAAAAAACAGAAAGAGAAAAAGAAAGAAATAATTTAGGTTATCACAAAATAGCCTATAGTTAATGTTTCCTTGCAGCATTCCAAGGGTTCATGTTGTTCAACTTGTAGACATTGCTCACGAGTGTCATTTCCTCTCTTAAAAAAATTGGAGGTCTTACTTTTTACACAATGGTGTGTCAAAATCGTGATTCTAATATTTTTGGGATGTGCAAATAATAAAAACTGCTCACCGAAATGAATTACTCACACTGAAATACAATACCGTGTGTTACTTCAAAAATTTAAAATCCAAGAATGAAATGTTTTCGCAATTTTTTTAAATTGCTCAAAGAAGGAAATTATTGTATATTTTTGTACCAATAAATGATTTGTTTTGTAAAGTAAAACAGTGTTTCGGACAAATATATACTACAAAATAAAATAGAAGTGTCCGTCTGTGATTTTCGAATTTTCAACTTTTAATTATTTTTTCGTGCAGTAATGACTAAGCCATAACTAATGTAAATTTTTTTCATGTCTGTTTGTCTGTCCAACCGGATTTAACTCAAAAAGCACTGAACGCATTGACACCAAATTTACACAGTCTATAGATAATAACCCTAGGACCAACCTAGTCTTTGTATCATCGAGATATCTCAAATGGTTCCGGAAAAAATTATGATCAGGAATGAACATAGGTACTGGATTAAACTTTTATTAGGATTTATTCCTGCATACAAAAAAGCATTTTTAAAAAAAAGTGCCGTCATTTCTCCTTTCTTTTTTATCTATGGGCTGTCCTTTCTTCCAAAAAGTCATAGTGCCCAGTGGCTAGAGTTTTGGTGGAGTGATAGTTACAGTTTTTACAGCCGATCTCAATGAAATTTCGTACACTAATTTGTTAAGCTACTTTTGTTATGTATACCAGCTTATGTTAATTTTTTTTTGTAATTTAGTGAAGATATTTAATAATCAATCTCATTAATCTGTCGCTTTATAATACGAGTCCTGTTGAAAATATGTGTACGAGGTTTTGATCATGTGAACATACATCCGTCTGCTTTGTTCTGATAAAATTTTATTTACGTAAGTGAAATATTTCTGTTATTTAATAATATTTATTTGAACTTCTGCACAAGGTCAATGTGCAGACTGCGGAGAAATTATTCACTATAGATTATACAATATTCGGATACAGACAAAAATAGGACACCCTACATTCAACTCATTATGCTAGCATTGTATGGCTAGGAAACACCTTTGCAACATCCGAGAAAGCCAAACTAATGTACATAAAAAGCATCAAATTTTCGCTGGCGATGAGTGCAGGCTCGCAGGAAATTACTTCCCGTTCAGCACATACACAGTGTTGCAAGGTAATAACAACGGTATTTTACAGAAGAAACAATAACCAACATTTTTATTGCTGCCACACATCACTGCCATGTCTGAAAACCAAATTAATGGCCATTAGAGGCATACAATTGATCGTTTTAAACACAAATCTGTTCAGAATTGAGGAAATTCTCAAATCAATGCAGTGCTGCTGCAGAAGATCGCAGTGGCGAGTCTTGGAACCTCTTCAGGCTAGTGGCTGACAGAGGGACAAAGGTAGTAGGGTTTAAAAGCACTTAGCAGATTGCTGGCTCGTTATCTCTTCTCGCGATCTGATTTCTGTCTTGGAGTGAACGTTTCTCAGAATGCTTGTGGCTTCTGCTGTTGGCTGGTAGACCAGGCAGACTGGCACACTGTGTTTCGCTAGACTTGGATCTTTCGCATGAGCCTGAAGCACGATAAAGTACTAAAATATTTCTTTTATGAAAATGTACATTGCCCATTTCATTTGAAAGAGCTTAGGTATTTGTATTTGATGATTGCGAACCATACGGTTTGAGGGAATTGTATTATTAGGTTTTTTTACACTGAGAAAACGATTACGTTGAAGATAAGAAAATAGTTTTGTGCAGCAAAATTAATTTTTTTCTACCTGTGCAACCAACTATTTTGTTCCTAAAACATGTTATTTTGTTCGCTTATGGCTGTCCCAAACACGAAAAATTTGGTTGGTGCAAATGAAGATTTTTATGGCTGTCCATAGTTTCGGTCGTAAATTTAAGATCTAACATGACCAGGTTCCGAACCCATATTCATTGCTATTGAATTCTGTCTCTTGACAACCACGGCCATCGTAAACGTTATGGCAGTTCACTTGTTTTTATTGTTATAGAAAGTTCAGTACATGGTGTGTACATAGATTTGCCAAAATGTCAAGTTATGCAGATTTTTTGGTTAAAATCGTTCCGTTGGGATTGTTTTTGACACTGTTGAGCATCAATAAATACGCTAACAAACACTGAAATAGTTCTAATAGACAGAACAATTACAAATGAACTCTCGAGCTGTAAATTCGAAGGTCATCAAACGTCTCGGTTGCGCTACAGCCAACCAAATACATGTCAGTACTGCACCAAGCTGATTTTGTTGCTGCGAAAACTTCTATAACAATGGACACATACGTTCGTTAGCTAACTGCACACTTATTGATTTTAAACAAAATATTTGACTGCCACGATATTCATAATTTTGACAATAACGAAACTAATTAACTGAATGTACATGTAAAATAGTTGTGTACGCATACATAAAAGCGTTTAAAAATGATGCTGGGACAGTTAGACAATTAATATATTCAAAAAGTTATGTTTAAATGTTTCGATTGATAAAAGGGATTAAATTCACATGTTTGGAGAAACATCAGATTGTTCGAGAGAATAAAATATTATTCAGTGTAAAATTGTTTTCAAGCAAATTTATTACAACCTGCACCTAAATCTTTTTATCGGCGGATGCTTGTATAAATTCATAGTGTGGCTTTTTTAAGAGATAGAAATTTCATTTCTTTTGTCTTTCTATGTGTAGAATTTTTTGTTGCAATGTGTTTTTTTGCCAGAACAGTTTATTATGTGCTGTAGTGATCAGTCAATGCCCATTTTATTATGACTATAAACTATACGTCTTTATTACTCCGCATGATAGCACTTGTGGCAGTCACATAATTAATGTATACCCATCCTTAATAATATGTGATTCCAACAGTAACCCATGTGATCAAATAAACGTACGTACGTATCTGTGAGTATAAAGTGTTGTTTAGTTACACAATAGCTTTGCAGATAAAAATGATGATTGAGGATTTTGTCAAAAATATTTTATTAAATATAAATGATTTAATGCAAATATCTATCATATTCATTAAAAACTGAGCTACAGAACGTAAATTGTTTTCTGTATTTTTTGGCATCAAGTAAAAACCACTGAGTGGATTTCCCGAAATCGCTGTGAGTGTGGTATTTCTTAAATCGATACTTAGGTATGTTTCATCCTATATCAAAAGGAAGTTGAGAAGTAAAAATTTAATTTTTTATATGAAGTTTTGCTTCCCAGTACGTATGTTTATGCACATATCTTTTTTGTATTAGCTTATTGTTATATTGCTGTTTCGTTATGTTAATGGATTAAAGGTAAAGTGTAAATAATCATGCAAAGTCAGAAATGAGCTCATCAGTGTGAGTTAGACCACTATGTTTTTGGTTAACATCAGGTTGCTATACATAACTTGACGTAGAAAAAAACAGTTTTTCCGACCAGTGAAGCCACGGTTTATTAATTCATTTATTTTAACTTTATTTATTTTCATTAATTAGTTTATTTATTTCTGTAAATTTATTTTTATGGATTTATTTGTTTTTTAATCTTTTTAATTCATTATTTTTATTCATTTACGTTATGTTAAAAACAACAAAACAAATACATGTCGGGCTTGGTTTTGGGTAAAAGCTGTAATTAATTTCAATCTACCTGATTCATCGATAAATCCAAATTCCGAGTGGGCAATGTCGTGGGCAAGAAATTTATTTTCTATCTTTAGAATTCCAACATCTATAGATTCCTGATATCCGCAAAGAGTTCCTGACAGTCTTAGTTTACATGAGCTACGTGTACACCGAAGATTCCTTTAGTTACTGACTACGTGTCCTTGAAAGAATATTTCGCGGAATGTGACTTATCCAATCTGAATTTGGTTACTCTGTTCCTAAACATCTCGTGTTTGCGGGCAGGTACCCAAGACATGGAAACGATAAAACCATCCAGTAGGGAACGTTGTTCAAAGCTAAAAAGTTTTGAAATAAATACGGCGGAAATTTTGTCTCAAAAATAAGGCGCCCCTACCAATATGAACGGCATATTCATTTTCGATGCGGGCGAAGTGGTGGACAAAGACTTCGTTTTATTTTATTCTGCACCACACTAATCCAATGGAAATGTTTAATTCTTAGCGTGCGAATCCGCGGTTTAACAACTGCCACTAAACTAACCATTTTCCCCATTGTTCCGACTTGTAGGTTGTAGCCTTGAAACGCAAAGAGAGTTTTGTCAGTTTTTACTAGGGCCTTAGTAATAGTGAAATCTCCTTGACTGAAACTTCCGCGAATAAGTGGAAGTACCATTGGTGTTGTATATTGGTTGGTACGCCTTCCCTGGCCAAAACTATCTAAGTAGATTTTGCACCATTTAATTGCTTGATCATGATAGTTGGGCTATTTTTTGCGTAAACTAGAGATCAGTAAACATTTGAATGCATGGGTTTGATATATATATATATATATATATATATATATATATATATATATATATATATATATATATATATAAATAAGGGCCTGTGTCAAATATATATCTATATATAACTTCATAGTATTTTTGCAATGTAAAAATAATTGTGAATATTAGTTCTAATCCATGACGGAACTCTGATAGTTAGCACAGTTACAGGAATTCTGTGTTCGTTTCTTTGTAACTTGATGTGCTACCATAACAATTACAAATTGTACTAGATCTCGTAGTTTGTATTATTACAACTCCCTGTCATTAGCGAGTTTCATTAATAAAAATTACAGGTTATTTTTAAATGAAATAAAACAATTGAATTAAATTTGGTAATTAACTTAAAATACTGCGTATATGGTAAATGGACATATGATAATTTGAGTAAACCATCGTCAACTGTGCAAAACGTTTTGCAGAATTTTTGAACTCTTAATGCGATGTACGCATTCTGGCAATGTGAATACGTAAACTATGTGATCGGAGGTCATATAATACTAGTGTATGCATGTGTGTATATTGTCCCATCTGCGCACGTTATTTCATGACATAGAAAGTTTTCCAGATTTTTTTCATTAGGTCTTTCATACAAGCAAGAAAAAACAGCGATTGCTTTACATAAACAGAAGAATTAGTAATTAAAGCTCGCCATTAGAATATATATATAAATAAAGCCCCCTCATTTGGAATAATAGTTATTAAATATCTTTTATTTTAGCCTTGACATTAACTTCCAAGTGATCTGGAAAATACATTTATTACCTATTTATTACCTACACTGCAATATTTATTTTAAAAGGTGGTTAAATAATTAAATATGGCTGAAAGTAAACAGTAACTAGGGCCTCAAAAGTACTCATTTTACCGTAAACAGCCTATACATACATATACACACGCAATTACAGTTTTTAACATCGCTAAACCTTTTCCTTTGGTATGAAGCTAGATTTATTTATTACAGAACATGCTCAAAGAATGCGTATTTGCTATAAATAATTATAATAACAGGAAACCTGTATGTATCTGTAATCCTCTCTTTGAACTAAACCTCTATTGTATTACTGGATACCAAACACCTCCAAGAAATGTTTTTCTTTTCCATACAGAAAGCGTTGTATGGCTTTTTATAGTGCATTAATTTCATACTACTAGTTTACTGACAGAACGATTATGGAAATCAGTCTCAATGGTAATAAATTTAATGATTTGCAGATATTTGTGAAGAAAATATTAGTAAATTACTCAGTATCGACAGCGTGCAATGGCAGGAAATTGTTTTGTGTCATATACGTGGCAAGTAGATATATATTTAGAGTTCTCCAAATAATGACAGTTAATTACAATTCATCTATAATTAATTGATATTTAGACACTCTATTTTAAAGCCATTAAAACAAACAAGGAATTGCAAACTGCACTGTTTCAATGCCACCAAGTCAAATATGGCCGTGAGTACGTATACTTAATTACATTCATAATAGCGGTTATAAAGGCTCAAATTATGAACGAATATTAATTCGGAATATAATAGTGTGCGGGTAAATAATACAACTGAGTATTAGATATTATTTGCTTATATGTTGCCTTCACGATTAAGAAATATTCTGGAGTAGTTATGTTAGTGTATCGTAGCCCACCAATTTATAATGTCTTTCACAGTACTGTATGCAACTTCTTCTTCACCTAAATCGTGCAAAGTCACATTGCCTTGGGCTTAACCCGTGCAGCAAGCAAAAATTAAGCCATTATTCGAAAGTCCATTAAACTCGCAAAATCGTCAAACGGCACAAACACAGTGACGTCGCAACCCCGACGCCGAGGTTCAAAAATCCCGAACCGTCATCGAAGGTGGCTACAGAAGAACTCTGTACGTAACTGTATGATTTAGAACAGGGGGAAACAATACCAGGAATTACTTTATTCATCAGCCATATATGCTAAATAACTAACTACATTTTCAGTATGTAGTTGAAAAGTTCAATTAAATCAACATGGCAGTAATCCTTAATCCCTTTTCTACAGTGTTTATTGTTCTTTAAGAATTGGCAACGAACACTGAGGAAGAGACCGTATCGCTCGGCCGCCGCCTTTTTCTATCACTGCCAAAGCTCAGAGCGGGTGTAGTACAGGCCCTTGTGGGGCCCTTGTCCACTCAGCGTTTGCGTCACTTGTACTCGCTGCAGGCTAAGAGGGAAGTTTCCATCCCCGCCTGCACCACACATACAATTGTATATGTGGTGTCTGCACACTGCAACTGCAACAAGTAGCTCGCCAAGTTGCCTCGGCGAGCTGTAGTTCTCAATGTTCGCCACCGAGCCACTTTATGACTGGGGGGGGGGGGGGGAGAAGAAGGCGGGAGTAGTAAACTCCCCTCCTGGTTTTGCAAATTATTACTAAGACCGGAATTTGGAATATAGCAGAGCTTTTATGTGATATCACTGGTCCCTGAAGGGTGCCAGAAATAGACGGAAATTAATCTGCGTATTTTAATTAGCCAAAATAAGTTAGCAATAAGACGAGTAGTATTGCTTGACTCTAAACCGCGAGGTGTATTTGCGTGAGACACGAAGAGAAGGTGGTGGAGATAATGCGTAGTTAAAATTCGAATACTTGAGATTCTGCTGTTTTGGAATTTATTAATTAGTATATATATATGATCTGTATCTTCTAATTAAATTAATAGCATATTAATTAAAAAGCGTTAAAATTAAGGGGGGGGCACTTGTGTGAGCAACGAGAGCTGCAAACAGAGTATTGCTCGGAGTCTTGCTATGCTCGCCTGTTATCTGTCATCAGACCACACTCGCTAATGGCCACTGCAAGGTCTGAGGGGATTAGGAGAGAAAAGGTAGAGAAGTCCCTCCCCCACATCATAGTTCATGCCCAGAGCATACGACCCCTGCAGACAAAATGGCTCCATAACTGCTTCGACGCTGCTGTTACCTAGTGGCAGATAGCTGAACTACTTGCAGCTAGATGCGGACATGTCAGTATCGTTGACCTCCACCTTAATCCAAGTGGGCCACAAATAGGTGCTGGATTAAGCTTTTCTTAGGATTACTGCTACCTGTAGGGGAAATGGGGCCGTAGTGATTTAATGGATATAACTATATCAAGTGGGGCCGTAGTGACCCAGTGGATAGATATATATCAAATGGGGCCGCAGTGGCTCGAGCGATATGATTACCAGGAATGTAAATAGCTTCTGGATTAAGCTTTTCTTAGGATACGTGCATAATAAAAAAAAAATTGTTAAAAAAATTTCCCTCCATTTCTTCTTTCCTTACCAAGAAAAGTTGGTCGATCGATTCAAAATCCTAAATATCATGCTAACGAAGTAGTATTGGCTTGCTAGTTCTAAATAATTTTTAAAAACACTTAATTAAGTCCAGGAAGTTTATCTGGTCAGTTCCAACTGATTTTTCAGACAAAAACTATACACCTATATGTTTATAGACAGTCAAATACTGTCGCTTCCAGAAATCGCGAGGGTTATTAGCGCGGGGATGAGGTAAGCACAGTGTCAAGGGTTGAAGGGGCGGAATAGGAGGCTGCCCTCCCTTTCTTTCTACGCTACATGCGTTCAAAATATGTTAGTTCCGGTTCCTTCGGAGCAGGAGTTGTTGACAATGGAATGTAGCACGCGACCGAAAAGTTTTAACAAAGTCTAAGGCAGCAAAGAAAGAGAAATTATTTTTAGTGTTATAGGTGTGTGCGATAAAGAAGCGAAGAATAAATACCTACTTGTCCCTCTAAATAAAGCAACAGAGAGAGAGAGAGAGAGAGAGAGAGAGAGAGAGAGGAGAGAGAGAGAGAGAGAGAGAGAGAGAGAGAGAGAGAGAGAGAGAGAGAGAGAGAGAGAGAGAGCAGCTAATTATACAGGCATGAGCAAGTCTTCTATCGAACGACTTCGAAGATAGAGATAGTGTTTACGCTTTGATTTAGCATTTACGCAAATATATTATCACCCACCTACGGGACACAACTGAAAACCTAACGAGACGTCGGTCCATATTGATGAAAAAACTGCTATATAGGTCTGTCAATGCTTTATCTAGTCATAAAGCTTTTCACAATTCATAATCTGCTTTAATTCGCTATCGCATTTTATCACTTATTATTACGGAACAATATTTAAAATATGTATTATTTTGTGAATTCTTTCATAATTTACTGTAGTAGAAAAGTTTATCAAGACATCAAATCTAAACGTTTTTGGAGATAACTAACTACAGTTACGACGATATTGGATGCTCTATTTGCAAAACTCAACTCATTCGAGTATAAAAAACTTAATGAACTTGCTTAAAAGGTTTGAAAGATAACAGTTAACACCTCGGCCTATGGGTTCACTTACTTTACGATGTTTAAAACCACTTATTGAACTCCTGCAGTTAGAACTAAAACCATTATAATTGTTCTATACTTTAAGACTCTCGCCTACCTGAAGCACGAACTGCGTCGCAGAATGTTTGAAATACACATTTTGCTAAGAAACTACGCCACGTGCTTGCTGCATGTTTTCATAGTAAAAGAAATTACACTTCAGACTAGGGTGGGATGGTATTTCAAGTAGGCTACACCTCAAGCATTACAAATATTATTTTGGAACTCTTAAACATGGCCGAAAACGGCTTTTTCAAACTGGTGTGTTTGAAACATACGTCGTGAGTGTCTGCGAAACTACCATAGGAACCGTTGTAATATATCCTGTGTATTTTCATTGGACGTCAATAGTAAGGGATCGCAACAATTTCTTTCATTATTTTTGTTTCATTTCGTTTTCCTGAATGCTTGTACATAAACATTGAATCAGGATTTTTAAATACGCACAGGAGTAATGTTCATTACAAAGATTCTTATTATAAACGTGTGTGCAGTATTGTGTTTATAGAACAATCATTGCAAAAGTGTTTGTAATTAGTTTTATCTCTTGTGTTTGGTAAAAAGAGAAATGTGTAATTTTTTTTCGTTCCCTAATTTTTCTTTCATAGCAACTTTGAACATAAATTATATTTTGAGATGTATACATATTATTTACCATTTAAATTGTATATTGTATTGTATAATGTAAAACTTTCCATTTTTGGTGTGAATGTTACTAAAACTAATTTAATGGTTGTATAAATAACAATAATGTAATTATTATTGGCTCTAATGAATGTAGGCTTACTTATGTGGAAAAAGGAGCCAGCAGTGTTTCCGTTTGAAGTCGGTAACTTGCGCTAAATGTGTGTGCTTCAGAATACATGATGGTAGTCTGGTGTTTCTGGACGTTAAAGGAGTCGGGGTTGCACGCCATAAAGTCGAATTGCGATGACGTGCGAGTATTTTTAAGTTCCGAGCTGGTATTCAAATGTTTGCGGAACGGGCAGTAGGTTCCAGGGTTGTTGTTTGGCGGGAGTGGGGAAACCCGAAGGACGGCCTAAGAGGTGCGCACCAGTTGGAGAGGGGACAAGACGTTTGACACCGAGAGTACTTATTTAAACATATTTATATTTTAAGTAATGCATGATTTAAAAATGACATTTGAGTTGTCGATATTTACAACTGGTATTGAAAATCATTGTTACGGGCCATAGTATTCGCGTGATTGCCCAACAAAATTATAATAGTTTACAAAAAGGCAGGTTTTAACTGCGACGTTTCTGGCAATCTTAACGGATGGTTTGCATTGTAAAAACGTTGCCGTTGTGACGCCGATCCCAACAGTCACTGTGCGCCTACACTAAGGAATACCCGCACCATATGCTCTTGCTGTTACGTGGATGATCATCGCCGATGTGGACGAGGCTTACCTTGGTGTAAGCATTCCGTCAGGCTTTCGGTCTGCCCGACCGACGTATCCGGCAGCCGGGCTATACACAGAATGCTCGGAAATTCCCTTTACAAACTCCTAGAACTTATAGAGGGGACTTAATTAATTATCTTTTGAATAGGAACCCATGTCCGGAAACATACCATTTCCGTACTACAGCCATTTCAAATCAGGTGACTCACTCGTCCACTTCCGCTGAGAGAAAGAGCAATGTCTCGGATGTGCCTGTGTTGGTATGCAACCGGGTAGGCAGTACATTACTTCAGACAATCACCTGATGGCACGCGAAGTCTACCCTGCCTCGAGCCCCATTGACGAGCCTTTGTGTCTCCGATGAAGATGGTTGAGTACACGCTTGCGGAATACACAGACATGATCCTTGTGTATGGCACAGGTGAAGATAATGGAAGAGCAGCTCGTCGGCTGTATCAAAAGCGTTATCCACAACGTGCGACACCATCGCATACCCTTTTGGCCACAGTTACTCAACGGCTCCGAGAACAAGGTACCTCCTCCACTGACAGGAACGACTGTGGTGCTCCAAATAGATGCCGCACTCCCGAATTGGAAGAGGCTGTACTGCATCACGTTGGACAGGGCCCGTCAGTGAGTACGCGAACAATTGCGCGTGCAATGGGTGTTGCTCCCAGCATCGTCTGGGAGGTTCTGTATGAGCTTCAACTATATATTTACCACCTCCAAAGGGTACAGTCTTTGGGTCCAGCCGATTATGCACCACGTGTTGACTTCTGCACGTGGTTTCTGCACCGCTGCACCGACGAGCCCGCTCCTACGTCGCGTGCTGTTCGCAGATGAATGTAAATTCACTAGTAACAGTGTTCTGGATCCCCGAAACAGCCATGTGTGGGCAGACTAAAAACCCTAATACCACGCATGTCCAGGGATTCCAGCACAGATTTTCTATCAATGTGTGGACAGGTATTCTGGACGGCCATGTGTGAAATACCTGATATGAAATGGTTGTAGCACGGAAACGGTATTATCAGGGCACGGGTTCCTATTCAAAAGATCATCTACTCAGTCCCCTCTACAAGTCCTAGGAGTTTGTAAAGGGAATTTCCGTAGTCGTACAGGTGCACTGGCCCGTCGAGGTGTTTGTTCGGTGCTTCGCTTCCTTCTCCACACACCCAGCGTGGCGTCAAATCTACTGACGGCGCGAGCAGCTTGCGACGTCACCATGGGGCGCTTATGCAATATGTACGTTAAAAAAAATTCCAGAACGGGCACAGAAGAAATAAAAGGCTGGTGTTCGCTTTTTTGAAGATCAGAGACATTGAGGAATCTTACTGAGGGACTTTATCAGAACGAACATATGCTCCTTAAGTGTAGACGATGGGAGGAGGGGACGGCTACTAATGTGGGTTCATGAAGTTAAGTTTTACCCTACGGGGTTTTGTAATCACATTTAAAATATGTAATTTTTGAGGAGATAATTTGTTCTATTCAATTAGTTTTAATATCTATTTTTTTTATTTAACCTTTGGGGTTCTGAAAGAAAATTTTGTATTTACTTCATGGGCGTTGGTGGTCTGTACTTGTTATCGGGAATTTTTAGAAATATAATTTATATTTATATTCCTTTTCTCTAACTTTGTAAACCCAAATCAACATACTCTTTGAACCGCACTATGGGAGAGGGTCTCTATTTTGTGTTGAAGAAGATATTCCAGCTGGTGGAAGGTAAAGACTATTGTATGCATGTGTCGTCACCTTCACTGATCTTAATAATTGAAGTTTGCTTGTTGTATATACTCGAAGTTTATTTACTACAGACAATGCAACGGAAAATCAGCACGTCAATTTATTACCACGACTGTTCATTCACAACAAAATTCGGTACTCAGAAGAGCCCACAGGGACTGCCAAATATTTAAATCAACAATATTTAAAAATTAGAGGTTCTTTAATGCATAACACAATAATTTTATATATTGGTTATATGTTAAAAGGATCTGAATCAAAACACACTATAAGACTGGGGAGAAATTAAATTACTTCAGGCAAAAAAAGAATTATTTTACCCTAGTGAGATACAGAAAATAACGCAGTTTATTTTTATAGGAACGAGAAAATCACATATTACACACACATATTGCTTCCCAAGTAAAACACAGGGTGAAAGCCCAATCACTACTAAAATTTCCAAACACACATACTGCACTCTTATCGCTATGAGTCAGACTTTTGAAAGGTTGATATTGTTTCTGTTTTAATTTTAAGAAATATATTTTTTGTCGCGAATATTTTCAGTTCATTCTTTCAGATTTAAGCCGAGAAGAATTTGCGGAACATGTAATAAAACGATTTCTCTGAATTTTCTGCTGGATGGAAATTTGATCCAGAAGAGGGTGGGTGACATTATGTCCTAAGTCTGGTCCGTAATTTTTATTGCTTTTAATCTGTACGATCGCCGCAAAAACACCTTAGCAATATAATAAGCAGATATTGAGGAATTCCTGGCGCTTCTGGAACTCTAGGGTGGAATCACGCATAGGTACCATCCAGGTGAAATTTTTCGATCGTTTGTAACATTTTTTCTCCGAAGCCATTAACCTATTTGGAGTTTCTTTGTACAATCCTGATTTTATAAATAATGCTCTGGTCAAATCCTGTAATATAATTTTTACCAACCGTGTTGAAATCATTGTAAAAATTGTAAGGCATTTTTTATTCCAATTTTAATTGCCTTTATATTAATATGATATGAAGTGACAAACCAATTTTATTTTGCTCCGCAGGGTAGAGAAAATGACAAATGAAACGCAGGCTTGTTTTAGGAAATTTCCTTCTCACTAAAACCGGCAAAAAATAACACTGTCTAGAACTTCAGCTCAAGCTTAATAAAGATGCTGTCACAACGAAACTTTGAGTTTACTTTACACACCTCTTAAGTTTGACGACGCGGTTCAGGTACTCTCTGCTCAACAAAGAAGCTAAAATATTTCTTAACCGCTACTGTTTTATATGAAGCTGTGTTATGTTTATTTCGTTTTATGCGGATTGTTCAATGAAAATATACCCTAAAAAGACGAGTAAAATTGTGTTCCTAATTACGTTTTGTCTTTTTTGTCTTTACTGTAATACATGTATATTGTTTTGTTTTGATATTCCTTACATTTATTCAACCTAAAATTATGATCATACAGAAAAGGAGATACAAACAACATAAGACAATTTTACTTCTATAAAATAAGGCGATAAATATAAACTAGCAAGATCCTAAAATCAAATCTTTGATTACAATATCTATTATATATTTACAATAATAACTACAATTAATTTTAATCCGTTTCCTTATCTGTGAGACTTTCTATGTCCCAATCATTATTCCCCTTCTTCTCCTGTTCTTATTCCTCTTTCGCTCCCCTTTCTCTTTTTCATATTCTTTGTATTCCCGCACAGATCTTAGTGTTTCAGGTTTTAGAGACGTAATGTCTATTTAGAAAATGGCTTCGTTTTCATTCTTGGCGTCTTTCTTGATCAACTCAACAGTGGTTCCAAAGTTGGTAGCAATCTGTGCAACTCATCTCTGTTAGAAGCTTACGAGTATTTTTTTTTTTACTTAAACATTTCTTTAAATTTGCAACCATAGTGGGAGGCAATCCAGAAAATCCGGTGATAAAAAATTCGGGGGATACAGTTTGGCAGCTCTGAATCTATCGTCTACATTCAAAATTATGTTACACCACTCGATTGCCAAAGCATCGAAGGATATGTTACGTGGAGTGAGGACTGTGAATCATAGCGCACGACTATGAGAGGAATTTGGGGGGGGGGGGGGAGAGGTGCCGCAATTTTGAATCCGTTTCGCCGCGTCTCATAACTTCCGCGTAGTATAACTGTTGACTAGGAGAAACTACGAAGCTCGTTTGAGTTTCAATAGACAGCTCTCGCCAAGATCAATCGATTAGGTGCATAAAAACATTTTTGTGGCGAGTTTATGGTAAAATTGTATGCGTTTAATGTAAAAAAAAAAAAAATTAAGAAAACAACAAAATGTCGGCGTATACTCGTCAAAAAGGCAAGTCGAAATACAGAAATCGTATACGGTTGGAGAGAGCATCTCCAAAGCAGTCAAGTGATACCCATAAAACCCCATTGATCGAGTGAAACAGTGCCGAGAACCTAAAATAAACTTCAAGACGTCCGAGCGCGTCAACGTAGACGTATTCACGCAAAACAAACTACCGTGTCCCCAACACGGCCAAACCCAATTTTTCTTTATACTGCCAAAAATTATTCTTTGCTTCAGAAGTTGGCCAATATGCAATAAAGCATGTTTAGTTATAGTTACCCGGTGAATTTACTTCATGTATTGTCGGTATGATAACAACCATATAATCCTACGTACAGACTTGCAGTTTGTTCAACAAACTGTTCAAACTTGGATAGGCTATATCTATTTTGTGTTCCCTGAAAATAGCTTCTAATATCATGTGAAATATGTCAATGAGCTTCATGACTGTTCCAGTTATCTGAGAAGCAGAGTCAGGTTGTGCGAAAAATTCGTCTGAGATATTTCCATCATATGTGTTGCTGAATCTTTTTTTTTTTTGGAAACATGTACAAGCAGGCCTAATTCTTTCTTGAAGCTTTTATATACTTATGTTTTTGTTTCTCGTAAAATTAAATTAATTTTGAAACTCGATTTAAATTTTAAAAAAACCGTTCTTTACATTTTTTTGCAAGCTTCGGCTTATTTGAACACTTACTGAGAGTGTAAATTTCGACCTTGGGCCTAATATTTACGTAGATATTGTACATTTTAACGTTCCTCGGAATATCTTTTTCAACATACATAACATACCTCGTCAACAAAACAACACGTCCTTGGTAGGAGTAATTTTTTGTTCTAAAATTAAATTTAAAACTTTTATAACAACTTGTGGGAGATTTTTTTTTTCGTAGTAATATATTTATTACCGATGTTTAACAATACAGTGCAAATTTTTGCCCAACAGAGCCTGATACGCTATCAGAAACACCCTTCAACGTTAGAAATTACATATTTAGTTTGACTAGATCTTTGTAATACCACGTAGAATCCAAATTTCTCACCGCCTTTCCAATAACTTCAGTAAGAACGAAACATTGCACTGAATATGGTGGCATATCAGGGCGGAGGGGCATCCGTTGAAAAAATGTGCGTTTCCATATTTCTTTCTGAGAAGGTAGCAGGCTGCCAGGGGGTCAGAGGATATGCAATAACTCCACAAAATTGTTCGCATTTAAACCTAAACAGTGACGCAGGGCATCTGGAAATTATATTTTAAGGGAATGGTGCATGGGGGACCATATATTTACCTAAAATTTGTTACAATTTGTTTTTATGAGGATTTTTGGAAATTTCTGGCACAAGTCTTAAATAATAAATTCGAACACCTTATGTTATAATATTAACAACCTGTATTATTTTTGCAGCTCTGATGAAGGATAAGAGAGAATATATTATTTCTTGCTTTTAATCAGTGCTCCGATAATAATAAAGTCAGTGAACACCTAACAATGCAAGATGTTCAAAATTGTTATTTATATTTTTTTCATACCAAAAATATCGATAAACGCTCTGAAAAACAAGTTATGGTGAAATTTGGGTCAAAATACTACTTTTACGCACCATTACCCTTAAGGTAGAGTTTAAAATCTAGAACAATTTTATAATTTTAACTCCCGCGTTTGCAACTCTCATAATCCGTTGCTTTTAAATCCAGACATATTAACATATCCTGTTAATTATCTCGTTACTCTTTTTTAACACAAGATTGAGGTGCAGGCGATTGTTAGGGCCTCGGTTAGATTTCAAACCTCCCAACATTAGTCTGTCTGGGGGCCACGGTGACTGAGTGGTTAGACCGCTCGCCTCCCACAAAGGCGAACCAGGTTCAACCCCCCCCCCTCGGGTCTCCGAATTTTAGCAAGTGGGAATCGTGCCGGACGATGCCATTGGTCGGCTGGTTATCTCGGGAATCTCCCATTTCCCCCGCCCTTTCATTCCGGTGCCGCTCCATACTCACGTCAATCAACCTCATCGGCTATCAAGACCTCGCTGTTAAGAGCCGCCCAAATCTCTTTACTCACTTAGTCTGTCCACCTTTTTCTACACGGTTTATAGCTAGAGACCTGAAAAATTCACGAGTTCAATGACCTGTATGCTAGGCTCGACAGCCTTATGTATGTACAAATATACCAACCGATATCAACAGCACATTGGTTGTCTGCTGCCACAGTGTAAGGCGGCGATTGGACCAGCGTTCTTCAGGAGATGTCAAAAAAATGTCGACCAATGGCTGTAGTAGTATAAACGCACGAGTTTCGAATTCTAGCTTGTCTCGAAATCAATCCGCGAATTTTATCAGGTCTCTACATATAGCAAGCTTATTCGACAAAGCCTCGGATCCGACTTGTAAAATAATGCCACCGAAGATGAATCACGCGCCCAATATAACTGTACCATGACGTCATGAGTGTTAGCTGTCGGAAGATATGACGCTTAGTATTGTTAAAAATAAGTTTCATTTTTAGACTTTTGGCCACCTATTCATATGTGTGGCCATGTAAAGTTCTCACGAGAATTGAGGCCCGGTGACAAGCTTGTGAAACTATCGTCGACATTGTGAAACTGGTGGAAACCTTTATTAGTAGGCCTATCATATTAATATGACACTGGAACTACTGATTTAACTAACCCATTCATTTGGACATACGACAGTGTTACTCTTTTGTGTAAGTTGCAGAAAATCCATGTATGGACTACATAAAATCAGTTATAAATAGTGTTGCAAATACTTAAGCGTTATTTCTTTCATAAAGGAATTTAGGTTAATTTTAAAAGTGAGACACCTGGGCGTCTCCCTGAAGCACTTTACGAACCACGACCGAATAATTTCCGCATCCCGTTGGAAATAATTACGTACAGCCTGAAAAGGAGATCTTATGGTGTTCCTAGGTTTCGCCTGCTGGTTCGTGAACCTCGCCATCCTTGCCGATAAATCGACCACCAACCGCAGACAAATGGTCCTGCCGTCCAGCAGGGGCCGCAGCCTGCCTTAGTGCGCGTCAACATTCACACTGCAAGCAACGAGTGTCGCTCCTAGCGCTGCCGGCAGGGTGATCACGTGACTCATGGCGTAGCTACTCCTTGATTCGTCCTCTTTCCCAAGTGTCGCTGGAGTTGCAAGACGTGCAATAACGAAGACAAGAAAAAAATTAAAGACTGTTTTCGGTTCCTGCGTATACGTCACTATAAATGAAGAGTTGAGAGTGACTATTATGCCATATGCTAACTGATTATGAAAATTGCAATGTTGCGATATTTCTTCCCAAGTAGAGAGAGGGTGTACATTTCTTATGTATAAAATGGCCAGGCTGGGGCCTTATAAAGGTATTTGGCTCCTGCCTGCGTCATCATACATTTGAGATAAGTATTGTATTAAGGGACCCGTCTGGTCAAAGCTTATATGGACGTTTGGCGACCCATAGTTTATGTCAGGTTTCCATTATAAAAAATTTTATAGGCATGATAGCCTGTTTTTGTGCATTTTATTGTAAATATAAAGTATTCAATGCGCCTTAAATATATTTGGAAGAAACCATGTTACTTGTAAATAATGTAATCATCCTAAGGTTTGATTACGCTCGTGTGAGCAACTTTTATTAATTCATTTGAAATATCATACTGGGGCACCATTTGAATATAATTATTTATACGTCTAATTTTTGGTGTAAATAAAGGCCCAAAATCTTAGTAAAGGAAAAATGGGTTCTTAAAAACGAAATTGTACCTTAAATATAGGCCTACCTGTAAGTTGTATATAAGATATTTCCTGCTATATCAATTTAAATTTAGAAATTTGACTTGTTTCACTGGGTGTGTAAAAGTATTCATGTGGCAAAGTATCCAAGATTTCATCATACGCTTTTGGCTTATTCTGATTTTGGATGGATGAGAAGATTTAACCTGTTTTATAGAAGGAACTTTTAATCTATATTTAACTTAGTATTTGCCAACCGCGCAGTTGTTCGTGGTCACTGGACTTGGAACGGTCAGAGTGTTGGAACTCACACACATCACACAAATTAACATCACTTACTATAATAAGTCCTCAGTGCAAATAATAAAAATTTCTCAGTTTCTCATTACTTAAATCAGTTCAGCAATTAAACCAGTCATATTAACAAAAAAAATCAAGTCCAGCACTGTAATCAGAGTGGAGTGCACCAGTTGTATCAGTCTTCTGTGAGCTCCTCCCACTTCCCCTCCGATGTATGTGTAGAGGATGTTCACGATAAAGTGAGCACTTTATAAATGAACCTTAGAAAAATGTCACTGCCTCAGCATGCATATATTTTAATGGGCGCAATGAGTATCATTCGCCCAGTAAAGTTGGTAACGATGGATGAGAAGTATTTCCGTATATTGACGTCGAATAAAAAGTGTTACGTAACCATTTGTGATAACTTAAATTATTTCATTCGCTTTCTGTTTTTTTTTTAATGAATCGAAATGTAAAAATTAGCAGATTTGATAAATATTTACTTTTATAATAATTCCGTAGTTTCACTTGACTGACGCATGAATAAATTTGTGAGACCCCTGACATTGTTAATCTTACTTGGGGCGCACAGGTCGCTGTCTGCGAGGTGTCAATGGCCGTCGGAGCCTGCCGAACCCACAGTTAACACTCACCAGTCACAACTGGCCACACATTCGCAACAACTCACTCGACAGGGTAAAATGATTTATTCATACCTGCGCTGGTCATTCATGGATAACTTCGTACTTACGCGTGCCCAGAGGCGACCAAATTCATAATAGAGCCGTTTCTTACAAAGTGAGGTGAAACGCGATTGAGTCGTCAGTGTGCCAACCCCCCCCCCCCCCCCCCCCATCATAAAACCCCGTCACCATCTTAATGCTGAACTCATATCCTTGCAGTTGAATAGGCCTAGCAGGCTGACAGCTGGCGACAGACTATGAAGGGGATTGGGAGGGGGGGTGTCAATCCGCTCCTATCAAGAACAAGATATTTAAATTAGCGTGCTTGTGTTTTATTCGAGAGCTTGCGGATTCTATACCAGCCATCTGTAGAGACCTGAAGAATTCCCGAGTTCAATAATCTGCAGGCTAGATTCTGCAGTCTTATATAGAAGTGTGCTGATATCAACTGCATTTTGGCTGTCTGCTGTCACAGTAGAAGGCGATGATTGGGCCAGCCGTTTCCAGGAGGCATCAAACACCGTGTGGACCAACGACTAAAGTTATATAAACACACGTGTTTTGAATTCTAGCTTGTCTCAAAACGAAACCGCGAATCCTTCGGTATCTATCCATCTTCAATAGAGTCCCCGCTCTCTAGTGTGTTCGGCATCGTACTACGAATGGCTCGGCAACCTCCTGCGTATTTCACGATTATGGCTGGCAGAGATTTTACACACCTACCATAATCTGAGTGTAAGTGTTCGTGTGTAGTAGGGACGGGACCTGAATGAATGCATATCAGGGCTAAGCCCCATACGCCTACAATATGGGAAGGAATTCATGTAAGGAGCAAGGTGGTGTGCATTGCGGCAGAAAGGGATCGGACTTCCACGGTCGCGATTGGGGCCATGACTACCTCCCTAGGTGTACCTATACCTAAACTTACAACAGTAACGAGAGGGGAAAACCGGAATAGGCACAGTAAAGGCCCTCTCCACAAGAAAGGAGTTCAAATCTTGTTTCATGCATTAATAGAAAATGCAGCAGGACAAAGAGAGGTAGGAACCATGTTTTTTTTTGTCAGCGGATAAGAAAGACTATCTGTGAAGGGGGCGGAACCTTATTTTCCCCTAGCCTAGCTCCTTTCTCTGTTTGATTGGCGCTCGATGGCCAACAGCTGTACAATGACTATCGTTTTCTCTCTCTCTCTCTCTCTCTCTCTCTATCTATCTCTCTCTCTATCTATCTCTCTCTCTCACACACACACACACACACTACTCTTGTCCCCATCATGTTCCTCCCTCAGTTTAATCATATTTTATTACTCGCTTTTTAAGATGACCAAAACCTTTGTAATGACAGTTGTGCTTAAGAATGTCAACTACAAGGGGGATAAAGTGAGAAATAACTTTTATAAAAATAATGTTCAGATTATTGCCGAAGAATAACTATGTCGTTTACTAATGAACATAAGTAAACAAAGTGGAATGATCATTTTTATTATAATAGTCAAATTAATAAATACTCTAAGTATGAGCATTTTCTGTTCTCACTCGTTAGATTAATATGCTCTTTTGTCTCGCTCTATAGTCTAATACCAAATACAAATTGAGTAATTAGCATCGCTTCAAAGTATTGTGAGTGAAGTAAAAAGGAAATATTGATACACGGAGTAACTTTTTATGATAGTTCAATTCAGTTATGCGTAATAATATCTGTAATTTGATTACTCCACTTTACTCTCCATATTGCCACAAGATGCGTAATATTTTTTTACAACGCAATCACTAATTAAATGTAGGCTATATAGCAATGATGAAAGGAATTTGAGACTCATAAATTATCCCTTTGGCCTTCAACACTACCGTCTCTAAACTGAAGCCATGGTTCGACTAAACAAAACGTCTCGTTGAACAGTAATTATCTAACAAAAAGCATTGTCCCAATCAATAAAACATTTTTCAGATTTGCTTAGCCAACACAATTATTGCATTTTTTTATTTCTTTGAACAATTTTTGCTGTTCATTGCGAGGTCGGCAACGTATCTGGTGGAATTTCTTTGCACCTATCCAAACAATATTTTGTTTGCAATTTCCCTGTCTTTTCCCTGCAGATTTACAAAAGAAGGACTTCAGAAATTCTGGTTACCTTTGCTGCCCTCAGATAATGAAGGGTAAAGGCTGCTCCGTACGTCACCGTACGTCACGAGTTTGGGTCCTGGTTTTGACGTTTAGCCTATTTTCCAAAGGAAAGAAAGGCTTATGAGACCACTTTCCTGTCTGTGTGTTTATGTATATGTGTCTGTGCGAGTGTTTCATCTTTGTAAGGAGATCTGACCTTTTAAGTTTTTGACCACGTCAAATACTTCCAAAATGGCGGCCATAAAAAATTGGTGATATATCATATGTAAGAAACTATTCAACCTATTTAAAGCAAATTTTGTATGCTGGCAGGACATCAAGTTAGCATCATTTTGAGGTGGAAATTGTTGTTAGTCCGCCATTTTGGAGAATAGCACCGAATAAATAAATAAAGATTTTACATTATATCTCAAAAACTATTAAATCAATTCTCACCCAATTTGGCAGGTAAGTAATACTATGACACGCCAAGTAAACGTAAATGATTGAACTTGATTAGGTATTAATTTTCAAGATGGTGACCACACAAATTTTTAAAGTTTATTTGGTATACCATACCATTTAAAAAATTTCGACCAAATTTTGTATGCACAAAGTACCATATATAACAACACATAATCACTTTTGTAGACCATTTCAGAATATAGCGGCATACGAATAAATTAAGTTATTTTGCCATATCTTGGTTAAAAATAAACCGATTACTAACAAATGTTGCAAACAAGTAGTAATGATGCAGATGATGTTAATTGATCTGTTTTAATCATGTCAAACAATAATTTTCAAAATTGTGAACATATAGCCATTTTAGTTCAGAATGATATATCATCGAAATTATGTAATCAGTTCCAACATAACTTTGAATGCTGGTAAGTTTGCCACATATATTAAACAATTTAACTAAATTCAACCAACATTTGTAAGTACAGAGTATACATTAGAAGCATCGTATCTAGAGACTCTTATTTTTGGCAATTTAGTACGATAGCACCAAATAGGAAAATACATTTTTTATGACCTATCTCAAGGACCAAAAACCGATTTCCACCAAATTCTTCACACAAGTAACGCTATGGTAGGGCATGCAAACTTACATGTTTTAAGTGGCTGGCTCAGTCACTTATTTTCAAAATGACGGCCCTCTTAATATTTTAGGTTAGTAAACCCTATCATTCAAACCATTAGACTAATTAAATCCAAAGTTAATGCTCCGAATCCGACCTCCATAATGCAGTGTATTGTACGCTAGCTTATCGTACGTGGTTTCTGGGTTCAAGTCCCGGACAAGGCACATGTGTATTTGTAATTGTCTCACTACTGTTGTATACGTTTCTGGTTTCATTTCTAATGTTACTGCTTTCAAAGAGAAGTCGAGTTCTACCTACTGATTCAGCTTTTAAAAAATTATTTAAAAATTAATTGTACCCATGTTGAGGGAAGTAGGCTTATTAGTTATATTAGTAACTTCTGGTTTACGAGTAATTTAAGTTAAATGAGTTTCTAACCTGTTGTGTGATAGTTGCATGCAGACGTCTTATACAGGTCGTTAGCAGATATTAAACTTTTTTCTTTATGGCCGTCTTCTTGCGGAGTTTAGTTGATCGCGAGATATTGTGAAAGAAATAACTGAATATTAAATTTACTTAAAATACCAAATAATAATGCATCGTCTGTACGCACTGACATTTTGCAATAAAACAGACAAAACAAATAGAAAATACAATTACTGGCAATGTAATAAAATTACGAACCTGTAAAAATTTCAGTTTCTTAAAAGTGATCGGAGGTAATGAATCGCTTCCGAGAAAATTAAATAGTAACATAAAATTTATATAAAAAAAGCAGCTATAACTGGCACCTATAAGAACTAAATATGTTTCTGAACAACATTTTAAATTTCCCTGTATTTTCCTCATTTCCCCCGTTTTACAGTTTGTTGGGTACCCTAATTTAGGTTTAGATTAGTTACATATGTAAGATGGTCCCCTTCTTCCCCAATTAGCCTTTCAGTATTTAGGGGAGGACTTAAATAAAAATAATTAATAACGAATTTCTCAGCCTTTTTCCATTTGTCGTTTGCTCTGTTACAAATTTAAAAATTCTCTTCCTCCTCCCCGCTGTAAGCGAGTGAAGAGATTTGGGCGGCTCTTAACAGCGAGGTCTTGAGAGCCAATGATGGTGATTGAGGTGAGTATGGAGCGGCGCCGGAGTGGGGGGGGGGGGGCGGGGGAGGCGGGAGATCCCCGAGAAGACCCGTCGATCAACGACATTGTTCGGCACGATTCCCACACGCGAGGGTCCGGTGACACAGCCGGGAATTGAACCCGGATCACATTGGTGGGAGGCGAGTAGACTATCCGCTCAGCCACCGAGGCCCCCTCCCCTCTGTTGAAAAGGTGTCAATATTCCATTATTTTACATGATTCAGTTTGCCCTTCCCAACCACTCAGTATGACAACACGCTACTAGGATAAAAATTTTACGAAAGCCTTTAGCGCATGACTGTATAGGTCCCCTACTGATTCAGTTAACATTACACATGATGTTTAAGACACTAAGTTAAGGTACAATAATAATATACCAAAAATACCTGAGATATAGAAGCAAAGGCTTTAAATGCTCGAATACGTAAATATCGAGTTAGCAAAACCAGGAAAAACAATAACATCAGATTTATATAATAATTTAAAAGAAGTTGTACACATTATACAATTTTAATATTAAAACTCGAATGAAAATTAAATAATTAATGATTAAATAAATGATAACATAACAGTGCCTTAACGAAGTAAACATACAAACCTTGAAAGGCACGGACTTGAAAGCAGCTGTGAAAGAAAGTCTCTCCTCAATCTTTTATTGAAAACTTTTCATTTCCTGCAGTGTTTGTGGCAGCCGTTCCATATGATGCTGCCATGAAATAATTTCGTTTTGTCTAGTAGAATCAGGAAGTATATTGCCGCATTTTTTTTATCTAGCACAGATTGACCTGTGCACAGAGTACATCTGAGAGAAGAGGATTGGAAAACATTTCTGGTTAAAACATGCATTTTAAATTAAAATTAACACCAGCAAGTATCACCATATGGCAGAAAAACTATTACTAACTTATTGAGGCTTACTCACAACTTACATAATGCATATACGCTTCTTTTTTATTTTAACGTAATGACTGATGTCGTTTAAAAATCATTATGGGGTCATACCAATGCTAGAAATAATGTATCATTCTACTAGAAGCATATTTGAAAATAATACTGAAATTTGTCTTTACGTATAAAATTTATTTAACAACAAAAGTCGTAATTTTTGTGCGGGTTTATTATTACTTCTGAGAAAGTGACCCTTGAGGCAGATTATTCGGGGGTTATACAACCCGCCAGGCCCACTGGTTCCGCCGCCCATGCATTAGGTCCTTATGTAGCAGAGTTAAGGCTCTTGCCTACCTAGAGCTTTTTATTAGCGTTTGAGGCCTAAAAGCGCGAGAGTAACAAGGGAGAGACCGCCTCGCGCCTGACGTGCCCCAACACCTCTAAGCACAAGGCTCTGAACTGGCGTGCGGTGTTCTCGTCGCTCTGTGTGTACCTACGACACTTTCAGCGGTGAACCTATAGTTTTATTGACGGAAACTATGTAGGAAGGTTCAATGCAGGACCCTTGGGTTGTTTTAAGTGAATTTGATGTTTACATTTTGAGATAAAACACTTTGAAAAAGCCGTTTTGAGCAATTTTGGAGTTTAAATGTGCATGCCGTCTTGAAAGCACCCAACAGTCCCCGCCTGATGTGTGTTCTTTTCATAGACGAGCATATTGGACGCACGTTTAATAGTTGCGTGGGAAAATGAATATGTACTTCACAAACCCTGCACCAAGTAGGCACGAGCCTTAAGGGGTGAATTTTTCGCCTTTGACTAAGGCTGTGTCCGAATTCGCCTGACGTACATACTTGTGCGTACCTGTCCCCGAAAGTGACGTGGTAAGTGAGCCTCTCCGATTTGCAAAAGAAGTATGCAAATATACAAGTAAACGAAAATGTTTACGTCTCGCATACTTGCCGAATATTGGCCGCCATTTAGAGAAGCAATTTGTAGATTACAATTGATTTCCGACATAATTATTTCATTTAAAGTTTAATAGGGCAATATTACTGCTTCGTTGGCATAGAATTTTGAAATGAGTTATTAATAGGGATAGCGAAATTTCGCGAAAAGAATTCAAGACAAGTTATATTTCAAAACACTGTAGCGCCATTTACATATCTTGATAGATTGAATTGCTTTTTTTTGCACGTGATAACTGTCTGCCCACGAATCACGTAGGAGCCGTGCCGATGTTGCCGAATTCTGAGTGGCCCGATCAAATAAGAAATTGCTTTCTCAAGCGGGTAGCAACCAATAGCAATAGACATACTGCTAATGGGTGCTTATAGTTTTAAAGTCTACCGTGTACTCGTGTTTTTTTCGCGAAAAATCACTTGCTCTAGTTATTAACTTTCGAAAGTTCACCTTAAAAAAAGTTCTAAACAATAAATTGGTATATTCCTAACCTAAACAAGATTAGATAAAAAAAATAACTAAGATTGTGCAAGATAATAAATGTTAGGGTAAATCAAATTGAAATATTATCTTATGCTTGATTTAACCCTTAAAATTTTCGGCAATCGTTAAATTCTTAGTCAGAATATACGTACAATAAATTTGGTTTGTTGGCTAATAACTGTTGCCGAAGTCAAAAATACTGCCTGTCTGAATTCATCAATTTGTTGCCAAGGGTAAGTGAAGTATGCAAGGATGCAAGTACGCCAGTATATACCTGAACTCGGACACGGTCAAAGTTTCAGTCAGGATGCTTTGTTGTATAAATCACTGACGTGGTCTTAGGCCTAAGTATATACACAATGCGGATGTTTTGTAGGAGCAGCAAGGAAAGCGCTATTTGTTCAACGATAGGCCTATAATTGTAAACCACTTCAGAGTTATCAAAAAGAGAAATATTCAACGCTTGGACAATATAGATTTTTTTTTTATTTCGGGTGAAACAATTCAAGGCGTTTTTTGTATGACTGGCGGAATGAAATTTTTCTTAGAAACTCAGGAAACATAACACTTCTAATATATTGCAACCGGGCTTTTCACTGTTGAGAATGAATACTCTTGTTACAGCAAACATAACATGTAGGAAGGTATCGGTTTTGATATAGGTATGATTTCCTAGTGCCCGGTAGGCTGCAACGTTTAGATAAAGATTAATGTGTTCGTACATATTATTTACATTGTTTGGACGTCAGATATATAGAGTTGTACATCATTCGCATGCAAGTGGAATTCGCTAAATGCCAGATGTATGGGTAAATATTTTATAAACAGTGAAAAGAAGGAGCAGGCCCATTACTGAGATTTATGGTACGCCAGACTTTACTCATGTTGGTTGGCTAGCAGTATCCTTATAACAAATTCCCTGACATTTCCCTGATTTATTTAGGTATCCTCCCTGGACAGCATGGATGGCAAAAATTATAAATAGCTTTATATTATTCCATTAAGAGTTATGGTTGCACATATACAGAGAAAGCAGCCCCCAGAGCATTTAAATCTTCTTTCAAAGGTGGGACAAAACCAAATAATAAATGGTATCATTCATGAGATAGCATGCAGCAAAAGTGCAAAGTCCCTCTAGAATTAACATATCCTTAGCCATTTGATCTAAACTCCCTGACCTGATATTAATTTCCTTGACATTTCCCTGACTATTCAAGAAATGTAAAATTCCCTGATTATTACAGGTTTTCCCTGCTTTCCCTGGCGCTAGCCACCCTGCTACTACTGATTGCCAGCTGGATTTTAGAGTCATCTGCGATTACTTGCTGGTACCGCGAAATTAATTACGATCTAGCCACTCATACGCGCCGTTAGAAAAATTATACAGTGACTGTAACTTTGCTATAAGTAGGCAGTGATCTTCCGAGTCAATAGTTTTACTGAAATCGAGCAGTGTAAGGTGATTTCTCCGTTATCTATTGCATCCCTTAAATGGTCTGCAGTGTTTGGGAGCGGCGCAGCAGCCATGCTGTAAAGGGGACTTTATCCTGATTGGTAATAATTTTAAAGGTTCGGGGACGGAAATATATTACGATGTTTGCGTGTGAATCAAATATTCCAAATCTCTGGAAACGGTAGGCAGTACGTTTGAGGGGCGATAGTCAGCAGATATTTTGGTGGTACTTTTCGAGGCGAATGAATTACACACGACAAAGAGTATTTGGTAAATAAGTTTAACTGATATTTGTCATGATTTTGTCCTTATTTAATATGCATTTACTGCAGTAAATGCGTCAAGACAAGTAACCGGATTAAATCGAAACTTCTCTTTTGTGCTACCAGACGGTTAGGAGATTTAATTTTTTTTTTCCAAAACATGAGATCTATATGTACATGGTGGTGAAATATTTGTTCAGTTAATCGTACAAAACGAAAACACTTGTTTTCCTTGTGTTTACCAGAAATTTGGCCTGTTTCACAGTTTGATCCAGTCTTTGGCAGTTTATTCTTTTTTTTTTTAATTAAGTGGAAATATTTAAGTACCCTGTAGGATAACGATTAGTAAACTACTTATCTTACGCGAGCTGTTTGCGGACAGTCAGTCAAGCCTCTGCTACAATTAGCGTATCTCTTTGACTTTCGTCTCTCTTTGTCATGTGCTCTCTAAGTCACCATGGCACGCACAACTGGACTGCTACAGTTCAGATTTTTCGGAAGAGTTCCCAACCAGACCATTTACAAAAAAAATATAATTTTACCAGAGCGCAGTAAAATATGATGCATCTATATGATGTTACTAAGTCGATGTCACCTAAAATTGATTGTCAAATAATTAAGAGACGAAGTTATACGGCCACGTGAACCAATCAGTGTGCATTGTTCAATAGACAAAGCTTGGGTGAAGTCAATTGTAACACGGCCCTTAGTGGGAATGTTTCACACACTTAAATCGATAAAATCTTGGTCTTACGAATACAAAAGTGGTGCTAAACTATTATTCCTTCGCACTGTTTATACCTAGACACTCGATAAATATTTCCAGAAAATTATCCTTAAACTTTCACACTCCGTTATTGATATGTAGAATCAATTACACGTACATACAAATTTGTTTGAAAGTATTATATCACAGTACTCAACTTAAGCTTCTAAAATATTAATTAGTATATTATCTTTAGACTGCCAGCCAGTGTTTGAAAATATACACAAAAGTGTGACCTTTTTGTTTCTGATTCGATACATAACGAATTTGCTGCTATACAGACCAATTTTGTTTTATAGCAAACCTAAGGTTATTAGTTACGAAAACTCTGCTGAGATTGTAACACACCCTTTAACTTCAAAATTGTCTAATCACAAATGCTAAGCCATATTATACACGCTAATAATTATGAGTCATCCCTGTGACAACACTGCACGATGTGACGAAAATTATGCTATTCGTTTAACACTCGAGTTTTGTCTATTACTAACGTATGAGCATTGTTATTTACGATGTGCTACTGTACGAAGATTTATTGTACACTGTATTTTAACACGGCATGCAGCTGAAACTTTGAGATTCAAATTTATATAATTTGCAAACACAAATAATTTTGCAAAAGTCTCAACTTTAATTTGTAGCTACCAACGAAATGGGGACCGTAGACTTGAGTAAATTACATTACATTCTGTTAAGATGGACATGGTGAAACATTGATGTTTATAAATATAAATAATCATTTTTATTAATGTTTCAAAGGCCTGCTATTTCCCTTACTTCTTCAACACTATTTTTTTTTTGCCAGATGGTGAATGGATGTTAGGCCTACATTTGATTTTATGTAATTATCCCTCTACGAATTTTGGCAACATCATTTTAAATACACTGCCAAACATTCACCGTACGCGCATTATGGGTTAATTTTATTTCACGAACAAAGTAGGCCTATTACAAAATGAACTTACCCAATTTTGTACAAAACGACGCTTCGCATTCTAAAATAAAAATATGTAGGCCCTACATATTAACGTCCCAATGAGAGTATACAAAACAAATTTTTCAATAATTTCAGTAGTCCGCGTATGAAAGTCTTATATTTTTTAACGGCCAACAATAAAAATTTTATAAATGCTACTTGTCAGTATGGACAGTGAATCTGTTCAAGACCTGGATGTATACACCCTTGCGTCGTAGTTAAAACTAAGAGCATGCGATCTGAATAGGTTCAATATTTGTTCCAACTCAACGCGATATAACAACAAATAGTAGTAATTTTTTAATCGTGTTTGTCTCGGGGAAATAACCAACCTTAATTCACCGGGGAAAAAAAAAACAAAAAAACAAGCGATGAACTGCGCAAGTGCAAAATCCGAAGTCAAAGCCAGGACTATTCTCTAAATGTCTGTGCCTGGATACGAGATACAAAGAACGGAAATACAAATATGTTTATTCTGTTTTGTTTACTAGTGTACACCAGCTAAGTTAATATAATTGAAAACATTTCAGGCGATACCCTTACTGTGAAAGTATGGGGCATCGTAATGCCGAAAAGAAATTTGACCTAGATATCTACCAACCACGATCGAACTTGTCTCCTGAATAATAACAATCCACGAGCTAGACTCAGGCCGTGTCCGAATTGGCAAATTTCGTTATTTTGTAAATTCGTGATTTGGTAGGTGCCAATACGGACTTTGCCGACAGTCATTTGTTTAGCATTCGCAGCAACTCTTAACAATGCAAAATATTTTGATGTAAACTATTCTTAAAACACTCGTAATATTTCTGCAATCATCACTGGAATACTACGATTACGTTAGTAAATAAGGAAATAATAAATTGTATTAACGACTTTTGAAAAAGGCTTTTTTGCGGTATATGTATACAAAGCATAACACTTACTTGCTTTTCAAAACATGCCTAATGTATTTTATGTACAGTTATTTCTTTAAAGGTCATTTAATTTACACATTCGCGTATGTGTTTTTAAAGTAAAAAAACATGGTGCTAATTTTGTTATTTTGTATTTTTGCTAACACCCATTAGATATAAAATACGAAATAAACAAATACACCACCATTTTTGTGTACAGAATCGGGTCACGTGACCATTATATCTACAAAATCTGCTCATTCGGACACGGTCTCAGGCTGTGTTCGAACAGACCATTTTTGGATATTAACGTTTTAGTACTTAAAAGATTTTCATTCGAATACAGTCAATAGTCACGTGTTAAGCGACGGTTGCGATTTGGTAATTTACTAGATATTTAAGTAAGCCCGTAACCGGAATGACAAATTAGTTATTTTGTAATTTATCATTTCACAAGTTTAAATTCGGACCTTGTCAACAGTCACTTGTTTAGCACTCGTAGCAACGAATTTTTACATTAACATTCAAACAGTTTTTTATTTCAATTTTACTCTCAAAACGGACGTAATATTTCCACAAGCATCGCTGGAATACTTCGAATATCTTAATAAATAAGAAAATAACAAAATACGCAATAAAGACTTAATTTTTTTTTTTTTTTTTTGGGAAATATTTCAACAATGCACAGCACTCACTTGCTTTTTAAAACATACCTAGTATATTTATGTAAAGTTATTTCTTTTAAAAATGTTTTAGATACGTATTCCCGTATGTGTTTTGAAGGTCAAAACCAACATGGCGCAGATTTTATCAATTTGTATGTTTATTAACATCCGTTATATTCAAAATACGAAATACCAAATTACCAAATACGTCATCATTTTTGTTATACAAATTTGGGCCACGTGATCACTTTGTCAACAAAATCTGCAATTTCACACATGGCCTAAGTTTCGCTACATAATGAAAAAAAAAAAAACTAGAATTTCAAGTACGTCAACAATTCGGGTCATCTGACCTTTTGGTCAAATAAAAGTGCCAATTTGAACACGGTCTCAGGTGACACGTTTTTAGCTTCTTTTTCCCGGCGAAGACAACATTTTGATTAAATATCACATTACAAATACAATTTTGGTAAGATTAAAATCATTTGATCGCCCTACAGAAGCGTTTAATGAAAAAGACGATCCCTCGACAGAGGAGATATGTGTAGGCCAAACGCTGCGGGTCAAAGAGTAACGAAATATCAGAAAATTACAATTTTCATGAAATAAAATCATTATTAGTAGAATCTTGTAGCGATATTCCAGAAGATGATATCTAAACAATAACTCTAAATATACAATAATAATCTACCGAAACGTAGTAGTGAAATATTTAAATCCCGGGCAGGTGGACAAAATAAGCATTCAATCGACTATCACAGTAAAAAGTTTCTGTAATTGTACAAGGAATTCCTTGGAAACTAATTGTCAAATATATTTTTGTAACACCATAAATTGACTAGAGTAAATTTCACAAAACATTTTTGTAGAATGTGTAAAACAAATGTTGAATTTTAACAAGCAAAATGTTGTAGACTTCACAAGTTTATTATACATTTTGAGCTACATTAACAGTTTTCTATGTTTCCCAAAATTATGTGTTGTAAATGTAAAACATTTCAGATGGAGTCTCAAGAAAACCTTTGGCAACTAGTTTACAAAGAATTTCTTACTGTGCAGTCGAACTCTATTATAATAAAAGTAAATGGAGTAAGTTAAGACACTCGTGTATAAACATGTAAATCCTGATGTCAAATTGTATAATAAACAATATAATGTGAAATTTTAAGTGCTCTCAAGTATTATCCTAACGATTTGTTTTAAATATTTAAATGGGAAGGAAACTGAACATTTTAATTTTCATGTTTCGACGAATCTCGGAAACGTATATTTCCATCGCGTAGTGTACATAAACCAAAAGGAAACACATTCAACTCTCTTCATGGGAGTTTATGTAAACAATAATGTACGCCACTAGGATACATTTAATAATGAATGCTCTAACTACGTACCGTAATTTAACGCTACCAAGTGTTTTCAGCTCGGATAAAATATGGCACAATTGATCGGAAGAAACCTTCTCTTCAGATGAGTGCCCAGCCTTCACAATCACCAAAAAATTGTTGTCATGCCTGGAAGAGATCGTTTTCCTGCTCGACTCACCGTCTTTGACGTCGGCGCGGTGACCGTCCGAGGGCGCAGACCTGACGGTGCCCAGGATCTGGTCGATGCTGTATACGCCACGTGGTTTGGATACCGGCTCGTCCGTCTTGAGCGGCGGCCTCTGGTGGTGGTCCATCATCGTGCGGCTCGCTCGCGACACCTGGTGGCGGCGCGGGAGAACGTACCAGGAGGCGATGGCAACGCGTCCGTGACGACAAAAACAGGAACTCGAGAAGAACGCAGCAAAGCTCACCGACTCCCTCCCAAACAACGCCACCACTGGCCGAGAACTGACACCGTATTCTGTCGCGACACAATTACACCCCATAACCACCCCTCTTCTCCTCCACTCCTCCCCTTCCGCCGTGCCCTGTCCCCTCCCTTCTCCGCGCTATCTTTCCTCGCTCCCTCGCGTTTCTAACACTCACTTAGATAATGAACCCTAAACTCTGCTCTCCCCCTCCCTCTTCTTCGACCAACCCAACCCCCCGCCAACTAGCAAGCCACCGCTTCAAAACCATCATCCCTTGCCCTGGGTATAAAAAAAATACAAATCCCACCCCTCTCCCCCTTATAAATTTCACACCCCTCCATCACTTCAGAAAACCCCGTCTCTCCGCTCCTCCCATATCAGAAGAGGGTGCTCGGGAATGCCTCCGGATGACCAACGAGCATGCGTGGCACAGACGAGCCAACCAATCGCAGCGCCCGTTAAACTCGTAAAAGTGGCGCGCAATCTCCCCCACCCCCGCCCTCCTTCTCGCCCTTATTCCGACCACTTTTTTTTCTCTCCCCATCTCGTCCTCGCATCTCTAGGCACACACGCACGTTTCAGCCGTCCTGATTAAAAAAATTCCCCCCTCCCTTCCCGCAGACGTTTTCGTCCTGCCCGGAGGGGGTTGTTGACAAAAGGCTTGAGCTGCTGCCCAACAGTTTTCATTGGACGGCGGAAATGTTTTCTGTCGTTTTCGGATTATTCGAGTGGGTGGGGAGGGTTTCGCAGCGTGACGGCACTGGGTGGGACAGGCTGGTGTCTCACTTCCTTTTATTTCCTGGCCGCCTATTTTGCACTTTCCCTCTCTCCCCCCTCCTGACAGAAACACGGACCGTCGAAACGTAATATGTGAGCTACGTGTCCGGTGAAATCGATACTTGATTTAAAAGAATCCGACTGACTACGAATAGGAAATCACAAACAAAGGATTAAAGCGTCGTCGTCTGCGGAGGGAACTGTAAAAACATGTTTTTTTTTTTTCTCGCTCAGTTGATCTCTTGAAAGAGGAAAACATCGACCTTTCAGATGGGAAAGGGACAATACACGAAGTTTTTTTATACCTCCGCTTTCGCAAACCACGGATTACAGTATCCTTCTTCGATGCACGGACCTTATTTTAATGTTTCTTCAGCACTTTTCAAGGGCGAGAAAAACTATTTCGGCCCTTGTTTATCTTTTATGAACCCCGGTAATTTACTACAAAGGCCGGCAAAACTTTTGATGAACGTTGAGTAAAATAAAAGAAAACTAGCCTTTACAAAGTGCACTTTAAACCGGATGACATAGAAGTTACTGCCAAAAAGTAGAGATACGTACTGCATGTTAAAAAAAAAAGTTCAAAATCGTGTCACAAAATGTTTAAATTAAAAAGCTATTTAATAGGTTTCTGGAAACTCATTATTTAAAAAAGAGAAACTACTATGTTCCTTTGTAATCTAAGAACGATATTTCCAATAACTCAAAAATAATATTTCAACTCAAACTACTATCAAGCTGTATTAAAAATTAAATGTAAGATTTAATATATTTTACATGAATAGTTGGTAAAAAGTTGCATCGCATTTGTTATACACGTGGAATAAAATCAGAAGTTTTTAAATCAGATTAAAATTGCCCATTATTTACTTGGCAAATGTTGTTGCCTACAAAAGAACGCCGCTGGTTGGCTGGAATATTCGAATATGCTCATAGAACGTCGAACCAAAGAACAAATCTATGCACAGATAAGAAATGGTATGGCGCCCCTTTGATGTGCGTATCTATTCTCTGTTTGGTTCCGTGTGGCGCTGGGAACGAGTCTAGTATCTGATTGGCTACTGCATGACACAAAATGTTCATTATTAGCTAGGTTGTAGGGTCAGAACTTCCTGCACCCCATTTGAAATACAAAGCTTAGATTTCTTCTTCAGAAACTTCTAAGCTGCCCACACGGATACGAAGAACCAAGTATTCTCCCACTTTACTTTCTAGAGAAAGCACTTGCACATTACAACAACAAAAAATGCCAATAAAAACTTCAATGAGCCAGAAACTGTTTTTATTTTGTCATGAAACAGACCTACAGTCTTGTGTACAATAAACCCACAGGAAAATAAGCATGTTATTCTGTTTCTATTGAAGTTAGAAACATGTTGCTTCTATCAGCGAAATCTTCAGTAAATGTAAATATATTGGTACAAGTGCCTGAGTGTGGCAAAGATAGTGAGAAACGAATTCTTAATTAAATAAAAGGACTGAATTTATTTTCTTAATTAATTTACAATGATGCAAAGCAAAAATGTATAGAGGTATTTCATTCGAAATGTATACTATCACACACCAGATTACAACCTCAGTGCTAGTAATAAACAATCACTTTAGATTAGTCGTGTTAACAAACCCGATGCAGTTCAATACTCGACCTAAGGCTGTTTCCGGATTGTAAGTATATACGTGTAAGTACGTACATTTGTGTACTAGCAGTGATTTGTACTTGTCGTGTACTTGTTGAAACTATTCGGACAGGTCATCGCCTCTTCATGTTAGACTGGTCGCACATTCCGGCGGAAATATCAGAAACTATGTGACAACAGAAAAATGCGATGCATGGTGTTATATATACGTTACGGCAACGTCTACGGTTATGCATAAAGAAAACACATAACCATACAAAGATTTGCTATTTATTTTTGTCATGGTTTTGTACCTTGACATCCTACGAGTTTAAGGGCTAAAACATGGCTTTAGCCGGGAATGAGGAATTAATAGGAGCATTAGTGGGCACGTATTATTTACAAGAGGGAAATGAAAGGCGGCGCAGAAATACTGCTGTACACTGGTTGCTTGGCAGAGCAGCAAGACAACAGGCGTGTGCTGTTTTTAATGAAAACTAATACACAAAAGTTGTACACTTTGACTACAATTTGTACAGCCGAAAAAAATTGCAGGAATATAGAAATTCTTGCATCTCGGTATCCTGAGGTTATGTTTAACTGTTCAGCTTCTCTCTATTTCAAAAGTATTCATACCATGCCAGTAGCCTTGGGATATAGCTTTATTACATCAGTGGAAGATTGTAAACAAATTAGGACAGTTGTTATGAGATTTGTTGTATTTATTTATGTTTTTGTAAAGGGGATTTACCCGGAAACTGGCATTCTTTCCTCATGCCTTGATACGTACCTTACCACGTGTTTGAAATATACACATTGATAACAACAGATAGAAAAATACAATTCAACGGGGTTTGTAATAACTTGGAGATACGGGTTGCAATTGTAATATTATTTGTAAGCATACCCATGGGAAATATGCTGCAGACGTCAATAAAACACTCAGAATTTTATTCATAATTGGAAGCACATTTAGGTCTATCAAACTGACAATTATTTACGCATTCAAGAGAACGACATTTTGTAAACACTTATTAACTTTTAAAACAAGCGAGCTTTATAGCCACAAAAAGTACACGTTAATTTTCACTACTGAAGTAAATATGGCGATTGCCGTAAGTACGCAAGAATGCTCAGCAAGTACGCAACTTCGTTTACTTGCCAAGTATAGAGCCCGTGTGTAATATACTGCGAATTTGGACAGCGCTAGTATATGCATTGTGATATCACTTCTGGGGACAGGTACGCACAAGTATGCATTTCAAGAGTAAACGGAAGCAGCCTAAGCTAGAGTGCACCAATGTCAGTCTCTAGTGAACTCTACCCAAGTCCGTTGTGACACATAACACCTATGCCTACAGCACACGTCTGGGCGCACCCCTATGACTACGCATGTCAATATTTATCTAATAAACCGATTCATTGGATCGATACAGATCGAGTCACGGAATATCGATGCGCATAAAAATTGTACGAAAAAAAATTTAGTTGCAACAAATTTATTTCCGATCTTATTTCGGGCCAGTTGCTCTAACATAAAGTAAATTCTGTGTGCTAGGACGTACCATGACCTAGGGGAAGAACTTATAGAGCCATAAATACTATTAACAAAAAATTAAAAAATATCAACGATCAAAAGATGAAAATCCATAAAAATTGAACAATCCATAAATACGACTATCCAAAACTCAAGAAAATTCGTAACGCTGAATGACAGATAGAGGTGCCGATGAATAGAGACACAATTCTACAAGAAATATATCGATTCCGAAAAAAAAAAAAAAAAAAAAAAACATCGATAGATATAATAAACTTTTTTAAACGATTTTAATTATTTTCAACGGTTCTATTTTTAATCGGCATCCCTACCGATGACTCGCCGTACAATAATAACTGTCGCTCGGCAAACCTACGGGTACACTCACGGGTCACCATCGTTCACACAATCTCAAGAATTTCAGTTGGCGACGTAGAGCACTACATGTATAAACTTCGATAATCATTTATGGATTATTTCACAATTATGCAGCTCAAAATAACCCAGTTCAGCATTCAAACGTTTACTGAGGGCAAGGGTCAGTATCAGACCTCCTGATTACATAAATACGCAATCGGTTCAATGAAACGACGCTTTTCGGCGGGTCCGCAACGCAAACAATTCGTTATAGGCTGTTTACCGTAAAGTGAGCACTTTTGAACGCCCTCTCCTTCGGAATAATAGTTAATAAATGTATTTTATCGTATCCTTAGACTTCCGAGTGCGATAGAATACTCACACCCTGTGTTTATTACATACATTCCAATATTTATTTTAAAAAGGTTATTGAAGGATAAAAAATGGCTGGAAATAAAAAGTAACTATTTTCTCAAAAGTGGTCACTTTACCGTGAATATCCTATACCAAGTACACCGCACAGTGTCATCCCCAAGGAGGTTCCCTACTGGACGCGCCTCATTGAGCTCGCTGAGTCACGCCAATCGCTGCAGGCGACAGGTACTGTTTTGTCGGGAAAGGGGGGAGGGGGTGGTTGCAACGACCACGAACATGAGTGCGTTTTTAATTACAAACTTACCAGACTGGAAACTTCCGTATACATTTTATGCGTAATATTAACAGTTCTCTCTTCCTAAAGCACATACTTTAAGGTAAACTGTATTTGTTTCATAAGGTCTAGCAGGCCAACCAAAGTTCATAACTAATAATACGTTTCAGCTCTTTCCTGACGTTCACAAGTAATTATTTACTCTCGTCTTCATTCTGCGCCTTAGACACATACGAAATCCGTTTAAACTACACTACTGGACGTGGAAATTGCACGCTCTCTTATCACTTGAAACCAATTATGAGGCCATTACAGACAGATATATCACAGGGTTATTCTGAACTTCAGATCAGATAGTTCGGATATGACCAAAGAAATTATAATGCAATTTATAACTTGCAACAACTCGTTGATCATCGAAACTTTAAAATTATAAGGCATACTTAAAAAAAAAAGAGGAACTGTTTTTAGTTAAGTACAAATTCCTGAACTGTGTCCTTTTTAATGAAGATCTCCAATCTGCGAAAGTTTGATGAGTAACCTAAACCCCCTTCATTAACAAAATTAAGTATTGAGTTTTTAATTAATATCACTCAAAATATTGAATTCAGGGAACGAGACAACAATTGAATTGATTGAAATTAATTTTCACTTTTAAACTAGTAAAAAAATGTCCCCAAGGCAAACGGATATAGAGAAAAACGTTATAAATAGTAAAAATGTTTTTTTGTTTACTACCTATGTAATATCTTGATCATCATTATATTTCGTAACGAAAGGGAATGATATCAGTAGATACTACTCATAAAATTGTTACAAGGGCCATTTTTTACTTCAGTAAAACACCAATCTATCCATGGATTTGTTGTTTCATCATGGGCTGTTAGTAGTAGGGCAATATTTCTCCTGGCGCAGGGTCCAGGGTCGGGTGCCGGTAGCCAAGGACATCACGCTATGTCATTCCGGTCACGAGTCCGCCATCTTGAATTTCACCATGTTGCTAGCCAGTACGCCGCCATCTTATTACTCACATTCATTCGATTACCATCTTGGTACCAGTAGGTCTCGTTCTCTCTTCCTCTCTGAGGGTTGTCTCCGAGTCCTCCCACTTTTCTCTCTTTTGTATCCTTCCTTTCCTTCTCCCCTCTTCTTTATATATATATATATATATATATATATATATATATATATATATATATATATATATATATATATATATATATATATATATATATATATCTGTTTTGGTATTCAGTACAATTCGATATGTTTGTTAAGTAAGGCTGGAAGGAGAGGAGGTGAAGAGGGGTCTGGCGATGACTAGAGAGTGTGGCGGTTAAATGTCGAGAGAAATTATATATATATATATATATATATATATATATATATATATATATATATATATATATATATTCAGAGTTCATACCAGATAATTGGGTTAGGTTATCTTAGGTTAGGTAAAGTTAGGTTAGGTGAAGTAAGGTTAGGTGATGTTAGGTTAAGCGAAGCGGATACTGAACAGTTTGATTATGGGATGGTGTGTTGGGGAAAAATATTTAGAAGACTAATTACATAGGAGCAGGAAGTATAGGTTTTTTCAAAGTTCAACATAGAAGTCCCTACATCTAGATACTTAAGTCTGGGATATTAAAACAAATATATATATGTATATATACCAATAAAAATAGAAGAAGTGTGAATAACAGATGTTTCTAATATAAACCACTTGGCATATGTTTACTAAAAGAGTTTTTATTTATATGCTTATAACAAAATCAAATATGGCGCTTGTCATAGTCATGTAATCATATATTCTGATGTCACATTCTTATCTGTCTGAAAAATATGAATTTGTAGACTCGTCACTCGATAAACTTTAAAGTTTAATAAAAAATTCTTTAAAAATACTTTTAAAAAAATATATAAGTTAAATCTTAAATAATATATATGTAAGTTAAACCAAAATAATCAAAAAATGTAAGAAATGAAAAAATGATATAATAAACCAATAAATAGTTAAAAAATATATCGTAAAAATATATACTTACAACACTATTGATTTACATATAAACTTAAAAAAATTATTAATATATAAATTAAATACATTAAAAATTATATAGTAAGAAAATGAAAATGCAATATCTTAAATGAGAGACAAGATATTATTTACTAGGCTACCAGCTGTATACTACTTATAAACTCTTGTCCCAGTATATGTCACGATAGCCGATAATATTTTGAGTTCTAAAAAAAGCAGCGCCCCTAGCACCCAATTCTAGAATCATTATGGTGGCCTATCGACTAATCGAACGAGAGCGACACCAGTGCTCCTAGTGGCTAAAGCCAGACCCAAGATGTTAGCACTCCTAGCGGTCAATGCCAGAACCAATATGGCGGCGCTCCTAGTTGCCAAAGCCAGAAATAATGGGAAAAACCAATGAAAAACGAAAGAAAAGATGGCGTTGAACGAACGTGAGAGATAAATATAAACAAAGATCGTGGCTTCCAGTAACAGCCGATGTAAACAAATAAGAATAAAGGAAATAAGGAAACAAAAAGGAAGAGAAAGGAAAGAAAGAATGAGAGAGAAAGGAAAGAAGAAGGGAGAAGGAAAGGAAGAGAGAGAAAGATGAAAAGAAGGAAATGATGCAAAAGAGAAAAAGAGGGAGCAACCGGAGTAAACCCTTGGAATGCAAGAGCATGAAAAAATGACTTACTGGTTACCAGGATTGTGGCGTACTGGCTACAACTATGGCGGTATACTGGCTAACAACATGGCGGAATCCAATGTGGTGGTCGCGTGACCGGGATGAAAAAGCGGGAAGTCTGGAATCCAACATGGCCGCCGGTGCCCCTGGAGCCACGGAGTCACTCCCTGATCCCTGATGCGCTAGAATTCCCATATGCTGCTACTGCTGTTATTTAATTAGGTAATTTGACAATCTCGATTGTCAAGGTCGTGTACCTGCATCCCCTAGTAATCATCATACATAATAAATCGTATAGAAGTCTTCTTCATCGTCCCTAAAGAATAATAAATATTTTGACTTGTAGCTGAGAATAAGTCTGTATATATTGTGGTGCGTTATTGAGTTATCCGAGTATGATTACTCTATATTTAAAATCGTTACAAAAATATTTTTATATGAAGCTGGGCCTCGCTACAACACAGGTGTACATCGACGAGGCATACTAACGTAGAGATTCCGGTTATTGTCTTGATGCACATTCCTCCCATTCTTCATACAACAGCGTAACGTATAACATCCATCGTAAGTGCTGTTAGTTGACGGCAGGTACGACGTCATTCCGTCACATCCCAAATGTAGACTACTCTATAGGAGACAAACCCGAAACCCGGCAACCTTGCAGGCCAAAGGTTGTCTTGACTTCTTGTAGAGCTTGTCCCGTGATGTGAGAATAGTTATGGGCACAAGCATTGTCGTGTTTGCAAAAATGCCGTCGGGGAAGGTTCGACAAAATGATAGGAAATTGAGCCATAGTACGCCGCTGGCATAAGTCTGCGCTACATCCATGCCTTCAATACACACGAGAGTTGATAGTCATTATATGGCAATAGTACCACATGTCAGACTGAAAATATAGGAATGTTGAGCGTCGTTACTATACAAGTATGGGGACTTCCTACCGCTTTTAACTGTTTCATGAGCGAATGTATAGGAACTCTACCATGAATGTATAGGAAAATACTTAACCATTCGCACTTTCTCACGCTTTGTATACACTGATATGGTAATTTTATGAATAATTTCTTTAAGTGTAGGGACCTGCAAAATTCGCGATATTTTTTGGCATCAAGATAAACTTCGCAGTAATATATATAATCGAGCTGGCACCGTTTCTTCATTGACTGTTGCCTAAATGTTAAGTCGCTTCCTTCCTAAGTGAACTGTACTTGACTGGGCACACGATTGTGAAGTGTTCATTTATTGGCGCAGAGTTACTTGGGGCGAGTCAAATGAAGAATGGCGCAATGACAAACGTATTGCAAAGGAAAAATGGTTTAAGTTTAACATGTCCTCAAATAATAGCGCGAATTTTGCACGTCTCTAGTTATAACTGGTGGCACAAACGCCACTAGCAACAGGTGTCCGGGAAGTATGGCGTTCGCAAATAAGTGCCGAGTGTTTGGGATGTCCTCTGCGGCGCCAATCCATAATGCGACCGTCATCTGCACTGATCTCAATGCTGGTTCCACAATAGTGCGATGCGTTGTGTTGCGAAGCGTTGGGCTGCGACGAGCTATACTTGCTGTTTCACAATTAAGCGATGATCTGTCGGTGACGAACGCCGTCTGAGATGGCGCTACTATCTAGTTTAAGGGTGGAAATTACATTTCCAGACATCACGAATTTAACAAACACGTGTAAAAAGTTGAAACTGTATGTGTTAAGTGGTAGAAGATAAAAACAGGGTAGTATGAACGCGATGTGGGACGAAAACTAGCCGCAACGAGACATAAAACGACGAAGGATAATTTTTTTGATGTTAATAACCCAATTTTATGACATTGTCCATATCTATAAGAAGCCCTGTCTTCTATTTTGCACATCCACGCAGCAATAATAAAAATAAAAATACGAAAACGTCGGCGTAAACGCGATCGTCGTTTTCAAATTATATATATATATATATATTTAAAAAAATAGACGCGTTTATTCTCCTTGCAAACAAACACATTTTCTTCTTCTTCTCAGTCGTAGGCTGACGCCGACAATCGCAGTTAAAGAATTTCGCGCAACGCACTCGAAGCTGACGCGCTGCGACGGAATCTGCTTCGTCCTGATTGGCTATCGCTCATCGCACTATTGTGGAACCAGCTTAATGCGTGATACTCAGAAAACAAGACGTGTAATTTTGCGTGTCCAGAGACAACGTGCATCGCAACCACCAGCGGCGTGGCAGGCCGATATATAGCTAGGGGCCACAGTCAAATGCGTAGGACGTCTCTCGAGGCGAATTCAGGCAAGGTACCTTACTACAGGCCATTGCTAGGGGCACCTTTTTATTTCGCGAAAAGATGTCTGGGAAAGTTGTGTCGCAAAGTATACTTTAGTCCACAACCACTTTCGTGACTGGATAATTTCATTTGTTACGCGTCTTATCTGTCTGTCCGCGAATCACGGATGGTCAGTATGGGAGAAACTCAATTCTGATCAGCTCACTGATGAAACAGGCTGTCTCTACACGAATATAAGTGTTCAATTGTCAAATGAAGACAAGAAGTGTGCACAGGATATTGAAGTCTAAACTCCGCGTAAATCTTCCCGTGAAAACTGGTGGCCCTAGCCGTGGCTGATTGTAATGACCTTGCCCGAGTATTTCGCGAATTGATGCGGCAGTAAGCTATACTGCACAGTCCTCTACACGCTCGAGACACTACTGTTTGCTTATTGGTTGCTGCGTTCGAGTGAGGTCTTTGTACAGCACTGTTCAACACTCACTCGCACTACTGCTTCCTGCTTGTTACTGGCTCACAGATAAAGGGGGCGTGTATAAGTAATCATAATGGCAGGAGAAAAGAACAGGTGTTTGAAGTCTACCTCGTCACAGAATGAATTCGCAAAATACCCGGGGCTCTACCTATTATAGTATCCACACCGTGTCTCAGATGTAGCCCTAATAGCACGGTCAACTGACGTTCGCCAGGTGGCAACCTTTGAGTATTAACACGCCATGTAAAGGACAGCAAGGCCATAGCCGTTGGTGCTACGAACACACGCAGCTCACGAGGCTAGATTCTATACAGTCTTAGGTACAAATATGCCGATATCAGCTGCACACTGGTTGTCTGCTGCCACAGTGGAAGGCGACGATAGGGCCCGCGTTCTCCAGGAGGTGTCGAATACAGTATAGACCACTGACCAAATGTATATAAACGCATGTGTTTTGAATTCTAGCTTGTTCCAAATAAATCCGCGAATTCTTCATGTCTCTGGTAATAGCACCACTAAGGGAAGCTGGAAACGAAAAAAATTAAATATTTTATATGTGTTTGCACGAAATAGGCTATCTACTGTTCAACTTGCAAACAATACTTATTATACAATTTTAGACGACATAGGTTGGCAAAAATGCATGCCAGAATCACAGTTATAGTGTTTTTTTTCGGACGTAAACGTAATAAAAACTAATTCACTTTCCTAAATCAGATAATCCAAACAGAAATAAGATTAAATGAAATACAACAAAAAATATTTCAAACACGCTATGAAATGTTAACGAAATATTCAAAAATTGCTTAAAATAAGGAAGTTTTTGCATATTTTTTATTTGTAGCAGTCTGTGAGTTTCTGTACAATATGTTTTGAAAAGCGTACAGAAAAGTTAATTAGTTTCAATCACTAATATTAAATTGTCATATCCCCCCCCCCCACCTTTATTTTATTTGTTCTATCCGAAATCATTAGAACTGTGATTTTGCTACACTGTGATGTAAAGACTATGTGACCTACAACATTTTTTTAATGCGAGGACAGAGTACATACTTGTAAGTAATACAATTGTAGCCCATTCATGGCTTCTTCGGACGTTTTAACACAAACCTTTGAAAAATCACCACATGTATTACGTATTGTTAAACGCTGCAACTGACGCCAAGAGGCCGCCCGGCTACGTGGGGAGTAACCTATCTCGATCCTCCCCTCCTCGCGGATCGATGCGCTTTCTGGGAAGCCCGTGAATGACGGACAGCGGTGAGACTAGCTGACGTCACAGCCCCTCCGCTCCCCTGCTGGAGATCCCGACAAATGTTACGACGACGCAACAATATTCTAGTGAGACTGGCTGGTGCCACAGGCCCTCCTCCCCCCGATGAATAAGCCGACACCTGTAGGAGGCGTACGAATATTCTGGGAATTAGGACGCTCGATGCAGCGCGCGAGTTACAGAAAATTCTGGGCGATGGCCTTCGTCACTCTATATACTGTCACAGTCCAGCGACAAGCAGTCTTTGGCGGAGGCCATCTGACAGTGCACGAGTGGAGTTAGGTGCGAGACCCCGACGGCGGACGAGTGCTCTTGTGAATGGACGAGAGGGCGTGAAACCCGGCGAGTGAAGCCTACTGTGCGTGAGGGCGCTTGGAGGACTCTAGAACATTGCGGACTGGCGGGATATGGACTGAACTGAGGAGGGACTGAATGGACATTTAATATGGATTTTATTGTAAATATTGGAACTGTCAAATATGGACGCATAATTTATAAAATAATTGAACAAATTGATACACTGTCTTTTAGGACTGATTTTTATTTATTTAATTTCATTGATTTCTTTGTGGTAATTATAAATTGTATTAATTAGAGTCATTATTTGTAAACAGTAAGTGATATCAATTTATTGTGAAATGTTGAGTTGAGAGAATTTTGTTTGTAGTTATTGTAAATAAAATTAGGAAATTATAATTAACTCTTTTATTTAATTAAGACCTCTGTCTCTTAACGAATTTGGTTTAGCCCACTGAATTTCGAGAGAGAAAATGTACCAGTATTTAGTTAATTCATAAATATGCCATGTATGAAGCGTTTCATTCCTCTGTAAACACAGACATGTCTCATTTTTCGCTATATGAAGTTTTAGCTATATTTTATTTATATATTACATATAATATTTCTTTTATTATAAATACGAATTAAAACATGAGAAAAAATGTGTGTTGTTGGCGCCTAGTAGTAAATAGTTCTCATGCAAAGTAACATTACAACCGAGTGCACAGGAAAGCTGTACGTCGTCCTCTGGTGTAATTTTCTAGACTTAGTTAAGCTTAGCTTGCCTTAGGTGGAGGAATATCCTGGATGTTGATCTTCAGCAGGGCTTCAGGAAGGTGTGAAGTAACCGTGAACGGATTATATGTATAAGTTGGACGGTGCTTCGTGCGAGCATATGAGTACACTGCGAAACTGGCTACATAGCTTTGAAAAAGTTCTTTTGTAATGATTTTGGAGCACTTAAAAGTGACGTTTATAATGTGCGTGACGTTTTTAAAGCACTCAAAAGCCTCCGTCTGAAGCGTGAGATTCCTTGTTTCGGAGATCAGTGCATTCGATGCACGTTTAATAGTTGCGCAGAAAAAAGTTTGAATTACTAACATACTGTAGCGCAGTTCTGGCGCTGGGTAGGCAGGAGATTCAAAATAGACGCAAAGGTAAATTTTTTTATGGAAGAAGTTGACCCACAAACTTAAAAAATTATGTGATTATATATGCTGTTCACGGTAAACTAAGATTTTTGAAATCCATGCTTAAGATTTACTTAAATGCGCATTGTGTATCCTTCCACTCTATGTAGAACTAAAATTGCCACGAGCCTAAATCAGTTTATTTATGTGTCGGTCAAGTGAAACTGAAATTATTCGAAAAAAATTATATTTTACGAATTGACTAATTCTTACACTTATGTTCCTTTAAAATAAACTCAAAGCAAAACAAGTAATTTTAGTATTCACAAATCTTACCTAAAGATGTTCACGATAGAGTGAGCACCTTAAAAATAAACCTTAGAAAGAATTCACCGCTCCTACTTGCAAATACTGTAATGGGTGCACTGAGTGACAAACGCCCAGTAAAGTTGGTAACGAAGGAAGGAAAGTATTTCCATATCTTAACGTCGAATAAAAAGTGTTGGGTAACCATTTGTGATAACTTAAATTATTTCTTTCACTTCCTGTTTTTTTTTTAATGCATCGAAGTGTAACAATGAGCAGATTTGTAAAATATTTATTTTTCTAATAATTTCACACTTTTACTTGACCGACGCATGAATAAAGTGACGAGGCGCATGGCAATGTTAATTTTACATAAGAGGGAAGAATACACAACGTGCATACAAGTAGATTCCAAGCAGACTTTCCAAAAGTGCTCACTTTACCGTGAACAGCATACAACTTTTCTAATTCAGCGTTAATATATATGGAACAATGTTTCTAGCCATCGTTTGTCAACTTTATTGGTAATATGACATCCAGTTTGCCCGTTATAATTTACGCAGATAAGGGCAGTGACATTTTTCAAAGGTTGATATCTAAAGCGCTCAGTTAACGGTGAAAAGCCTTAAACGCAGTTCTCGCCAATCATTTTCAAGGGACGACTCTTTTCTTTGTGTCATTTTTATTTATGCCAACTTCCGACTTTATTGTTAGTTGTGCATTATGCCACGATTGCAGCAGATGTAGAAATAAACAGTTTCGTTTGTGTGTGTCTGAAGGATAAATATACTGACAACGCAAGAAACGCAGGAATTAAATAAAATATTTGGGTGCAAACTGCGTCAATTTATGAGGGAGATGAAGTTTTGATCGACATCTACAGTAGATGAAAAGGTTTCAAATATTGTAAAAATTACTCGTATGTACGCTTAATTGAAAATACACACTTGTGTGTAGTAACCTTTAAAAAAAAAAAAATCCTAGATAGAGAATATTTGGCAGTACTAAGTTACATCTTATCAAAGACAAGCCTTTCCAACTTCAGTGAGGATCATCCTTTAGTAATTTGAAATATTATGTATTCGAAACGTACGACGCCGGATGATGCAAGAACCACAGTGAACTTCAAGTCGAAAAATTTACAACGGTCAAAGAGAAAATATAGATTAGAGAAACAAAGTCAGCTTCACATAATTACAGCTGCAAAAGCACGAGCGTAGTTGAGATTCCCGCAACGGAACTAGAAACGGTGTTCTTGGAGAAGCATATCAAAGTCATTTACTACAAGACCACTTCCCCTTACAATATTTCTATGACTTTGGATACGGAACGAAAGAATAACGTCTATAAACTTGGGCACAAATACAATGTTGCCCCTTGCAAAATGTTGATGTTAGCAATTTAGAGAATTACTGCACTTCTAAATAATATGGATTGCGTATTTGCCCAGGTGCAGTTTCATAACTGCAGAATATATGGTCTTATGAACGTTTGCGTTGAGATAACATATTTACATCACATACCAGTGGCGTGTGGTGAACTGTTGCAAGGTAAGCTGGTGCTTGCTCACTACTGTACATTCCCGGTGCACGCATCAGGAGCCAGTAACCACCGTGCAACTTAGGCGAAACTGAATGCATTACGATCACTCACAAGCGAGCAGCAAGGGACCCATTACACGCGTCCTGTGGCGTCAGCTGCCGAGCTACGTTTTAGTGGTGGAAGTGTAAACTAGCAAGCAAAAGAGTACAGCACACAGCTAAAGCCAGTTTACCTTGCAAAAGTTTACCACACTCCACTGGTATCAAAGTGCCGTAATTAGTTAATATACAGGTGTGGATTGATAAGCGCTTATCGTGTGAAAATAGTTTATATTCCTGGTAATGTAAGCATGTTGTCCTTGTTATTATTGATATTTTGCGTTTTACTTGGCGTTATCCGGAAAGACAGGACAAAATATTCAAATAGTAAACGAAATTTAATCGTTCCTGAAGCTACAACTATCTCAAACCTCCGGTAATTCAAGATGGGAATATTTGCGCCAGCCGACGTAGGAAAATAATGGAAAGTGAGATATTTGAAAACGGAAAGAAATTTAGTGAATAATAATTAAAGATAACATATGCTATATAAGGCCCTACTAGACTGTTCTAAGGTTTTTGAATAAATGTTAATCTGGACGTTGTCCTCAGTTGTCATACTGCAAAACTCGTGTATAGTACATCGATTGCGCATCAGCCATTTCCTTTAAACAGTATTTTGATGGAAATATAAATTTACACCTCCCTCGTTTAGAGGGGTTTTCTGTTATTAATGCTTACCGATTTCATGTAACCATTTTTTTGTTAAGACAGTGACTTTTACTCAGTTTCATCCTTGGCAGTGTATAAAGGGATGGGGGTGTAAGAGTTTTTTTGAGCTAATAAATAAAGGAAACGGTAATGTCGAAAGAGAGTTTAAACAAGACTGGGAAAGTAAATAGGGGACATTTCCACGTCAATCCTGAAATTTCATCACCTCTGTTTACGACATGAAGCGAGACCGTAGGATAAATCGTCGCTGGAATACAAGGACGGGGAAGCAGGAGTACCCTGAGAAAGCCCGCAAGCAAGCGGCATCGTCCAGCACGATACCCCGCCGGGCTCACTCCCGGCGGGGATCGAGCTCGGATCGCCGTGGTGGGAAATGAGCGCCCTAGCCACTGCGCCACCGCTGACCCTTTAAAAAAAGACGAGGCCTAAGAGCTATGAAAAGCAGACCTAGGCCGACTCGTCTGTGTAAGTGGGACATACTTCCTAGAAAGGAAATAATTGGGCTGTTGGGACAAATGAGACGCAGAAATGATATTGGATCATGCAGATACTGTAACTCATGTCCGCTGAACAAAGCATTTCCTACCACTCTCGTCATGCAGAGTTTGTTATTGCCTGTGACAAAAATTACGCATATCGTTTGGCGCAGGGCGTGTAAATATAAAACAGCACAGAAGCATATGGGGCTGTGTAAATTAGGGGGTGGGCTTGAAACGCGAGAAAAAAAGGGGGTGGGGTTAAAAAGTGATAAAAGTTTAAATGTGTTTTTCAAACAACAAAGCGGGTTTTAATTGCTGTCACTTTTGATCTACGCACCATGAAAAAAACGTAATGAATAACAATTAACATCAAGTGTTATTTTCTCGCCTCTGTTTTCGTTTTTATCTATTTTGCCAAAGCACCAAAATGTTTGCTTCCATCGTGCCGTACTCATAACTCATTACCAAACAAATTTAAATTACGATTTTTTCCGGCCCTCAAAAAAATACGCAGATGATGTGATGACTATTCTGGCAAATGGCACGAACTGTGAATTATCTGCACGCTATATCTAAAACTGAAAAATATTGCTCTATTTTTGGTTGCAACTGAATCGGGAATTTTACATTTGTTGCGTTGCATGTATAAATCTGTGTACATTTCAAATAATATTAACTACAATTTCATTTTGTTTTTGTCAGTGTGTTTCTCTTACTATGGGATTGTGAAAAGATGTGAACATGTCTCCTATGCCATAAGTAGGTGTTCCAAAAAATATTTGAAGTGGAAATATTTATTGTATTATTAGAACTCACTTGCATGCAGAGTGACAGGGTAATTTGTTTCTTTGGTCCTAATAACTTACACCACCTTTATGCCTTTAGGCTAACCAAAATTGCGGCTAACGAATTAAACCAATTTTCGAAGTATGACTGAAATCAGCATATACATCCGTGGTGCACAGTCTTGCGAATCCAAAGCAATATAATCTGAAGACAAGTCCTTTACGAGTTACAAAGAACACAGATGCACATGGGTAGCCGTCTTTCTAGTATTATGGAAAAAAGTTTATATAAATATGTAAGCTTTGTTAGGTATGGCGCACTGACCATGGCTTCGCAATTCAATTAATATACTTTTCGCATTAAAATTTAGAGATGTTGCCATTTCCTAATGAAGGTCGAAATTAACTTTCACTCTATAGAAGCCAACGCCGTATTTTTGGTACGTATTTGGTGTGAAATGGTTCATATGCCACTTTAAATTTGTCGAAATTACATAATCAAATTTTATGTTCTGCAGTGGTTCTGTAATGAAATTGTATATTGCATATCCATACTCTCTTATTTTCGTGACGGTGCACTTACAAAAAAAGTTTGATTTAAGTGAGCTTCAAACCCACGAAACCATGTGCTTGAAGTTTACGAAGGCCACAATTAACTACGAAGAAAATAGTTTTAGAGATACAAATTATTGAGTTATCTCAAACATTTGTCTATATTTTTAAAGTGAACAAAACTTAATCACGAACTTGGACAATTTGTGTTTCGGCTTATTTTTACAATTAAAGAAAGCACACTAAAACTAGCAAGAAGTTTTATGTTACCTACTCAGTATTGATGGCATTTTATTGTAATGTCTCAATAATATTCTCTCGGATGTTTAGCGGGAACCAAGTTACATAATTGGCCACATTTTCGTCGCTAAACATGACTGGCGTTATCGCCCATTAATTCAGCTTTAATTTTCCAGAAATTAAATATGTTCTATCGGCACATGGTGTTGTACAGGCCAGAGTAAGAGCCTGCTTGTTGACCGAAAGGTCGTGGGTTTGATTCTCATTTTGAGCACGTTTGTAGGCACTTTTATACTTTATTTAACTTGTAACTAGTTATATGTAAGGCATCCTCGTCATTATTTTCGCCATTGACAAACGAAGCTAGTTTGCACTCAGAAATAAGCGTGTAAAGAACTGTAACAGGTTAAGTTCCATTAATGATTAAAAGTTCTTACACTCTCGTAACACTCGTAGATTCCTAATCACTAAATTCTCTTAATATATTTACAACTATGATATTGATATGCCAGTCGACTCATAATTGTTATTATGCCAGTTTTTCTTGTATTATTAGATAATGTATGACGTTGGAAAAACATGTGACTCCGTATTACAGATATTCTGAGACTATTATTTATATTCTGATATTGTTCTTTTAATCGTGGAATTGACGTCTATTATAGTCCCATAGGTAAAGGGCATAAAACGACCGAACTATGCATTTTGTGATTAAAAGATGAGCTTTGAATCCTAAATCAATTTGACCCTTCCGAACATTTCTGGAAGTGGAGACATTGATTTAGAACCTGCAGGTTCAAGATGGCGGCCTATTCAATATGGTGGCAGTTTCAATCTTAAAATCAGCAATATCTCAGCTACTAATCATGCAATTTTCAATATTATTTTTTTATATTAAATCTTATTGTACGTACATTGTTTTATATGTGTATGTATTTTTCATATTCCCCATAACTTTGTAGATGTGTCAATTATTATTGACAGTATGGCTGTAAGAATTGTACTTAAGCATAAATTAAACGAAACCTACGAGTCTAATATAAAAAAACCAAAAAGGTAGAGAATTTAATTTCTATTAATTTGGTGTGTTCTGTTTTTTCGTACAACAAACATGGGTGGAAATATTTAATCTACTTTGATTATGGATTATCAACCACTGGAAACCAATACTGTTATTACATAATAATATTCATCCCTGTTTGTTGGTTATTGTTATCAAACTGATCCAACTTAACCAGATATGCACTGTTATTAAATTGTCACTTGCACGGGGTAGAACACTGGTCTTCCATTAGTGCAGCTCGGGTGTGAACTGCAATCCAAAATTTCAGTAAAAAAGTTTATGTTAATTCATTTGTTGACTTTCTCGCACGTCTGATCTGTGAGTTTCCCCGTTTCACATTTATTCTATTGTTACTGCGATTGATTATTTTATTTGTTTTCAGATACGATATATGAGATGAGCATCGACATCCTACTTTGAAGTAACAATGGCACAAATAGAAAATAAATTAAAAATTATTAGTCCACTACATGACAGAGGTCAAAAGCATACTAAGCCCACAAATTGGAATTTGTGTATGCTTTGTCAAGACGACACTACGTCTGCTCTTATTAATCCATCCCGAAATAAAAATAAAACTGAAAAAAAAAAGGCTTCTCAGTACTGTCAGCTAACTTGATTGCATTTCAAGATGTGGGAGCTGTACCATTGGACATTGACCTTAGCGTTTGGATGATGGTTTAGGTGTGAAAACCACTATACACAATAACAATGCATCTTCACACAAGGACTACCACCTCAAATTCAATAATACCCAGTTGGATAGAGCAAGAAAGAGGAAATAATGTGGATCTGTACCAGGAGCAAGATACCCTGTAAAGACGAGGCGAATGGCTGATCCAGAGATACCAGAAACCTGCATGTTATGTGATGGCTCCGCAACAAGGCAATCCCCATTACAGGTTGTTTTAACTGATGAAATTGACGAAAGAGTGCGCAGTGGAGCTACTCTCTTGCGGGACACAAGAATCCTGTGTAAAATTGCCATACAAGCCGTGGCTCCACTTAATGCTAGATATCATTTTATATGTTTAACAACCTTTTACAACCGAGTGAGAAAGGCTGAAAAACTTTCATAAGGCGGAGAAAAGGCCTTGAAGAATGAGCAGTTGGAGAGTATCGCTTTAGCCGATATTATTGTATCCATGAAGGAGGAAGAAGAGGATGCAGAAGTCGCACCAGTATTCAAAATGTCAGATATTTGTATAATGTACAAGAAGCGCTTTAGAGAATTTATCCTTCAAACAAATATTCATTTCACTAGACTCAGATATCGCATTCTAGATATGTGCCCTAACCTTGACGCATGGGAAAAACAAGTAAAAGAATGGATGTTGGCATTTAAGCGGGATGTCGGAGCTGCCATGTATGTCTCCTGCCCTAAGTTTGATCTCAAAGCTGTAGATCTCTTTACAACTTGGGTCTTGGCATTTCTTATGAACTTCTGAGATCTATTTCTACTGATATTGCTAACGAACTGTGCTCTATGTACTCGACTGAACAAGTGGTTTGTCCTCCAAACCTCTACACAGCATTGTTTACAACTGCTTGCGTAGATAACATAGACTACAATCCAAGCTCAAACACTGCCGAGAGTTCCCTGCACGGAACAGCTATTTCACTCATGCAATACCCTACGTTCGAAAATTCAGGACACACCAGAGAAGCAGTCTTACATCCAGAGTTCACTAAGAGCCGGAAAGTAGCAACCCTTCCTTTGTCCTATTCGATATTACATCCATGCTTTATATCACTCCAAGCTTCAGGGAATCAAATAGCAGAACTAGAAGAACTTATTCTACCACATCTAGAATCAGCCCCAAACATTAAAGAATACGAGTGGCTGGAACAGACTTTGAATCTAGGAGAGTGATTAAACTGGGCTGCATATCAATCATAATTTAATCGCCTCATGGAAGCCAATAACTACAATGTCAATGTTACCTTTATTCTTTGAGAGCTCCAATTCTCCTGCCATGATGTAAAGAATGTCTACTTACTCAATTTTCCTTGTCTCTGAATGAACCTTGGCAGCAAATACTTAGTTATGGGCATATTCCTAACTTTCCTGGTATGTGAGTACTCGTCTATCCCATTTTTCTGGTTTTCTTTATTGTATTGAAACTAATTACTTATGCGATACTGATTATTGCTTGATTTCTGTTGGATGTTTCTATTTCATCTACTGTCACTGAAGGACAATTTACAATTAGACTAATTAGTGCAAACAAAGACTCTGGTATGCTTTCCTTTGACCTGAGGTCAGTTATTTTAACACTTAAAAGAGAAAGACAATAAATTATGTATAGTTCAACTATATTCATGTTTCAAAAGTGCCCTTTACGTGAAAACAGTAGTTTTGAAGATATTTTGCTAATAAAAAAATTTCATCTTATGTATCGACATCAAAGGCATCCTAGGCATATTGGAAAGGAAAAAAACTTAAAATTCCTTATATTAGTTTGTATCATTTAGTGCACACAAAGCAATAACTACAGTCTGAATATTACTACAAGCCAGAAATCATCCATACTTGCTAAACGAAATATGCCATATCTTTGATTCTATTCATCACACAAAATGTCTGAGCTCACCAAGTTAAAGTATATTTAATAGTTTAGCTTTTTGTTTCTAATCTTTTTCTTGTAAGAATGACCGTTTTCAATTTATTTCATCTTGAGCATAATTATTACAATTATTTTATCAATATTTTTAACAATATCTGAAAAAGTATACGAAATATGAGCAATATACGGGAAAATTAAATGAAGAAAAAACCATAAGCTTTAATTTTTAAAAATAAAATTGAAAATCGCATATTTAGAAACTGAGATATGGCCGATTTTAAAAGTGACCTCGTCATATTGAATTGGCCGCCATCTTGAATCTGCACGTTTGAAATCAATGTCTCCACTTCCAGAACTACTCAAGATGGCACCACTGAGGTATGTTACAAAGCTCACCTTTTAATCATAAAATGCATAGTTCAAACTCTTAACTCCTGGACAATATACATACATTAAACATAATATCCTACATAAAAACAATTAAGTGCCAATATTTTTTGCCTAATTTATCAGATAATAAGTTTAGCAGGAAAGTTCCCCTTACAAATAAGGCGTGGGTGCGATAAAGGCTGCACTGTTACGTGCTTCAAGTGAGCTATCGCCACTATGTTAAAGGCCGTGAATTGGCTTGCCGTGTTCTCGTCGTGCTGTGTGTACCTGTGAAACCTAAGCGGTCACCCTAGCGATTTATTGATGGAAAGTCTGCAGAAAAGTTCAGTGCAACGTTATTGAGTATTTTCTGTGTGTATCTGCCATGTATATTTTGAGATATGCCGCTTTGAAAAAGCCGTATTCAGATGTGGTGGAGTGCTCTGAAATTGAGTTTTTTCTAATGAGTGCGACATCTTCAAATCACTCAAGTGACCTCGTCTGAAGTTTGTGTTCTTGTCGTAGATCAGCATATCGGACGCAAGTTTGATATAGTTTCGTGGGAAAACGTATATTTCAAACATTCTGCAACGTGGTTCTGGCGCCAGCTAGGCGGGTCGCTTAAAGGGAATGGTGCATGAAAGCAACAAATTTATGCGATTTCTGTATAAGTCGTTTTCCAAAGAGTTTGTCGAAATTTTTGGCTCGACAAGACGTAAATAATAATTTTCAACGCCTTTTTTACGTTGTTGGATATTACCTGCCGTCTTTATTTTCCGAGTACTGATGGAAGAAAAGAAAAAAAATTGCTTTCTTATCTTCAACCAGTGCTCGGAGAATAACGAACACAGAGAAGCTACTAATCTGTCTATACCTTTATTTTAAATTTTATTTAATTCATAATTTTTCGTGATGTAAGTGAAGACCTAAGTTATGTAAAGTGAAAGCCAGAATGCAAATTAGGTTAAGGTTATTTTAAAGGGGAAATTTTATATTTATATTTTATAAACATTTTTATAAGTTGATAACATGGGCCAAAAACTTTTCCATAAAATATGTTGTTACTTCCTGAGTTGTTAAAACTTGCTTAAGCATCAGTTAAAATTTTATAGAAATAAATATCATATTATTAACAACTGTCACGTGTACTGTTTTTAAAATGTTTCAATGCCCTTAAATAACTTGAGCAACTGACTGATTCAACAGTCACTTCAATGAATTTAACTAATGAATCAGTGAAAAAATGACAATTTTTCTTCACTTATTGATTCAGTGACATTTTCTACTGATTCAACAGCCATTTTTTTAAACTGTTTTCCAGTGATTTTTTTAAACTGATGGATCAGTTGAATAGCGTGTAATAATGGCCTTCAAACAACGTTTAAAAATGGCCGTTAAACAATGTGTAAGAAGTGAAATAACAACGCATAAACAAATAAAATCAATACAAAATACTTTCAAAAATGTTTTGCGTCGTTCAAAACACAATTTTACGAGGTAACATGAACATTCGGTCTTTCATTCCGTTTTTAAGTCTTTCATTTCGTTTTCTTATAGTCATCACAGCGCTCTGTTCGAAGGTTTAAACTGCATACACTGTGGTGAAGAAAGTGCACTCATATGTACTATTTGTTTTAACAATCCTAACGGTAATAATTAGACCAAAAACGAAAAATAAGAGCATACACTCTATAACTACACGTTTTCGATAAAGAAATATAGGGCATATATTTTCTTCAGCTGTCGTTAACTTGACTTGGTAGTTCATATGCTAAGGTAACAGTCTAAAAACGAAATGGAAATGGCGTGAGTTCAATCCTGGCAGCCAGCAAAAGTTCTTTATCTTTTTTGAAATTACGGTAAATTGCGCAATAAAAATAGTGAACTGTAGTAAATATGTTTATTCCTCATAATTATTTGGCTAAATTAATTAAAAAGCAATATTTAATTTACCGTTGCAGTTGGCCGTAACTTATTCAATCAGTGGAATTTCTTCACTAAAACAATCAGTGGTTTTCCACTGATACTAAGTGGAGCCATTTTCACTGATTCGAGTAGTTGAATTCCACTGCAAATCAGTAGTTTTCCACTGATTCGAATTTAGAGTGTATAGCTCCTGGTTGTAAAACAAATATTCATTGGCAAATTTTTAATATTCTAAGTATTATAGGAGCTGTTAAGAGAAAAATAAATTGTTTTGACATACAGACGTTAGTATTTAAGATAAAATTTTAATTTCTCTCTCAATACGTACCATGGAAACTATGTTAAGCGGTAAGAGTACTTATACATACCACCACGAAGAAAAATAAATTCCGTTATACCTAAAATATGTATTTTTTTTCTTTTCGCTACTTCCGACTGCAAAAATTTCTGTGCGGTTAACTTGAATCGAGGTGGACAATTTGGGAGAACAGTTTACAAGAAGACTTGGCGATTACCTGCAAAAGCTTATTATGGCGAGAAATGCTGAAAGCCACGTCAGACTTGGGCCTAACGCGTTTGGCGAGATTTCAGACCTGTTCTGTGACCCAAATACTCCTCGGCTTCCAAGGATCACTTTACCTGGAAAGCAGATTAGAGAAGGACACCAGGTCCACAGCTAAGATCACAGCTTCTTGGCGAGACATAATATAGCACTCATGTTAGAACCGTGCCACTTGGGATATATTTTTTCCTTTGTCCATTTCTGTGGCCAGTCATGTTTCTGAAATAAATGTAAATAAAATATACACCTCACAAAAAGTTTGGAATATTTTTAGATATGGCCGTTTTTGTGGTACGTGTAGTGCAGTTCCTTTGTGATAAACAGAGACTACACTTACGTATTGAACATGCCTGGGGCAAGCTGGAAATAGCAGTTTATAATGGTCCACAAATTCCAGAAACACTTCCAGATCTCACAAAAGCTGACCGGATGGAATGGGACCTTCTTCATGGAACGTGACATCAACACGTTGATTACAAACATGCCACGGCGTGAGGGACCTGTACAATGCACATGGAGGCCATACACGGTACTAAGCTGCAGTAGGAAGACAGAACCCCTCCCTAGTTACAGACACCATTTAGTTAATTCTGTTGTTCTTTCGTGTTTTTATGTTATATTATAACATTTTTTTTGTTAGAAAACACTTTGAATTTCCCGTTTGTATCGGTACCAGTGATAATTTCAAATTGCTATGCTTACGTTACGTGCATACAGTTTGTGCATACAGTATGTATATCCCAAACTTTTTGTGAGGTGTTTAGATTATTAAAGATATTTTTAAACTTTAATACCAATAGGTCTATTGTTTTACTTAACCCATAGTACATGTTATGGTTGCTCCACTTTATAAAGGTTTTATTGCAGAATGTGCTTTCTGAAGAATTTAGAATGAAAATACGCTTATATTTTGATAGAAAATATAACTTAATTTCTTAAACCTCTAAATATTAAAGTCTAAAAAAAATGTTTACAATGTTACAAAATATATGCAGTCTTCTTTCGAATGCGATATTAAAGGTGTTATTAAAAATGTTGGTAGTGTATGTACCACTTTTAATGAGTTGCTGCATTTTGTACAGTCTGGTGCTGCGACCCATTGAGAACCACTCTACTCCTACATTTGTTAATAAGTCCAGTCAAGTCGAATCAAATTCAATTATTTTATAAATGTGTGTGCTCCTTTGGCAACAGGTGGGATTTATAAGTATTCTAAATGTGATTTTTTTGAGGCTATTCATGACTGGGTCCGTAGGGTTAGGGCAGAAAATTGTAGCTGGCGTTTATTCTTTGTACCACTACGAGAAAAAAAACTTCCTTCTGACTCCTGACTCTGTGTCCTCAAACGCAGTATCTTTACTCTATAGAGATGATCTGGCCTGGGTTCTACGGACAATTTCGAGCGTGGTCCTAAAACCGTTCTTAGTTCGAGTCCCGGGTAAGGCAGGCGTGTATTTGTAACTGCCTCGCTAATATTATTGCCATGGTTTCTGATTTCATTTTTAATGTTATAGCTGTCAACGTGATGTCATGACCCACCTACCAACAAACATTTTAAGATCTACATCAAAATTATTAGCATCTATGTATAGAATAGTATACTCATAAGTTAGTTGTATTGGTATCTTCTTGTTTATTCTATTGTCGCCTATTTGTATGCTGGTTCCAGTGATAGTAAAAGCAGACATTGTCTTAACTGCGTTCACATAAAAATAAATACGAAATAAGGCCTAAATAAATAAATTAGGCAATTACTCACTCTTTAGGTTTATTAATAATAATTTTGTAGCACAGTGACCATAAAAGAGTAACTATGCAAGACTCTTGTAACTCAGTTCCCGCAGGGAACCTTACTTGAAAGGGTGACCGTCGAATTGTTTTTAAGTTTAAGTAAGTAATTTATCTGCAAGGTAGAGCTACACTGTATAAAGTTTCAAAGAATAGTTAATCCCCTGGAGCAGAGCTTAGGAATGGGGATATTTTACAAAAGAAATACAATTTTTCTTCAGGTGACGAGAGTGCTGAAGTACAGCCGATAGGAAAACAATAATTACGAATGCAAACAATAAATTAATGAAGTTAAAACACACAAAAAACAACTACACAGTGAAAATACAAGTTGTCATACACCGTATAGTTAATAAACCTGAAGACTTGCAATGCAACAACCAAAAGCACTAAAATGGAAAGAATAAATATATGCAAATATGCATACATACAGAGTTATGGCCACACACAAACGTGACATAACCATATGCTTATAAAGGTAAACCAGACATATACGCATACATCATGCAATCCACACGCATAAATGGACTCCTAGAAACATACATATACATACATATAATTATACACAAGTACATAAAGTACAACAGAGCTATCTAAAAATGGAGAGTGATTAGCAGATAAGCATATAGTTGTATCTTAGATTGATAATAAATAGACTCAAGTCCTAATTACTAAGTATATACACAATACATAAGATGCAATATACAAACATGGTGACTTATAAAGGGGGACAGATGGCAGATGAGTAAAACAAGAGTATGTAAGACTGCCAATAATACAAGCACAGTACTAATTATGGCGTAGCTACAAATTAATCAATATACTGACAAAGTTATGTTTAACTATAACATTACAAAACGGCCTACATGAAAGACATTATAGTGACATAAACATAACTACACGTAATGTAGACTCATGTAAAATAATCTATTACTTGTGAGATGGTAGATGTAAACAAAAATTTTAAAGTCAAAATTATATTATGATGATAATTAAGTATACTTGATTTCCAAAGTATACTTGATTTCCACAGATGTCCCAATACTAGTGAAGATTTACAAAATAGTATGATTCACCCAGTAATATTGGAGAGGAAGTCAGGTTAATAAATAATTAGTGAATAACTGATGGACAGTTTTGTCAAAAGTTCCTTTTTAAAGAGAGTTTTTTTAAATTAAGAATTTTAGGTTAGAATGACTTTTAAGTGTAGATGGTAGTGTATTATATAACTGATGTCCTTGAAAATTAGAATGTTTTCTCTCATATTCAGTGTTGATGGTACACAAAGTGAACTCAGCAGGGAGCAATGGTCAACATTGTAATACTTGTACCGAAGCAAACGAAAAATTTAACTCTTTTCTTAACCAAGTTCTCCATTGTTTTGAAAAATGTTTCCCATCCCGACAGACCCACAGTAATACAAATCAAGAGAAAAATTTATGGCCCACACAGGAATAAAAATTTCCTGCGAAAACAAAAAAAAAAGTATACAAGGCCGCCAGAACCAGCAGCAACCCTGACACAATGAATCACTACAGGAAATACTGCAAAATTTTGAGTAAGGTTATAAAATCTGCAAAAAAAAGATTTTTTCTGTGACCTCATTAAGAATTCTCAAAACAAAATAAAAACTACATGGAATATTGTAAAAAACACAACAGGAAAAACAACAGAGCAATGTCCAGTTGTAAACCTAAAAGTAAATGACTGCATATCTTCAGACCCTAAATTAGTCTCAGATATATTTAATTCATACTACTTAAATGTCGTAGAAAACATGATTTAAAAAAACAGTAAACAAGATATTAACCATATTCCTGCACTACAGGGTACCGAATACCATTCTATATCTTTTACAAACACAACTCCAAAAGAAGTGGTGAAAACAACCAATTCTTTGCAACCAAAATTATCTAGCGGCTATAATGGCATTAGCTGTAGGCTATTAAAGCAATGCGCTTTTGAAATCAGTGTTCAATTAAGCCATATTTGTAATGACATCGTCAATACAGGATTGTTTCCAGACAGACTCAAATGGGCTATGGTAACACCATTGTTCAAGAAAGGAGACAAGACCGAAGTAAACGATTATAGACCCAGCTCACCTCTTACATCCTTTTCAAAAGTAATTGAAGAACTAATTTACAGGAGGTTGCTGCAACATTTTGAGAATCACAAAATCTTATTAAATTTCCAGTTTGGCTTTAGGAAAAACACGTCAACAAATGAGGCAATTTTCAAACTAACAAATAGCATTCTTGATGCACTTGATAAAAAGATGCCATCTAGTGAAATTTTTGCGACCTAACTAAAGCATTTGACTGTGTAAATCACAACATATTTATAGAAAAATTAAAGTTTTATGGAGTCTCAGGTACACCAAATAAACTAATCAGCTCATACCTTTCAAACAGACAACAAGTGCGGATCAAAGGAAAAACTACTTCATTCTACTCTGAACCAGGCAAAATCAAGCATGGGGTCCCACAAGGATCAATATTAGGCCCCCTACTCTTCCTAGTTTATTTAAATGACCTTCCATGCCTTAACCCCAGAAACTACTCCAATTATATTTGCAGATGATACTAGAACCTTAGTTTCTGGAGACTCAGTAAATGATTTTACATAGAAAACGGACACGACATTTACAGAGCTAAATGCATGGTTTACTGCAAACAAATTAAATCTCAATCTAGATAAAACATATCTTATGAATTTCCTCACAAAGAACATAAAAAACGTAAATTCATATGTTAGCAGTAACGGAGACAAAATTAATGAAACTGCAGGGAATAAGTTTCTCGGCTTAAAAGTAGACACTTTACTTAACTGGAAACCTCACATTGCGTATATTTGACCTAAACTGAGTTCAGCATGTTTCGCCCTGCGGAGTGTTGCAGAGGTCTTGAACAAAAATACATCAAAAATGGTATATTTTGCATATTTTTATTCAATCATGTGCTATGGAATAATTTTTTGGGATAATTCCACTGAGAGCAAAAAAGTGTTTCACATGCAAAAGAGAGCTGTAATAATAATCAATGGCAAAAGAAGGCTAGTCTCATGTAGACCTCTTTTCAAGAGCTCAGAGATTTTAAGATTTGCATGTGAGTACGTGTTTTCAGTACTTCTGTTCTTGTCCAAAAACAGCAATTTATTTCAGAATAAAGAGTCCTATCATAAGAATGACACTATGATAAAAAACTCTTACACGTGGCTTCAGTTATCTTAAAACAAAACGACTTTATCATTGGCATGCCTGGTGCTATAATTATGAGTAGCACTATTATTGTCTAGCCTTCCAGAGTTGGTGCGGCGGTATTTCAGAGTATATTCATACAGACACTTTACTGGAAGAACGCTGCTTGAAAGGTATAGGTCCTTAGATGCCATAGAATATTGATAGCCAACTGTTGTTTTTACCACTTTGTTTTGGACAATTTGAAGAGGACGAAGTACACTCATGGAAACTGTTCCTCAAATAAAGGACAAGTACTGCAGATGACTGTTTACCATTGTATCATATACAATTTTTTTGATAGTCGGAGGAGCTTTATACAACCTGCGCAGGACACAAACCGATGGTAGAACTGTACGAATGACCATATTAATATTCACATCACATTTTAACTGTTTGGCTAAGTATAGGCCTAGGTATTTGATGTGTTTAACAATTGATATTGGTTTGTTATTAATGAGCAGTAGACCGTCAACTAAGTATTACAACTGGGGAGTACTAAATATAATATATTTAGTTTTATCACCATTGAGCATTAATTCTTTTATCGTCAGGTATTCTTGCAAAGTAATTAAAACTTCTAGCATACATGTTAGCATGACAGTAATGCTAGTATTTATTTTTTTTTAAAAAGGATAACATCATTTGAAAATAATGCGGGAGTTCCATAGCGTGTCTCGATTTTACAATGTCGTTGACATATTATACAAGGAATAATCAGAGGCCTAATACGCTTCCTTGTGGAACCCCAATGGTAATGTGTCACATATCACTTCGGCTACTCCCGATTTACCCTATTTGACGTCTGTTCATAAGGTAGCTTTGCTGTAGTTTTAGTGATATACCTCTTATCCCAATATACGCCAGTTTTTGAAGACGAATAATTAAAATGCTTTACATAAATCTACAAAGATGGCTCTTGTGCTCCACGCTTTGTGGCTTCGAGGGCCCTCGGGTATATGTAACTGCACTTAGCTGGGATTCTGACATTCCAGCGGCTATCAGGGCCATACAGTTAGAACATGCTCCAGGGTTCCAGGCACCACAAATGTGAATAGGCAGTAGGCGCACCGCTTATCTGATTGCTGCTGGCACCGTTACTTCTCAGGGGTGAACAAAGACTTGCGGATCGCAGTGACTAAACCCCGTAAGTTCGTTTCTGTTAACCACCAGGCTCCACGGACAAATAAAACTGCACAAACGTTGTTTACTTCAACCAGTGTAGCTACCCGTAGTGTAAATTTTTTGCAGAAAAAATGACACCAGCTCCTGAAGAGGCGTAATGGAAATAGCAGCCGGCAAAATTTAGACGTGTCTGATCAAATGTTTGAGGAGAGATCTGTTTTTATGATGAAAGAAGGCGTGGAATATTCTTGTGGGTGGGGGCAGAAGAGTTTTAGTAAAGCCTTGAATTAAGTGTATTAGAAAAACTTTAACATCCCCTTTTTTTTTTTTTTTTTTTTTTTTTTTTTTTTTTTTTTTTTTCAGAAAAATACCATTGGATATCATGGTGAATTTGGTACGCGATTGTGTAAAACTACGAAAATTTTTTTCTAGAATTGCTGGTAGTCAAAAATAAATAGAATAGAAAGTGATAGAGCTATGTTTGTAAAGAATGCCATATATATATATATATATATATATATATATATATATATATATATATATATATATATAAAGTCTATACTGTATGCATAAAGGTGCGTGTAAATATTTACTCATCCTATATTTACATGTGTGTTTGTGAAGGTTGCGGACTATAGATGATATTCAGATATGCAAAAAGCATGATAATAAAAATGCAATTATAATATTCCTTTGGTTTTCTCGTAACAAAGGAAATCGGCCACAAATAATACTCTTTTTATAGGGCATGAAGCAAAACTGTGCCGAAAGCTGCACAGAAGTCGGTCTTTAAATTGAGCCAGTGTACAGACACTAGTGTAAGAATCTGGCGTAGTTGCACTGATGGCTACACTTTACATTATTAAGCGAAACTAGCTCGATCTTCTTTTAGTACACATTATAATTCATTTTTGCAAAAATTATTTACAGTTTGTATAAGACGGGTGTGCTGCGTTTCAATGTCTATTGCAAATATGTCATAAATAAGAGAAATACCGAAAAAAAAATCCAACACATCTCTCTTGCTCGAAACAATATTTCTATATCCTTTAGTCGTTTCTGTCTCTAAATATATTACATGAGTATCTATGAAGCCTGAATAAGCAGACCGCACGAAGTGAAGCTACAACCTTGCCACAAATAAATAAAATGGTGCTAAATAGGCTGCGCTCAAACCACAATAAAAACGCATACCTTATGGAAGTGTAAATATCAAAATGAAAGTAAGTATCGTGTACGAGATAGTTCATAGTCCTCGTGCACGTATCTTGTAGGCAATAGTCTTCGTGCACGTATCTTGTAGGCAATAGTCTCAACGTGTACATGTATACGAAATTACCATAACTTATTTGTTATAGGCTGTTCACGGTAAAGTGAGCACTTTATAAGGCCCTTCTAAATTTTTCCTTTCATCCATTTTCCATCTTCCTACTGCTTTTTAATATAAACATTGGAATATGACCAATAAACAGAATGTATAGATTTCCCCACACTTAAAATGTAATGCCTGAGGCTGCATTAAGATATATTTATTATTGGTTAATGACTATTGGAAGGGCCTTAAAAAGTGCCCACTTTTTCGTGAACAGCCTATATCTGAGCATTTAGGTTTCAGACAATATAATTGCAGTCGAAATGAAGAAAAAGTAATTGATTTTTTTATTTATAGATCATTGGTGGAAAGAAAACTTAAACGTTAATATTTTCTTTCACACATGCGCACATAAAAGATGCCTGTATTAAGATATTTACTTAATAAAACAGTACTTCACTAAAATTAAGTCAATTTCTAGTCGTGTGTGATGAGTTGAACGAAAGAGGATTGCATTCACTCCCATACTTGTTAAGTTTTTATGTACACGTCTCTGCCAAATATTTTTCCCTACCCGACTCTTGAATTGGGTTACATAGTGTTTGAAACGCATGTTTTTTTTTCTTCACGAAACTATTATACTTGCATCTAATGTGCTAACCAACGAAAAATAACGCGCACTTCAGGCGAGGGCTGTCGAATGAATGCTTCCAAGATGTCACGCACATTAGAAACATCATTTCAGAGCACCATAAAATATCTAAAAAAACGTATTTTCCAAAGCGCCGTATCTCGAAACATACGGCTCGAATAAAAACAAAACTACTCAAGGTCACCGCAGACTTTCATACAGTCTTTCCACCAATAAAATGATAGGGTCACCGCTCGCTGAAAGTTCCGTAGGTCATGCAGCATGACGGCAATAGCGCGCTATTTCAGAGCATTGCGCTTACGGCGATGGCGCACTTGGTGAGCTCTTCGTCACCTATTAAATCAGCATGGATTCCATACCTGCTATCTCCTGTAGCATTTCTTAATGCTTCTACAAGCTTTGAACTCTGGCCCTGTCGGGAGGGGTTTTCCCGTGTCTATGTGGCTATAGGTACACTTAGGGAGGTAGTCGTGGCTCCAAACACTGACCATGGCTACCCAATCCCTCACTGCAGCGATGCCCGCCTCCTTAGCATGCAATTCCCTCTCCTTTAGGCGTAAGGGGTTCGCCCTGAGACGCAATTAGAACCCGACCCTACCTTCGGTCGTACATTTAATACTTAGCAATAGGGTCGAGTAGAAAAAAATCACTTGGTGAGAGTGGCAGTGTCGTCCTTTATCGTTCCTGCACTTACCATCCGCAAAAACGGGAAAAAGTTACATGTATAGGCTGTTCACGGTAAAGTGAGCACTTTTGAAAGACCTTTCATTTGGAATAGTGGTCACAAAATGTGTTTTATTTTAGCCTTAGACGTTAAATTCCGAGTGCGGTGGAATATACAAACACTGTTTATTACTTACAAGGTAATATTCATTTAGAAATGTTGTTAAAGGATAAGAGATGGATGAAAGAAAAAAGTAACGAGAGCTTCAAAAGTGCTCACTTTATCGTGAACGGCCTATAAGTGGGAACTTTAAGGATCAGTAGTCCGGGTATATTTTATGTATATTCGTCGTTTTTATTTATTTATTTATTTCGACTTTATTTACACAAGTTAAGGCTTCAGTGCCTTCTCTTGAAGTTAACCAGATAAAACGTAATGTACACATACGTAAACATAAAGAACAAGAAAAAGTACTTAAATTAACAGAAGATGCGAAACAGAAATATGATAGCTGAAATACTATAAACTCTGAAAACGATCTGTAGTTTAATACTATGTACATAGCTTGAGCAGGACTAGAGAAAAGGTCATGTTTAAAGAAATAAAAATTATAACAGCACAATAATATTGATTTACGATAACACAATACTGTGTCTCATAATCCGCATTAGCAATCACAAATATAAATTTGCAGAACCTATCTCAGCAATCCTGGGAATACAACTTATTGCCGAAAAGATTTTTTAAAAATTATTTTTCTCCGTAAAGTTTTGTTTTGATAGTATTAAGATTATTCCAAGAGGAAAAAAATCGTGAAAATGGTAGAAAATCGCATTTTTATAGCTTTCCTTCGCAGTTTCCTTATTACTTAAGAAAGAAACTGTACAGTCGTAGTTTAATCTATGAACATTAATTACATGTAATAAAATCTCACTGTTACAGATGCCATTTGCACGGTAGGGCGTAACAGCGGAAATACTCCGTGCAGGCTCAGCGCCTTCCGCGTAGGAGCGACGGGTCGCTGGTCGAGTGTGTTATTGTCACCCGTATGGCTATGGCCATGTACTCTTTAAGATATAGTTAAATTAAATGGCTTGATTGGACTGCAATCAGAATTCAACTCCGCTTTCTTTATTGAAATATGCTGTGTTCACTCCGGGCAATGACGTTGTTTTTTAAATCTGGTGGAAATTCAGAGGACGTAGTGAAACGTGAGAATACTTCAGCTAAATTATGAAAGATTTATGAACATTTTGTCGCTATAACTGAGAAATAGATTTACAAGAATATTTGAGAGTTGGTAAAGACTAACACACATGTCAAAAGGTTACGACATTTTTATACCATAACCATTCAAAAAATTTCAATGACTAATAAATAATCAGCGTTTCTTTAAATTGTGTTTAATTATGTGTGCAAACTGAAGGAAACAGTTGTGAACACAGTGCGTTATCCACGTAAAAACCTGCTCGTTTGTAAACAAATTAGGAAATTATTATTAAAACTTTTATCTAATTAAGCTCCCCGTCCCTTAAGGAACATGGTTAAGCTTACTGGCTTTGAGAAATGGTAACAGTGTTGAAGAAGATACACCGACTAATGTTGTGGTTAAAGTAATAATTAGCCTCTTTCTATACTCTGGCTTGAACTTTAGGTTGTATTCAGTTAGATTTCAAGATTATTAACAGACACATGATTTAGGTCATGTCATGACTAGTGTGTGTACGTGGGTGCTAACCCTCGATGGGTTAAGACAATGCTTAAGGTTGATGTGCTTTTACCATTTATAAACTATGTACACAAAGTGATGTTTCTTTTTTTTTATTTGTACGAACATGAAGTTCAGGTAAAGTAATTGCGCATACGGAACCCAACAAATGTAGGCTACTGCCCCTACACAAATACTTATATTGTAATGCATAAATTACCCGAGAAAAGCTAGATAGTTCAGTTAGTGAATAAATAGATATCACGTAAAATTCTTAAATATTTGGTGTTTCATGACATCAGCGTCGTCAAACTTTGTCTTTAAGGTAGGCCATGGAATCGACGACACACTTTCACATGATTTTTGCAGCGGAGATATATAAAAGTTAAAATAAGGGGAAAAGTAAAAGGATCGGAATTCCGTGACTTGGGCTGCTGTTCGCTTGACTTTTCTCGCTTTCACAGCACGGAAAACAGGCGTGTTTGTCGCCGGAATCAGCCTCATAGAACGAAAATACGCGTCAAAATGTTCACAGGAAGCTGCATGGCGTATGCGAGTCAGTTCACCAGTACACATAACGTATTCCCGACTTTTAATAATAAGTGTACCGAATCTAGCAGGAACATATTCTGGGCGGTGTACTTAAAAGCTACTCTCAGAGTAGAGTAACGTAACATAGAGAAAAGGTGAGAAAAACTAGCGTAAAAGTGCTTTTGGAACAAGCCTATTGTAATGTCAATAACATGGTGTGTTTGCTATATATATATATATATATATATATATATATATATATATATATATATATATATATATATATATACACGCATGTATATATGGATATATGTACACAGTACACACACACACTCACACACACACACACACACACACACACACACACATATATATATATATATATATATATATATATATATATATATAATTCCAAAGCTTTTTCTTGGAAAAATCATAACGTACCAAAAAATAGGCCTAAATGACTTCTAAAAATGCAGCCTAGTATATATACGTTACAACCTTACTATATACCCGTAGTTGGTAATAATTTTCCAATCGTGTCTATAACCAGGACATGCACATTTTCTTTCAGTTTGCCTAATGGAGTTTAACCTTTCGCCATTTTCCTGTTTACCATTCCTAACTCGCTAAAATAGTGCGTCTAAATGTTTTTCACTGGCATGATGTTCAGATTAATTTTCTGCTGTTTCGGTACTCTGCCGATAGAGAGAGAGAGAGAGAGAGAGAGAGAGAGAGAGAGAGAGAGAGGAGAGAGAGAGAGAGAGAGAGAGAGAGAGAGTAAAACAAATAGTTAATTTTACTCGCAGAGTAATGATTCGGAATATCGGGCGCCGCCTCGTGCGTGGGTTTTGGAATGCTCATGTTCGTGTAACTGGTATTTACCCGGAATAGTGCGGCATTAAAAACTTGGTAAAAACCATCCGCAGGGCAACTTACCAGAATCGAATTCACGACCTCCCGAATAGGAGAACTGTCACGTTTCGATTTCTCGAAGCTGAGATGCGTGAGTGAGTGATTTGGGCGAAGTTCGACATGGTGTTGTCTTGAGCGCCTACAGAACCGAGGAGTTAAATTTAACGAGATGTTACTGTAATACTTTCCTCTATTTCCGGTTTCCAAATCGTTTTGTGGTTGATATTTTTGCATTGTATATGCTGAATAACTACTGAGCGTAAAGATTTAAATTATCATACTGTAACAAATTCAGTATTTATTTTATAAATATTGTTCATATTTTATAATGGTAGACATCTTTGTTTCCTGCAAGCGACTAATTTCGCGGTCACACATTCTACACATTCCCATCAGGTGGTGTAAGACGTAAAATGTTATTTGCCAAAATACAGCCGGAAACACAACATCGTTTCTACACCACTTTCTTTAATGCAAAAGTTTCAAACAGAAAATTTTTCACTTTTAACCAAGTTAAAAATAATTGTGAACACTTTTAAAGTCAACCTTACAAAAAAGCCAAAGCTCGTACCTGCATAATATTATAACGGGCGCACTGAGTGACATGTTTGATAACGATGGCGGGGAAAGTAGTTCAATATCTTATCGTCGAATAAAAAGTGTTAGGTAACCATTTATAATAAATTAAATTATTTCCTTATTTCCTTCACTTTCTGTTTTTTTATGCATCGAAGAGAAAAAAAAGAGTATATTTGTAAAATATTAACTTTTTTAATATTTTAACTGTTTCAATAGACCAACGCACGAATAAAGTGGTGAGGCCCACGACAATGTTAATTTTACATATGGCGGAAGATTGCACAACATGCAAAATGCGCATTTTACCGTGAACAGCCTATTCAGGTATAAGTCAGTTCTAAATTTTTACTGGCTGGCTGAAGAAGCACATGTTACAGTCGTTAATGTAGATTTCTAGAGCCGTTGGGGACGCGACTTAGGCTTGAAACGAGGACTAGATGGAGCAGTAACGAAAAGCTATGGTGGTGGAGGAGAAAATAGGAGGTCCTCAAGGAACCCCACCGATCAGTGGCAACGTCCGTGACGTTTATAACATGTGGAAATTGGGAGCGACACCGTCGGGAAACGAACCTAGTTCGACATGGTGGCAAGCAAGTGGAGCGATTTCTAATTACGTAAGAAAGCCTGGCACGCTAGGAAAAAATTAAACAACGTATATTCTTTTACTTAGTCTATCTTAAACCAAACCGGCAGAATAAAAAAAAAAAAAAAAAGTGCTCACAGTTAACACTCACAGGCAGCGAAGGAGTTAGTAACTTCATTATTAATAACCTGATGAGAAATTTTTTACGGAAATTTTTGATCAATCTAACGTGTTATCCAAGACTGATTTAAAATGATGCACTGTTAAGTTGGCAATATATTAGTCAGTTGTTTAATAATCGTCTAGAAATGGATGAGTGCTATTATCTAACGTCTTGAAAAAATAAACGGCATTTCCTCGTTTTAAAGTTTATTAATGTCATTAGTGAAGGACGTTCAGTCTGTCATTCACCCTCTTAAGTGTTGCTAGACAATACAAACAACACATTGAATATCCTAATGAAATTACATTGATTCTATTAACCACCACCTGCGAAACCGGACACGTGGAATAATCGGTCATTTGTAGGGGCTATGGCGAATGTTTGCACACACGATCACTCGTGCGGAGGAGAAAGCCAAGTTGGAATCACGCCGTGCCGAACAAATGCGATACCTGGACACATTCGCCGCCCCTCGCGCCCACACTTCGCCACCCGCCTACAACTCCACAGGCGAAATGTTTTCGGCAACCTGGTGCCCTGGGACAATCGCGAGCCAGGTCTTCACGTTCGTCCGCATGGAGTTCCTCCTCGGAGGGACGTGTTCTTCAGGGTCAGACACTGAGTCTCGTCGACAGGCCGGCGATTTGGGCGCGCTCTACCGTGAGCCCTTCCAGGAATTCCTACTCCAGCGTCAGCGGGGCCATTCTCCAGGGGTGCTGGAGAGGTTCCTCCAGTTCTTCAGCTCTTAGTCTACCCCCGCCCCCCCCTTTTTTTTTACCTACCCACGTCTCAGGACGAAGGGAGAAACGGGGTGAAGGAAAATAATCACAGGCCAACCCCCACCCTTGAAACTCGTTTTCCTTATTGTGCGTTAATAACAGGCTCGTTGATACGTCAGTTACTGAAATAACATTTGTTGTTGCCTTTTGTTGGAAGGGGTCCCTTTATTCTGTGAAGTGAAGCGAAGTTGATGAGACATGACGGTAAGTTTTTTATTTGTGGGCAACATGGGAGAACAAACGTCCTCGTATTTAATTGAATTGGCAAACAAATTGCACACTGAAGGGACGACTCAATTCTACTTTAACAGTGAAAAAAAAAATGCTCTTTGCCCTTTATGTTTTATTAGGAATTTGCACCATAGAAGGTAGATAAATGTTGACGGTAATATTTCGAGCCTTTTATCATTTCTTGGTAGACAACACGCATTGATGCTGTTGTTGTGTTTACTGATGTACAAAGAGTTGTTGAGTAGCGCTGGTAAATAGGTAGTTAGTTTCGGAAGCTCCTTTAGTGCAGTTAATTTTTCTAAAATATTATTTTATATCTTACATTGATGAAAAATATCAACCTAAATAAAATACCAAATGTTTTGATTTCTTCTATATTTTACTTAGGGCACACGGTGGCTGAGTGGTTAGCCTTCTCACCTCCTCTCCAAGGCGAACCGGTTTCAATCCTCGACCGGGCCACTCCCGGATTTTCGCATGTGGGAATCGTGTCGGACGGCGGTCGATGGGTTTTCTCGGGGATCTCCCGTTTCCCCCGCCCCTTGATTCCAGCGCTGCTTCATACGCACCTCAATCGCCCCCATCGGATCTCAAGACGTCGCTGCTAAGAGCCGCCTCAATATCTTCACTCATTCACTCAGTCACTCAATTTTCGTTGTTACAAATATTGCTATGTTGTTACAAATATTCGTAATAAAACGGCGAATTTTTAACAGCGCTCAAAACCTTTTTTGGAAGTTTTATCAGACAGTTTTTAAGTAATTTTTTCCGACCTGGACCAGTAAACCTGCGTTACATTTTTAAAAAAAATTACGGTACTGCACCGTAATATACGTGGTTCAAGATGGTGAAATATAACGTTCATTTAGGAGATAATTACGTTGCGACTTAGCGTAGAACCTTCTGGCACACCTTATCAGCGGCGTTGATTCACTAGGTGTGGAGTGGAGAAACACGGGCGGGAGGAACGGGAGATCCCCGAGAATACCCCCCGACCAATGTAATCGTTCGGCATGATTCCTAAGTTCTAAGAAAATTCGGTAGCAACCCCACCGGGAATCGAAACCGGTTCACGTTGATGGGAGGCGAGCACTATAGCCACCGTGGCCCTATTACGCTAGGTGTTTTGATTCGAAGTAAGACGTTAGCAAAGCCTATGAGATTAAAATTAATCAAGGAAACTGCAAAAAAAAGCAAAATTGATAGATTTCATGGTAGAAGTCTACGACGTACTTATCTAGGAATGTACGCAGTGTCGATTATAGTCTCTCCACGGTCTCCTCACACTTTATTTTAATCCTCCTCTGTATGAAACGCTTGGTTGTTTACTAAACATATCATGGATCGCGAGCGTTTTATACTTACCTTCACTTAAAAGTACCTTATTTTTGGTTAAATAGAAGACAAATTCTAAATCTTATTTATAAATTAAACTATTCAATTTGACATTAATGTGAATAAAACAAGGAGAAAATATGTGTATTTGTAATGCCTAGTAATAAATAGTATTTGTAAAATACTATTACACTGAGTGCGTACAAATTCGACGCACTGACACTCTGGTGTAATTTTCTAGACTTGGCTAAGCTTTGTTTGCATGAGGCGGATGAATATCCTGGAATTTTAACAGGGCCTCAGACAAGTTGGAAGTAAACGTACATAGATTATACGAAGGCCTCATTTTGACCCTTGGATGTCAGAAACACCAACTTTGTAACGTCGTCACAGTAAATAACTTTACTGAAATATTTACCAACAGGTGGTTATTAACTTGCTTGTCTGTGCATTTACTCATGTTGCCCGCACTTGTTGCAAGTCGTGTACACCAAATACATTAAAAAATGTATGATACCCTTAAACAGCTAATAAAAGAAAAATTACTTTATCTCAGTAACCTAACCAGTTAGCAACGCCATGTTGGTCGATTGTTTTTCATGAATGTTATGCTCGTTTAGCGTTTTATTCCTTTAAACTTTTTTTATCGAAATTGTGTTATTAGTTTTGTTCTTGTTACATCTGTTCAGTTTTCTATAATGCTGAATATTAGTGTTGTGATAAAACTCCTGTACATAAGAATCGTCTACAGAAAGAAGACATTCTCCTTGTTATTGAATTGCTATTTATCTGTGGTGCATTATATATATATTACATATTAAAAATATCACAAATGCTTCGAATTTATACAAGAGCCCCAGCTTACACGAGTCCAAAATACAATAAAATAGTTCTACAGTGCTGTAGGCCAAATCGCTTTTATTTCGAAACTGCTTCTAGTGTTACACCGCAGTTCGTTTATGCACACTTATTATGTGCGGTCGGTTTTTAGAATGAAAATTTTTTTGATTGTTGAAAGTATGCCCTTTTGTTTATGTATGTGCATTTGTACCCATGTTGTTTTGGGTAACTTAGATTGACAGCTTTCAGTCAAATCAGGAGTGATGTCAACTGAAATGCACGAAAGCCAAGCTATTTATTTTTTAACAGTTATGTTATTAAATTTTATTTTTCAAGTTTGTATTCCTAAGAGTTACGTTATATTTCCTAAAGTAAACTAAACGAGAAAAATTTTTGCACTCAGGTTTTGAAGCACCAGTCGAACTTAAACACAATACAATTAGTCCCAATTGGTTGATAACGAAAAAAGTGAAATATTTGTTCCTGTTTGGGCCATGTTTGGTACTGTGTGTATAGACCTCTTTGTAAATATTATTGTGTACAGATTTGAATTTTCCGCCATTACCATCGGTGGCGTGCTCATAGTGCTTCTAGGAACTAGCAGATTTAGACAGTTAGTTGTTCGCAATTCGTCTGGGAGAAATGGGGTTTGGAATTGCCCGCCAGTTCTCACATCAACTAACTTTCGTGTAATAAAGTCCATCACGATGTTCGACGCATCATTTATTCGTCCAACCGCGCCGGACATTGTTCCAACATAGTTGATTATCTACCGCATCGCTGTTTTGTGTATTTGTTCGCGCGGTGCTACCTCTGTCGTTACTCGTGCTACCTCGGTCGTGACTCGTATTTCGTCAAGAGTTTTTCAGAAGTTATAGTGAAATTTGGTCCCAGCAAGACGTCAGTGCATTTATATCACTGCCTTCCTAAGAAGGGTATATTTGCATTCAGTTTGTATTGATGTTTGTATCTTGTACGTAGTTATGTGATCTACATGTAAAGGTTAATGTACAGGGAAACAGTTACGAAAGCACAATAACGTAGTTCCAAGAACTGTGATAAAGACACAATTATCACAGTTAAAAACCACTTTTAGTTTCGAAAATAGTGATAAAATCAATGTTACTGATCGCTGTTAATCAATCACTATTGCGATCAGGATTAGTAGCGTACGCAAGCGTGACGCGCCTGTTGCTTTTTGGCTTTAATAGTGCGGAATAGTGGTGAACATAGCTGTTAAACACCTGGCTCTTCACAGACGTCTTGAAAGAGCGGAAAATCGCTACACCATGCATTTACATTGTCAGCTTCTGTGGAAGACGACAGTACCGACGCACGCCTGTTCCTTTCTACTTGCTGGGACTTAGCTCAAATCCGGAACAGTTTTGATGATGATCACATCCCATTAGAAGTTGCACTCAAAGGCAATAGTGAGTTTGACACCCAGTCCCGTGCCCAACGGCTTATAAAGTTTGATGACGAGTATTATGCCGTAATGGCCGTACGTGACCGTGTCATAGTAAGCAATAATAGGAATGACAAAGTGGTAACCCAGTCACATTTAAAGACGTCATGACATATCAAGTTGCCCACTATTCAGCTCCCCAGTTTCAATGGTGACCCGAAATTTTGGTTGAACTTTGCAAAATTGTTTCAGTCAATGGTAGACACCAATGAAAACTTATCTCAGGTGGAGCGTTTCACATACCTGAAGTCGTGTTTATCTGCAGAACCATTGTTGTTAATCCAGCCCTTACCACTCTCAGGGGAAAATTACAGTATGGCATGGGAGATTTTAGTGAGGAGATATGACAACAAAAGACTCATAACCTCAAACCACTTTGAAGCATTACTTCAAGTGCCAGCAGTATCATCTGACTCTTCAAGCTCTATGCGTGCACTACTAACTGCGCTAGTCGAAAATATGGGTGCTCTGTGATCATTAAAAATTACTGTGGATCACTCTGACTTGTTGCTTCACTTGATGGAGAAGAAGCTGGACCCTTACTTGCGTTGCCAATGGTAGCCGAGAGTAAGTGATTCATCACTACCAAAGCCGACAGAATTCATTGAGTTTTTAGAAAAGCAGTGTCTATCAGCCGAAGCAGTCGGTTTGAACCATGTCAAGACCACTATGTCAAAGACTTCAATTGGGTCTAAATACAGCAAACCTAATTCGTACTGTCAAACTTCTTCAATGGTGAGCATGGCACAAACAGCTACTGCTAATTTTACCCTATGTAAGGCAGTCCACATTCCTTCCCAGTGCTCTCAGGTTCTGAGTATAGATCCAAAGGAACATTATGTGAAGTTTTTAAAATATATTGAAAAAGGGAAGAATTTAGACATTACATACAGACCATGGGCTCTGGAGTCCTTCCCTATTCTACCAACTACACAAAAAGTTGTGTGGAGTGTGAAATAAAGTTTCTTGTCTAGAAACAACGATTTGTTGTCATATGTTTTCAAACAAACCAACAAAACAATATAAATGCAAATCGAACATTATTTGATAATTGTGATATAAACAACTTTTTCTTTTACCAATACAGGACTAAAGTAGCAGAACTGTTAACATATTCCTGTAAACTGGCAATACTATCTTGTAAAAGTGATATACGAGACAAAAATAAAAAAATAATAAATAACACTACAGGCCTGGGCCTGCATGCAAATATACTATAATACATACCTGGCAGATTCAAATTAGGCACCGAATTCAGATTGATCCTTTTCGTACCAGGGCTGAAGCAATCTTCACTGAAGTGCACATTAAAAATCCTTAGTGTGAGTCCTTGTTAGTGCGTTCACTAATTTCGATGAATTTAGGGGTCTCTTCCACTCCTCAAATCGGTACACATCATAAGCAGAATGGAACCTGCCTTGACTTGCTGCTCGGTTTTTACAACCTGGCACACAACACTTCCTCAGCATTTTGTTGAGTTTTAAACCCGAATTTAAATCCTTGCAGACACCCTCTCAATGATTGTTTTGATGCCATTGTTCCCAAAACAAAACATTGGAAACAGAAAGATGAGCTAGCGCCAGGCAGGAACATGCAAAAGGTCCCTGTAACTAATGACAGTCGATGTAGAACCTATATAGATAACAGGCCCTGGTCCATGCTATGTTATGTATTGTGAAAGGTTGTCTGTGCATTTCGCTGCTTAAATTGCACATTGTTAATAGGAGCTTGGTAGGGATACCTTTTATCTAGATATAATTCAGGATGCATATGTGTATTGTGTAAATTGTTTCGTTGTCTGTTGTTGGACAGTGTATTGCAGTCGTTTGCTTCCATCTTTCAGTTATCAGAATGGATGGTAAACAAGTTTTGTAGGGAAATGTTAATTAGTTTGAAAATTCAAGTACATGAGTCGTGTTCAACTTTCGTTCCCATAATTTCAACTAGGCCACAAGCTCCACAACTATAAGTCATTCCTTGACTGACCTCACAGCCAGACAGACGTGTATTGGGAAATGTGCTTGTGCGATTTCAGTAATTAATTTTTTTAAATTCAAGTAGTGTAATTTATATATTAGTACCTGCATCGTCAACATAACTTTTATGCATTTGTCATGTAGTTGTCTATTCACATCTCTTTCTGACTTGCTATAACCCATTCGCCTGCCAGACTCCGGCTGTGCTCCACATCTCTAATCGTGCTTATAAGTCTTCGCAAATCCTATAGTAACGTCATTCTTCAGCAACCTCGCAGCCGGACGGGGGGTGTGTTTTTCCTTCATATACAGTTTCATTAATTTAAAAAATAGTATATCTATGTTCCATAATTCGTTTAGTAATAGTCATGTATTTGTGTTCGTTAGCAGTTTAATTAATTAATTTTGTAATGCATATCTAATCGGATGGGGTAGATTTCATTCCCGACATACGCGCTATAAGTCATTCATATTCTGCGATCTTCCGAATCCAATGGACATATATTGAAATCATTTTATTTCTTTCCATAGCTGGGGTACATTATATTTTAAACACCCCTATATTTCTCTCATGTGTTAATTTATACATCATTTTCTCTTTCTGTTTATTTACTATAACCAAAATATTTCCTTCTCACACCAACGTCTACGGGTAATATCACTCCCAACCCAAAAACACTTATGCCACTCTTCTACCAAACTCAACACATATATACCCTAGACAATATAAGATTCCCCCAGTCGAGTACCAGTGGTAATGCTGACAACATCGCTTCCCCATTTACACCCCTTGCCCAACACACGAACACCTCTGTACAGTGACAGAGCTCCGAGAGTGAGGATCTACCAGAGCTGCTCCCCACCAAAAAAAAGAAAGAAGGAAAATAAAGTGTACCAAACTATACACACAAAAAATCCATCAAATTAATTTGATCAAACTTTTTCATCAAATAAATCTGATCAAATTTATTTGATCATATTTTATACGATTAAGATTAATCCTACATCCGATTAAAATTGATTGGCTTAAGATCGGATTAAGATCAGACTAAGGATTAATCCAATCAATAAAATCGATCATCTCTCAATTAATCCCAGGTGAAGTAGAACGCATACGCCTCTACTACTTCCATTAAAACAATAAGGAATTCAAAATAACACACAGTCGTAGGAACCTCAAAACAATTCCGTCTCACGAAATACGTTAAACTTAAGTCCCCCTCTCCGGATTCCTATTTTCTCGAAATAAAATTAACAGAACCCCAACAAACTTAACTTCGCAAATACAAATATTAAAAAGGTTGGAATGCCAACCTAGCTATAATATCCTATTTTGATTACTTAACCCTTTCGGTCACAGTGTCATATCTGGGACGTTGCATATGAAGTGGCTTGAATGGATAGAACTGTACACATCAGAACATACCGTCCAATGAGAAAGCTTCCCTACGTGTGGGAGACATTGTTCGCTGTTGAGATTGTGTGTTCCGTAGCCTCGTAAACCACTGCTGCCAGTAACATAGAACACATATAGATTTCCATTGTTTCCGCTGTAAGACAAAACGTCGTCTGGATATCAGTACAGTTCCGAACCAAAGATTTATGCCTAAAATTATATGTTTATTTTTGACGGAAAGGGTTAACGAGTGTTATCTAACGTCAGTCTTTCAGTGTCTGCCATGACAGAAAATACGAGGACAGAGGAAAATTAATATAAGTGTGCATTGGACACAAACATTTGTTTATAAGCGTCTTTTTCTTCACTGACAAAACAGCTGTTGTAGAAGAATACATTGTGTCCGCGCAATTTGCTAGAACTGTCAACACTTACCCCACTTACATGGAATGGACAATAAAAGCATCGCCTGCAGTACGGAACCTTCCAAGCATTTCGTCTGGAGTGATTCCGAATAACGATAGAGTCACGGATAACCATAGATACAGGGAATGAGTTTCGACCTAGGAGCAAGTCTAAAAACTTAGGAGCCAATTAATTTACCTGGTATAGGCAAACTTTTTATAGTCTTTTCAGATATTACAACGAAATTGCATTTTATAAACTCAGTCAAGTAAGAATGAACAGATTTAACTGATGTTCTCAAAATTAATACAAACACTGATGTGTTCAGAGGTAAAGTCGATGAACGAAAAATAAACTGCAATAACTTAATTTGAAATCAGGATATCTGTTTAAGTATATCACACCACTGCCATTGAATTTGCTAACTTAGAAGTCGCGATGTTCCCGTTAACAGTCCGTGCTAATGTTACATTTGCTCTAGAAGCATTTTTTTTCACCTCCAGACAACATGCAGTTGAACTCGGGATTAGTCGGAAGTATAATGACGTGGAATTTATGCTGATGCGACCATCCGCAGTAACAGAGCGATGTTATCGCACATAGTACGTACGCGTTGTGCAAGTAATGCCTTGCACATTTTCGCGACACATACACTGTAAACAATTCCTGTATTTGTGAAAGATATTCTTTGGGAACTGGTAGCCAAGGATATTTTTGAAACAATGCCAATAACGTAGACTAAATTTCTCCAGATCTTATCGAGGGTCGTATGAAACCAATAATATCCAGTTCTAACTAGCAAATGACGTATACTTACAGTTTATTATAAATATTGAGCTAAATACAGAGTTTTTTTTTATGTTTTCTAAAATAATGTTTTCTAATATAAACTATTAAAACTGTGGATTTACAAGAAAAACAATGGCGTCTAGTAGGACTGCGGTGGCTGAGCGGTTAGTCTGCTCGCTTCCCACCAATACGAACCAGGTTCAATTCCCGGCCGGATCATTCACCTCACTTTGGCAATTATTTTCCAATGAATTGTTCGTAAGGAGCACAGAAATTTGTTAACTGTAGATCCGTAGATCTCGTTCGCTGCCTTTACACGCGCCACATCTCGTCACTAGCTGGATGTTAGATGCAGCTAACTAACTCCAACTTAGGCAGATTTACAACGACCCATCGCGTCCGTCCGTCATCCGTCCATCAATCACTTAACCAACAGCCAATAAGAGGATGTCCGTTAATTTTATCCGTCCGTCCCCCAAAACCTTGGCAAGCTTTAACTTTTGACGGACGAACGGATGAAATTACAGCCTCCTAAACGTGCAGTGGTTTGTTTTGGCTGTCTTTGTGACTGTAAAATGAAATTAAGTTACATTTTTCCTGAAGAGTAATTGATAATTACGTTCCGAAACACGAGCTCCTACTATGCAATAGTAAAAATAATAAATTTATGATTTATATGCCATTTAAATTTTTTTAGATCGATTAATTTCCGTTATGACGCGTATGGTTGTTTTGGGTACTTAGAAACACAATACTGCTAAAAACTTACACTTTTTATGGAAAAATTTTTCTATTTGTAGACAGTTTTGTTTTTATTAGTTTGCAGCAATGAACGTACGACGGACGTACTAAGTTTGGTTGTAATTCGCTCGGCTGGGAGACGAACGTATGACGGACGGGCGGATGACGGACGGACGCGATGGGCTGTTGTAAATCCTGCCTTACACCTAGTATTTCGACAGAAATCAGAATTGACGTCAAGTTTATCGCGAACGCCTCCGCACCTGGTGCGTTAACCGAACGATCACGTGACCCGACTTACTATGCCTTAAAGATGACGCATTTCATCAGTTGGTATTTCTTGCTTCCTAACGAGACGTGCTGCCAGTAAAAGATTCACAAAACCGACAGATCACGGCAGTATTTATTTTAACTTCAAACTATACACTCTCATGCGTATTTAGGCTGTTTCTGAGTTCTCAGTATAACCTTGTTAAGCATATACATTTGCGTACGAGCAGTGATGTGTACTAACCGAGTACTTGTTGAAATTATTCGGACATATCAGCTACTCATGTTAGACTGGTCGCACATTCTGGTGCAAATATCAGAAAATACGAGACAACAAAAAATTTCGGTGGGATATGGTACTATATATTTACGTTACAATTCTATGGTCATGCATTAAGTAGACGCACATAATCTTATACATATTCATTTTTTTGTAGTGGTTGTGTACATTGACAGCTTACCAGTTTAGAGTGCTGAAACATGGCTTTAGCCGGGAATGAGGAATTAATAGGAGCATTAGTGGGCGTGTATTATTTGCAGGATGGAAATGAAAGGCGACGCAGTAATATTGTCGTATACTGGTTACTTGGAAGAGCAGCAAGACAACAGGTGTAGTTTTGAACGAAAACTAATACAAGCAAATATGCCAATATAATATCTGTGTTTGGTCATCGTACACTTTGAGTACAAATTGTTCAAAAGAAAAACAAATTGCATAAACATGTAAAAGTCTTGTATCCTGGGGTTATGTTTATCTGTTCAGCTTGTCTCAATTTCACAACTAGGCTATTCATACCACACCAACAGCCTTGGGATATTGCTTTATCACGTCATTGGAAGATTGTAAACAAATTAGAACAGTTGTTATGGGTTTTCTTGCATTTATTTATCGTATGTAAAGGAGTATTACATAGAAACTGGCATTTATTCCTCGCCCCTCGACGTACCTTACTATGTGTTTGAAATGTACACATTGATATAGGCTGTTCACGGTAAAATGAGCACTTTTGGAAACCCTGCCTAAGATCTACTTGTATGCACGTTATGTATTCATCCGCCTTATGTAAAATTAACATTGCCATAGGCCTCATCGCTTTCTTCATGCGTCAGTGAAAAGAAAATCTAAAAATATTACAAAAGTAAATATTAAAAAAAAAAACTGCTAATTTTTACACCTCAACGATTATAAAAAAATACACACAAAGTGATAGAAATAATTTAAGTTATTACAAATGGTTACTCAACACTTTTTATTCGACGTTAAACTATAGAACTAATTTATTATCCATCGCTGCCAACTTTACTGGGCGCATATCACGCAGTGCGCTCGTTAAAATATATGCAGTTAGGAGAAGTGACTTTTTCTAAGGTTGATTTCAAAAGTGCTCACTTGATCGTGAACAGCTTTTAACAAAAGAAAGAGAAATACAATTCAACGGGGTTTGTAATAACTTAAAAATGCGGATTGCAAATGTAATATTATTTGTAAGCATACACCTGGGAAATATGCTACAGACATCTACAAAACGTTCATAATTTTATTCATAGCTGGAAGCATATTTTCCAAACTGACAATTATTTACGCATACAACAGAACGACATTTTGTAAATACTTCTTGACTTTTAAAACTTGCGAGCTTTATAACCACAAAACATACAAGATCATTTTCACACCAGAAATACAATATGGTGAGGCGACTGTCGAAGTACGCGAGTAGGCCCAGCAAGTATACAATTTCAAATACTTACCAAGTATACATCCTGTGTGTACTATACCGGGAATTTGAACAGCGCTAGTATACACATGGTGATGTTACTTCCGGCGACAAGTACGCACAAGTATACAATTTTTGAGAATTCAGAAACGGCCTTAATTTGCTTTTTGGTTTATCGACCAAAATATGGATTAAAATCATGAGAGATAACGTAACTTTTTTTAGATTGAGTAAAATAATTATTTACTTCGGGGGTTCTAGTAACAAAATAAAGCATTTCGAATATAGTTTTGCGGGAAAGTCAGGTATGGTTAGCTAAGATTTCCCTCTATCGAATAGTTGTTACAAACGTTAAACAAATGACTGCCTAAAAAACCTGCAAATTCTCAAATGGCACTAGTTCAACACAAGATTTTTGCGGCTGGGTGGAACAAAGCCCTTGTTTTCATGTTAGCACCAGCGAACAGGTATCTGTCGGTCCCCGGGTCCCATACTCAGCTACTCCTACCGGTTACAGCCAACAAAGGGAGTGGGAAAAGGATTAAGCCAAAGCCTCTCTGCGGGTTGGCGCTGGTTCGGGTCCCGCGGCTGCCCGGCTTGTTTACTGCTCTTCATTATGTGGGAGGGAGACTGTGCGCGAGTCCATTTGTCACATTTGCCTGGACAGGACAAGCGGGCGCCTCAAGGGATTGCCCAGCCCCTTCTTCCTTCAACACGCATATTTGTGGAGCGACGAATTTGGTCCGGTAACGCCTTTGTTGACACTCGTTCCAAAACTGGGACACCTGAGGCTTTTTTTTTCTCTCTCGGTAGGAGCCACTGCAGGCTTCGCCTGCTCTCAGCTGCACTGAAAGTTACACTAGACACCAATAAGTGCGCATTGCGCGGAGTCAGTCGGACATTGTCTACTTTAGATACAATGGTAGAATTGAAAATGCCTGTCAGCATCAGTACTTGACTTACTGGCAGGTATGTTGACAATTTTTTAATTTTTCGGGAATATTATTTTTCTTAACTATTTGTATGCTTTACATACACCGGCTGATTTATACATTCACTTTAATCAATGTGTGAATTATGGCTGTCCATTCGTCAATTTATTTTAATGTGTTGCTGCATTCAATTTTCATTTCATTTAAGTGCTTATTATAGATCAGTTAATTAATTTTAATAAGCTGGGATTCAATTAGATGTTTTACTCTCAGGTACTTTATAGGTTATGCATATTTATATTTATGATTGGTAATGCGGATTATGAAACAAATTTTGTGTTATTGTCGATCAGTATTACTGTGGAATTTTAATTTCTATTTATTTAGACATTGCTTTGTCTCTAGTCCTGCTCAAGATATGTACATTATATGAAAGCACTGACCATTTTCAGATTTAAAGTTATTTGAGCTAACATATTTCTGTTTCGCCTCCTGTTAATGTAAGTATTTTTTTCTTGTTCTTTTTGTTACGTATGTGTACACTATATGTTATAACTGATTAATTGTAAGAGAAAGTATTGAAGCCTTTACATCGCCATTATAAATAAAGTCGAAATAAATAAATAAATAGATTCGGGAGGTGGGCAGGGGTGGAAAAAAAAGGGGGGGGGGAGTTGGTTGAGTTGTACCAGTAGTGTAATTTAGAAGGTTCCGGCCTCTATAATTCCAAGTGTTTTCTCCGAGTGCTTCCATTTTTCCATGCTATTGCATCCCAGTCATCCGACCACCATCTTGTTTTTGTACTTCATACTATATCATTCCATTCAAAAGATATCCATATTTGATTCACTTCCTGCTCTATCATTCCACCTCAGCCTCCACCATCTTGGATTCCAAGACTTCCTGCTCTATCATTCCAGACATGCGACCGACATGTCGGATTCCGCCATCTTGGATTCCACCATCTACGATCCCCCCATATTGTTACATTTGTTTGATTAGTTGCATTCGCTCCACTGCCATTTTGTGCTTGCACTTCGTGCTCTATCATTCCATGTTTCCTCTCTTGCCTCCCAAGGGTTCCTCCGAGTTCTCGCCATTTTTATCATGTGCTTGCATTCCAGTCATGCAACTGTCATCTTGTTTTTTGCTCTTCATGCCCTTGCATTCCAGTCACACGACCACCATCTTGTTTTCACATTTCATGCTCTAAAATTCCATGTTACCTCTATATTTCCTAATGTTTACTTGGAGTGCTCCCATTTTTTATTGCTCTTGAATTCTAGGCATGCGACTACCATTTTTTTGCACTTCATGCTCTTGCATTACAGCCATGCGATCATTACTTTGTTTTTGTACCTCATGCTCTATCATTTCATTCATGCAACATTCATCTTTGAATCATAGACTTCCTGCTCTATCATTCCACCTCGGCATCCACCATCTTGGATTACTTGACTTCCTGCTCTATCATTTCAGTCATGCGATCACCATGTTGATTTCTGCCAAGTTGGATTCTGCTATCTTGTATTCCGCCATCTTGGATTCCACACTCTTGTTAATCACCTTCGTACGATTAGTCGCATTTGCTCCAATGCCATTTTGTGATTGCACTTCATGCTCTATCATTCCATCTTTCCTCTGACATTCTAAGGGTTTTCTCTGAGTGATCCCCATTTTTCTCACTAGCATTCTTTCTCTTTCTTTCCTCTCGTAATTTCTTTCTCTTTCTCTCACCTTTGTCCTATTAGTTGCTTCGCGCCATCTTGTAAAGTTATCACCAAAAAATTCCAGTGATGCAATATTGAATTTACATTAATACCACTAGTTGACTATGTAGTCATTTTTTCTGCTCCGCCTCTCTCGTGCGACTCTTTATCGATGGGCCATGCAGATTCCGACAGGTTCGTCACGATCCAGACTTACTGTTGCCACCAGCCTATCGCGACTTGCAGGTCGCTCCGCACACCTCTCAGTACAAGCCCATGCCATATTTGTTCAAAAAATATTTTTAAGTAACCAGAATGCCTATGAGGGCATTTTTTCAAAATCTTTAAAGAATGGAAATTTGCTTTTAATGTGTATTGAAAGATTTTAATATCAACAAAAGTGCTTTTATAAAGCATATCAAAAGTTTTAATAGTCACTTTATCGTTTTCAAAAACTTACACCCTATTAAAAAATCATGGAAGTAATTATTTTAATACAAAAATTCTGCTAACAATATATTCAAAATTATATTGTAATGGAATATTATCTAACAATACATTCTAAAACCAAAAATCGTCACACAATATATATTCTCTTATCGACCTTATGAGCATTAGTTCGCTATTTGTAAAGTTATGTTAGAAAACCGGCGAAATTCGAACTCGCGTCACCCAGCCTCTCGACTAGGTACTTCGCCGTTAAGCTAAGAACCCAAATACTCAAACTCACTTATTGATATTCTATATGAAAGAACCTTTGTTACCAAATCGTTCAAACACTAGATACATATCAGCTTGTACGCCACTCGGTACAGTTCCATATCATATTTGTTCAAAAAATATGTAAAAGTAACCAGGATGTCTATAAGGGTGTTTTCAAATCTTTAAAGGTTTTAAATGTCCTTTTAATGTGTTTTGAAAACTTTAATACCAACCAAAGTGCTTTTAAAGTTATTCAAAAGTTTTTAATAGCAACTTTATCGTTTTCAAAAACATAAACACCATTTAAAAAGCATGGGAGCGATTATTTTGATACCAAAATCATTCAAACAATTTATTCAAAATTATATTGTAATGAAATATTCTCAAACAATATATTTTAAAACCAAAGTCGTCACCCAATATTCCGATCGACCTTTTGAACATCATAGGATCTACAAAAACATAATAAATCGTGAAGTATAAGGAACAAAAAAATGTGTCTTTATTATACGCAAATTACAAACACAGGTCTATTTCGGCGACTCATGTCCGCGAAATATGATATTCTTAACAAAACAACACACGTATTTTATGTTAATTTTGTATTATTAATTTAACAAGGGTCTTATGCACCTCTTACAGCTCCTGAAGAACACCACCCATTATAGTAAATTACTATTTCATAACATGCCTCATGTAACATATTTCTGGGCTGTAGGGGCACCTGGCAGGACTTCTTGGTATTGACAGACACAGTCATTCCCACGTACCACATACAGAATCCGTTGCTCGATGGTAGCAGTGTCCACGATGTCGAATCGCCAGTGGGTCGTTCTTTGGATGTATGTAGTCGATCCTAAGGCTTAAGCAAGAGTCGAGGTAACAGTTCAAACAATGTAGATGATGTCACTGGTGTCTCTGCTGCGAACTACTTGGCTTCGGACTGAGATGGCTCTCCATCAAAAGCATGTTATTGTTACGAACACAAGAATGACATTGTCAAATAACTATCTTAACACTGCTCCCTCCAGCGACAATCAGCACAAAGACCAAACTTAAAGCTACTTGTTCCTAATGTCTTTCATATCAACCCAGCTGTCTTTAGATTTAACTATATAATAGGTATTTTACATTTCTTGTGTTGTAAGAGCTTCTCAACCAAACATGTAGCTGGGAATCCCGCGACCTTTATTTCTTCCGAGTAGAAGGCTCTACATATAGGCACGTGATCCATATCTTGCAAATAATATGTGCGACGATAGTAATGCCATATGTGAAAAACACGAAAGAGCTCCATAGACCAGTTACTTGCGTATCCCTTTTTTAAATACACCTTTATATATGCTTAAGCACATAACATCACCGAATTTAGTTTTTGGTTTGCGAGGACCCAAAATTTTTCCAACTCTCTACACTTTTTTTAGCAGTGAGTTGTCTTTCACGTCCTTGGGTCTCATGCCTATTGGTCGATGAATAGAGGAATTATAGTTAGCCACCAGTGTATATATACACTTCACACAACGAACATACAAACAGAAACCTTAAATTACCCCAAACCTTTCATGTAATGCCTTTACACCAGCATGCTCACTTTTCACCTAGGGAATATAATCTGCTTATACAAAGCTCAAGACAGTCTATGCTAGCAAGTGCTGCCCAACCAGAACCCATGGCCATATATTCTTCTCCACAACAATGTTTCACAGCTGCCACTGTCAAACTAAGCTACCTAAATGTAACCCAGCTGCTTACATAGATACCTCACCAGCCTATGTAACTCATTAAAAAAATCTGCTCTACCAACCAATACCAGCCTAAACACACTCATCATTCATATTAGAATTCAAGCTCATCTCAGCCTACACCAACAAAAATGTACTAAAATCATAACATCAACATGTTTGTCATTGTCATCAGACACCAGTCATATATATATTGGAAAAGATATAACTCAATATACCACCTATGCTAACCCAAGCATACCAAGTATACCAGGCCAATACAAAATGCAAACATTCTTGCCATCGATTTGATAAGGTAACATATTTCGGTCTGTCAACCATGCTGATGTTTGCACCAAGCAGTCATCAACTGAGGTAGGAAATGCAATCTAGCATGAAGTATGAACAGTATTTAAGCCAACATCATCTAAAAGTCAGTTGGCTGGCGAGCATGGTGGTGGCAAACAGACTCTTACAACTGTATACTCAGCTTCAATACGAAAATGGAATCAATCATTGAAGACTTACAATCTGTAACACCATCAGCATCGACAACTGCAATAGATCATTAAGAGTCGCTACAGACATTGCATTATTAATGTTACCACAGATCAAGTACTCTGCTACAACATGAAGATGAAATCAATGGTTGAAGTTTTACCATATATCATACTGTCAGGATCGTCGATATCAAGGAGCCCTTGAAGAGTTGCTGCAAGCATTAAGGTATGAGTGTTACTATTGTGAAAATACCTTTGTAATAGTTGCCATGCACGCCATCATGAATGTGGACATCATTGCTTGTTCAGTCCAGCATATAAGGCATTCCACTGTGATAACTGCGATGCTGTGTTCACCCGAGGTGATAATCTGAATAGACATAACAAGAAGTGCAAAGGAAATGTTCGCCCATTGCAAAGCAAGTGCAAGTATTGTGGCAAGACATTCGCTAAGCATGATGTCCTGAAGAGTGTCACTGTCCATTTGTCCAAGTCTGAATGGGAATTTAATATTAATGTGTCAAGTCTTGAACTCAGCTATCTACCGATGGTTGTTTAAGTAATACATATCTACACACAGAGATGCTATCGCCATTTTTTTTTCTCCAGTCGTCCGCTAAAGTGCATAACCATAATCTGCTAGTCGCAAAGGTCTTCGACCATCTTCATTACCCTTGTCAGTGGGGGAATGCCAACATCGATAACATTATCGATAATGTTCACTTGGAGCACTTGTGTCGATGCACATTACCGAAAGCCTACATACACCATGCAGATGCACGAGGTTTCGCATGAGTGTTACTATTGTGGTTATAATTTGAAGACACACATGCATGGTCTTGTAAAGTTATACATTTAAACTGGTGGCAGTGTAGGAGACTACGAAACTCTTATAAACACCTACGAAACAATGCGAGTTGTGCAAGAAACAAGCACTGTACATCACATCAGTCATTGCTATAAAAAACCAGACATTGGAAAACTCATGTGGTAGTCTTGGTTAGTACAGCAGAACAGCAAACGGCTTACCAAGTACAGCATCCAATCGAGTTTGGCGGCAGTACAGACACACGAATTCCACTACCAAACAACACAAAATGTGCATGCATCGAGCAATGTAGATCTCATTACACTAAAATAAAAATACTATGACAGAATCGAGAAAGGGTCAGATCAACAAGGTCGTCACTGTTACATACCCTTGAAAACAAATATAAAGGAAACTATTTATAAGCACTTATCAACCAATACATATTACAGATTCTAATGAAGACCAGGCAGTCATGACTAGTAGGGTAAAATAGTAATTGTTTTCCTTACGGACAGATCATAATGAAACATCAAATTTAGATTACAGTCAGTACTCACTGCAGTAATGGTGGAATACTTCAACCCTGTACAATCAACTAACTATCAACATGTGAATCTGAAAAGTAGACGGGTGTTCGACCGATGGTGTCAGCATCGTGCAGGTCTCCACGAGTCGAAGGGATGGTACATACACTAGTTGAGAGTAGAGCCATGCTCCAGGGTGACACACTGACCGAGTCACTCATGCAATTATGTATACGAGAGATTTGCTAGAGATGTGAGAGCGATCTCTCTTGTTTTTTTAAACTATTCTGTATGATGACCTGGTTTTCTGGTTTGGTGGTGTGTCTTGACTGTGTGGCCTATCAGTATGGTAGTACGATGTTTGAAATATGTGAATGGGACAATGTAGTATTTAGGTTGATGGAAGGAGGAAATTTTTTTGTGTAACTGCTTTGTCTTTGAGTGTGACATGCCTGTATGGCTAGTAAACAGGAGGGCAGGAGGTGAGACGACAAGTGTAATGGTTAATAGAGGAAGTCGATATGTATGGCTTGATCATTATGTCGGTCAGTCTGATTATATTAATTGTATGGAGGCTCATCATTGGTAGAGCTATTTTAGAATGATTGTCCTGTATAACCTCTCTTCATAGATGTTATAGGTAGCTTGTTTTGGTAATATGTTTTGATAGTATAATTGATTAGTATGTTTTTTGGTTGGTATGGTACCTGGAATAACTTAAATGCATGGAGTGTCATGATTTATTGTCTGCTGGTTTAGACTGCCTGTATGGTTTGGTTTTTTATTGCTGGTATATCTTGATGGTATAGCCTATCTGTATGATTTTGTTTTACAGTTTGTATGTTTGGTATAGCCATTACATTGATAGGTGTGACTTGATCACGTGTTCGGTCATTTCGGGAGAATGCTGAAAGTGTAGCTTCGATGGTGTGTGGGGAGAATGGTTTGATTGTGTTATTAGTTTGTAAGGGCAGAATGGCTTGATAAGTTAGTGCGAGAGGGCAGAATGCTTAGCTGGTATGGTTGTTTAGTATGATTGGATGGCATCTGGCAATTATGACTTTGATGGTTTTCAGATATGCTCAAATTATTAGTACTGATCTTATGATAGCATGGCTGGAGCTTATAACTGGAATATTTTGATTGGCTGAGCTGCCTTTCGACGATGCATGGTTGAGACAGGGTAATGTCTATTTTGACATGCAGTAACAATAGGTTATCGATATAATTGTTAAGTATACTGGAGGTATGTTACCTTGTATGGTATGGTTGGTGGTGCTTAATGTATGGTGTGTGGTGGTATGAAAAGGGTAGTTCTTTGTTGTATATCAAATATGATTTGTTTGGTGTGGCTGACGTATTTTGAGTTATGGTTGGTTTAGTACACAGTAATCCTGGTAAGCAGGGTTACTCATGTTTTATTTTTGTATGCCTGAAATATGATGGTCAGCCTTTTTATTGGTATGGATGATTGATAGAGCAATTTATATTTATGTCTGGAATATTAGTTTGATTGGTGTCTGATGCTATGACAAACATTTTGGAGTTACAATTTTTGTACATTTTGTGAGTGTGGGCTGAGGTATGCTTGAATTCTGGTTTGAGTGGGGCATATATTCTATCTGATGACAATTGATAGAGTAGATGGAATTGGTGGTATGGTTGAATTGAGTTTTGCTTTGGTTATAGGTTTTGTCTGGTATCAGTCAGTTATGACTAGTTGTCTGGTCTATAAATTTGCTTGGTATTCTTGGGTTATCAAAAATGGTATGTTGGCCAATATGTTTTCTGGTATATCTGTGTTGTGATTGTTGGTACATGATGAATGATGTGGACATTATGTGTGTGCCAGTGAGTCCTATAGGCAAAGGTATGCTTGAGTTTAATATAGTTTGGCATGGGTGGTCAGTGTATTTTGATTGGTGTCATTCAGCATGCTGGATTGTATGAGGAGACGTTGAATGTGTTACTGGTATGGTCGTTATGTTTGCTTTTTATGCTCAGTGTGGGATGAGGTGCGTTCGAGTACATGTATGAATATATTTAGTCTGGTGTTAGTTGGTAGGGCAGATGGCAGGGGATAATTGTGTTTCGGTTGGGCTGAACTCTAAATTTTCCATAAACTTGAGTTATGATGTATAGTACGAGTGATGTGTTGGGTGGTATGATTGAACTGAGTTTTTTTTTGGTTATAGGTTATGGTATGTTTGATGGTCGGGTAAGTAATGATGGTTTGGCAAGTGGTAGGATTGTTTGTGTTGCAAGTTGTTCTGGTTTATAAATTTACTTCGTATGCTTGGGTTATCATGGATGCTATGTTGTGTGATAGGTTTTACAGTAAATCTGTCTTGTGATTGGTGGTATATGTTGAATGGTGCGTACAGTATGTATGTTTCGACGAGTCCTATAAGGATTCAGTGTGCTTGAGTTAAAAATGTGTTTGGTATGGGTGGTCAGTGTATTGTGACAAGTGTCAGTAAGCATAGTGGATGATATAAGAAGTTAATATTGCCACTGGTATGGAGTGTATGTTGGTTTCGTATGGCCATGTTGACAAATGGTTGAGTTTTGCTAGAGTTACAGTGAGTGGTGTGGCTGCTAGGTTTAGGTGGTGCAGATTGGTAGAAAAGGTAGAATGGTCTCAGGTGTAGAGTTGCTCGAGTTATGATTAATATTATGTTTGGTTTATGGGGTGGTGTGATAATATTGAGCTTTTATAGTTTTATAGTAGATGGAATGTTGGTTTTCTTGTATCAGTCTGTAATGATTGTTTGATGGATGGCAGAAATGTTTGCATTGTGAGTTGGCCTGGAATTCTTGGTTTAACATGAGTAGTATGTTGGGTTATATCTTTTCCAATATATATTTGACTTGTGTCTGATAGAAATGACAAACATGTTAATGTTTCGATTTTAGAATATTTTAGTGAGTGTAGGCTGAGATATGCTTGAAATCTTATATGAATGATGTGTATGTTTAGTCTGGTTATGGTTGGTAGAGCAGATGGAGTTAATGAGTTACATAGGCTGGTGAGGTATGTATGTAAGCAGCCAGGTCCCAGTTAGGAAGGTTAGTTTGACAGTGACAGCCGTGAAACTTTGTCGTGAAAAATATATGACCATGAGTTCTGGTTGGGCAGCATTTCCTAACATATACAGTCTTGAGCTGTGCATAAGCAGATTATATTCCCAAGGGGAAAAGTGAGCATGCTGGTGTAAAGACCTTACATGAAAGGTTTGGCGTAATTTAAGGTTTCTGTTTTTATGATTGTTGTGTGAAGAATGTTTGTGTGTGTATTAAAGTCAGTGTGTGTATATATATATATATATATATATATATATATATATATATATATATATATATATATATATATATATATATATATACACACACACACACACTTGTGGCTGACTTTTATTCATCTATTCATCGAACGATAGGCATGAGACCAAGGACATGAAAGACAACTCACTGCTAAAAACAGTGTATAACGTTGAAAACATTTTGCATCCTCACAAATCAAAAGCTAAATTAGGTGTTGTCATGTGCATAATCATACATGAAGATGTATTTAAAAAGGGATATGCTGGGTACTGGTCTATGGAGCTCTTTCATGTTGTTCACATACAACATTATTATCCTCACACATAATATTTGCAAGATATGGATCACATGAAGAAATAAAGGTCGCGAAATTTCCAGCTTCATATTTTGTTGATAAGCTCTTACATCGCAAGGAAGGAAAAAAATATAAGTTATATGGTTAAATCTAAAGACAGCTGTGTGGAAATGAAAGACATTAGGAACAAGTAGCTTTAAGTTTGACCTTTGTGCAGATTGTTGTTGGAGGGAGAGCATTTAGATAGCTGGAGCAGTTATTTAACAATGTCGTTCCTGTGTTCGTAACAATACGAGGTTTTTGATAGAGAGCATTCTCAGTCCTAAGCCAAGTGGTTCGCAGTAGAGTCACCAGTGAATTCATCTTCAGTGTTTGAACAATTGCCTCGAATCTCGGTTAAGCCTTCGGATCGACTATAAACACCCGAAGACCAACCCACTGGAGATCCGACATCGGGGACACCACCACCATCGAGCAACGGATGCTGTATGCGGTACGTGGGAATCACAGTATCTGTCAACACCAAGAAGTCCTGCCAGGTGCCCCTACAGCCCAGAAATATGTTACATAGGCATGTTATGAAATAGTAATTTACTATGATTGGTGGTGTTCTTCAGGAGCTGTAAGAGATGCATGAGACCCTTGTTAAATTAATAATACAAAATTATCATCAAATGCATGTGTTGTTTTGTTAAGAATATTGTATTTAGTGGACATGAATCACCGAAATAGACATGTGTTTGTAATTTACATATAATAAAGACATATTTTTGTTCCTTGTACTTCATGATTTATTATGTTGTTGTAGATACTATGATGTTCAAAAGGTCTATCGGAATATTGGGTGACGACTTTGGTTTTAAAATATATTGTTTGAGAATATTTCATTACAATATAATTTTGAGTAAATTGTTCGTAGAATTTTGGCATTAAAATAATCACTCCCATGCTTTAAAATGGTGTTTGTTTTTAGAAACGATAAATTTGCTATTTAAATTTCAATAATCTTTAAAAGCACTTTGGTTGATATTCAAAACTTTCAATACTCATTAGAAGGTGACTTACGACATTTAAATATTTTGAAAAATCCCCTTATAGAAATTGTGGTTACTTTTACTAATTTTTGAACAAATATGATATGGATCTGTACTGTGTGGCATGCGGGCTGATAAGTATACAGTATTTGAATGACTTGATAATAAAGGTTCATACATATATAATATCAATAATTGATTTTGTGTGTTTGGGGCCATAGCATAATGACAAAATATCTAGTCGCAAGGCTGGGTGATGCAAGTTCTATTGTCGCCGGTTCTAATAATTATTTTACAAATAGCGAGCTGATTCTTATATATATAGTGACGATTTTTGGTTTTAAAATGTATTGTTTGAGCATATTTCATTACAATATAATTCTGAATATATCGTTAGCAGAATTTTTGTAATAAAATAATTACTTCCATGCATTTTAATTAGTGTCTGTGTTTTTAAAAACGATAAAGTGACTATTAAAACTTGTTGATATACTTTAAAACAATTTGGTTGATATAAAAAACTTTCAATACACATTAAAAGCACATTTACTATCTTTACAGATTTTGAAAAATTGCCCGTATAGACATTCTGGTTATTTTAAAATATCTTTTGAACAAACATGGCATGGAATTGTACTGAGAAGTGTACAGAGCGACATTCAATTCGCGATAGGCTGGTGGCGACATGAAGTCTGGGTCATGACGAATCTGTCCGAACCTGCATGGTCCATCGATAAAGAGTCATATGAAAGAGGCAGAGAATAAAACCATTAATACAAAGTTAACAAGTGGTATTAATGTAAATCCAATATTGCATCACTGGAGCGACTAATCGAACAAAGGTGAGGGAAAGAGAAAGGATAAGAGGAAAGACATAGTAGGAGTGCAAGATAGAAATAAATGAGGAGCACTTAGAGAAAACCCTTTGAATGCAAGAGAGGCGACATGGAATGATAGGGCATGAAGTGCAAGCAGAAATCGGCACAAAAATAATTGCGACTAATAGAATGAAGTGAGTAACAAGATGGTGGAATACAAAATAGTGGAATCCAAGATGGCAGAATCCAACATGGTAGTCCCATGACTGGAATGATAGAGCAGGAAATCTGGGGATCCAAGATGGTGGATGTTAAGGTAGAATAATATGACAGGGAGTTGGTGAATTAAAGATGGAAGTCACATGAATGGAATAATAGAGCATGAATTGCAAAAACAAGATTGTTGTCGCATGACTGTAATACAAGATCATGAAGCACAAAAACAAGATGGTGGTCGCATGACTGGATTTCAAGACCATGAGAAAGTGAGAGCACATGGAGAAAACACTCGGAATTATAGGGGCAACATTGAATGACAGCATGAAGTGCAAAAACCAGATAGTGGTATCACGCCTGGAATGCAAGATCATCAAGTACAAATACAAGATACTGGTTTGCATGACTGGAATGTAAGAACATGTAAAAAGAGTAGCACTCGGAGAAAACTGTTGGAATGTCTGAGAGGAAACAGAGTGTTAAAGCATGAAGTGCAAGCACTAAATGGCTGTTGAGCAAATGCCACTAATAATATGAATGTAACAAGATGGTGGAATCCAAGATGGCGGAATCCGACATGGCGGTCGCATGACTGGAATGATAGAGCAGGAAGTCTGCGAATCTAAGACGGATGTCTCTTGAATTGAATTATAGAGTATGGTGTGCAAAACATAATGGCAGTCAAATGACTGGAATGCAAAATCATGGAAAAATGGGAGCACTCGGAGAAAACACTCGGAATTATAGAGGCAACTTGGAATGATAGAGCATGGAAATTGACATACGGGTTAACAAGATGGCGACAGGAAATGGCGTGATACAAAATAGCGGCCGGAGATGATTTAATCTAAAATGTCGAACGGAAATGATTTAATCCAAGATGGCGATCATAAATTATGTAATGGAAGATGGCGACCGGAAATGACATAACCCTTGATGGCGGCGGTTGGAACCGGACTGTGCACTATGTGCAGTCGGAGCCGGAGCCGAACCCTGGATCCTGGTCCAGAACATACTAAATTACACTACTTGCTCCACTTCTCTCATCAGAGTGTTGAGTATGCCACTTACATTTATAATTTGTGATGTGGATAATGATACATTCTATGTATTTGATATTATGATTTTAATTTCCCTAAACATTCGTTTGTCTCTAGTCCTGCTAAATAACGGAAAAGTTTCTATTTAAACTATCATATTTCTGTTTGTCCTCTTTTAAATTTATTTATTTTTGCTATTTATATTTACGTATATATACATTATGTTATGCCTGGTAACAGTAAGAGAAGCCAGCGTAAATAAAACAGAAGTGAATAAATAAATAAATAAAATATATTAAAGGGGGTTCCGCTCCTCTCTATCCTTCCACCAGCCACTAATAAAGGCATGTTTCCTACCTACCTTTATCCTAAGTTATAGGTTAGCTAAAGGCATATCTATGTAAACTTAGGGATGTAGGCATGGCCCCAATTGCGGTTATTATTGCCAAATCCTTCTCTGCTGTAATGCATGCTTTCTTGCAATAATTCCTTCCCTCGTAGGCGTAAGGGGTCTAGCCCTGAAACGTACTGAAGTCCCGTCCCTAACTCGGACGCATACTTGACACATATAGTTAGGGTAGGTTAGGAAAAAAAGAAAGCCTACTGTTAATTATCATGTTGAACACAATTACCACTTAGTTTTGTGAGTAATATCATCTATATGCTGCTCACGGTAAAGTGGGTACTTTTGAGGCCTAGTTACTTTTTTAATTCAGCTAACTGTTTAAGTATATATTGCCTTGTAAGTAATAAACACTGTGTGTAGTTTCTACTGCACTCGGAAGTTAACATCTAAGGCTAAAATATCATATATATTTATTGGCTACTATTCCAAATGAAAGGGCTTTCAAAAGTGCTCACTTTGCCGTGAATAGCATATAACGACCATTCTTGGGCCGGGCACGTTGCCAGTGCATAGATGAAGTAATTTTTTGTATTGCAATCCCTACGCAGGCACGAAAATGTTCTCCCTTTCAAGTGAAAGTGTTCTCTTCTTGTTCACATTCCCCCCCTTCGTTATTTACTATTGTTGTATGGTCTGTGTTAATTTAATCGACAACTTGGCATCTAAATTACAGCGAATTCAAAACGTGTGTTTACGAACAATCACTGATCAAAATGCTCGCGGTCATCTATCCTTCCACAATACGCAGCTCAACTCGCTGCGTCTTGACGAAAGGCAATTGTTGCATCCCTTTATGGCAGATGGACTATTGTACAAAATTGTAAATAAATCTGGCCTAAATTACCTGCATAACCGACTGGTGCCACTGAGTGATAACTACAAATTTAACACTCGCTCAAAATCTCATGTCCTACTAAGTATTCGTGTCCCTAAAACACAGTTCTATGAAACTCGTTCACGGTGTCCACATTCTCAGGTTGGAATAACTTACCTTCACACAATGCAGAGCTCATAAAAAAGTCATACAGTCACTAACAAAAATATCAGAAAAGTACAATGTAATTGGCATATGACAGAAGAAAGTACAAATTTTATAACACTGAAAAACATTTCGCTGGAAGTTTTTATTTAAAAGATTGAAAACATTCACTGATAATGGTCTATTTTTAGATTTAAGAATGTTTCCAGTCTTTATGCTTTAAAAAGCCCGTTTCGCAAAAAAAAAAAAATTAGTATAAGATTATCTAATTGCTTGTAATAAAAATCGTAATAATGTTAAAAAATATATTTGGAATAGTTAATCCATTTCAGCCATGAACGTTATCGCCTGAAATTGATGCGCATAAAATAAATTATTAGAAATTTTGTAAACATTGACAGTTTTTTTTACACTATTAGATTTATTATTAGGATAATTTAGCTTCATGAAGACTGATGGTGGGAAAGGTTGGGGGGGGGGGGGGTCAAAATGTATTTTTTAAAGCATACAGAATGCAAATGCGCTTGAATTTTGATTACAGGAGACCCCTATTACGTGAGGGGTTGTAAATAATGTTATACAGTAATGTTGGTCGCCCATGGTTTCAAGATGCAGGGAAAAACAGATACCATACCATTTTTATGCGCACACTTGTAAACCCGCCACTTACCGCATATTAGTTGATATTAATTTTCATGACTCGTGGGTTTATCAACAATCCCTATGTTATTTGATAGCGTTGTCAATTAACTTGTGCCATTTTTCCATGGATTTATACTATTACAGTCCTCTCCAAGTTCGTTTATGAAAGTCGTATTTGCAGAAAAGCAATTCAATGTTTAGACATGGAGAGTGGTTTTACGTAAAGGCACTGCCTCTGCCTGCGTATATTTCAACGGGTTCACTGGGTGACATGAGCCCAGTAATGTCGGTAACGATGGATGGAAAATAGTTCCATATCTAACGTCGAATAAAAAGTTTTAGGTAACCATTTGTGGTAACTGAAATTATTTTCATAGCTTTCTTTTTTTTAATGCATCAAAAGTGTAAAAAAAACACATTTATAAAATATTTACCTTAATAATAATTTCACTGTTTCACTTGATCGACGCATGAATAATGTTATGAGATCCACGGCAATGTTAACTCTGCATAAGTCGGTAAAAAAAGGAATGTACATACAAGTAGATCTCAAGTAGGGCTTCAAAAGTGCTCATTTTAGCGTGAACAGTCTATAGATAGCTTGATTATACTGCCCTGTGCCACTCTACTATTGCACGTGGCCCTCTGACGTCACAGTCTTCGTGCCCGAAGGTGCGAGGTCCTCAAGTAGAGAGAAAACGGCGTAGAGGACTCATTCTTGCTCCGCAGTAACAACTCTCCGTATTCCAACATAGAACTGATTTCTTGTCAGTAGCACTCGGTATTTAAAAAAAGTGGATAGGACTTGAGGTTAGAACGCTTTATATATAACAAAGTGATTCGAAATGTTTGTACATTTCCTACAAATATAGTTATAGTGCAACTACAAAAAATTAATGTTATAGTCAATTCGCGGTTTCTTCACACTTTTTAATGAAACCTTAAAAAAATTCACACCAGAATTGACGTGGTTGGTTGTTTCCTAATTATGTTATGTATAACAAGTTTTATACTTGTGTTTACATCAATGTACCTTATTTTTGGTTAAATTGATTTTTTTAAATATTTTGTGTGTAAGTCATGATACATCATTTATAATTAATATGTACAAAATCAGTGAGAAAACATGTGTGCTGGTAATGCCTAGTAAGAAATACTTCTTATGAAGAATATTATAAAATTGAGTGCGCACGAATGCCGTGGGTCGTCCCTCTGGTGCAATTTTCTAGAATTGGCTAAGCTTTGTTTGAATGAGGCGGAGGGATATCCTGGAAGTAGAACTTTAGCAAGACTTTAATAAAAGTTGGACGTAATCGCGAATGGACTGTAATTCAAATATGTTATTCATATGAAAGGGCAGTTCTGTTGATGATTCAAATGTGAACTGACAGTTTATCGCTGTTGACTGTGTGACTTTGACAGTTGTACTCGCGAAAGGCAAGTTAAAGTCGGATGCATGCGCATTAGACCAATATCTGTCTCGGTCTACCGCGCCTTTGGTATGTGGGTCCGCAGTTTACTCGCCAACTTTCACCTTAACCCGCGAACTATGTCCGGAACTCTGCCTAAATAATTGCGTTTCCTGTACGAAGTTTTGCGGGTAACTGACATAACTTTAAATTACGCGTTACTTGAAAGAAAAATAAACCAGAACATTTAATATATGGACTAACCAAATATCTTTATGTGAATACAGTATACAAAATATTAATAGCGTGAGTAGTAGGGAAATGGGCATTCTGACGAAACGGATTCCGCAGTAAGAGCTAGGAGCCGCCCAGTCAACATTTGTGATGTCACCGTCCACCATCTTGGTAGCCATTGACCTATGACTCCTGACCTTTGACCCTTGACCCATGACCTTCGACCCTTGACCCAACCTTCGACGCTTGAACAATGACATTTGATACCAAACATTCACGAAAATATTCAAAAAAATCCCCAAAAATTTGATTAAAAACTACTATAAAAATTACTGAAAATTTATTATTAAAAATTATTAAATTTATTAATTTTAATGATTTAACATATTTTTGGTCCTCCAGCAGCCATTTTCTTTAACAATTTCCCTTTCTTCCCTAAAAATGTCTCTTTTTCTCTCAAATTTCCCATTTTCCTTTCAAATGTTATTTTTCCCTAAAAACTTTCCGTTTATCCCAAAAAAAATGGCAGGTGCTAAAAGAAAACCCTGAAAGGCAATTTTCGGTCAATTTAAATAATTTGAGGGGCTCCCTTAGAACCGGCAGAGCAGCGGCGGCCATATTTGAATATCCCTTTTTTTTCCTAAAAATGTCCTTTTTCCCTAAAAATGTCCCTTTTCCCCTAAATATTTCCCATTTTCTTTAAAAAAGGTAGAAGCCACTCATGTACATAAAGAAGCCCCTGAAAGGCCATTCTCAAACAATTTAAGTAATTTGATGTGCTTTCATAGGACCGATAGAGCAGTGGCAGCCATATTGGTTTTATAGGCATAGGGTAATGGCAAATCGATTCAAGGGATCCAGAATAGGAGTAAGACCTAACCATCAGCTATTTTGATTCTGTTAGACATCTTGTCTACCATATTGCATGCAGGCGACATTGACCTTGATCCCATGACCTTGAATGACCTTGTAAAGAAAATCTCGAGAAAAATCATAGAAATCAGCATTATATTACATTGCAGACTACCACCGCGATATTAAAAGCCTGTAACCTTGACCCCATGAACATGAATGACCTTGAAGACCAAAACTAAAAAAGAAAAGAAAAGTCAGCAATGATATTATGTTACAGACTACTATAGGCAGTTCATGATAAAGTAAGCACTTTTGAAAGCCACGCTAAAATTCTACTTTCTTGCCCATTATGTAGCCTTCCACCATATGTAAATAAACATTGCCATGTGACTGCCATGTGATTGCCACATGTTAATAAACTCAACGTTTACATTTCAGGACTGCCAAATGTAACAGGTAAATTATATATAAAACATGTAACATATATGATGTATATATGTATGCATACATATGTATATATATCATGTAAAATATTCAATTTATAAAATATGTAACATATATAATTGTTTGGGTCATCTCACAGCTCCGATAGACAAAAACTTTACACAACAAACAATTGAAAAATGAACGCCCTAGCGATGAAGTCATGGAAACTGTGAAAAACCAAACATCAAACTTTGGTGGTGAACAAGGACCAACATGACACGTTAAAAAAGGACACACATTAGTTAAGCCGAAAAATAATTTGGAAGGGCAGCCAAATAAAGATTTCAAAATAGACTAGCACTACTGTACACCCAAGGTACAACACCACTTGTCACACAAATTACCAAACATTTAAAAACTGTACCGCAAACTTAATGTTTCCCATAACTCACTGTTTTCTAAGTGCCCCATCGCTCTGTAGCGTTACAAGTAAAACGTCAGCTCTAAAATATGGTACCTATGTTTGGCCTCAGCTGAGTGAAGTTAGGTGCAACTAAGCCATCAGGAAAAAACATACATCCTGCAGGCATAAGGTAGTGGCGTAACGTAGCAGATGTCTGAAGCGTATAATGTAGAAAGAGCGAGGTAGTGCAAGGATGTAAATAAAATTAAAAAAAAGATGCAGAACAGCACCGAAAGACGAGGGGATCTGAGCCGAGCGAAGAGTGCATCACTTTACAGAAGTAGATCGTGCTAATAAACTTAATGTGATGGCACAAACTTGGCAGTATATAAAAATTGTAATATATAAAAAAGAAAAATATATAAAATATGTTCATTTTAAGGATAGTTTTACATGCACCTTTATAAATGGAGATACATATATTTCAACATAGGCCTATAACATATGTATAAAATAAAAATAATTTACACTAGAAATATAAACATATCACCAAATGCAATTGTGTATATGTACATATAGCTTTTTTTGCTACCATTACTCTGTGTTCGTACCCTTCTGAATCCATCCAAAAAAGTACTGAACATTTATACTGTGAATTGAAGTGGTAAAAGAAGGGTATACCAGGCTTGTACCTGGCACCACCTTCATTTGTACAAAATTATTCTAAAAATAATGTATATTATTTAAAGCTAAGTGAAATGCCGATCCGGTGATGACCACATTTCCAGTGTCTCTTGTGGCCCAAATAGGTGCTAGATTTCCTTTTTGTCAAACCCACACATGCCTCAAGAAACCAATTTTACAGGTAAAGTGCATGGACTCTCATCATTGTTGTTGTTCCTTCATTGCAATGGCAGCAGCAAAACTGAAAACTTAAATGAGAAAATTATTTAAAGAAAATTACTATACTTACAAAAATGGTTCATGCGTGCACACACAAAGCTGAAATAAAGTCTTATTATTGTAAAACTAATATATATCCACAAATGACTGTAAAATAATAATGTAAAGGACAAATTATAAAAGTAATACTTACAGGAAAGTTACAGTGCATAGCGATAAGCACTTGGTTTAACTTCCCTTGTTACTATGGCTGTGCATCAATAAACAGCCAATCAGAAGCCCCAACACTTATATTATGTTAACAATTGAAAAACTTATTTACAAATCAAGAAAGTATGTATTTTGACTTCATTCCTCGGGAAGATATTTTCTTTTGTATATTTATGGATAATCACAACCACAGAAAATATTTTTTTACGCATTTTGGGCAATGTTTAAAGTAAAAATTGAAATGTAAATAATTTTCCATTTTAAAAATGTCTCAGATCAATTGAAAATATTTATTTTTAAAAAACTCTCTACCAACTCTATGTACAGACCTTAATTTCTTCTGTACAGATGTTGCAACATAAACAAACTAATATTATTATCAATATATCAATTGCAGCCAGGCCACTGTGCTTTTGTGTTTTGTATGTACTTATCGCTATAACTGTGAATGTACTTGGTATGTCAATTGTAGCTCGGCCCTTATTGAAAGCTAGCTCATGCAGGTTCTTTAGATATACTTAATTTAACACATACACTGCGTAATGCAATCCAACCTTTACAAAAATGCACTCGCAAGTAAACAGGAGCTCTGGGAGTCTGGGGTGTTGACTGTGACGTGTAATTTACAGTTACATTAAATTTAAATAACTACAATATTTTTGCAGCCAAAGTGACAATAATGCCTCTTCAATAACGCACACTATCTTCGTTGATATTTCGCAAAAGGTAGCAAGTTGTCTTGTCGAACATCCATTTCGAAATTTAAACATTGAATTGTTCTTAGGCCTAACTGTTGACAATTAATTGTAAATACTTTCCAATTCTTATTAGGGCAAGCTTACCAAATAAAACAATTAGTCCTACACTTGCATCACGAAAGAATGTCGGCAACAAGCACAGTTATAGGTCTATAGTTAACAAAACCTGCTTCATGATTTTATAGTTTATATGTTGGAACACCTTTGTTGTCGCTTCAAACTGCGACGTTTATGTTTTGTTAACAATAGTAAAACTTAATACTGTAACTTGGGATGAATAAGTACATTAACACAAGTTTCAGGTTAGGCCTAAATTACACAGTGATTTCAAAACGTGTCAAATTAATGTATAATTATTGACAGGCACATTTGCACTTATTATCAAGGCAGATTTAAGAAAGGTTACATGGCTGGGCGTAAATAGATACGTACAGATGTATTTGGGGTTAGGTCTACATTACAAAACTACACAGTGATATAAAAACGTGTAGAATTAACGTATAATTTTTGAGTGCCAAATTTGCACTTGTGTTAATGACAGATTTGAAAGAAAGGTTAAACATATGGACATAGGTAGATAGATACAGATAACTTTTAATGTTATTTGTCAAATTTAGGATATAACATGAACTTCGCAAACCCACATGAATATATTAATGTTGCGTTTCTGCTGTCGTTCATTTACTTTATAATTGTTATTTAACTTTCCGTTTATAATATGACGTTTCTAACTGTCGATTTATACTTGTTCTTTTTCACTTTTTTTACTGGGGATAAGCGGCGAAAACACGTCTTAAAAACACATTTACATTTACCTCCGGAGAGTTACAGTTGAAATTTCCATAATTTCTGCAACTCGTTCGATCACCTTGCACGGCTTCATCTCTCGTCGACAAATTAAAGAATAAATACTTTCGGCGAGATTTATAATGTCCTCCTGACGCTGACTCTCCGTAAGTACTTTCTTGGAACTCATAAATTTACACAAAATCACTAGAACACAATCAAACACTATACAACCTAAAATAAAACAATGCTGATTGCAGATAAGCTGAAAAATAAATGAGAAATATTAAAACACAACAACTTCCAGTTTCCAAATTTGTAGTTTGCCTCACAAGCAAAGCCAAGCAACAAGCATGAAGGAACCACAACAGACCGTTGATTTTGATCGTTGCGCCGATCACGTGACACAATATAATTATTAGTTACAGTAAATATATTATCTTTATGCCAATAATTACTTTAAAGTGTATAAAATAAACTTCAAACAGCTTAAGTAGCCATAAATATAAACATTACACTTGCAATACCACATTATCTAGTAGAACTACTTTTCACATTTCACTGCCAACATAACTGGGTGTGTTCATCTCCAGTCTGTGTGGTGACACACATGGTTATACATACGCAGTTGCGGGCGGTGGTATTTTTCAAAGGTTGATTTCTAGAGTGCTCACTTTAACATGAACTGTCTTTACCACCATATTAGATACAGGTGACCATGACCGTGATCCCATGACTTTGAATGACCTTGAAAACATAAATTCGAAATAAAATACATAAAAGTCAGCAAGCATATTACATTACAGACTAATACCGCCATATTGTATGCAGGTAACCTTGACATTGACCCCATGACCTTGATAAACCCTGAAAACAAAACTGTGAGAAAAACTCAGAAAAGTTAGCAAGCATGTTACGTTACTGACTATCATATTGGGTGCTGGCGACCGTGACCTTGACCCCATGAACTTGGTTGATCTTGAAAACAGAACTCGAGAAAAATACATAAAAATTCAACAGACATATTAGGGTACAGACCACTACCAGCATATTATATGCAGGTGAACTCGACCATAACTTCATAACCTTAAACCCAAAAAATAATAAAATTCAAAAAATTCCAAATATATGCATATCGATACATGCAACATTGTTGAAGGTTATAGTCTTTCATGCATCTCGCTATTCATAACTGTGTTGTCCTCGCGCGAAAATATTGTGACGTTTATTACATCATCACACTGTGCAGGACAGGTTATGTAGGTAATTACACTTTTGATGATATGTTTCGAAGTTACAAGAGACCTGCTTTGCAGCAAACTTGATAATGATGAGAAATGCACTTCACATTTACAGGTCTTTGCATGTCAAAGTAAACTATTGGTACGACTATGCTTACCGCAACTGTTACACAAATATGGCATACGACTGTGAGACTAGGCACAATTAAAGCGCTCATGTTGCCGTACTTTATGGTCGAAAGCAAATACCTTATTACATAAATGACACTGACATCATAGTCGTTCAGGCATAGACTCGGGCAGGTCTGTTGGATATGTAGGTGCTGGAGCTAAAGAAGCAGGTAATGCCGGCAATTATGTTTTAGGTCCCACTCCTGAAGAAGCCGATGACACTGCCGTAGCTACCATTAGTTCTGAAATGCCCGAAGACATCACAGGTGCAGAATAAGACTTAGATGCGAAGAGGCAGAAGCTAGCCGAGATGATGTACCTTTCACGGCAGCCATTGTCAAACTAACCCTCTCAGTTGACCTCCCTACTGCTTATAGTATACAAGTCCTGCTTATAATATGCAAGTCCTATGACGTCATAATGACTTTGAACCAATCGTATTGCACTATTAATACATTGTTCGGACACCAACCAGCCAATCACCGAGTTACCAAGTGATTGCAGCTGGCCAATCATGTACAGGCACTGAGATATCACATGTAGGAGTCTGCTGGAGCCAGTCTACTGTAACTAGACTTGGGTAGAGCAAATGGAGCAAGTGTAACAAATTGAACAAATGGAGAAGGTGGAGCAAATGGAACAAATTGAGCAAATGGAGCAAATGGAAAAAATTGAGCAAACAGAGCAGGAGGAGCAAATTGAATAGATTGAGCAAATGGAACAAATGAGCAGGTGAAGCAAGTGGAGCAGTTGGGGCAAGTGGAGCAGATGAAGCGAGTCTTGGGTGGAGCAATCTTAGGTGGAGCGAGTCTGCAAATTTGAATATTTCATGCTCTTTGTGAGTATGTGTGTTTGTGTGTATAGGTCGTAAGCTAAAATAAATTCCCCCAAAATTAAAATAAAATTATATAGTCAGTAAAGGGATAATGTATGTATATTCGGTGGCAAACGGCTTCGGCTCGAAGATCAAGGATCTGACCTTGGATGACGTCATGCGACCACCATGTTGGATCCTGGATTTCCCACTCTCTCATTCTGGTCATGCGACAGCCATATTGGACTCCGCCATGTTGCTAGCCTGAACGCCACCATTCTTCAAGCCAGCACACCACCCTATTGGGCCATCATATTTGTTGCCAGTATGCTGCCATCTTGGACCGCCATCTTAGTAACCAGCAAGCCATTTTTTCATGCTGTTGCATTCCGAAGGTTTTCTCCGAGAGTCCCACTTTTTTCTTACATGCATTCTTTCTTTTTCTTTCATTCTTCCTTTCCATCTATTCCTTTCATTCGCTGCCTTTCTCTTTCTCTCTTTCTCTTCTCTCTTTCGCTCTCTTCCTCTCCAAGGGTTTTCCCCGAGTGCTCCCAATTTCTTCTCTTTTGTATTTTATTTCTTTTTCTTTCCCTATTCCCTTTCTTCCTTTCCTTCTATCATTATTTCCTTTCTCTCTCATTCTCTCGTTCCCTCTTTTTCTTTCCTACTCTCCTATTCGTTCATTATTTGTTTACATCGCATGTTACTTGAGGCCACCATATTTGTCACTGTAGGCCGTCATATTTGTTTCCATTTGTTTCCCACATTAGTACTGGCTTCGGCCAGTAGGAGTGCTGCCATCTTGGTTCTGGCTTTTGTCGCTAGGAGCGTTGGTGTTGCTTTCGTTCGGTCAATTGTTCGGCCGCCATATTGGTTCTGGAAGTGACCGCTAGGGGCACTACTTTCTTAGAATTCAAAATACCATCTGTAATAGTGTGGGATCGAGCTGCCGGACCTTGGGTAGCCGGACTTACACCTTTGACCAATCGGCTATTGCGGCATGCACTGGGAGAAGAGTTTATAGGTAGTATATAGTTTGGAGATGAATAAATAATATCTCGCCTCTCATTTAAGACATTACATTTTTACTTTTATATCATTTTTAAATATTTTATTTACATATTAATAGTTTTTGTGTTTGTATTTTTTACTAGGTAATTTTTATTTCTTACATAATTTTTAAGTATTTGATTTACATATCACTAATTCTTTAAGTATATCTCTTTTATTATATTATTTTTAATTATATCTTTTATTATTTTTGGTTTTACTTAGATGTAAATATAATTTAGATTTAAATTAATATAATTTTTATGAAATTTCTTTTTATTTTAAGCATTTTTAAGTATTATATTATTTTTAATTATATATTTTATTATTTTGGTGAAAAGTACATATGTATTATATAAGATTTAACTGGTTCAATTAGTAATATTTGCTACATTGATAAATTATACATGTTCGACTCCCACTGTCTACATTGATCCTTCATCGCTTGCTGGAGTGCGTGAAACAACACTGTGTATAGTTATTAACTAATTTAAAGACGTAAATTTCCATTCACGAGAAGGTATATAAAAATTTTTGCAAAGTACATTTCAGGCAAGACTTTTTAAAACATATCCGATTTTCAATACTATATATTTTGAAAAACAATATTTTGTCTTAATATTTTACATCATCGTAGTTACACTTTTTGTATATTGTCAAAATAACCGAAAAAATGATCAGGTCATCCCAATCAGCATTGCAGTTATACCAACCATACAATATACTAACTGTATAACAAAGTCATACTTATGTGCGGAGATGTGAGGAGAATGGTTTAGTTATGTGATTCGTTTTTTGTAAGAGCGGAATGGTTTGATGAGATGTTTAGTTAGTATGAGAGGGGCAGAATGCTTAGCTGGCATGGTTGGTAATTATGATTGGATGGCATTTTTTTTTCAATTAAGACAATATAGGTGTCATAGATGTTAAATTCGTTCTATTGATCTTATGATAGCATGGTTGGAACTTATGATTGTAATATTTGATTGGATAGGCTGGTGTTATAGCTTTTTTATATGTGTAATTGGCGAAGTTAGATGGGTTGAAATGGTAGTCAATATAATTTACATTTTTACTATTGTTCAGTAGGTCCGAGGTATGGTGGTGGATACAGAACTGTATTGTTAATAGCATGAATGAGCAAGCAAATGTCATGTTGAAAGGTATTATGTATAACTGTTTTGGTACTCAGTACAATTCGATATGGTTGTTAAGTAAGGTTGAAAGGAGGGAAGGTGAAGAGGGGTCTGGCGAGGACTAGAGTATGGTGGTTAGTCTAAATTAAATGTCGAGAGAAATAAAATATATTCAGAGTTCTTACAAGATGATTGGGTTAGGTGAAGTAAGGTTAGGTGAAGTAAGGTTAGGCGAAGTAAGGTTAGGTAAAGTAAGGTTAGGTGAAGTAAGGTTAGGTGAAGTAAGGTAAGGTGAAGTGGATACTAAACTTTTTATGGGATGGTGTGTTGGGAAAAAAAATTACAAGCATTACATTACATAGGAGTAGGAAATATTTTCTAAGTTCAACATAGCAGTCGCTAGATACTCAAGTCTGGGATAGCAATAAAATATTATACGTAAAAATAATATAATAAAAATATTGCTTAAAATTTTAAACTTGAAAGGAAAAAATTTATTCCTGGTCTCTGTAATTCTGGTTATGTTTGGTAGAGCTGATGGCATGCATGAGTTACAGTGGTCAGAACATTGAATGTTATAGTGCCTGCTTGCGAGTATATAAGTTGTCGGGTTCATTCTATGGAGCTGTTTGACAGTGGCAGTCGTTAAACTTTGTCGAGAAGAATATACGACCAAGGGTTCTGGTTAGATACTTGCTAGAATTGACTGTCTTGAGCTGTGTATAAGCGCATTATGTTCACTATGTGCTGCTGTAAGGGTACTATGTGAATTGTGTGAAAAATTTAAGGATTTTGTTTGTAGTCTGAAGTATGTAAATATATAAATAAACACAAGTATTTAATTTATCATTGATGTTGTACCCTGTGTGATATATATTCAGAGAATATACTGGTGCATGGTTTATACATGTATATATTGAATAAAAATCTAAATAAGATTGTTATGCCTTCGAAAAATAGTTGAGAGAACTTTTTTGCTGAACTCTACATAAAATTACAGTGCAACTTAAAACAATTCAATAAATATTCAAATCTAATAACACATACAGTTTTCTACTATCGAATTTTAATCCTGTATCATAACCAGTCTGTTATAAACAGATAACGTTGAAAAAAATATTATTTTAAGCTAGCTACTATACTTATAAAGGTCTTAAACAAATAAATTCCCGGAGGTTAGAAATGTTACTTGCAAATTAAAAATTTCACAAGACTGCCAGTCTCCCAAGAGTTCGCAAATTATATTTGCCTACCTAAGCATCTGTACATATTCACTTGCTTACAGCCCGACTTGCTATATAATAAATTTAATAAGAATATGTAAGATAGTAATTACATATGTGCTTAAGAATTCTGACTCCAACTGAAAGTTACATATTGTTATAATACAGCACATCACGTGGGTTTACATAAACTAAAACTGCTGTAAAATATATTAACACTGTGCCATTTATAAACTAATAGAAAAAGTATAAAAATACATTAATAATGTTTTTGTAATCACACGAGGGAATATAGCTTCTATGTTTGAAACTTATATTCAAGTTTTAAGAACTTGACTGGATGTGTGTTTGTGGTAGACCTGTTATTAACTCGTCGGTCTTCTAATCGAAATGTTGCGAAGTTGAATCCCATCCGAACATTATAATTTTTTTCCTTTTTTAAATGTTGCCAGCTGTCACTGGAAAGTGTGAAATTGACATAATTTAAGACCTTTGGACTGGATTTACTTTGCAAAATATATTTTTGATAGATTTTACTGTAATTTTCAAAGATTATTATTTGGCATTATTCAAATGACAAATAAAATCAATTAATTCTACTTATTTATTAATGCTCCTATTCCTACATAACTGTGTACAAGGCCGATTAGCCCAGTGTCTTGCAATCACTTAAGTTTACAAGCAGTTGTCCCTTCCCCAAGTGACGTCTGTTGATGATGTCACTGCTTGTGCATGTCGATGATATCACTCTTGGCATGTCACTGCAGGAAGTCTACCCTGGCAGATCTGTTTCAGCTGAGTCGCAGGGCTATCGGTGTGTGCATGCATATGTGGTTACAATGCTAGGCGATAAATGTAAAAACGAATTGAATAAAGTAAAATATTAAGACAAAATATTGTTTTTCAAAATATATAGTATTGAAAATCGGATATGTTTTAAAAAGTCTTGCCTGAAATGTACTTTGCAAAAATTTTTATATACCTTCTCGTGAATGGAAATTTACATCTTTAAATTAGTTAATAACTATACACAGTGTTGTTTCACGCACTCCAGCAAGCGATGAAGGATCAATGTAGACGATGGGAGTCGAACATGTATAATTTATCAATGTAGCAAATATGACTAATCGAACCAGTTAAATCTTATATGATATATACGTAAGTTAAACCAGAATAATAGAAATTTAATGAAAATAATATAAAAAATAAATACTTAAAATAAAAATTAAAATACTTAAAAAGAAGATTTATCTAGATATAAATAATATACAGGTATGTTAAACCAAAACAACAAAAATTTAATAAAAAATATTATAGTAAAAATATATACTTAAAGAATTATTTGTATGTAATTAAAACACTTAAAAATTTTATATGAAATAAAAAGTGCAATATTTTTAATGAGAGGCTAGATATTATTTATTCATCTCCAAGCTATTACTACATATAAACTCTTGTCTCAGTGCATGTAGCGATAGCCGAGTGCTATAAGGTGTAATTCTGGCGACCCAAGATCTGGTATTTCGATACCGCACTATTTCAGATGGTATTTTGAGTTATAAAAAGCAGCGCCCCTAGCATCCAAACGACTAATTGAACGAGAGCGACACCAGCGCTTCTATTGTTATGTAACAACCTCGTGTAATTGATTCCAGCAACGATTGGTACTCTCATCACGACACAAGGATGATATATGTGGAAGGGTGGATACAGATTCCTGTTGTAATAGTGTTTGCAGAACTTAAGTTAAAGACATACTCCGGTCTTTACAAAACACTGATTTGTAGAAATATATTATTTTATTAATAAAATGGTTCGTTGGTTGTCGTTTTCTTTTGTTATCCACATAGAACAACTGTTAAATACATATTAACCACACCAGCGTACTTAAATTTTAAGTGGAGAAATTTCAGAAAAAAAACCGTACAATGACAAAATCTCAGCAAATGTATGTATTTGATATATATATATATATATATATATATATATATATATATATATATATATATATATATATATATATGTGTATATATATATATAATCGTCTCGAATACAGCATAAGCATATATAATTGAGCATTTTATATGAGTAAAATTGATATTTTAATAATTAATTTAAATATCAAAGGATCTTGAGTATTCAATATCTTTCACAACCAAGTCCTCTTTTCAAATTATGTTACTTTAAAACAATACATGCTATTTTCAGCAAGACAGCTAGTGAAATCACCTTCGGGTACCTGTTTGCAAGTACAAGCCATAAGGGCACATAAACTCTTCTTAATTTGTTGGTTACATGTTTTAACATCCCAAAAACCACAATCATGTTAATTAGTTGCCAATGTTAAGAAAAATTGAGTTCAGTCAGTCTATGAACAGTTCATGTTAATGAGAGCCGTAAGCTCGGAGCATGTGGCGTGCGAACAAAATTGTTAGATTTTACTTGGTGCTGGAGAGAATCAAAATTTCGTCTGCTGCGTGGGTCAAGAAGCAGCACTCAAGAAGAAATCAATAAAGGCTGTGAAGAAATCATCCCAGGAGGGATGTTGGCCACGATCTACTGCATCGTAGAACGAAACTCCAGCACGTGCACCGCTAAAATATATATCAAAGAAAAATAATAATGTGGTTCGGCACACACAAAAATAACACGAAACGGCAAAAAAAATCACTAATAGTTTAACTTAACTTTATCGGCGGGTGAAATTACCTATTACATGGAAAGAAGAGAGAACACAAGTAGATAAAAATTCGTAGAACAACTAAATGCTGTATGGTTAAGTTCAACAAAGAGGCAATAACCTCGCGAGCAGGAATAAATATGAAATTGATCGTGCTCAGAACTCCAGTCTCGTGTGACTAATAGGATACGTAATACAATATTTACAAATATGTATAACACAGAGATAACTAACAATTTTTTTCATTAGGTTACTTTAAATTATATTTGTAGCTTGCAAATACTAAATAATCATTAAATTATTAAGTAGAATTTAATTGTGGACAGAACATAGTCATATATCACATAGTAAAATTATTTAAATTTACATCAAATAATTTGCCTCTTCAAGTTAACAAGACCAGGGCAACAGTAGAATAATTTAAATAGATTCTCAATGCTTTACATTTTGAATAGCATAAACAAATCAAATAAATATAACTGGAGCACATTTTAACCAAACCAATCATTTTTGGTGAAGAAGTAATTGATGAAGAACTTATTAAATTAAAAGCAACCAAAAGAAATTAAAGCTTTACCAATACAATTCGCACACTATCGATTAAAGCCAGAACCAAGATGGCAGCGCTCCTAGTGGTCAAATTCAGAACTAATTTGGGAAACAAATGTAAACAAAGATTGCGGCCTACAGTTACAAAGATGACGACCTCCAGTAACAGCCAATGTAAACAAATGATGAACGAATGGGAGATAAAGGAAAGAAGAAGAGGGAAAGAGAGAATGAGAGTGAAAGCAAAGAAAGAGAGAAGGAAAGGAATAAAAGGCACAAGGAAAAAAGAGAAAGAAAGAATGCAAAGGAGAAAAAAGTGGGAGCACTTGGTGAAAACCCTCGGAGAGGAAGAGAGCAAAATCGAGGAGAAAAAGGGAGAAAGAGAAAGAAAGCGAAAATAAGAACTTTAAGAAATAAAAAGAAAGAATGAAAAAGAGAAAAAGTGGGACACTCGGAGAAAACCCTCGGAATGCAAAAGCATGAAAAAATTATATACTGGTTGCCGAGATGGCAGCATACTGGCTTAAAAGTTGGCAGCGTACTGGCTAGCAACATGGCGTAATCCAATATGGTGGTCGTATTACTGGAATTACAGTGGGATGTCCGGGATCCAACATGGCGGTCGAGCGACATCATCCAAGGTCAGATCCTCGATCCTCGAGCCGAAGCCGTTTACCACCAAACATACATTATCCCACTACTATAGTCTTACCTCCAAAAGCTGAAAAGTGAAAATATTTTTTTTATAATATCTCTTTGAAAAGTATATATCCAGGTCCCTTGGTATATTTCACCGCTTTCTGTGTAAACTGTATTTGCACTTTGCACTAAAAGTGCCTAGAACTACAGACGGTTCACCCTACGCTTCGCCATTGGTCGAAACACAACTCGGACATTGTACTGAACAATGCAGCACCACTGCAGGCCACCACCATGCTTCCCAATTGGTTGTCGCGCGAAAAGGGCTCTTTGTACAGACTGCCCTCTCATGCCGAGCATTTTTAACATATGCGAAAACTCGATCGCAGAATCGGCACCTGTGACAACCAGTGATAGACTATTCACAGTAAAGTGAGCACTTTTGAAAGCCCTCTCATTTGGAATAATAGTCAATAAATATATTTTATTGCAGCTTTGGACGTTAACTTCCGAGTGCGGAGGAATATACACACCGTGTTTATTACTTACACGGAAATATTTATTTTAAAATGTGTTTAAAGTATAAAAATTACTGACAGAAAAAAGTAAGTAGGGCCTTAAAAGTGTCCAATTTACCGTGAACAGCCTATAGTGATAATGCAGGTCGCAGCTCCATGATCGCAGAGGTAAAAGGCAGGCATTCGTATTCGTAATTCATTTTTTTGGTATGGTAGCACTCTGAAAAAATCCTAATACTTGTTCGCCCCAGAAGAAAATACGCAGGTATTATCATATATATGAAAGGAATATACATAATCATTTATATAATTTATATGAGATAATAATATACATAATTATGTATGGAATATAGAGTTCCCCCCCCCCCCCCCGAAATGCGGGTATTTGCACGCAAGATTTATTGAGGAACTTTCTTACTATGTGGTTCGAAAGATTTTGTGAGGTACTTTCTTATTATGTGATTCGAAGAAGTACTGTGTTAAAAATCTGCATTGAACTCTAAAGTTTTAAATACAGTAGATTTGCAGTAAATAATACGACGATACGAAAATAATGCAATTATGTGAATACGAACCATATAGTTAAGTCCTAGGATCTTAATAAACTTAATTACATAGTAGTAGAAGAAATATTTGGGGAAGAATTGTCACACAATTTTCTGATAATTGAGATATGAAAGTTTTCTACATAGCGAAAGAGTAAATAAATACGGTGGCAGAAAAAAAAAGAAGCACTTATTTGAATATGTCATTTATTAAAAACACAATATTTACTAAGATGATACGCCCTAATAACGGGAAATGAGCACGAAAGAAGAAAGAGAAACAGAGATTAGGAACGTTTTTAACAATATAAAATGATACAAGGTGAGATATTTGCGCTAAAGAGATAGGCGGATAAAATCGTACAGAATTGGAAGACGTTTCGCAGCCCAATAAAATGATTGAAAGTGTTCTGAGAAGTAACACGTTGTGTGAATGAATGAATACGTAATGAACAATTAAATGATTTAAAATAAATACTATTTTAGAGACTCCAGAGGTGAAAACATTTCTCGACTTGAACTTGGCCTCTATAAATCTTAGAGGAATAATATTTACAACTAATATATTTTATGTTTAATAACGAACACAATTAAGCAAAACATATGACACGAAACAAAACATTCTGAGCTGCATTAATGTCTTAAAACATTTTTTGATGCCTTTGAAGCTGTCCGCACATATGTTGGTTTGTAAAGAATTTGATTCACACAGAACTGTTAGACCTACACTAATGCAATAATGTCTTTTACTTGTGCAGCAACAGACCTGTAAGAATACAAACTGCCCCCGTAGCAAGAGGCAGTCGGCCGACTGTGGTTTTACTGATGGCATTGCTGGATTACTGCTGGTCCAGAAAACTTGTGGGTCTACACAAGTGGCCCTGTTATGGTTAACTGCTGGCAACAGGACAATTGGCATGCCATTTATGGCACACTGATGGAATGTTGATGGAAAAGAAACTGATGGTTAAGAGTAGGTGAACTATTAATGGCCCATTAATGGCTTACCAAGTGTATTCCAGCAATGGCAGCACGTAACCTATTCTTATTGCTGGTGAAAATATGGATAGCCTATCTGTGTGCCATTTGATTGCTGTGGAGTGGTACATCGATGAACCATTGCTGGTGCAATTTGGCTTATTATGGGAATTTTTATGAATTCTACTCTTTGCAAATAGCTTCTTGAAACTACAAATAGGCCTACATATATGTATAGCCCATACATACATGTGTGTGTGTGTGTGTGCATCTAATAAATTATAGATCATATGATACAACGAGGGTATTATTTGTAAATATATAGTGATGGAAATATCTATGGCAAAATGCTGTAAATACAGTGTTAGGTGTGACTTCGTGACTGATATTGAATAATTTGACAAATGTTCTGTTTTACATGTACGACTGTATATAATTAAAATAAGATGTTAATATATATAAAACCACGTTCAGAAAGTTAACTTTGAAAGGCTTTTGCTGTTTCACATCACTAAAATATTCATATATGCCGACTGTATTCCAAAACAGGCAACTTTTTGGGGTAGTATCGCGATTCAGGTAGGAAGATTTTCTCAACGAGAGTATTTTTTTTGTTTATCTGCACCTTAAAAAAAATTATTTGTTCGCATGGTAAATATTAAGACTACGGAATAATTGGTGTAATTTATATTATATTATTGTTTGTTAGTAATTCAACACCGTATACTCTAAATTAGCTCATCTAAATAAAAGAATACACAGTGGAGTAATGGCAAGCATGCTGAGCTGTTGCTGCAAGGGTTCTAAGTTCGCACCTCTTCTACTCCTGTAACTGTAAGATTTTCACGTCGTACAATGTGTTTAATAGTGAATTAAACGAAATTTAAAAACGAAGATAAGTTCAGAATTATGGTAAAAATAGTTTTTATTTTAAGAGGTAGTGTTTGACATATGGTAGACGCATGGCTAGCCATCAGTGGGTCATCTGATAGCTGTGAAATGGTACATCGATGGGTCATTGCTATTGTAAGCATATGGGACATGCTTGGGCCATTTGTGTCCACCATACGTGGGCCAGTTATGGGCTGAGCGTAACTAGTTAGTGCTGCCATTTCAGGATCAGCAATGGTGCCGGGTGCATGCCAGCTACTGGCCAACAATTTGCCGCCTTGGCATCCGACTATAAACCATAAATGGGCCATATCTGTTTTGCTACATGGGTATGTACTACAACATTGGTTTGTGAAATTTCTTGTTAAAGTGAAGGTGGAATAAATGGTAAGTGATATACACAAAATTCCATCGTTTTCTGTGAGACATTCTTCCTTGTCATGGGCATGATGGACTCTTGTATGATGTACGTGTCTAGTTAACCATGACGTAAAAATGAAACACTCTGTACAGCTTTACATCATTCATCAAGATCTTGTCATGCACTTTTCACAAACCTAATGACCACCACCAAGCAGATTCAAAATATGTGGCTTTCGGTTGTTAAGTGTGGCTAGGTGGCTATACATCTACTCGTATTTTAGAGCAATAAAGAGACAAAAATTAGATATGCCCAAAAGTATAAGACCGCTACATTTGTCAAATATATGGTGTATTTTGATTACGAAAGTGTTCTATATATAAATGGGTGATTGGAATGATAAGCCAGACGTAATTTGTCAGTATTATTAATCAGATGCAAAAATTTTTTTACGAATTCTCAGTTGGAAAATATATTTTGATTATACAGGAATGTTTCCGGAATAAGCGCCGTTAACGTGCGTTTCTTGAAACATGTGTTTTATAGCTGAGAAATTATTAGAACAAAAGGGCAGAAGAAGGCAATTAAGTTCATCACCACTTTAAAAATAATTGTTTGGATTCAGAAAGGAATGCTATAAAAACTGAAATAAAATCCGCACACTAATGAGTGGCTTAAAATATTTATTCCCTCAGTTCGGCTTAAAGTTTGAGAAACTGTAATCGATGCAAGTGTTTGTATGGAAAGCTTGAGAATATTCCAAACTAGATAACCCATAACTTCAAATTATTATAAGTGTGAGAACCATTTAAAGCGAAAACCACACACAGTGCTTGTAAGACAGTAACGGCTGAATCGAGTAGATGGTTTGTGAATTTTTAGCTTAAAGAAAAATTTACTTTCGAATTTCTAAAGTCCTTTCCTTTCCATCCTGGATCTGGGGGTACCATAGTCCCGATGCTTACATCACTAGCATCAGTGTCTAGAATGAATTCACCCTCTCTACTCGAGAAGACCAGCAATGGGAGATATCAAACTTTACTTTAGTCTATTAAAAGCAACTTCGCACTCAGAAGTCCAATGAACTTTTTTTTTTGCCTCACTCAATACATGCATAGGCTTAGCGATCGTAGCAAACCTGGACACATATTGACGGTAGTAAGCACATAAGCCCAGGAAACTTCGTACTTCAGTTTCATCAGTTGGTGAAGGCCAATCTCTTATTTCTCTGGTCTTCTCAAGATCTGTTTCAATCCCATAGGCCGACACAACATGGCACCAGAAATTAATTTTCTTTTCAAAAAGATGGCGTTTGTAAGTAACTAATTTCAGTTTGGCTGCAACACTTTATGAAACAAAGACTCTAGGCGTGTCTGGTCTTATCAAATGTTCAATAAACTCCCTTTTGGAGCTATTTTGACGCACAGTTCTTTTGTGTCCTCTATGAGTGTTATAAAATATAAAAAAATTCTTCATGAACTTCTGTTTTATGTCAAATTAATTAGATTGTTCACATTTCTATTACTACTAACCATCTGTTGTTATTTCGGTACACGAATGTTAAAAAAATTATAATGAAAATTTACTTTGCATTGAGTTCCCTTTCTGTCTGTCGCTCTCTATCTCTCGTTCTCACTTTGCACCTTTTAAAAACCAGCAAGGATATTAATAAAAACGTCAGTTAAAATCTTCACTCTTCAGATCACGGACAAGCAGACAGTTATAAAAGCACAAATCGTTCGTAGGCGATGACTGCAAATATCGACACAATCATTCTCGCTCTCCCGCAGGAGTTCTTTATCACCCCGATCACACCCCCTTTCCCCTTACCACGCTGGTCCGATCCAGATTAAATCCCGTGTTCGCGGTCCACAACCCCTCGCCCTTCCCCATCACCTCTTTTCACACTCCGAGGGTAACGAAAACAGTTCCCCCACAAACCGCTTCGCGCCGGGGGAAGGTCTGGTCTTCCCCCGTCCAATAAACTGCTCTAATCGGCCCTGAGGGAACGCTTACCACCCCCTAGCCAGACTAGGTGAGCCCACCCCCTTGAGCACACACGCACTGGAGCCGGAGAAGTGGGAAGAGGATGGCGGGGGTGGTGCAGCAATTGGGCGCTGATAACTGCGACGTTGCGCGGGCAGGGGCAATATAAGGATTCGGTGGTGGACGCGGAAGGCCAGGCATTAGCGTTCATATCCCGCTGTGATCGTTCTCGTTTAACACTGGTTCCTTTTTAATAAACTCGGCCTCCCACAGAGGGGGCCAAATGAGTTGGCCGGACCATCGGAGCGTGTCTCGAAACGAGACAAGAACACTTCCCGGGGCTCTAGTGTCATCCTGCTTGCGGGTGGAGGATTGCCACCGCGTTGAAATACATATTGGCAGACCTTACGCTGCGAAGTGTGTGTGTGTGTGTGCGTGTGTGTGTCTGCACTTTAGTAGCTCGGTTTTCTGTTTGTTGCCCTTCTGAAAGCATGTTGCTCGTAGAACCTGAACATCGTAATCTGTGCAATATTTCCACTAGTGACTCATCTCTCACAGCATGAAACTGTTCTTTCGACCGCTTTCATTGATAGTGAGTAGTGTGCTTTGGGGGACTACTTGGACAACCTCCACGTGTGTTTACTCTTGCTCTGTCATTCCGATCAGAAGGTAGCCATATTGGGTATTGGATTGCCATATTGTTTCCTCGTTCCCACGACTGTCGCCTGCAAGAGTGTGCCACTAGTGGCCGCCATCTTGTGTTTTCCCACCTGACTTTTCTTTTCTGGCAGTTGTCTTGTTTACCATTGCTTCCAATGTCAAATGCTAGCGTGCGCCACTGGTGAATGCCATGTTGTTTCCGATGTCTCTACGTAAGCAGTGTTAGATAAATGTACCTATATTGCTCCCCCCCCCCCCTGAATTTAAGGACGAAGTGAATTTTACCATACATGAGACTTTCGCTTCTATCGACACACAAATTTCAATGTAACTTATAAAAACAGAAACATCGAACTGCTGGACCTTGGGTATTGGTAAGCACATGCTCTAGACAACTTAGCTATGGAGACACGTGCCAATTTGAAGGTTAAAATGAGGCACATAAAATGTAAAACATTCAATTTTTATTACTTCAGTTATACAATTTAATCAATAACTTTTATTAAAAAACATTAACCCTTATAGTTTATGATTTTTTTTTAAATTACCGGTAAAAATCCATTACATAATACTATACAGAAACAAATTAGACATCTAATTTTTAATACTGTGATTCTAGACATGTATTAAACCGATACTTTAATTAAAGAAAATTAACACGTACAGTTTCAGGATTTTTTTCTTATTATGGGTAAAATCGAATGTAGAGTACGCCGTATCTTTCAGTTTGTATTAACTTATCTAAAAACCTTATTAAATCGATATTATATATTGTTACATGTGAAGGATGACGCCTGAGGGGCGCACCTGAGTTCGTAAGGGACGGGGGTCTTAATAATAATAATAAATAAAAGAAACTAAATTTGATCTCAATTTATTCACTCTGCAACTGTGTTCAACATCAATTAGTTGTCTCCACCTTTACTCATTCTATTTAACAGTGAGCGCACTATTTGATGTTTATTTCAGCTTTAATTAATGTCCTTCTTAAAGTCTTTCTTGATTGTAGTCAATTAACTCATACCCTATTATTAGCATGTGATCAGTCTCTGTTTCAATCAGTAATAATATATTTCACTCAAGCACGTCATCCAATAGTCTAGGCTCCAGCCACGTCCTTCAAAACGTTGACACTCGCAGTCTTCGCCTTCCCTTCATCACAGCTGACCATGCCGCTTCGGTCGGAATCCTGCCAGCCATCCATTCATGCCTCCAACTCAAAACTCCCGGCCACTAGGCCCATCACACTTAAATACAGTCAGGGCGAACATTTGGAAGGTTCAAAGCACCTCGAGATGTGCTGAGAGCCTAGGTAAGTAATCCAGAGCATTCTTCGATAACCGAGGAAAAAACACTACAACCAGGGTCACACAGCTTCGTGCCGCAGAATATTATCTTGTCGGCTCAGCGTTGAAACTGATACATCGCCAGCTCGCCTGTCGCTCGCACTGCGCTGCTATCTCATCTTCTGTCCTCTCCGCTCGGGTGCCGGGAAAACCAAGGTCAGCGACGTGAACCAGTGACATGCCACAATAGTATGTTATTTTAATTTATTATATTCGCCTGGTTTCAGAAATTATTTTGCAGCTACCAGTGTAATCTATTTTACAGAACAGATTAATACAATTTGACTACATGTTTTTAGTACTTTGGCTATAAAATGTATTTAATCAATATTTTTATTACAGAATACCTAAATTCATTTAATTAAATCATTAATTTTATTATCAGTCAAATTGATTGAACAATACGGCACAACACAAATGAATATCCAGTTTTTAGTAGTATGCTTCTAATATTTATTAAAGTAATATTTTTGTATAAATTTTTTTAAATCATTAAATTATTTTTTTTACTCTTCCCCAATTAATGACAAATTCCAACACTGTGAACTATCTGTTATTTATTCCTTCTAGATATATAGCTGTTTTCTTATTTATTTAAAGATAAGGTAATATCCTATTATGACACATTTCGGTAGCAATGAAATGCATCACCAATGCACCTGCCCCTGAATGACATCAAATATACGCAACTTGATGCAACTTCGTGATTCGGCCATGGCCAAGTTTCGTAAAGCAAGGAAACTAAAAAAAAGTGAAGCCGATATTGCAGAAGCTTTACAAATTACGAGTAAATAACAAATATGTGTAACCAAACATAATGTAATGCTAAAATCAAGCATTTATGTTCTACAGAGCCCACAAATAATGCAAACCATTGGGGAAAACTTCGTAAAATCAGATGCAGTCATGGAAAAAGTTAAGTAAATGAATTGAACTATTCCGCCGACCGATTTAAATAGTCTCTTTACCCATATAAATTGCCCAAACCAAAGTATACGGAAAAAAAAAAACCTTCAGAATGAATTTCTAGTTCTAACACAAATATACAAAAACTTTTTCTAACTGAATTCACTCACCACGAGATTAACAAAGCAGTAGAGTGTACTATGTCTAAGGCACAGGGTACAGACAAAATTTTCATAAAAGTGGTCAAGTTCGTTTTTCCAGCAGTTTTCCCACACGTACACATATTAACAATGCGTGAAATAAAGTTGATTATTTCCCACGAAACTGTAAGCATTCTCTTGTACGTTCTAATCCTAAGATTACATCAAAAACAGCAGCAGATTATAACCTAATCAGCATCCTACTTGCGCTGTCGAAAGCTCTAGAATAACGTGTTCATACTTAAGATCTAAAATATGTCACAGAAAATTATCTCCTCGATCCTTTCAATCAGGCTTCAGGCCATTAAACAGTACCTGTATTGCCCTCCTTAATGTGAGAGACGACCTAATAATGCCAATGGATGATAGAAAATTTTCTTAGTAGCACTTCTAAGATTTCAGTAAAGCATTCGATTCGGTCTACCATGACTTAATACTAGTTAAATGTAGTTCTTTTATAATTATTTGTGTGACGTTTGTCAGTGGTTCAGGTCGTGCCTAACTAACTGATACCAAAGAACTGCCCTGGTAGAATCACTGAAAACATGTTTGCCAGTGAATAAAGGTATGCCTCAAGGGGTGAACGAGTATTTGGGTTTTCTCAGAGTGCTCCCGTACCGCGAAGATGAATTGTGAATATGAAGGGCTGCCTTTTGACCTCGACGAGAATGGGGCTGTGAACTGCATCATCACTAACTGGATTGGATTGTATGCTCCATCGCTCCATCGCTCCATAGCTCCATCGCTCCATCAATCCATCGATCGATCGCTCCATCGCAATCTTTCACAATCTTTCGGTTTGTGCCCTCCGTCATATGTATAGAAATGACATTCGTTCACCAACTGTATGATGTATGCATATATTAGTTTATATATGGAGATAATTCATCATGTTCATTGCATGCAGTATTGAGTATCAGCAATTTGTCATATGGCGCATGGCCGAGGCTGGTTAAAATGTAAAAATACGATCCTTTTATACATTTTCGTTTCAGTATCATTTTAGACTTGGAACAGTACAGACGTATAATGTCAATGATGCATCTGCTGTGCCGCTTCTGCGGTAAAGAATCCACAGCTTTGCGGAATTTACGGCGATATAAAATAACGACCTGCGGAATGAAAAGTTCGAGTGTGACTTTTGAATGCCAACTCTGCCATATACATTTTTCTAGGAGAGATGTGTTAAAGAAACATTCTAAAACTTGTAGCACTCGTTCTCTGCAAGTACAATCGGCTCCACCTGTTCCAGAAGATCGTAGTGGTAACATACAGATCGCCAAGCAAGATGTTACTCTACCCATACGCATTCATGCTGGAGATAAAGCTATCTCCCACAAATCGCTACATGGAAGCCTATTTCCGAATACTGTGCGCTACATCATCGCGAGACCATCGGGTTGTGGTAAGACATGCGCCCTACTGAGCCTGCTGGAAGAAGAGAACGGCCTTCAGTTAGCGAATGTGTACCTATACTCCAAATCACTTCAGCAACCGAAATATTAGCGACTGGCACGAGTACTGCAAGCTGTGGATGGCGTTGTTGGTGCTGTTTCGCATGGACGATACGAATTTACGTCGTGTTCACGATGATCATGTTAATACAGACATGCCTATATCAGATTTTAAAGATATGTATGCCTTGTACTGGAAAGAGAAATATGGATTTTTGACGATCGTTAAGGACTGTCTGCTACATAGAGGAAGGTACAGGCGTGGGTTCGAGCAGTTCATCGTGGTCTGTCGAGAGGGTTCGTGTACTGGGAACTAGCAAGTGATGTCATCAATACCTCCTGCTACATCTATGGGTACCGTTTCCACAGACGATAATGTCGCCACAGTTATTGCTATAGTTGGAATGAGTGCAGTCCAGTCGGTTTGGGCAGAAAGTACACTTGCAAGATGTTCGTGTGAAGTCGAAAAACTTCAAAATAAGAGGTCATCAGCTCTAAATACTGATGAACATACAACTCCTGCTACACAGAAAAGTAAACTAAATATCGAGGCTGCAGCAGGAAGTGAAACCGATCATAAAGACAGCATTGATGATGACTATGACGATAGTGATAGTGTTGAAGACGATGATTATTCCCTCGACGATCCCACACATGTCCCCAACGAATTTCCTTCGACAAGTGACGTGAAGAAGGCAGAAGACATCGAGTATACTGACCGAAGATCCCAACAAACTTGTAGACAGACTAAAATATTTGCTTTACAGGCAACAATGTGGGGATTACTCGACTATGAAAGAGGTGGTTTCGATCATAAGAGCACTTAAAGTTCGGGTTTATATCAGATGATGTGATGAAGTGCTTTCTTCTGAAAATGTATTTACAAAACAATAATAAATTATTATTATAAAATTTTTTTTTCTTAATATTGTGTGTCGTATCCTCCTGTTGGTCTTTAAGTTTTTAATAACAACAATATGTATTTAAAATATTTAATCAATCGAGTATGTAGTCAGTCATGCATCATGCATGCAGCTATACCATTTATTCGAAAAAATATATTTTTTAAAGGTATGATGGGAAATTGCATTAGTCGTCACCTAAAAAATATGGCGGTCGCCTACTAAGATGGTGGCCTCCAGTAATGTATAAATAAATGCTAAACGAAAAACAAATATGGCGGCCTCCAGTAATGTATAAACAAATGACAAATGAAAAAAATGGCGGCCTCCAGTAACATATAAACAAATATGGCTGCCCCCAGTAGCATGTAAATAAATGAACTAAAAAATCAAGATGGCGGAATGAGTATAGGTGAGGGTAGTGGGTGCCAGGGAGGGTAATAGGTGTTGCGGGGGGAGGCCTCAGGAAATGTAAATTTTTAAATTAAATTTTTTATAAAAATTTTTAAGGGAAAATGTTTAGGGAAAAAGGGAAATTTCGAAGGAAAAGGGGGGAAATGGCCACCAAGGTTAAAGACTAAATTAAAATATTTTTATAAAATTCTATAAAATATTTTTTAATGATTTCTAAAAATTTTAAAACGATTTTTAAACAAAATATTATAATAATTATATTTTATAGATTTTTAAATCAATTTTTAAATTTTTGTGAATATTGTGAATTTTTTGTATTTCTCATTTTCAAGGTCAAAGGTCAAGGTCAAAGTTAACAGGTGCTGATCCTGGTCACCTGACCCTTGGTCACTGATCCCTGTCAGCATTTCTGAAAATGGGTCATTTCTAAGGATCTCTTTAATATTTTTAAAATAATTTTTAACAATTTTAATAATATGTTCTTTTTGGAATTCTTTTAGAATATTTGGAAATTTTTTAGGCATTTGTGGAATTTTTAAAGTTTTTTTTGTGTTTTTCGAGGTCAAAGGTCTTCGTGATCAAGGTCAAGGTCAACGGTCATACAGGTCAGGGGTAAATGTTCAATCACATCCAATATGGAGGTCGGGTGACGTAACAATTTGGCGGCTCCCCTGAATCCGAATCTGAATCCGATTCCCCAATCCCTTATTCGGGAACATACATTTCCCCATTACTGAGTTGCTTGAAATTAGAAATTTGCATGATTTTGGCTTAAAATGTGCTGTTTTTAATTATGTGGGCCAGAATCGCCCTTTACCATTTACTTTCCATATGTCATTAATCACCAACTCGGATGATCTCACCTGATAGAAATTCTATTTCATCAGCACCGAGGAATCATTTATCATTATGCCTGTATACACCGTATGTCATATCATTATTACGAAATGTGTATGATCGTACGTAGTGATGAGCTAGAGCAATAGATTTCAGGGCTTTCTTCCATACTTCTTTCGTGTGTGGCATGTCCGCATTCGATCCTATCTCTCGATTTGTCTGTACATCATTATGTTTTTGCTTCTTCATAGGCTCAAAGGTATCTTATACTTTGATCTTCACTGCTACAGGTGCTTCATCGCTCTCCCTTAGTACACAACGACGAGTAAGAAGATTAAAAATGTCTTAATTTATAAGCTCGTCTAAAATTTTGGCTCTCTTGGCGAACAAATACTTCTGAGCGAACAGACTGAATCGCTCGATGTAAGTCAGTGGCAATATCCGACATTATACCGAATAAAAATGGTTAGAGTTACTCTCTTCTATAGGTTTAGTTATGCGTCTCCGCCAAAATACTTTCGAACTTGCCAAGGCATTAGCTGCACATATCTAATATGTCCCTGCTGTAATTTTGAATATCAGTTTTCATAGTGAGGTGAGAAATCGAGGTATTTAATGTACTTGTCATAGATCCTTCTAGGTTTTCAGATTATCTTCTTTTTGTACAAATGCTACATTCAATCTGTTGGTTATTTGCTTTTGAACACTCGTTTCATGCTTGTCTGTGGCCATCATATCACGAACGATCTCGGTCTTCACACACCCATCTTCACCCCGAACTCGGATATGTAAGTGCAAATGAATGTGTTTTATTCGGCCAACATACTACGTAATTCAGAGATGATGTCACTATCAGTTTCGAGGATGACATATTTAGTAGCAGCATATTCGGATCGTTCGGGTTCGCCAACGTTTCGAATGAATCTCCTACCAGCATCACAAGTTTAATCGTTTCTTGGTACAAGACCACCTCCATCATCATTGTTGTCCAGCTGCAGCTTGAGGATATTCTTTCCGAATTTCGATATGCTGTAACTCATTCTCAACAGTCAACGATGAACTATTCGAATCCATGTTGGTAACTGCCATTTTATAGATGCTGGTCTTTTACGATCACCAAAAATCCGTATTTGTGTTTAAAGCACAAGTCAAACATATTTTTGAAATCTGATAGTGTAATGTCCGTATTGACATGTTCGTCGTACACATATCGCAAATTTATATCATCTATATGAAGCAGCTCCAACACATTAGCATTATCACGAAGTCTCTGTTTGGGTATGTGCGAATAAGTCTGGCCGAGGTACACGCAGTTCACATATGCATGTCGTCCCATGCTAAAGAATTCTTGAATGCAAGTTTGTTTCTCGCAGGCAATGTCATCGGAGACAAATGTATAGTTTGACACTGCTTCACTCGGCACCACGACAGCTTCATTATCGCTGCATGGGAAAAACCCATGACTGCGACAGCTTGCAGTACTCGTGCCAATCACACGTTTTTCGGTTGATGGAGCGATTTTGAATACAGGTATATGTTCTCGGACCGAAGACCATTTGGTTCATCCAGCCGTCTAAGAAGGACGCATGTCTTGCTGCAACTCGATGGTCCTGCGATAATGTACCTCACCGTATTCGAAAATAAGCTTCGATGTAGAAATTCGTGGAAAATATTTCATTTTCAGCATGAATATATATAGGTAAGGTAACGTCTTGCTTGACGATCTGTAAACTGTTTTCTTCTGCTTGGTTTATATCATACATTAGAGTAGGACAAGGTGGAGGTGGAGGTGAAGGAGGAGAATCAGTGCGGCAAATCGTAAAATGTCTCTTTAAAGTATCACTCCGAGAAAACTGCATCTGGCAGAATTTACATTCAAAAGTCACACTCGAAATTTTCAATCCACAGGTCGTTATTTCATGTCGTCGTGAATTCCACAAATGTGTGAATGCTTTACCGCAGAAACGACAAAGCAGATACATCATTGGTATTTTTACGTCCATACTATTCCAAGTCTAGAATTTCACGGAAATGAAAATGTATAAAAGGAACATATTTATACTTTACTTGCTCAGTTCACCATGATGTTTCGAAGAGGTAAGATCATAGCTGGAAGCGGAATCGTCGATACTCTTATCAACAATCTACCGTTCGAGCTGTACATTCCTGAATACAAATTCCTTGGGCCAGGAACCAAGCAAGGCTGTCATGTGGCAACACAAGCATCAGTGTACAGGACGAGGCGTACAAGAAACACGACATCGCCTATTCTCAGCACAAGGATCTGCAAGCCATGCACCAGGCTGACAAGATCCTTGCACAGAAGGCCGACGAGATAAGAAAATCATCAGATACTGGGCTCGGAGAAAAAAAATAGCAGCTTGAGGTGTTTCCAATGTGATGAAGGCCAAAGTGAAGATGGGCATGGGTGCAAAGAGCAAGCGGAAGGCGCAAGTGAAATGAAACATTGTGAAAAAGGGAAGGAAAGCATGCAAGGCCAAGAAAACATTTACCAGCAAATTTTTTGCATTGCTTTTGCCTGCACTCTGAGATCTAGAGGGTCTAATCAGAGTCACGAGTGGTATCGTCCGAGCCATCAACATAGTATCGAATGAACGGAAGCAGTTATCCGAGGCTCAAAGACATAATACAAATATGGAAGTTATCGTTAAAAAACGGCCAAGGCCTCTACCTACGGCCATACCCAGTAGGAGGTGGAAGTGTGAAAAAGTGATGCATCAGGATGAGACAATAAGGAAATTTCTACCGAAATGACCATCCACGAATGTGGATTTGGAACTGTTTGCGTACAAATTGAAGAATTTTAAACGAGTGTTTATGAGAGATGCTTTGCCTGCTAAACCTAAGAGACATAAATTTCCATAATTAATCTGGACACGACAGATGGGTACAGTACATACACAGTATCTTATGTCAAATGTAGCAAATGTGCAGACTACTACGACAGTTTAGGGAATTTGCCTGCTCCACCCAAACTGTAATTGTACCTGAAAAATTGCAAATGGACTTACAACTACGAGATGGAGCAGATGCCGAACACATGGAACTGCTGGTACTTAAGTCTTCGCTTCCTGCTTCGCTAGTACAAGTAATTGTATAAAATGGATATACATTGACCAGAAACCATCAGTCATGTCGATAACACTTATCTTGATGGAACTTAGCTCCGAGCCACGTGCAGTACATTTTCCGCCACTCAACCTGGAGGGGGAATGGAGCATAGGTTTGCTAGGTTTTCGCATTGCGATACTGAACATCGATGAAAAAAACTGCAAGTTGTATCTTGTGAAAAGTGGTAATGTTTCCCATGAGATGTCGCTGCCCATAGGCTCTTATGAAATAGACGACATTGCTAGGTACATCGAAGATTCGCTGTCTCCTGATACAAAACTCGTGGGAATCCCAATACTTTTAAAAGCATCAGATGTAGCAAAGATATCGACTTTACGAAACCGGATAGTATCGGACAGATGCTAGGGTTGAAGTCACGCATATACGAAACCGGAAAAACATACATGTTGTTGCAGCCTGTAAACAACTTGCTGGTCAACGTGATACTAATAAATTTCAATTTGGCGAGCGGTACATACCTCAGTGACAGGCCGAGCAATACACTGCATGAGTTTTTTCCGATGGTCGCTTCAGGTTATAAACTGGTCGTGGTACCGCAAAGCGACATTTACATTTCTGTCATCGTGAAGAGAGCACACGAGGTGGTAGTGATATTTGTCAACCAGCGCAGAGAGTAGGTGAACTTTCGAAATAAAGAAATTACACTATGCTTGCATTTGAGAAGATGGGAGTAAGATTTATGCCAACCAGAAACTACAAAACAAAGCAGCACATCAAACCGGCAATCAGTATGTTACAGGTGTCCAAGGAATTAACATATGGCAACGAGATTTTTCTTTGCAGTTTCGGCTATGAGGTTTATCGCCATGGAATTTTTCTTAACATCGAAGAGCCATCCATTTTCGAAGACAGCATAACGAAGGCGGAACCCCAGCCTTTCCTGATTGGGCTGTACAAACTATCATCGGAAGTTTGAATAGTGGTCCAACACCAAGATATCTGCGCTATTCCTTGATAGTCTTTCCTGAGAATCAGGGGGATACTAACCAAAGAAGATGGGTCCAATAAAGCATCCATGAGAATGACGAGCAATGGAATTCTTCACCTTATCGATTGTATCGCATACTTTGTCAACGATGTCGAGGTCGAGCAGTTCCGAGATGTGGACATAACAGCAACGATTAAAAATTATCTTTCGCTCATGCCGAATGAGCTGTCTGCAGCCAAGATGTCCAGCTGGGGAAACAAAGATGAATATAGTGTTCCTATATAACCTGGAGGCAAGTTCTAGGTGTATGTTCTACTCTCCATGCTATTGGGATTTGCCGAAAACCACAAACGAATTATTTTAATTCGAAGAAGAAACGGTGCTTCTCCTAGCCAATACGCATGTGGACACCATCGTGGTATGGGGGAAAAAAACCTGGAGACAGTGAAATTTAAATTACAGTCTACCGAATGAATGCTGCCTCATGTGCAGTTGAGCACTACAGAACGCATAAAAATGTTGCAGAATGTGGAAGATGGTAAAAACATCGATGTGGCTTTCAGGTCGTGGGGTCCCGAGACATATCCTGGATTGCGACAAGTCAGTGCATCAATTGGATGGTGAAGTCCAGTATTGCTTCTAAGAAACCGAGTTACATCATCCTTGGGCTACAGACCAGAAGGCAGCACAATGAAAAAGTGAGCCATTCGCAGTTCGACACATGTCAAATAGAAAATGTGAAAATATTTTTGAATACCGAAAGCTATCCATACACTGACATAAACTTTGAAAATGCGCAGTACCTGCTGGCATATAAGATGTATGCTCAATTCCAAAATGCATATTATGGACACACCCAATCCACGATATTGAGCTCTGCTACTTTCAAGAGCTTTGTTCTGCTCATAGTATTCGATGTAAGTAAACAGGACGAGTGTATTACCTCCAACGTGATCAACTGCAGGATAGAATTCACTACACATGGAAATATTCCCTCCAACACATACACATTCTGCCTGATACTTGACGACCGGTTTGTATCGTACAGTTTCCATGACAAGACTAGCAAGATGCATTCGTGAATGCCTCCGAGGGTATAAATACGATGGGCCGTAAGCGATATCTGTTAAGTCGACTTCGAGCATAGACAGTAGTAAGATGTACTGTAATCTGCAAGACTGCATCGCAGTGACCTATGACGACGATGGCAAAACGTGCATGCGCTCGTTCCGCCCCCCTTATTCGTGGAAACTCTTGGACGAGAAAAACAAGAAGACGAACGACTGGCTAACCAAGTACCCCCACGGACTGGAGTGGAACAAACGCAAATTCCACACCATCAAGTGGGAAACATGCTGTGCGACTTACTGATGCAGTATCTGCAATGACTGGTTTACAAGGCAGGGTCCGAGCAAAATAAATGGCTTAGCGACAAGTGGAGATTATCGACGTGCAGTGCGAGTATGGCTGTCCATCGCTGCACAAGCTGGCGAAACTTTATGACGACCAGCACTGACGTGTCTGTGACAGGTCAAAACCTGATTGCGATATGTTAGAACTTGTATAAACATGTGAAAGGAGGTACGCACAGCTGCTGTACAAATGGTGTGCCTCGTCCTTGAACCGTAAATCTGCTGCCATCGACTAGACAAGCCGTGACCTGACATCGGTTCTGAAGAACAATTAAAAAATGAACAAAGACTGGGTTTTTTATGTTCTTTACACATGTGTACTAAGAGTATGAAAGAGTATTTGAGTGTTTTTATTTATTTTTATAAAAACCCCCCTCTTTATATAAAAATCATTAGAAATAATACTACTTAAGTTGACAAATAAAATAATAAAAAATTGAATATGATAGATTACATGTTTTGCAGGAATTGTCAATATCACCATTCGGTACAGGCCGATATCAGGCAGCATAATCGAGACTACCTATGCGTAGAAAATATAAACCAATATGAAGGAGATGGACAGAAATTGAGTAGTTAGCCATTCGTAGAGATTGGCGGGTGCCGACAGCATCTCCTATACTTAAAAAAAAAAAATATATGACCATTGCCTGCTGGGAGTCGAACAAATGAGAGTAATTGGTGGAGGATTGCCAACTAATTAACCAATGTGAAACACTGGTGTTGTGGGTGGTATCAGGAAATGTATTTTAAAAATATATACCTTTATAAATTTATTAAAAATTTTTTTTAAATTTTGTAAGTAAAAAGTGATTTGTTTGGGATAATTAAACTATTTTTAATAATATTCTGTTAGAATTTTTTATACATTTTCAGAGGGTTTGTTTTACAGCTGGAATAAAAGATACATTTTTAGGGAAAAAAAGGGAGACTTTTGAGGAAAAAGTGGTTTTTGGGCAAAATAATTGATTTGTGAAAAGATTTTTGGGGTAAAATAATTGAATTCCGAAGTGAATTCTTGGGTAAAATAATTGATTTCTGAAGCGATTTGTGGTGTAAAATAAGCGATTTCTGAAGTGATTTTTGGGTAAAAACACGAGATTTTGTAGAGAAAAATGGCCGGTGCCAATCCCGAATCCCGCTCCTGGCTCCTGCGCAAGAAGGAACTATACTATACTACTCTCATTCTGTCGTCTACTGATTACTCGGTCCCATCTAACCACCAGCTTGGATTTTATTTTCCTTAGGCACCCTTCTTTTATGCTCTATCATTTAACATTGTTTCTTAGTTACTCATCGTGTCGCCTGCTCATTACTTGGTCCCATCAAACCATCATCGTGGATTTAGTTTTCCTTAGTCTTTCATGCTCTATCATTTCACCTTGTTTCTCAATCACTTATTCTGTTGCCTGCTTCACGCTTATGACATCGCTATCTTTTAATTTGTAGAATTTTCCATATATTACAGTCATGCTCTGTCATTCCTTTTCATCTTAGTTGCCTTCGCTCCACCCTGCCATCTTAGCATCATGCTCTGTAATTTCACATATACTGTATTTAGTAGCCGGCTAATTACCCTCGAACCACCCTCTTGTTTCGTCTGCTGACGACCAAATTTGCTCTTAGGCCGCCATATACTATTTCATTATCCCTTAGCCATCAGGAAAGCTCATTATAGGTCACTATTTTTATAGGACTTAACCACTTGTGTAATGCTTATATTTTTTATCTGTACCTTACACATTACAATTTTTAATTTATGTTCGTCCTTTCACTTTGTGCATAGTACTTAACCACTTATATTATACTAAACCACTTATATAAAAATTTCATATTTATTCACATTTTCCTTTAATCCTTTTGGAATATTCTAATAAAGTCGACTTAACCAAATAGAGCTCAGAAATAAACAAACCTACCAAATTCTAGAAAAATCCTAGCTAATATACCGAATAAAAAAAATCCCATACACTAAGCAAACATATCCCTGCAGGCCTCACAACATTCCGACCAGCCATATCATCCACTGTAATCTAAGAAAACCTAATACAAACCAACTGTACTACTCTCTATAACCCCAAAAATAATCGGCCATACATATACATCATGACAGCTAGCCAAGCCATTGTACATTTAAGGTCGACCCATTATACACAAAATTCCTACCATCTCTCAACCTAACATAACCAACTTATACCAAACCACCCAATGTACCAGCCATATCATCTCCTATAACCCAAGAGAAACTCGGTTATTACTCATCAAACATACTGCCTAACACACCATCCATAACATCTGCCATAATTCAAGTATACAAAGCAACCATACAGACCAGACCAACCCATAACCTAACACCCGTTCCATCTGCTCTGCCAATCGACAATAGACAAAATATACTAGTCACCATATCACCCAATAATACACAAAAATACACCAGCCATACCAAGCAAACCTACAGTCAATGCCATACAAAGCCATTTCAGACACCACAAGACAATCAACTTTTTCCCATATCATCCAACATACTGATTGACGTCAGTCAAATATACCCGCCACCCATACCAAACAATAATACTCAAGTATACCCCAATCATTCAGTCCGCACAGGTCTTACCAAAAAGTGTACCTATCACCAATACGATCTGTTCTACTGACACTAGATGAAATATACTAACCCCAAGCTATAACTAAAGCATTCCTCGACTATTAAGTACACGTAGACCTTGTCAAAAATTTAGCTGCTGCCCGTACAATTAGCTGTATCTACCAGCACCAGAAAAATTATACTTTGTAGCGTACTACCCAACATACCATACAATTCACCCCCCATCTTACCAAAAATTTTTGTTGCCTCTATCATCCATCATAGCGAATCGCACCAGATATATATACTAGTCACCAAATTACCAAACATGCTGAGCAACTGTCGGCTATAACCTAAAGGATAAAAATCAATTATACTAATCTCCAGGTCACACACTATAAATTATGTAAACAAAGACCCTATATACTCCATACCAGCGCATAACAAAAACATTTTAACCATCTGTCAATCTAACATAATCGACAGATACCAGAACACCCAATATACCAAACACCTATACCATCTCATATAACCCAAGAAAAATTTAGTGATTATCATACCATACAACTCACCAGCCATACAATTTACCATAACTCAAGTGTACCAAGCAATCACACATCTCAGACAAATTCATAACACTATTACACCTACTGCTCATACCTTCTGCTCTTCCAACCGACACCAGCAAAATATATTAGTCACCATAACACACAATAATACTCAAAAAATATACCTAATAATTCCTGAAAAATAAACCAGCCATGCCAAGCAAATATACAAGCCATACCATACAATCCATTTAAAAAAACCACAATAACTGCAACAACAAAACCTACCAGTTAACATACCTTCAGTCTATACCAACCATATCAGCATGAAACCAAGCATATACACTAATACCGAAAAATTATAGCATTCGAACCAAATGTATCAGCTGCTCTAACCCAAGTATACCTCAGTCATTATATTCACTACAAACCATATCAAAAACCAACCTCACACATACTGGTCAATCAAAACTGTCAAATATTTCGACTACTGTATCGACCACCATTCCATCTAACCTCACCAGTTATACATATATAAAAAAGCCTTACCATATGTCACACCAACTAAATATTCCAATAATAAGCCACAACCATGATATCATAAAATCCATACCATCAATATAGTCATGTATGACACTCAAACAGACTTAGTTCGCAGGTATCATACCAAGTTATAAGATCCAATCATACTAGACAGCCACATAAGCCAAGAATTATGCCTCTTTCATACGAATTAAACATGAAATGAAACCATTACACTCATCTAAACTAATCATGTGATTAAACCTTTCTGACTACACCATCGAAGGGGCATTCTTTTCATACCACCAAACCAACCGAACATGTGATCAGGCCGTACCATATGATCATAGTAGCTATGCCTACCATACAATCAAACTAACACTATCTCAACCATAGTCAGTAAGTATATTTAAAAATGGCCTAAATAGGAGGAGGAACAGTAGCAGGCATAACCAAGCCTTACGATATGCGTTGTGCCTTGGCAGATGAAGGTTTGTATATGCAGATAGTAGAATGTATCTTTAAAATCATCACCCCTCCCCCCACAGTAAACGGACAGCGACAAAGTTATGCATAGTCTCGCCTTTATATAAATTTTCAATATTGTTAAAACTTTACCACAATACAAAATTTACCAATTTTAAATTATTTAATTTTCTGCAGAATATTAAGACAATGTTTCTATGATTCAAACAGCGTCCTCACCCCTAACACCATAATACTAATTAAATTTACCGACCAGCATTCCCTACCACTCAACCATAATAAATACCATATCAACCAACTATACACCCCGAACCTCTAACTACCCAACGAAAACTGTTTAAACGATCTCATAATATTTGATACCATACCATAGCCACTGTCAAACAACATTCCAAACAGCTAATCCTACGGATTGTTCCTGCCAAGATTTTACATCATGTAATACCTCGACTACATGTACAGACAACATCATTTATTGCCTACTGTACATTCTATTAGGCCAAATCGGCTATACTAAACAGTTACCTTCATACCACCAATGCCAATAAAGCCACCATACATACATTAATGTGTAATATTCAAGTTAAATGTTATCACAAACCATTTCATAATGTAATAGCGATCACATGTTTAGATAATACCATATTTACATTCAGTGTACCCTCGCCAGTGAACAAGCCATAACGAAATGTCGTATCAATAGGTCATGCCATCAGACAAGCAAATCAAATGTTCCAGCCAAAACATTCCAACTATCAATACTCACAGATCATATCACACCACACAACACATTTTAACAGACAATAATATCAATTTGCAAAGAGCTTACCTTCATACAATACCAGCAAAACAGCTAACCATACAGACAAGTCCTACCAGACAACGAGCATAAAATATTACAACCACTCATTCCGACCAACAATACTTACAGGTCATACTGTCAGAACATTCCAACTATCATTTATTCCTACGAAAATACATATTCAAAACAAATACTTATAAAACATACCACCATGTCATACTGGTCGGTTAGGCAGATCATACAAAAAAAAGACAACTATGTCGCAAGACCATTTATATACATATTCTGTAGTCAATCACAGGTACCTAGGAACGGAAAAAACCTTAATTTATCTTCATTTTTTTGGTAGTGTCCCAAGCAGTTTGCAATAGTCAATCAGTATAATCAGTAAAATTAGTCGCACACACCTCATTCCATTATTCATACAGTACTCTTGAGTATTAAAAAATTATTTGATACAAGTTTTTATATTTAATTCGTAATTAATATTCTCAAAGTTTCATTGATACCCGTCCCATCAGGTAAACTGAGCATACAAGTATTTTTTCATACCTATACTCTATGCATGTTTGTCAGAAAAATATAGCTTTGATGGGAAATGAATAGCACATTTGATTTATAGATTTCCATCACCTGTTTTACTCGTTTTTCCTCTTACAGCTTAATATTAGAAAGGGTTTAAAAAAACTGAACAACACAGAAATGATTTGTTTACTTTAGCTTTATTCTACAGAATCAAGAAAAAAAGTACAATAAAAACTTCTACTTTATTCGACAAAACAATTATGATTTTGTCTGTTTTGTAGAACAGTTCCTGCTGTGAGCATTCAAGCTAGACTTATTCGAATATACCATACCACAGTTATAACATGGGTAAGTGTTGTAAGCGATGGAGAATGGACAGTTTTAATTTTCTTGTTGTCTGACATTAGAGTTGCTAGTAAATATCTTACCACAATACATGCACTCACTTTGCGATGAACAACAAACATTACCTTGGCATATCTTGCTATATTTACTCAAGCTATCACTGCGGGCAAACACCCCGTCACAATTATCATATTGGTAAATCTTGCATGATGTGCAGGCCGAATAAGTAGTTACTAGCCTCATCTCGTCGGGCATTACCGCTTCGTGTAAACATCCATCTTGCCACAAAACTTGCACTCAGTCCATGATGAGCAACACCGACTTCCAGACTCAGCAAGTATTCGCGGCATCCTCGTCGATGCAGCCGATGATGAAGATGGCCAGTCTTCAACCACCAATTCGGTCTTCATATTGTAACAGTTTGTGCAGTCTCAGTAGATGAATCAAGTCGTAACGATCTGTTTCCCACCACGTCTGGGAGCCAAATGATAACCTTATTTTTCATGATGCATGCTTATATACTATAAGCCCTACGTCAGACTATTTGTATTGTCCGTTCTCGAGTGCCTCAGTAGAAGTTTCCTTAAAAGACGCGTTTCCATGGTACCTTTTCCCATGCGTCATGAGGCTCAAGACGCAAGGTAGCGCATGCGCAGACGCATGCGCTTTTTCCGAGAAAAAGCGAGTTGCACAGGGACGCACGTACAACCCATCGTTAGTGGATTGCTCGTTCGTCTTGGCGTGCATCTCTTGTCGAATTGCCTCTATGCGTAGCCAGTTCCGTGTCTGTATCTGCATTAAACGTTAAGATAGACGATAGGTTTTTACATTTAAATATGGAATGGAATCAAGACGTATTTGCAGCATTTATTGAGGACTAACGCGGTCTTCCTCAGCTGTCAAAATTTAATGACAAGAACTACAAAAAATAAGGTAATGAAAAGTCATGCAGTACGGGAGTTAGCAACTAAATATAATTGCTCGCCGAAAATCGTGCTTGCCAAAATAAAAAGACTGCGATCGTATTTCCACAAAGAACATTCCAAAGTTACGTTGAGCGGATTTCACAAAGTACACATAAAGTAAATGAAGAAATGTCACCCACTGAAGCAAACCAACTGACCCCTCCTACAACAGCTATTATACTTGAGCATTCTACCTCATTTGGAAAATTTGGGATGAGGGGGGGAAACGCACGAATGATACGGCTGTGGATGAAGCTTACGACTTCATGACTGCCATGAAGAAGATGGAAAATAGGGGCGAGATCACTATTTTTTGGCGAATATGTAGTTAGTATAATACGAAAAATCAATGGACCCCAGCAGCAGTTAGTAGTCCAACATCGCATTACAAACATATTATTTGAAATAGAAATGCAGCAATATACCACGCAACAATCATGCAGTAATGTGGGTGGATATCCTCAGTCGCAATCCATAATGTCCCTACCATCAATGTCAGTGTCCAACATAACCGCCTCTAATTCTGGCCCTCTTTCGGTAAACAATGCAGAAGATTATTGTCCAATCCCCAATGCTCCTTTGGAGTACCTGGGATAATGTTACATCTCAAGTTGTTTTCCTAAGAGGAGTGTTTTTTTTTTTTACGGAAACATGCACCTATTGATTGTATAGTTGATTTGATATTATTCTGATTGTCCTTTATTCCCAAATGTTTGATTTTCTTAACAGCTAAATAAATTACTTTGTAAAGTTCTTTTAAATTTATATGGAATGTGTTCTGTGTATGTAATGTGCAGTTGGTGTACGTAGACTCTTTTAGTATGGCACTGGATTGGTCTTGGGCTATACAGAATGAGCCGTAGTGTATGCTACTTTTCGTTGCGTACTCGCAGGTAATTTTCATTTATCGCTGCATAATACATTTCCAATCTCCTCTTTCAGGGGCATCTGCCACCCTCCTAAATCACTGTAAACCCTTTAGTCGTGCATGTGTTTCCCTATTAATTTTTCCAAATGATTACGCTCAAACCAGGTTAGCATATATTACCAACCCATCCTGTATTTTTTAATATATTATTAAATAACATTATACACACGTAGATATTGTAAACACATTAATAAGCACATTGTTGTAATGACAGCATAGATTCGTACTGTCGCATTCTTTAAATAATGTATCCAATTAAGTGTTTAAATATATAGGCTTATGCATGCAAAGTACACACACCTAAACGGTATGGATAAAACAAGACTACATATGTGTACGTACCTTCATATTGTTCTGCTAAACTGATATCAAGGAATGGCAAACTTCTGGAACAATGTGGAAAATAGCTGTTACAAAAATATTTAATGTGTACATCAAGCTGTGATAACAATCGCCCGTCGCTAAATACCGCAATGTAACTGCCAATCTTGCTCTGCTTGGAATACTGTTCCTCATATTTGTGTCTTTTTGGCAATCAGTGGAGCAACCATTCAGAATAAAACTTCAAAGCCTGATGATGGCATGCTAGTGAAGTTCCCAAATAACAATTCATTGTTTAGACGAACATCTTCAAGTATGTTACTAACGTTGTGTTGCTTCAAAAACTCACACATCCAAAACATTTTACGTTTCTTTTGTTTTCTATTAAGTACTATATACGTCGCACACAAACTAGTAGCCAGTTCTTCTGCGGACATGTTAACTAGTACAGGAACAGGCATGCGTCGATTACCATCGTATAAACAGAGAGAGGCATGCCTCCAGATGCATGCCTCTACCGCACATGAGGCATGCACAAAGGCATGCAGAAATGTATGCATTGCTGCATGCGCTGCGGCACCGCGGAAACGCGCCTTTAGTAATGTAGCTGCAAAACAGAATGGCTGCTGGACTGTAATGTGAGGTCTCATCAGCCCGATCATGGTTTAGCCTACTAATTACTCAATTGTTCTATGGTAGTAATATGGGAAGTCTGTGCGTCATGTACTCTATGTTTGCCAGTATTTATTCCCATAACCATATCAACGAATTATAATGTGTTGTCCTACTGTACATGGCTTAATTAGAGAAACAGTATCATTTTCCTCCTCATATGATTACTACTCCCTGGCCTAGACTAATCTCTACAATCACAAATCTCACACTGTTACTCTGTGCCCAGTCTTGCACACAGAGTTGGCACCCATTTTACCCCTGACGAACCATCTCGTTAACCATACATATCTACGCCATATCCTCCTATTTTCCGAAAATATTTTCCTCAGAGAAAATACATATGTAGGGCCTACCACTAATTTATTCCACAAAGCTTACTTTTGTGTCAACAGTGGAACTTTACTCTTCCATTTTACAAAGTAAGTAAACATTTGGCACAATATAATGTTTACTTATTTCAATTCCTTAAACATTAAAAGGGTAGTCTGACCTCCGTTTGACGTTATGATAACTAAATGCCAAATTTATAAGAACATTTTTGAAGTATCCTGTGTCCTAAGTAGTCCCATTTTATAATTGTTTATATATATGTTTATCTATATATATATAATGGAGAAAATGATAATATTTATAGCTTAATTATATCCTAGAATCCTGGTAAAGGGTTTGGGTGGGTTGAAAATTGTTGGGGTTCCATTGGTGGGGTTTTAAAAATTAAAGTATGTAATTTCATTTATTATGCCCAACGACCCGAAACTAGTACGTACAACATAGCATCAACATGCAGTGTGCAAACGGGCGAAGTACTAGCCATACTAGTAATGTATTACTGTTACTAGCCACACATCTTGTAGGGTTACAATTATGCCGAAAATCCTAAAATACCCTGAGCTAGTACCAGAAAAGTTACTGTGTTAATAGTAGGTTCTACTGCATATAAATTACTTTTTACTATCACTAATTCTGCTTACTGATTATTTTGTTCTTTAAAAAGTCGGACTTCTCGTCAAAATCAGGATGGTATATCCTGCATATTTCAGTCCATTGTTCTTTTATCTTGTTTCTATTCTTGTATTCCTCGTCACTTGGATCACACAACACTTTACAATTTTCAACACAATAAATTAACAGTTCTACGTCCACAGAAAATTCATCTATCGTGGCACTTACACTGTTTTCCGCCATAATACATTACCGGAAAGCACAACAGCGACAACATAGTGGAAGATACGCTATCAATGGAGTGGTGTGGACTACGACCATGTCGGCGTGTGGGCGGCGAGAAGGGTAAATAATGGGAACCCCCCCCCCCCCCGCCCCTCCGCCCAAAATTCATTCCCAAGAAGGAACAGCAAATAGGCGTACGTCTCGTAATGGATCGAAAACGTGCGTTTGCATACACCGTTTAACTTAACACATTGGATTTAGAAAGAACGCGAGTTTATTTCGGGATGTCCGTTTTAAATACTTGACGGATGGATTTAGTGAGCGTACGTTCGAATCGAACGTACGTAAGTGCATAAAACGGTTCGTTTGAACTAATGTACTAGGAACGTACTTTTTCCGACGTTGCACCAAAACACAATGTATAAATGTAGCCTAACTTGTTAACTTAACTGTAGTTTTTTTTATATATATATTTCTCTGGAAATCCCCTCATACATACCAACATCTGATGGGTTATATAATTATGATGTAACACTCGATTACAGTCCATTATAGTTACCTAAACACTTATTAAGTGGTTGTTTGCTCCAATTTCTGTTGGTTTTTTATATTGCAGTTAGTCGAGGTGAACAGATGAAAGTCAGAAATATTACACACACGACGAAATCTCAGAAGATTTTCGGGTTATAGGGTTTCGCTGTCTTTTACTTTTTATAATATTTAACATACGCAGTTCCACAGACTGTTCTTTTGAACTTCCTTCGTGACATGCAAAAAAACTTATTTGTTTCTATTTAGTCTATCGGCAGCCAGGAATTTGTTTTCTATCCACGAGCAGCTTCGTGCTGTCGGGGGAAATAATCACGTTCCAAAACACACGCTTGCGCTCTTGCGGAACGCAATAAACGGCAGCCCCGGGGACGAAATAAGCTGCGATGGCAAAGGGGAACGTTAATAATTTTTTATGCATACATGTGACATGCACGCGAGCATGTTCTTTGTGCCTTCTCTTCCAACCCCCCCGCCCCATCCTTTTTTACTCCCTATGCCCTGGGTTGCGTTATTGCTCGCTAGGAAAGGCAATATCACCGGCCGGAAGCCCGGAGTCCAATAAGAAACTTCTATTAGATGATGAAACGGAAGAGTATCATGTTAGCCGGCCGGGTCGTTGAGACATAATGGAGTCTAAACAAACAAGCCGATTCTCTCAACCTAGTAAGACTCCTTTCCCCCACCCCAACTACCCCTCCGCGGCCGCCCAGTCCTGGTAGACCCCACCCCATCGCAGAGCGACTCAACTCTCTGCCTGCTCGATTCGGGAAGCTCCTGTCGTCGCGTGAAGAGATTTGGGCGGCTCTTAACAGCGAGGTCTTGACAGCCGATATGAAATAAGTATGGAGCGGCACCGGAAAGAAGAGGCGGGGAAAATGGGAGATCCCCGAGAAAACCCGCCGACCAACGGCATCGTCCGGTACGATTCTCACTTACGAAAGTCCAGTGACCCGGCCGGGGATTGAACCCGGTTCACCTTGGTGGGAGGCGAGCAGGCTAACCGCTCAGCCACCGTGGTCCCCCTCCTGTCGTCGAATCTCCAACGAAAATACAGGTCCTCAAGATAACGAAGAACTGCTGGGTTGAATTGAAACATAACGCTCCTACATCCGGGAGTGAGAAAAAAAGTGGAAATAACATTAATGCACCAGCAACAGAAGATGCACGAGAAACCAATAACTTCAGAATTAAAATGTGAATAAAATTACCCTCGAGCGATAAGTGTGGAGTGAAGTGAAAAGATTTTGACGGCTCTTAACATCGAGGTCTTGAGATCAGATAAGGGGGAAATGATGTGAATATGGAGCAGCACCGGAATGCAAATGGCTGGGGGACGGGACATCCCCGAGAAAATTCGCCGACCAGCGGAATCGTCCGGCACGGTACCCAGATGCGAAAATCCGGGGGCGGCCCCACCGGGGATCAAACCCGGTTCGCAACTGTGGGAGGCAAGTAGTCTAACCACTACATCACTGCGGCACCAGTAAGTGTGGAGATCAAATGTGAATGGTGATGTGGGTAACAAGCAGACTCAAGGAGCCTGATTGTAAGTTACTGAGGCCGCCATGCCAAAACTGTAGAAGTGTATCAGTTTTGCTGAAGTGATTTTGTCCGTAGTTTCTAATTACCTGCGGCCAATAAATATTGCTGCCATTTCCCAGCGAGGCAACTATTAACTCAGCGTGTCCTCCATTTAGGAATATTCGGCTTCCAGGGAAGAGATTTTCTTTAACCAAGTTTGCAAAATAGCTATTTTCTATCGGAAAATCTTAAAGGTATGTTTTTTTATACCCCAACAACAGAGTAAGTGAAGGTCTGTTATTAACATTGATAGCGTGATTCTGAAAAGTAGTAATCTTTCCTAATGCAAATTAGTTGCACACTTGCCTTACAACTGCGCATTAGTATTCCGTTGTCTAAAGCTATATAACGCATCGAAATGAATGGCCAACACACAGACAAAATTATGATACATCAAGAATCGAATACGCGATAGCTTTGATCGTTCGCCATCGGGCTGTAGCGGTTCTTTTTCTTTGTGCTTAAGGTTCGCTTATATTAAGTGATTTTAGTTGGACTTAACACTTGGAAAAGAAGGATGTTATAACATCATAGTCACGCTCGCCCCCCCCCCCACCCCCAATCACGCTTCAGTCATTTTTTACTTAAAAGTGCAGTAAGTTTGGGAGGAATCTATCTCTTTAAATGGCGAGGAATGAGAAAATGTTCACCATAATCATCCAGTTTTTGTGTTTGTTGCAGAGAGACATCAAGTCAGGTACGGAGCATATTTCATACTCTCATGATACGCCTGAGCTACAGTACGTGCGTGAAAATTCTGTAGTTCCGCATTTTGATAAAAACTTTAAATGGAGCCTTACACTTGATATGTACAGCAGCTTCTTTGAGTTTTCTTTAAAAACGCATGAAAATTCTTATTTTTTTTACTCTGTTCTGAGATAACATTTTTGTATGTGATTAAATACGCACTTCATTGCTTTTGTCTCTTAACATGGCGGGAGAAACATGCTCACAAATTAAATCTTAAACGTCCTCATTGTACCAATTTTGGTGGAAACCAATGAATTGGTTCTAAAAAAATGTTTAGCTCTAAAATCTGAACACTGTAAACAGAGCATTATATAGATATTTAAAAACATGAAGAGATTAGCCTCCATCTTTCTTCTGTATTATATTTAGTGCAATCGTATAAGGTTTAGAAAATTGTCGCAATAAGTGAAATAAACACACAACTCTGAAAACTGAGGATATATATATTAATTTTTTATATATTCAAAGAGAAAAATATACTTTTTACGTTCAGCTATGACTTGTAATTAAAGAGTCACAAATTGTTAAGCTGCCTGTAAATTAATTCGCTCTCAGTTTTAAAAGAACTACCAAGTACTGTAAGTTACTGACCAGAAACACCTTTGATTTTCTGCAGCAGGGATAGCTTTATCATTAACAATTATAATTGGTTCATGGAAAGAGTCAACCTAGTGAAAAATGTAGCTTTATATATTTTACAAAAATGACTTCCTGTCATTTTTTTTTTTTGTCATACCACGTGAATTTAGCCTGTCTTTTGAAAAGTTGTATAAACACATTTGTTCTTTGTTTTTTGAAACAAATATTCTGACAAGTAATAAACAGAAGCAATACACTTGTATATCTTTTGTGCGAACCAAAAATGTGCAGCAAGAGCAATTTTATAGGTTTCGAGGTAATACACTATGAGATATTATTGTCTACCTGAAATATTTTTTAATATTCGTAACATCAATTAACCGTAAATTTTTCTGAAAGATTCATTTCTGTTTCCAAATTCGTATATATTCACCCCACTTTGAACTTTTGCTTCTTCTGATCGGATATTTTCACATTATTATAAAGAGTTTTCATCAAAATATTCTCTGTAACTTCTTCAGGCACCGTCTTGATAGTTCTATGATATCTGAAATGATAAAATTAAGGTATTTCAGGCAAAACATCCACTCATTTGTAAGTCTCTTTCAATGTGAAATGCTTATATATTAACTGGTGAATCGATATATTGTATCTTTCCACAACACTGGCTTTAAGGTCTGAATACATTGCATAGTGACTAATACCATAATCTGTCATTAGTTTCCGGAATGGTGAAGAAAAAAATTTGGTTCCTCTGTTGGCTTGGAGCGAATTTGGGGTTCTCTCTTTAATAACGGTCTTCATTGCATCGCTGACCTGTTTCCTAGTTTTGTTTTTCAAAGGTATACCCCAACCATATTTGGAATAAACATCTATTACGGTTAAAATATATTTTTATCCTATATTGTATTCGGAAAGTAATGTCATTTCACACAAATCTGCTTGAAAAAGATCATTTAAGCCCTTAGTAATAACTCTTATTCTAGGATATCTTATCCTGGCTGGAGCATGAAGTTCTTGAGCAATATTACTAAACTTCATTGGTAATATAACAATCTTCTTTCTGCTCTTCAATAATAGAAACAATTTCGTTCTTATGTGAATTAATACCGGATTCTCTCGAAGCGATAAGAAGTTTTCATTTATCGACCAATTCATTAGAATTCTTCCAATATACAGGAGAAAACCAATCGCCAATTTCATCTTTATATACTCCACTTCCGACAATATCGCCTATTAAATGTAGTTTTGGATGATTTTCATCTCCTAAGCGATTATTCTCGTTCGTACAATGAAGAAGTTCTTTATATTTCTCCAAATTGGTGTCGGGATATCCATTTGGAACATTAAAAAATAATAATTCAAACAAACCTTCACTCACATCAGTTATGTCGATCACCTATTTTAATTCTATTGTCAGACAAAAATGTAATTACCAAATCACCCAGAAAACATTTTTTTCCATTTCGAAATACACCAAATGTCGTATGGCGCATAGGTAAAGTAGGTTTTAAAACTAAATATCGACGTGTTAAATGAGCAAGGGGTTGCTTTATCTTTTTCTTGAAATGTTATTTTTCTACAATTTAATTTCTAAAGGTGTTTCATTAGGTGTCTTCAACACAGAATGTAATACACCCATTCTACTCGTAACGGGTTTTAATATTTCTTCATTTAAAACATCCTGTTCCATATGGGCTCGTTTCGCTTGTAAATATTTCTCCTTCACAACAGATATAACGTTATGTAATTCTGAAGCAGGGGCAGACATGTTTCATTATATTACATTAAATTCCAACTATTTATATATGAATTAAGTCGTTGCTTTTCGAACTGCTGCACTAGGTCGACTAACTGTTACACTAGATCGAATAGTTTGCCCTTTTTCAATCTTATCGATTTTACTTAAAACAGCATCTAATTTAGCTACAGTTTCCACTCTCAAATCATTGATAAAATAATTTATTTGTGTTTTCAAAACATTATGTTGTTTTCTTGGATCTGTTTGCGTAGCAAAAACATATTTTGTATTAATCAATTCATCACTTAGATATTTCTTTATTTCTTCCATTCGTGTTTCAAGTTGTTTTGTAATACTAGTGCTTACCACTTCCTTAATTACAACTCTTAAATTAACTTGCATTTCTGCAAGTTGTGTTGTAAAAATTATGTTTGTCATATCATTAAGTCCTTACTAAATCCTTTTAAACATTCTTCTATTCTAAGTTCATTTCTCTGTAAATAATTACTAATATTGGTTAAATGTTTGCAATCACACTGGTGTTTTTACAAACACTATAATTCCAATGCACTAACTTTATTGATTTCTCTTGAATATTGCTCGATTGCGATTTAAACACGTTTAGCATAATGGTGTTTAAGTCTTTCATGTAATGTTTATTTGCTGCATCAGTATCTTTCACAGCCATACCCACATTACGTATTATATATCCGTTCAAATCACAAATGTTAAATATGTTGCAGGTTCATGTTATCCATTTTAAACACAATTATCATATTTGCAATATTACACAAATTATGTTTTGGAATATGTGGGTAACTTCGTGATAGATAAAAACAATCAACGTTTGAATGTCGACCAAAACTAAAATATTTCTGTATTTCACCCTGCAGTTAGCACCAAACATTGTTTAAAAAAATACGCAATTTGGTAATGCTTCATTCGGAGGCACAATATCTTGTTTATTTGTAAAAAGGGAAATATCGCATTCCTTCCATTAATAATAAAATACTCGCAAATCGTTGATATTTTTCTGGTTGCATTGTTTTAGAATATACATATACATTTTTAAATTTAAGTCTATTTGGATGTTCCAACAGCGACATAATAACACACTTTTTCCACGTGAATCTTACTATACAATGCATATTTGATGGTAAAAGAATGCCATGTTTCTGTTCAATTACTTGTTATGCCATATTTACAATTACACGAAAATGAACATTTTGTTTTATAACTTTTATTTATGCAGTATTACATTATATAATGTACTAACGTAAACTATAAATGTGGGTGTATTTATAGGCTTATGTCCAGTTGCAAATAATGGCTCGTTCTAAACATATCAAAAAAGGATGCAGAGTATTGAATACATTTATTAAGAAATTACTATTTGAGTTGCATTTACCGAAATATGATTATTGCGGTCCTGGTATTAAACTTGCAAAATGTCTGGTGCGGAACGATCAAGGAATAAACACTCTGGATACCACTTGTAAAGAACACGGTATAGTTTATGATCCAAAAAAGATTTGAAAGAAAGACATAGCAGAAACAATTCTAGCCGATAAAGCAGCAAATATAAGGAAGAATCTGTCTACATCGACAAGTGAAAAGCTAGGCGCCTAGTTGGTTGACAAAGTCATGTGGACAAAGGTTAAAAAAGGCATGGGTTTAAAATGTAAAACTAAATGAAAAAAGAAAGAAAGAAGGAATCATTCTGTTCCTATTTCCAGCATTAAATGCTCTAGGATCAATCCTCGGAAGAGTTTCGGCTATCAATAGAGCAGTTAAATAAAATGGTAAAGGAATGTATTTGAAACGCTATAAAGTTGGACAAAGACAAAAAAAAACTGAAATGTGGGGAAAAATTCAGAAAGTCTTAAAAATATTCTTCCAAAATGTGCATTAACAAACAAAAATATCCTTCCATTAGTAAAGAAACAGGATATTTCCTATTTCCGAGGTGTGTATATGAGAGATGATTTACCAAAGAAACCACATCTCAGTGAATCTATGATTGTTAATTTAGATTCGAAACCAAATGAAGGAACACATTAGGTAACATTAATTAAAAATTTAAATCAATCATTGTATTATGACAGTTTTGGTGATTTACATACTCCAATTAAATTACGTAATTATTAAAAAAAAACACAATTAATATACAATTGCCAAATGGAACAATTACCAAATACAATCAATTGTGGACATTTATGCCCACTTTTGGCCAAGATTAGGATGCATAAGTAAGTGCACTATTAAATGCAATAGTAATATGTAAATAACATTGATATTAAGTGGTAAATAATCGCAATTGCACAAAGTATATTTTCCTGTGTTGGAGTTAGATGGAAAATGGCAAATAAGTCAATTGCAAATATGTTAGGCTATGAACAGAGAATGTATCCCGCTAATGAATTACACAAATCATCCAAACAGGTTAATATGTTATCAGTAAATGTATGTCGTATAAATGTTAATATCATAAGCAGTTCATATTTGAATGGGAAACTGACAAATACATTACATGAATTCACGTGTGCAGTTGCTCCAGGATATAAAGTAATTGAAAAACCAAATTCATTGATATTTCTTCCAGTAATAGTGAATTGTGTTGATGAAATAGTTGTTACAACTGTCGATCAAGACAGTAAAATTATTAATTTTAGAAACAAAGAAATTATCATCTGTTTACATTTTGAAAAAGTTATATAAAAAGTCGCATTCCATATGCATTGCAATCAAAATGGGTATTGCATATAACACCCAATATGGATGGAAAGTAGGCATTTCTTTTAAGAAGTATCTCACTAAGGAACATATTTCGAAGAAAGGAACTATAAAAATGCGTAAACATAAGCATAAAATACTCACTTCAAATAAGTTACCTGTGAAGGTAACACAAGGCAACAAATTGTTTTTAATAGAATTGGGATATATGATTAATCGAAATTGAACACATAGTTAATGTTCAAGAACCGATCAGTTATGAAGATGTAATCACAAATACTGAAATACATGTGATGAACCATTCCGATTTGGTCTGTATACATTTTCACTGGAAATAAGGATTTCAATACAAGATCACGATATTTACACACTACCATCGAAATCAAGTATACATTTTAGAGGAACAATTAAAAAAAACAGTCGATGCAAGCAATCCAGCAAATACAAAAATTGTAAGAAATGGAATACTTAATTTAATCAATAGAATTTCATATTTTCTAAATGGAATGAAAATCGATCAGACAAGAGATTTTGGAATTACTTCCATGATAAAAAACTATCTCTCGCAAACTGTAAACAATCTTTATACAGGACTGATGGCTAGGTGGAGCAATGCTAGCAATTATTCACTAAAAATCAATCCTGGTGGAAAATATGAAGTTGCTATACCATTAAGTATGGTTTTCGGCTTGCCCGATGACTATAAACATGGTATTTTACACGCTAAATAGAATTAATTATTCTATTTGCTAACACACATTTGAACACCATATATGATACAGCTAATAGCGAGGAAGGAGTAGCATTTGAATTAAACAGTGTTGAGTGTCTTATTCCACATATTGAAATTAACACACACAACTGTGTGAAGTTTTTAAAATATATTGAGGAAGGGAAGAATTTATACATTGCATACAGGCCATGAACTATGGAGTCCTTTCCAATTCTACCAACTACACAAAAAGTAGTGTGGCATTTTAAATAAAATTTTTTGTCTGCTAAACCACAATTTGTTGTCATGTTTTCAAACAATCCGACAAAACAATTTTAATGCAGATCGACCATTAATTCATAATTGTGATATGAAAAATATTGAACTATATTTAAACAGCCAAGCTAATACCTATGTTGATTTTAATACAAATTTTGATAATGGGGAATTTCTTATTTGTTTCGATATGTATACAAAGTTTCAGGAATTGTACTATAACAAAATTAGTTCACTGATACTAGATCCCAAAACCTTTAAAAGTAGAGGAGCATTATTTGTATTTGATATAAGCAAACAAGATGGCACAATTAACAATACCGTAATTGATTCACGAATTGAAATAATTCCAAATACACCCATTCTGAAAACACTGAAGCATTTGCCTTTATAATTCATGATAGATTAGCAAGTTACAATGTGAGAGATGAGCTGGTGAATATAATGAATTAAGTAAGTATGCGACGAAGCACTTCTACGACGATATGTTTTGCAATATATAAGGATTTCAATCTCCAGATAAATTTACCATTAAAGAATTAGATATTACTGATTTGGAAGAACATACAATTGTATTCAGTTTCAAAGCACCTTTCGACTGGAAATATCTAACTCCCAATTACAAGAAAACTAATAGGTGGGTAAGCAAACACCACCACAGTTTAAAATGGGAGAGTGAATGTATGGAGTATGAGAATATTGAATATATTTGCAAACAATATTTAAATAATTGTGAACTATATGTAGGTGGAGTTGAGCAAAAAATGAATTTTCGAAAGTGTGTGGAATGGGAAAGTAACAGATATTAAAAAACATACAATTGCCCGTCGTTCGAACAATTATGTAAAACATATAGATATAATTCAAAATTCTTCTCTGCAGAGGAAAACTCTAAATTAATTTTAACTTGGGCAATGGTGTCTGACTGGGGTGAAACAGATTATAATGATTCTCCTTCTGAAGTACCCATGGGTATTATACGAGAAATATGGCACTATTTAGGATGAGATAACATTGTAAAGTAATCAGTGAAATTTAGTATAGAAAGTATTTGGTTGTATGTAATCCAGTAGTTGCTAAAATGAATCTACAAAAGAATGAAATTACCTGTTTGTGCATATAGAAATCGAAGTGTAAATTGAATATCAGGTAGTTATTAACACATTGGAGTAAACCATTTCGACTTTGTTTTGGAAAGAAATAATTTTTAAACATTTTTAACAGCCTGTAGTAAAAATAAAGCCACATAATTTTGGAAACAAACTGTATTCATATATATTTTTATAAATAAATATGTCTTAAAATTAATTCCTTTTGTACATTTATTTAACATATCTATTTTTAAAAAGTGAACTTGTTTTCCTAATAAATGAAAAATATTATCCATGGTTAGTAAAATTAACATAACTAATGCTGTTGTAACAGCTAGATTTGCTCGATTTTATAGATGCTTTAACCTAAGTGAATCGTGAGAATTATTTCTGATGAAAATGTTAAGCTGAATATGTTATACTCACTTCGAATTGTTAAACTTACAGTGTTTGCAAATGTCTCCAGAAGTGTAAAAACCATTACGTTTAGAGCTATACAAGCCTACCAATGATTTCAACCTTTGAGCAGACTCACAAGCCATAAAGTTTAAATCCAATGTCTTTCCAGTGCTACCAACCACAAACCGAGATCACAGAGGGTGCACCCCTGAGTCCAACAAACATTTTACCTTTATAATACCCTGGAGACGACTCAGGCGCCTAACTTTTCACAAAGCAGACAGCCAAGGTCACCCGGAGTCCTCTTACTAGTGTTCTGCTCAGGTAAACGACTTAACTGTCGAGCATACCTGAATGGAAACTCTCCAGCAATATATTATGTTTTCTACTTAATAAAATTTATAATCACTTAACAGCTTTCATTGCGTTATAAAATAAACTTAAAAATAAAAAAAGTTACTGTGATTTATATCAAATTCTTATATATGAAACAAGCTTTATTCTACTCATACACCAACTTGTACAAAAATTATCCTATAAAATATAATTTTAACCATAGACCAAAATTAACATGTACATTAATGGAAGATATCTGTACATCTTAAGCCCAAATAATTATAAGAATATATACCACAAGAAAAAAGGGGACATAATTTACTTAAAATACTTTGCAACATGTTTGTGAATTCAATAAGTTCAGGGGTACAGATAAATTTATTTTAAGGTATACAGAAATATTGGGCGAGGTGTTAATAATATGCAACATAACAATTCATGTTATTAAACAGAAATTACATTTAAAGCTTTAAAAAAATACATAAATGTAAAATATACACACGTTATCTGTAAAAGGTAAAACTAACCTTAGAAAACCTTAAAGTGGGAATTTAGTTTACCGATAATGATTTTTTTACAAAGGTTATACTAAGTCCGGTAAATTAGCAAAATTTTAATTACATATGCCTTTATTGATAAATAACATTGTAATATTATTGTTAATAATCAATCAGAATTAATCTTGTTATATATTTATTTGCAATGAAACATTTATTATTTATTTATTATTGAAATCGATTCGTTTTCATTCCTTGGAGGAGGAAACTTAGTAGAGAGGTTTTTCTTAGAGGTTGGGATCTAGGTGTTGAAGTTATTTGAAAGTCGTGGATGTGGGAAGGGTGGGAAGGGAAGGGGATTTTTGGCTTTCTGACCTGGTTGGAGGGGAGAAATTACATTTCTTGATCGTTTACCTAGGAATTTGAAAATTTTTTATAAATAAGTGTTTAGCATGTAGGCCCCCTTCCACTGTTTCCAGTAGTTAATGTGTGCAGTTTGCATTGCGATGTCGTGTTCCTACAAAGATGACTTGCTTGGTTTATCGAACCAAGACTTTCACATAGAACTTGAAAATTTGAATTGGGACTATTTTAATGAGCTAATGAATGGTTCAGTTCTTTTAATTACATGTTGATAGATTCTTTGGATGAAGGTGATGACAGAATTGGTCTTACACTACAACCATTGCTCTTGTCAATTTAACTGATTCCAGCTTCAATAGCAGTCATCACAGGCTGGATTCGTGCTGTTTCATTAATATTACTTCGCAAAAGTAGTATTTGTAAATAAAATGTTTTTTAATAAACATACTGTTTGGTAGATAGTACAGTCGAAAATCTCGCATGCAAGTTCATAGAGAAATCTACATGTAAAATACGCATTTTTTCTGTGCTGTGCGCACAAATATTTGAAACAGATCGAATTTGTATGTTTTACATTAACCTAAAATTTAAAGACATTTGGCTTTATCGCAATTTTTCAAATGGTGAAATAAACTTTAACTTGTGTATTGCTTAAATCGAACTATGCGTGTTTTTCATTACTTACAAATTCTACAGAGTGCAAATATCTCTTATACATAATATTTTTTTTCGTACCCAGATTTCTGTGAAAACATCTCTTGTACAAAATATTTTCCATAGATACCTTGGATTTCTGTAAGATTTTAAAAATTATACATGCAACTTAAAAGTTATTGGATTAAAAATCATTTCTTGGAGATTTTAGGGATTAAATTTAATTTCTTAGAATTTTATCTGGCAATTAAAATATCGTGTAAGATTTAATTCCTAGTGATGGAGAATATAATTTTATCAGCGGGACTTCGGTATAAAATTTTATTTCGTTTCAAGTATTTATTTATTTATGGAAGTAAGCCATCCCTTGCATCTCGAAAATAGGATAAACCTCCTCTTCTGAACAAGTCAATGGCCAGGCGAAAGTAATAGTTTGTGGGCAGAGGGATGAGGGGAGTTAAGCAGGCCGGTCCACTTCACATTCGTGGGGAGAGGGCAGCTTTTGCAAACATGTTAACACCTTCGGGTGAGTCTCCAACTTGGTGTCTTGAAGGGGTGTCTGACAGGTGGAGAGCCCCCGACATGGTGGACAAATATGCGTTCTGGGCTGGAGATTTAGAGGGTGATTAGCCGAGGCAGGCAGTGCCCCAGCTAGCCGAAAACACGTTCTGGTGTAGGGGTCTTTGGGAGGAGGGGGTGTAGTGCTCTCTGTGGACAAGGCAGAGGTCCTTGCAGTCGCAGCTCAGAATCGCCATTTTAGTTCACCATAAACCCTTGTTCTGGATACACGCTCCACAGAGCATCCCTCTTCACCAGGCGGCTGCCAGTCTCTCGTTGCACGACCAAGGGGTATGCCCTCTGCATGCCCGGGGTTTCTATCCAGCCTACAGCAGAGTTCAACCTTCGTTAAGCGATATTATATACATGTTTTAATATAAGAATTTCTATAACTTTTAATTTATCTGGAAAATGTATTCGTGTGTTAAGCCGATATAGCATGTCAGTTATTTTATAAGCTTTTTTTATAGTGACAAGTACGTTTCTGAGCTTGGTCTACAAAAATTCATAGGATTTTCCACTACTGTTTGTGTTAACTAGTGCAGCGAATTTCCCAGACTTGACGGAATTTGTGTTAACATTATTCAGCTCGATGTAGTACGTCTGTTATTTGAAATCATTTTTCTTCGAGGAAGTTTGTGGATTTATTCAAATACACTACATTTCTATAAAGTGTTGCAGGATTAAATCTCCCTATGCTTCGATGGAAATTGTTTTAAAAATGAATTATTCTTCTTACAATAGTGAAATTGTGAATTTATAATTTAAAATTCGGCATTGGAGTAAGTAATTTTCTAGATGTAGTTCAGGATGTGTATGAGTAGTGTGTAAATAATTTTGTCTGTTGTAGTGCATTCAATCAGTTCGGTAGTAAGTTTGGATATATTGAATGTGTGGTTTATTCCATCTTTAAGTTATCAGAATGGATGGTAAATAAATTTTCATTTTTACATGGAAATTTATTTTCTATTAATTCGTTTAGTGAGTTATCACTTCATTTATTTATGAAACCAGGAAACTTTTCGTTCTGCTGTTTGAAATATATATATTTATTCATTTTCTGGTCCATTCCTTATATTTTTGGCATATTACAATTTCCTTCGTGGGTAACGTTACCTATTTGGAAACATTTATTTTGTGTTCAACTCTCTTTCCCATAATTTCAGATCAGTTTCCTAACAGCAGCGCTCCATGTCTCCAGACATGCTTATAAGTCTCTGCAAATCCTATATTAATGTCATACCTTCAGTAACCTCGCAGCTGGATGGACGTATATTAAAATCATTTAAGGTACGTGTAGAACTGACAGGCATCACGATAGTCACATAGTTGTGTTCGTTTGTTCTACTTCTCTAATGTCAGCCATTTAATTAATGTCTAAACACATATCTAATCAGATGGGTGAATTTCTTTTTAAATAAAATATAATTTCGCAGAAATACGATCTAGTACAACATCACAGCCGGACCTACATATATTAAAATTATTTAATTTATTTACATAGCTGGGGTACATTTAAACACTCTTACATTTCTATACAGACATTCGAACCGAACGGATGTGTTGTGCCACTACCCTCTCACAGCCTAGCATTAGTCGCAAGCGAGCTCTGCCATTCACCATCTTCCCAAGTAAACAGATGTGTTTCTCATCCTCCTTGTACGATTTCAAGTAGTGTAATTTATATTTGTTTCATACAGGATACGCACATACTTGTGTTCGTTTGAAATATATTTTGGTAATATCCAGCTGCTGGGGTACCTTTGCATCACTCAGAATTTTTTTTATGATGCCATGTGGCACACTTAACAGAGAAATGCAGCTGGGTATTTAAAATTGTTAATGTTATATACCCAAGGAAATGCTTGTTACCCCTTCAGCAAATAAAACCAAAACAAAAATTTGATTGTCACAGGTGAAAATAAACTCCGGTTTTAAGATAATCGATCCATAGGTTAACGAGTTGATGAGTCTGGTGAACAAGACGACGCTTGCAGCATGTCGTCACGTGATCTAACATCATCAAAGGCAAAATACAATGCAATAATGAATCAAGGAAACTTAAATGAATTTTTAAACAGTTATGTTTAACTATATTCGAAACTAAATTACAACAAAAACAATTAAATAGCAAATTAATGTATGAACTGTGAATAAATAAAAATCTAATGTGTCACACAGAAGCACAAAATCATGGCCGAAACCGACTAAAAATATTAATTTAAAAAATCTTTCAAATTAGTTTTTATTTATGCCATCGCTTTATGCCCAAAGGCTCGCCATACTAAGTGAACATAAGCCCACTTCTTGAAACGACACTCACATCCGTTCCTTACCACGGATTTGAACTCTTTAAACAGTACAAAGGCATTGACGCCGGTATACTATAGAGGTCAGGTTTTAATATTTATGAAATGTGGTTAGAACACAGTAGTCTTAGTTTTCACATAGTTCGCGTTTGCTAATAGGGGCCGCGATGGAGCAGTGGTCAGACTACTATACTCGCCTTCCACCTAGGCGAACCGGACTCGATTCCTGGCGGGTTCGCTCTCGGACTTTCGCGAGTGGGAATCCTGGCGGACGATGCCGCTGGTCGGCGGGATTTCTCGGGGATATCCCGTTTTCCCCGCCCTTGCATTCCGGCACCTCTTCATACTAACCTTACTTCACAGTGTAAATATTTTTCTGTACTTTTACAAGAAAAATTATTGGGAACCCAGTTGCCAAGAAAATCCTTTGTAGAGCTACAAACAGTTTTCTTGTAAAATCAACAAAACATAATATTTGTAACATTACAAATGATAGGCTTGTAGCCCTATTACAATTTACATTATTGTGTAGTGATATAAAATAACTTTTCTTTCTTCTAGAGAATAGATGTGACGAATTTAAATAACAGAAAATAGGGGGAAAAATAATTACAAAATATAATTCACGAAAAAAAAGGAGTTACACATTGCCAGCACAGGGATTATAACCCACGCCCTAAAACACATGACCAACCTACAAAATATTACTAAAACTATCTGTTTAAGAAAAACATTTGCTCCATTTGTGTTTTGTGTAGATATGAAATATTAATATTAACAGTTGATGAATAGATAGCATCACGTGTTTTTTTATTGCTCTCTTATTACATAACCCCTAGATTTTCGCACAAACAGCTATGTACGATTTTACGTTGTTGAGTGTCCTCCATTTTGCTTGAGCTCATGGATATGGGTCAGTTTAGTACAAATATTTCTTGAGGTCTATTACAAATATGGATCTTGTAGTTTTGTAAACGAGAAGTTTTACAAGACACATTTTTGTAATGTTAAAAGCATTTGTTAAATTACAAACAATTTCTCAGTAAAATTATCTCCATTCCACGTGTCCACTGAGTGTAAAGCCTCGTTTAGAACAAGACGTAAGTTAGTAAAAGTTCGTTATAACCTATTACACAGACACACAGGGAAGTTGAGCAAAGTTTAAAGTTCGACAATATTCTACACCTTCTATGCAAATTTAAACCTTTATAAAATCGAGCATTTGACCACACTTTGATGCAGATCTGAGGATGGCAGCTCTTGGCAAGCTTTCTTTAAACTGTTGACAAATAGTGAACTTCCCTTATCAGAAATAAACAATTTCGACTTCGTAAAATAGCTTATCATCCAGTTACGTGGGCTATTTGTGTGCTTCTTTGCTTTACATTAAGTCAAATGAAATAATATTTGCCAAATGATTTCATGTAATCAGTCGAGAATATCAAATAGGTCAATACGTAGACGTTAATTATTTCTTGTAATTTTCATTTTAAAATGCTCACATTTTAGAAACCTTTTCGTTCAAGAAAAATTGATACTGTATTCCATGTGCCATATATATTTGGTGACTAGAATCTGTGTCGTGCATTCAGCTGGAAAAAAACGATGAAGAGGGGGAAATAACAAAAGTTGAGAAATGAAGTTTATTGTTACTACTGTGGCTAAGTACCAATAAAATTTTATTCAGAAATGTTTCACATTTTCCCCAATCTAAAACAATCATCGTATCTCTCAGCTGAGGCAACAGTACAAAGCAAGTAATACTCAGGGCGCATTTTGAAAAACACCGCAGATCTCATTACACTGCGACAAAAGGGGGGTAAAACAAACGCTCCGACTTATCGCAGGGTCAACACCACGCGTGTTTTGTGACGTTGTGTAACTCAAGCGCCTCGGCTACTTCTTTCACACTCCCGCATCTTTCCATAGAACTGCTGTGCGATGCTCTCTAATCCGAGCTAACGTTATTGGTTCTCAGCATCTGCTACTGGTGGCGCTGGTGAATCCCAACCCCCCTTTGAATGCGCTACGTCCCCCCCCCCCCTCCTTCAAATAAACATTACATGAGCAACCACCCCGTGAAACTCCTACCCCCTCTTCTTCTCTACCCCTTAAGGAGGATTCACATGCACGCTGGTAACAGGGAGTCGAAGTTCTATAGGTATTTCGTGGGCCACTAAATTATAGGGTGGAATGACTTCGCCAACTGTTGAAAAAAAAAATGAAAATAATGTTCATTAATAAAGAAAGCTGTGTATTTTATAAACAATTATATTATATTTTAAATATACTTAAGCCGCAAGTAAATTAAGTTAAATTATTCTTATCATTATTCATAAAATATAAAATTTTGATGTAGGCATGCACTGTCAGCGCCTGAGAGTGGAGTGGTTTTGTTTTCGTTGTTGTTTGTTGCTGGAAAGGTGGAGATGACGTTTACAATCAATTGCAGGCGTTGGAATTGAACTTTATTGAATTTTCAAATGCTGATTGCTTAAGAATAAATTGTCCAGGATTTATTGATATCAGCGACAATGCCTTTTAAAAAGAAAGAAATATGTAAAATTAAGATTTTAATAAACGATTTTGTAGTTAACAGAGTAGCCAACCTATGTATTCTGTACGATCAATTGTTAAACACACCGTTAGTTCCATGCTATAGTTTGTAAATACAGCATTTAATTATAACATTTTTAGCAAATTGTTGTTGGCAGTAAGTAAAACGTTTGTCTGAAAATTGAAATAATTATGTTTATGAGTTGTATTGTTGGCAGCAAATTCTACCTAATAGCCCAAACATAGAGGAAAATAACGGCCAACGAAAATAGCATTGAGCTTCGTTTCTCTATCTTACTTGCTCTGTGGCCGGTAAGTACGATCAGACAGACCGACACAACTTGTGATTGTTCACACGGAAGCTGAACTTTTTGCGTTATCATCTTGCTGCCTGGTTGCAGTATATACTAACGCTGTTTTGTTCTTTATTTTTAACAACAAGATTTCGAAATAAGTGGTGGACGACGCTGTCACGTTTCCACTCATATTTTATTAATTACAATTTGGTGCGAATTTTTCAACAAATTATTTTGAAAGAATAGTAATTTTGTGTTATACTTCCGAAAAAAAACTTTACAGTTTAGTGCTACTGATGAGTTCATTTCCAGACTACGTGATGAATAAAATTAACGTTTATGTTCACGTATTTCATTATAAATACATTCATTGATATTTGTTCATCATCCAAGAAATTAAGTGGTATATTAAAATACGTAAGCTAACTGATTTCTGGAAATATGGGCGAAGTCTGCTCTTTCCACGAACAGAAATTTCTGCGTGAACTTTACTTGGCGTGGCTCATGCCGAAAACTTAGACGATTTTTGATTGGCTGATCGTTTCCCGCTCTATCCATGGCCAAAACCGGTAGGAGGCTGCCATCTAGGTTACTAAATCGACCATGTGCTCAGGTTTAAACCCTAAATCTTTGGAGATTTAAGGGTCCTATGTACTGAAACGTTTTCTGTGAAATCGTTGTTTGCGTCTAAACACGTGTCTCGGTAAATAAATGTTCTGGAAAGTTTTGCCAGAAAGGATTTAAAAAAAAAATCTATTGTTTATGTCGCTGTCTTTTTTACTTTTGTCATATTAAGGGTAGTAGTGGAGAAATAAATCGTGAAAGTGGTCAAATATCGCATTTTTAAAGCTTGTATACGAAATTTCTTTAAGCGGCAAGAGAAAAGTACGACTATACGCAGGTAGTTTGAACTGTGTACTTTCATCGTGTGTGATAAAGCCCCCAATGTTACAGTTCTAGTTTACTCATTAAAGCGTTAGGACGGAAACAGTACACGCCCTGCGCGTAGGAGCGATGAGGCGCTAGGTGTGCGTGTTAGTGTCACCCGTATCACTCATTCACTTCTTGACCTTGGACCCGCAGATATATAGTCTTCTTAAGGTAGGTTTGAAATTTACTGAGCTGGAGAAGCACGCTAAATCCTCGAATACCTCCGCGAAAACGTCTCCTATTGTTTGCGTCTTATTTCACACAAATTATAACTTACGAATAAACCAATTAAAAAAGAAAAGTTTAACTACGAATCACAATTGCGTAGTGTTGTTCGTTACTGGTTTTCTTTGTACAGATGGAAATTATATCTGAAACAGTTTTTGTAGCAAAAATTAAAACTCTTAAAAATTTATTTTTTACTGGCGGTTTTCCTTAAGGGAGCTAGTAAATGAAATTATTTTATAATAATCCGAGAAAAAGTACTTTTCAGTCATCGTCATTTTTACCTTTTTTTTTTTTTATTGATAAGTAACAAATAAGCATCGAAACATTCAGCATCGTAGTTTTGAAACACTAGTTTATTACAACTACTGGAGATGGACCACTAAGTGTCTGGATGTGGAAAGTTAATTGTGACACGCGGGTTAGTAATCTGTCTCAATTATGCTACAGAGTTTCGGAGATTAAGTGTAAATTAGGGAAGTAACAATGCATATTTCCAATAATTAATTTGATAACAACGACAGACCGGTGTTGTGGTGTTTACATATATTTTTCCCGTTAAACATTATCCAGACACTCGGTTGTGTCCGAATTCAGGTATATACTTATGTACTCGCATCCTTGCATACTTTGCTTACCATTGGCACTAAACTTGTTGAATTCGGACAGGTAGTCTTGTTGGCTTCCGTTGCATCTATTATCCAGCTGATCACTTTGAATGATTCTGTATTCCTACAAATAGCTAGACAAATTCAAAAAGTTATAGGTTAAAATAAATTATTAATTAATACTTCAATTAGATTTACATAACTTTTGTTGCCTTCCTCATTGTAGGTGAGTTTGCAATTTTGATTCCTTGTTTTACTGTAGCTTTTTTAAGTTATGAACATTGGCTTAATGCGAATTTATTGTTTAGACCTCTCTTTAAAGTACACCTTACGATAATTATTTACAGTATTCAGTTCTAAATTCCAAGTTATCAAGCTGTAAGGTATCCCTAATAAAATTTAAATGAAATAAATACGTCGCATATCTATGGTAACCTACAAATTTCTTCTCAAAATGATGGCACATTTACTGCAAGTACGCGAGAAGTATACACCTTCATATACTTGTATACTTGCATGATTCTCTTGCAATTCGGACAGCACTTGCCATGTCTTTTCCGGGGACAGGTACGGACAAGTATGCATTTCAGGCGAATTCGGATATAGCATTGGTGTTCCATCTAAAAATATTGTCCCTATTATTCGCAATAAACTAATATTTCAGGTCCAACTTCAAAAACGTGTACCGCTGTTAGCATTCATTTTGGACCATAAGTCGTACATATTGTTACGAAGCGCGGTCCCGGCGCGGTGGGAAGTGACTCACCACGATCCTCCCCCCAGGCAGACACGCTCACTTCTCTGTCTTTCAGCGGCCGGAGGAACGATTGACGACCGACCTCGTTGACGTCACAACTTCCCCCTCCCCCTGTCGGAAGAGTCGATGACTTGGAAGAATGAACAAGAGTTTTCTGGTGGTCATGTCCCTCAGCGCAATGCGGCACTTGGATAAGTTTCCAGGCTATGGGTGACGACACTATAAATACCGCCGCAACCGGAAGATAATCAGTTGTTGTAATAGCCATCTGGCTGAAGTGCCGCAATTGGGTTAAGCCTGGTGCGACGAGGGACGACAGCGGGGAGGAAGGACGACGGCAGAAAGGTGCGAGACGATGACGGACGAGTGTTTTGTGCGACGTGGACGGAGGAGAGGGCGTGGTTCCCGACGAGCAGAGGTCTGCTGCACATGGGGGAGCTCGGATCGGTCTAGAACATTCCAGACTGGTGGAATGTGAACTGGATTAAGGCGGGACCGTACGAATGTGTGAGACAGACTTTACTGCAAATATTGGAACTGCCAAACATGAACATAATTTGCAGTGGCGTGGAGCGAGTTCTTTTACAGGATAACCAATTTCTACTAACAAACACAACTTCAAAATTTGTTCACCCTCCACATGTATCTACCGTTTTATAAAAACGGAAACTAAATGAATGTAATAATAATTAAACCGAATATTATTTAGAAAGCATATTACAAATTATAAGAAAACTCCCGTTTTCACGAACACTTTCGTCCACTTTCCAAGGAAAAATGTAGGACTGGAGGACGCAAAGAGAACGACTGCTTACCCTGCCGGAGAAACGCGGAGCGAGTGGCTTGTTGGTGCTTGCGTGTTCGATATCGATTCATCGCTAATGTAGAATACAGTAATTCAGTAGGTTTTGGTTCAATGTTTATTGTGACTGATTGCATTCATTTATATGAGGCGATTGTAAATGGTTAAGATCAAATTGATTAATTGTAAATAACAAGTGATATCAATTTACTGTGAGATATTAAGTGATAGTATTGTCTATCGTAGTGTTTGTTAAATAAATTAGGAAATTGTTTCCAAATTTCATTTATTTAAACCCCCCTAACTACTTGAGATTTAAGCCCACTATACTCGAGACTTTGCAAGAAGGTTTTGTCCTTTTTTCATGATTAACACTCAGTCAGTCTAATTTTGATACATGCCATATAACGATTTCGAATACGGCGTGCACGTGAACCAAGCTTTACCACGGTTTCTCTCGAACAACCGTCGTCCGCAAGTTGCGGTCTCCCGAAATGAAACCTTGGTGGGGTGCCCCCGGGTCACGCATCACGTTCCTAGTCAAACTAAACCAACCCTACACCCCCATACCCTTCCCAGCAGCCAACCCCCTCCCCCTCCCCCAATCACCCCGGTCGCAAACCCGCCGTCCCAAACTCGCAGTCAAAAGACGGGAAGAGCGCAGCACCATCCACCAGCCACTTTTTCCATCGTTGTCTTCATCAGCGGCGATGTTGGCGCCCCTGGCGTGTACACAGCGGAACCACGACGAACCACCCTCCCACCCCCCTCCTACGCCCATCGACAAACCTCGTCCTCGCTACTTTTACCCGACCTATTTTCATTAAGGCCCTCCCAGAAGAGTGTGTCCTACCGTCTCTTTTGCTCTCTTCCTCTTTATCCGCTCCGCCTCGCCTTCCACCCCCCTTGCTTTCCTTTACCCGGCTTATTTAATTTGACGCAAAGAAAAACAAACGGCTGCCCTAGCCCCCATCCAAACCAGCGTACTGCAATAATTGAAAGGAGATATAATTTTTCTTTTTTCTTTCTTGGGGTTTCCGGAATTTTTTACTGTCTGCGATCAAGTTAATTTATCCTCGTCCTGCCTATTAAAAAAAAGTTTTCAGGTTGTGAGATACAAATGAAGAAATCCACTTACATGCTGATTTTTATATCACTGTTTGTGTTGTTCAGAAAATCGCAAATAAACTATTTTACATAGGGTTTCATCAAATTGACAATACATTAAAAATACTGCGACATATATAATGTAGCAATTAAGTTCATTAAATGAATAAAAAAAGAGTATATGTGGTCAAACTCGTACTCAGAGTTCCAACTGAACAAAAGGACTTTACTAATATGGATAATAATTAATACGGCTAAATTAAATAATGGAATTAATGATAAATATGAGTTTTACTCTGTATGTCAGAAACGCAATCTACTATTGAAGATAGGATCTCTGAAAAACCACATGATTAATTGCAGAACACGTATTAAAAACTATAATAAATGAATTTAAGAAAATGTTGCTCGCCTGATCTAATAAATTCTTCTGGCCATGAAAAAATTTAACAGTTTCTTCACATCAGGTAAAATTGGCGATTAAGGTGACGGGAAAGCAATATTCGTGACGTTTATTAAATTACAGATTTATCATATCTGGCGGTGAGGGCAGCGTTCCTTCGGAATGTCGAGAATTATAGGAAGGACTTCGAGGTTGAACAGCAATCGCCAAATTGAAGCGTGAATGTGGCAAGTCATGCCTAGAACTGCGCTTCCCAATTCTGTTTCGCTCGATGCTTGTAGCCATTCTCGCCTAAAGAACGTCAGAAGTGACAATCTGCCATAAACTCCTTCTCTGAAGAAAATCAGCACTTTACCATTTTCACAGATTAACATTTGTTTTACCTGTCCTTTTACAATTTATATGATTCTTCAATCTCATCGCAGTATTCATTCAGTATTCTTCACAGGTATATAAATTTAAAGGCATAACTTTAATATATTATACACAGAGAAAATGGTTAAAATTTATGCTGCAATTGAAATTCAGTATCACCTGACAAAGGGCAACCTGAAATATGAAACTGACAAACATAGCAAACTGAGGAGAAATATAATAAGTACAATAGTTAATTATATACATGCCATAGTACTGTGTCGATCTTCGTTAGTAAACCGGAAACACATGAACTTTCAGTAGGTAATAGAATAGAATGGTAAAATACTGAAACAGATGGTAAAACTCGATTTTCCGTAGTTGGTAGTTTATCTGCCGTGATGATTTAGTTTTCGTGATACCACGATAGGCCCTTTTCTTGTCTGCTTTGCTCTGAAAAAAAATCACTTTTTACGTTACTATTGTGAAGCTTATCACATTACTGCTGTTTCAATATGTTGGGGTTGTTACTATCCAAAATTGTATTATGTGAAAGTGAACTATAGCTGTATTGTTTGCTTGGAGAACCATGGGTAATTTTAGGTGTAAACCAGGAAGCTGGGATTTTTTTAAAGGAATGTTTTTACTGAAGATGCTGCTGCATTATTAATCGTAACAGAAATTTCGAGATGAACTAGCGTGAGTAGAATAGTGTGCAAAGACGGTTTACACAGTTAAAATCCAGTAATCATTAGACCTAAGAACGAAACAGTAGACTTCTACATTTAGTGACCACGAGCAAACTTTCTGCCAAAGTTTGACCAATAGGAGTGCATTTTAAATTGCGTTGTTTGAAATCGGAATTGAAATAAATCTTTTACTAATCGTATTTTAACTCAAGCTATTTTTTTTTCTGCAGAAGGCCTTTAAATATACTTATATGTTATAATTTTTCGGTTTTACACAAAATAGAAAATGTGTTAATTTTTTTAAGCTTCTGTGCTGTTACTGGCTAAACTCAATGCTTGGTGACTGGCTCGGATAGATTCTGAATTTGCATCTGTGAATTCTCAGTAATAAATTGTATAAGCTTTGGTCTGAATTAAGGAAATGGGAAAATCTTCTAAGTTATAAAGCTAAAGTCGTAATTATTAAGTTTTTAATTGTGTCAACCACCTTTCACTATTCCACGCCACCGAGATTGCGGTGCATTGCATGATTTAGGTAAATGTTATAGTTTCGGAGTTTTTAGGTCGCGCGAATATGGGTTTACACACAATCTAAAGTTGAAAAAACCCCCTTATTAAAATAGATTCCAAATCGACTAAAAAACGTTTATAATTATGTCATATTTTTTCTGGAACCGTTGTTTTTACAACTTTATCGCCTTAGCTATTAAGAACATTTATTATTTTTTTAATTTTTATAAATATGCTTGTAATCATTTGTAAGCCAGTATTGTAACTAGTAACTTGTGTATATGTAGAGAGTAAAGTGTCAACAGTTGACACAAAACTTCTCACCCAAGCAGTTTTTTTTTCCAACATCCATGATAGGGTTCTTCAACTTGTTCACGAAAGATTCAAATGCGTAGAAAGTTTCCTAAATATTTAGAGAAGTGACGCTCAACATTCCTACCTTTGCAGCCTGGTACATGGTAAATTGTGCCCTAGTGGGTATTGGTTAAAATTTTTCATTACATTTTAGAATTTTACCGAAAAATCTTACTGTGTTCAGCTACCTTGTTGTTTTTGCCAAACAACTACGTCAAACATTTTTGGGCAAAAACTGAAAACTAATTTTTCCACGTTATTTTAAATATTGTGCTTCATAATAATTTTGGTATTATGCTATGCCAAAATTTTCATTCATTCTTCTTGACATACATATCTATGCCATACTTTACACATACCATGCATTAAGCTCATGACAGTCGTACCTGTGTTTTCAAAACACGTTTCCCTTCATTTATATAATTAAATTGTGGCAAATGAATCCTTAGGTACAGTAAAATTGACGTTCTCAGTGCAAGTCTTAAAATTCGTGTTTATTAAAATTTGTAAATCGTTACCCATGTTATAAAACAATATATCGTGCTTTCATTAGCTGGGCTTACACTGAAGAAAATGAAGCTTTACAGTTTGTGACAAAGTTGTTGCTGAACACATAAAATTATGGAAAAACGTTAGCTTAAGTAACCGCTAAGAAAGGAAAACCACTGGAGGAGATGATCTGAAGAAAGTCTAGAATCAATTTTCTACTAACTTTATAAATACCGACAAAATTTACGCAATTGATTCAATCAATAACCTAATACTTAAAATAAAAAGTACTTTATTAGTAATTTGCTTGTGATTTTAGTTATCCGAAATACCTAAAGAACTTTAATAGTAATTTGCTTGTGATTTTAATTCTCCGAAATACCATGCTGAATCGGTAAGGCTTTTCAATTGTAAGAATAACTTCACGGTTAAACTGAATCTATATTTGGCCCAATTATACTCAAAACCATTTCAGGTATAAAAGCAACAGGGTAGTATTCAAACAAAACATTACGAAATATATATATTTTTTGGCGGCTGGCAAATAAAAGAGATAGATTTTATCAATATATTAAAGAACGAATTCAATCTAGGCGTAAGAGGTTTCGAACAAATGTAAAACGTATGCTTGGATTAATATATTGTTAGTGCATAGTAATGGCTTGCGTGTATTATATACGTAAATGCAGCGTTAGTTTTTAACATTTCCACCCACATTTTAAATTGATCGGAACCCTATAGGCCCTTCAGAACGGGTGTATTTGTTTACATTATGATTCTGGTTGATACTATGGACGTAGGCTACTTATTGTTACATTACGAAAATCCTGTTTACAACATCTCGTGCATGAAAATTTTCTGTAGTCATTAGTGTATATATATACGGACAGCGCAATACACGATTTCGAGCGACAAATTTTACTTGCAGGGCATTTCGACAAATTCGATCTTCTAATTAAGTATTGCAGTAACTAGAACGCTAGCAATATGCACCACACTCAAAGTTGTACGGTTGCCTAACTCAAGGGGCACCGATTTCTAACGGAAATGTTAACCTGGCGAAATTGCTAGCAGAAAAATTTTTGAATAGTTTCCGATGGAACCTCTACCTATTTTCATGCTGTTTTCGTACAGAGTGAATTTCTCGCAAAAGGCATGACTGAGAATGTCTTCCAAGGTGTCTTCTTTGTTAGCTGCGGTATGGATATTAATACTGTCGTACAGCTTTCAGTAATTTGTAGAAGACATTGCATTCATCGCACAAATTAAGTTTACGGCAGTTGTTTTATTTTTGTATATTATGGTGGTAATAATTTATTTACAATTCTATCTCTCCATGAACGAGGATGGTTTGTTACATATATTTCCACTTGTATCTGTAGGAAATATTTTAAATAAAATTATTTTTTCAGTTGCACCTACACGCGGTTTTACCTCATTTAGGAATCGGTGCCACTTTAGTGAGCCAGTCTGATCGTATCGAGCGTCGAGCGTGTTAAGGAGTTTAAAACTTTGCTCTGGAATTAATGTAAGAATTCATCAAATATGGCCAAGTTTGATAACAAGGTGATATTGCTCGTCAACTTTGACATGTTGATTAATTATTATTTACCAGGAAATTAATTCAAAATGATATATTTTTGCAGTAGTTACGGAATTTTATTCACTTAAACCTAACAAAAACCTTCAGTGTTCGGTGTTAAACAATACTTATGTTAAAGAACCTATAGTTTAACTCCACTTTCAAATGCGTGTGACATACTTTAGTCGTTTGTATGTGCTTCAACTTACTTTTCCGCGTTCTACTCGCATCCGAATTTGTCGATCACATTCAAATTCATCTTGCATGTGTTCACGTTTTTCTCCACAAAAGTGACGTATGCCTTCACTAAATATTTCATTAATTTTCAGGAGCTGTTCGATGGTACATGACTATAGCGTCACGCCCATAAGGCGAGCAGACCGTACCAGTGATGGATTACGTCCAGCCTCAGTAATTATTAAGTTTACTAACAACTACGGCACCACCTGTTAATGCCGGCCAACTCTGAAATCATTGATTACTCATCAGCATTCGTCACTAGTAAGTGAACTTTTATTACCTATAGTCTATTCACGGTTTCGTCACACTTTCTGAATCAAACCTTTGAAAAATCACATCCTTTATGACGTGTTTGGTTGTTTCCTACATATTCTATGTATCAGAATAATGCCGTACCTGTGCTAACATAAACGTATCTAATTTTTGATAAATTGAACGTTTAATTATATTTTATCGGTAAATTATAATATTCCGTTTATAATTAGTATGAATAAAACAAAAGGGAAAAGAAATACGCCTACTTTGGTAATGCCTATTACAGAAACAGTTCTTATACAAAATACCATTAAACTGACTGCGCACGAATGCGGTGAATTGTCCATATGGTGTAATTTTCTACACTTGGTCAGGCTTAGTTTGCAGAAGGCGGAGGAATATCCTGGCAGTAGAACATCAGCAGGGTTTCAGAAAAGTTTGAAGCAAACATGAATGCACTAAAGTAATGGAGTGGAGTGGAGAGCTTTGGGCGGCTCTTAAAAGCGATATCTTGAGAGAAGGTGAGGGTGAAGAGAGGTGAGTATGGAGCATCGCCGGAATGCAAGAGCAGGGAACACGCGAGATCCCCATGAAAACTCATCGACCAATGGCATCGCCTGGCGTCATTCAAACGTGCCAAAATCCGGGAATGATCCAGCCGGAAATCGAACCTGGTTCGTCTGGTAAGCGCTCTAGCCACTGCGCCAACCGCGGCCCCAATTATTAGTAACCACTAAAGTGTTCTATCTGTAAGGTAGGTGAGTGGTATTTCCGATACACTTATCTACAAAAGAAACTGAACGAGGCGGTGTAGTGGTACACCTTCGGACCCACATTCGGGAGGAAGTAAGTTCGAATCCCTGCCCGGCCACCCTGATTTCGGTTTTCCATTGTTTTACGAAATAACTCCAGGGGAATGCGGGGATGATTTCTTACCACCAGCCATGGCCGATACCTTTACCGCTCCTTGCCAGCATTGATGTCGCGCAAACTTAAGATGGCCAGACTTCATGGCGGGAGTACCAACATCAGTTTACAATAGTCGTCCGCCTGAAAGGCTGGTCACCCGAACAGCGCGCTTACTAACTCGCAGCTGTACTAAGAGGCCCTGCGCTCAGCATACTACAACCTCTGCCATAGCGACAATTGACTGAAGTACCCTACACCGGTGTCGGCCTTGGAGCTACGTTTCGTCGATAGATACCTGCGGCATGCCCATCATGCACAGCTGTGAAGCCTCGCCCAGCGACCAGGGGAGCCACTGCAGGAGTTATGGCAATATATCGTGCGGTTGTCTCTACTATCTCTGGAAGAATACTCCTAGGAAGCGTGCGACATCATCGCAGTCGGCTTCTCCATCGATGCCATCTCCGACACAGAGGTACGGCAAGCAGTTGCACCCCACAACCTGATGGGCGCCCTTGTCCGAGCACTGAAGGTGAAGTTAGCGAGACAGGGAGCCGCACCTCGCCGTCCGGTACGGGCAGTGACGCTGAACGAAGACGACGAAGACGCTGAAGTAGTTGCAGACGACTATGAGGGACATTTATTCCAGGGTCCTTGCTTCAGAACATCGCCGTACCCCACCTTAAAGACCTGAGTGTTGGTCATGTGAACAGCCAGGGCGCCTGAGAGCCTACTGTCCACAACAACAGCAACAGCAGCAGCAGAAGCAGCAGCAGGAGAAGCAGCAGAGCGAAACGAGGCAGCAAGAGGCAGGTGGGAATACATTCAGAAAACTTGTAAGCATCGATCTTAAGGGGCAAAGGTCGGTGACTGATACAGGGAAGGCCCCAATGTTCTTACATGTATGGTCGGTGAAACAGTACTGGGATGCAATACTGGTGGAGGGAAGTCTGAATGATTTTACTTGCCAGATGGTCGTCGATACTGGGGAAACCATAACAGTAACAGGACCAGATAACCTCGTGCCTTCCCCCTAGCGATCGCCCGACGACAATATTGAACGGTGATATTTGACTATAGTAACAGATGACACCACACCCGCTATCGATAAGAGAAAAATGATCTTGAAGCTTGGTTACCTAAGCGAAGAGCATGTTTAAACAGCAGGAATAGAGGATGAATGTCTTTCGGGGCTTGTTGTACTACGAGTAGGCAGTACAGAGTTGGTGGTATCAACACTGTACGATTTGTCCTCCCCCAATTACCTGCCCGTTGGTATGTAGTCAATCCACTGTGCTGCTCACTTCTAGTGAAATTGTCATTCCAGGCAGATGTCAAGGAAAGTTTGTCAAACAATTTGGTCTAATTGAGCCAGCAGAAAGGATGGGCGTCCTGCCAGGTGAAGCTGTTGTAGCAAAAATGTTGGTCTCTTCTTACTCTGGCAGTTTTCCAGTAAGAATTATAAATTTGTCCGATAGTGCCATTCGTCTTAAGGAGGGGGCAATGATAGGTTTTTTACAAGCATGTCACACATGTACTCCCAAATGTTCCAGAAGATTGTAGAGTAAAACAAATGGAATGTAATTTACCAGTAGTACTGGGGTACTTCTAGTGAGTACAAAAGAAAATCTTAACTGGTGACAGGAGAAAAATGTCTTTGAATTACTTCAGAGAAATAGGCACGCCTTCTCGTGTGGAGCAATAGACCTTGAAAGGACTGACGTGAACTGCCATCACATTGATACAGGAAATGCCAGGCCCATAAAGCAGCCACCAAGACGACTACGACTAGCTTTGCACGAGGTAGTTGAGGGAATTCTGCAGGAAATGAATGAGTTAGATGTGATAGAACCACCAGTTATTCCATGGTCGTCAACCATTGTACTTGGTAAGAAGAAAGATGGCTCGCTGAGGTTTCGTGTAAATTATTGCCAGCTTAACAATTTGATAAAGAAGATTCTTATCCACTTCCAAGGATAGGTAACACATTAAACAGCCTAGCAGGTTCACAATGGTTTTCTACTTTGACATGAAGAGTCGGTACTGGCATTGCGAGGTGACCCAAGAGGACCAAGAGAAGACTGCATTTTGTGCCCAAGGGAAAGGGTAACATGTCAGTTCAAAGTTATGCCTTTTGGGTTTTGTAATGCTGCTGCCACCTTCGAATGCCTGATGGAAAAAGTTTTGCCTTTATATATCTGTCAGGTTTATCTAGATGACATTGTTGTAACAGGAAGGATATTTGAAGAACACCTATCATGTTTAGACTCTGTATTCCGGGAAGTGACTTCAACCAAATAAAAACTAGGAAATGCTACCTGTTCCAAAAAAATTAATTTCTTGGGACATATAGTGTATGCAAATGGAATCGAAACAGACCCCGAGAATACCAAAGCAATAATAATATTGGCCGACACCAATTGACAAAACTGAAGTTCAGAGTTTTCTGGGATTATGTGCTTGTTACCGTCGATTTATACCTGGGTCCGCTACGATCGCCAAGTCACTACATGAACTTATTGAGGCGAAAAGGAGATTTCATTGGACCACTGAGTGTGAAAATGCTTTTAGTAAACTAAAGAAAATTCTGAAACTTCAACCAGTCTTGGGTATTCCGAAAAGTGAGGGTGTATTCAATTTGGACACTGGTTGTAGTAATGTAGACATTGGAGATTTATCTGAATTTAATATGGGAAGGAAAGACCACCAGAATACATAAGTAAGGTATCTCATAAGCCTGAGAGAAATTACTGTGTTACACACAGGAAGCTTCTGGCCATGGTGAAGGCAATTTATACCCTTCCACACCTACCTTTAAGGCAGAAATTTTATTCTAAGGAACCGGCCATGCTTCATTAAACTGGCTAATAAATTTTAAGAACCCCGAAGGTAAAATAGCCCAGTGGAAACAGAATATTCCAGAACATGACTCTGAAATACATAATAGATCTTGGCACCTTCACAGCAATGCAAATGCACTGTCTAGGAGGACATGTGAGCCATTTTATCGTCATTGCAAACACCAGGAAGAAAAAGGAGGTGAATCGCTGAAGGTACGGAGGACAAGAATTCAAGGTTCTCTATCTTGTGATGGGTCGCCTAACTGGAGTGATGAGAGTATTAAGAAAGATCAGCTGAATGATTACACTTTGCAGACATTATTAAAGTGGAAAGAAGCTGGCTGTTGGTCAAAATGGGAAGAGATATGCAGATATCTAGCCCGAGCGCAGCTGTCGAAGTATATGCCTGGTCGGCACAATGCAATTTCCTCGTACTGAAGAATGGCGTACTTTACAGAAACTTGGAAAGCAATGATAGAAAACACACACACATTTACAGTTAGTCCTTCCAGAATGCAGGGTTCCAGAAGTCTTAAAGGAACTGCGTAATGCAGCAGCCAGTGGGTGCTTTGGTTTTAATAAGATTCTTGACAGAGCTAGACTGCGATTATAATGGCTTCACTGTTGTGACGTGTTCGTGAAATTCACTTTACTCCGTGTCATTAGAGAAGACACATCAAATAATGCTTCGTAGGCACTATCGAGTGTCTAGGTATTATGCTAGTATCGTGTGCCGTAGAATTTTGTCTGTTAGTTATGATGTCGATAAAGAAGATACAGTTTGGTGTTTAAATGTTTTAGCTGCTGAGGAGAGTTAGATTTTGATATTTTTTGTTCGTATTGGTTTACAAGGTATTACTGCGAAGGCTGGTAGTGGTCTTTTGGAGTTTAGTTTCTTCAGCAAACCGTATAACTCTAAGTAACCCAAGGAAATTAAGGATTTGAATGACGTTGATGCTCGTGATATTATTTGTTGGAAGACTTTTCCTGTTCATGACGGTGCTGTAAATAATACTGCTGCAATCAGTACTTTTGGTAATTCTCTTCCGTATTCTCGTAAGAAGATGAAGTTGGAGATAGGTGATCATATTTGGTTGTATCGGAAGTTAGTTGGTACTATTGGTAATATGCATATACTTGGTCATGTAGAAGTTGCTTTCAATACATAGTAAAGTATTTATGCCTTAATAATCGGTTGTGTGTTTTTATTTCATTTTTTTATTATTATATGGTAACTTATTTGTGCTATTATTTATTGCCGCACGTGCGGCTAAGTTGTAAGTGGAGATACAGTGGCTTTTGACAAAAGAATGTTTACAAAGCGTGTCTGTTTTGCCTATCAGGACAAGTGCCGCTCCCAACCTTGGGCATCGGGTGTTTTTGAGACATCTCAATAATGCTCTGGATTACTAACCTTGTTTACTTCAGCTGGGATAGGGATGCGGTGAACCTTCCACGTCAAGGCCAGCAGCTATAAAAAGTGCGTGGGGCCTCCGGGCCCAAAGATCTAGGGTTTAAACTTGAGTACGTGGTCAATCTAGTAACCTAAATTGCAACCTCGTAGCGGTTTTCACCATGGATAGAGCGGTAAACGATCAGCGAATCAAAAACCGTCTAAGTTGTCGGCATGAGCCTCACCGACAAGTTGAGTCCACGCAGAAATTTTTGTTCGCGGAAAGAGCAGACTTGGTCCATATTTCCCAGAAATCAGTTAGTTTACGTATTTTAATATACCACTTAATTTCTTGGATGATGAACAAGTATCAATGAATGTATTTATAATGAAATACGTGAACATAAACGTTAATTTTATTCATCACGTAGTCTGGAAATGAACTCATCAGTAGCACTAAACTGTAAAGTTTTTTTTCGGAAGTATAACACAAAATTACTATCCTTTCAAAATAATTTGTTGAAAAATTCGCACCAAATTGTAATTAATAAAATATGAGTGGAAACGTGACAGCGTTGTCCACCACTTATTTCGAAATCTTGTTGTTAAAAATAAAGAACAAAACAGCGTTAGTATATACTGCAACCAGGCAGCAAGATGATAACGCAAAAAGTTCAGCTTCCGTGTGAACAATCACAAGTTGTGTCGGTCTGTCTGATCGTACTTACCGGCCACAGAGCAAGTAAGATAGAGAAACGAAGCTCAATGCTATTTTCGTTGGCCGTTATTTTCCTCTATGTTTGGGCTATTAGGTAGAATTTGCTGCCAACAATACAACTCATAAACATAATTATTTCAATTTTCAGACAAACGTTTTACTTACTGCCAACAACAATTTGCTAAAAATGTTATAATTAAATGCTGTATTTACAAACTATAGCATGGAACTAACGGTGTGTTTAACAATTGATGAATGCGTGAGGGAAATACATTACAAATAGTGTCAACAGATAGACTGAACGTGTGCTAATGAAAAATAATGTGTTAATTGACAATAACCAAACAGAAACATAAAGAAGGATGTTAATTAGAGTTGAAATATACATTAAATATTGCGCTCAATGTGAAATAACAAGAGTAATAGTGGAGACAGATTATTAAATGCTGTAAATAATAGCTGTGTGAATAAATTAAAAATAAAGTTTAGTTGTTTTATTTTTTATTTAGACCTCCAGCCCTTACGAACTCGGGACGCCCCTCAATCATTCAAGGATACAGTATTAAATCACGGATTTTTATGGTAAACTTACTTCCGTTATTTATTCAAATTATGATTGCATATAAAACGATTCTGGGTTCTACAAAATTGTAGTAGTATATATTCACAAGTTTTTTACATATAATTTTTAAGATTATTCTGCCGATGCTTTTGGTGTAAATTCGACAAGGACTAGCGAATATTTAACTTACTAGTCCCTGATATCTGTAAATGACATTAGAGAAAAAATACTTCTTGAATCACCCGCCAACGTCTGATGGGGCTGCATGACAGTGTTGTCTGTAATCTTTCTAACCTCTCACAGAGCGCTTAACCAGCTGCTCACGAAAATGACTGCCAGTGACAATCACAGCTCGTCCGCAGTATTGGAGCTATAACTGGTGATAGAGAAGTCTCTGGCCAATGAAACATGCGAGTATCTGAAGGCGGCGCCAGTCAGGCAAAGTACTGCGTCTGAGGTCACTATAATTGTATAGTTCTCGTAGTATTTAGTCCCTCTGTGCATAATTGTGCGACATAAAACCCAAAAAATTTTACTTTTGATTAATCAAGTTTTTGGCTAATCAATGACCAGCACAGAAAAATATTGACGTAGAGTTAATTTAATTCATTGGTTTTCAGAAAGATAAATGTGAACATTCTGAAAATGGGGTTAACACTTGCGTAAACTTTCACAAATGTATAATATTTTACATGGAAAAATACCAAATACACTATTTTTATTTATTGGCAACAGAATACCTAAAATTACGGCAGTGCCTCCCTGCATTTAAGTGAAGAAAACCATTTAAAAAATACCCACCAATTCTGCGGTTCCTTTGAGAGTAAAAAAAATTTAGCGAAACTGTTTACTATATTTTGTATCTTGTTCAAAATATCATAAATAAAAATTTGACAAAATTGATTATATACTGTCATATGTTTATAGTGAAAATAATGTACTGAGGTGGTTTCAGTTTAATGAAGTTTAAATCTGTATGCAATATCATTATTTCTTGTCAGTGCGTGCTGTATATTTAAAGTTCTTACATTGTTAAGAGCTGCCATAAAATCCATATTGAGAAGTACTTCACTGCAGTCTAGGTTCAACTTGAGATATTAATGTGAATATAATACAACTATTTCCTACGGTCTTGAATAGGAAATATTTAGTGTCTCGAGTGATACATTGCGGTCCATAACAAATATTTGACTGAAGTCCACATTTCATATACTAGAGGGCCCCCTGTAATTTCCAAGTGTCTGTAAACCAAAGTAAGTTGAAGAATACATAAGATTAGGCTGAAAAATATATATGAACATAAACGGCACTATTATCTATATAGAGGTAGTAACCTTATTCCAAAAACGTACGTAAAAATAGATACTAAAAATTATTAAATTATTTGATGGTAATTAATTGTCAAAATTTACCGGGAAAGTTGTTGTACCATAAAATTTTACGTAACCTAAGTATAAAATACATTCTTTGAGGTCCTGTGCGCTTCGATAATTTCTCATGCTGGCATTCCAAGTGGTGGCCGTGATAATTTTTCTTCTCCTCCACGCTTTCGTACTCCGCACCTTTCATCTCCTTCGCGAAGAGTGTGTGGAGAAGATATCAGAAGTCCAAATAACAGAAGTCTGAGGAAACTGCTCGTCTCCTTCGGGCAGGAATTGGGTTAGTTCAGAATTATTATCGCCCCTCGCCGCCGCGCCGACGAATATATATTCCGGCTTCCTTGAGGTACGGATTTCAATTTCCCTGCCTCCGCGGCCTCCAGTCAATTTTTCTCTCCCGAAAAACACGGCCTGTGTTTCCCCTCTGCCAAGCCTTAATATTGCAGATTTGGATAACGTTTCAACCCCCCCCCCCCCCACCACCCTCCGGCTACGGTCGCTCGCAAAGTCGACATGAAATGAAATGAATTTTCACCACGCCCTTAAAACCTTCCACCGGCGCGGAGGAAGAAAAGCGAGAGAAGGATATTTCACACTTCTGTCTCTCTCTTCGCGGCAGAGAATCCCGGTCTAAACAAGCTCGTCGCGTTGCCCACCCACCAAAATCCTTCCCCATCTCCGTCTCTCTCTCTCTCTCTCTCTTCCCATTCCTCTCTTCGTTCCCCCTTCCACCTACCAACCCGGCACTTCGATTTCAATTTCGGGCAGATTCAGACTTAAATTTCGACTTTAATTCGACGGCTTATCTATTGTATTTGGCGATGGAGGCAAGGCATTTAAAACTCCGCCCACCCGCAATTTCACCTCTTGCCTGCACCCCCCCCCCCCCCGCTTCAAAACACACCTCACTTCCTCTTTTCTAAATGACGAGTTAGCCTCTTTGCAGCCAGCAGGGTATGAAGGAGAAGCAAGGCGAGCTTCAACCCCCCTTCACTCCTCTCTTCGTCTCCACTAAACCACCCCCAACCCCTTAATTCCTGGCCGCTCCATTATGTAAGTCTGCGACATTCACGGAGCGTTATTACCCATGGCTTCAGCTAGGTGTGTGTGTATATATATATATATCCATCGCGAATATTGCCCTGGAATTCCAGGGCCTCCTCGTCTCCTCTAGATTGCACAAAATGAATGGGAATTAGCCAATTTCTGTCAAATTAAATGTGCATTAGCCCTAAGTAGCAAGGGAGGCGAACTGGGGGGAGGAAGTACAGGGTAAGGGGGAGGGGGAAGGTTACCGGATCTCAACGCGCGCGCAGTATCAGAAGTAGTTTCTCTCTCTCTCTCTGTCTCTCTCTCTCTCTCTCTCTCCCCGTCCTACTCCAGGACCTCCTTTCTATCGGGAGCCAGCCAATGACGAAGTAAGATGGCTTCTGCTAGGCTCCCGCACCAGGGCTGGCTGTGCGGGCAATACGCCATACCAGTTGCTAAGACAACAATTCGAACCCGAAAGCACATTCACGCTTCCAAGAAAGATTCTTCGCCAATTAAAAATCTTATTCGCATTTTCTCAGCTAAAGTTACAGCTTACAACAACTAACGTATAACTATCGTAAAAACATCTGATTACTATCTGAAATCGTTAAGCTGTAGGCAGAGCTTGAATAATATTACATTTATCAGAAAGACAGATTTGCTTGTGCAAAAGACAAGACGTATTGATTATATTGCTGGTAAAACTAAAAAAATTGAAATGAAACCTTATGACATACATGCATATAACTTTTTCTACATCGGTTTTACTTTTAATAAGAATGAATAGACTTTACTCGTATATCAAAATTTTTTAACCTTATAATAGTTAACGAAATGTAATATCTAATTTAACAAATATAAGGACTGTTTTAAGGTTTTCAGAATGTAGATGTTTGTGAGTTTTACCCCATAGTTATAAACGTCTTTTGGAATCATGCAAATCGTCATCTTAAAGCATTCAGCATAAAAAACGATAAAAATCAATTTTCTCCTCCTTGTCAGAAGTAAAAAGGGACGTTTCTTCTCTTTTCCCCTTATATTTAATGCTTAAAATAAATGATTTTGTTTAAATGTGGTCGTTATAACATTCTTATGTACAACCCACAGTTTATATAGTACCTCGACCACCCCCTTTTCTTATTTCACAGATAATATTTTAAAAAAAATCTATCATACAGATAGCCATTTTATCTTAAATATTTTTAATTAAAAATAGTAATTGATATCATTGAACATTTCAATTTTAATTTTATTTATACATATCAAAGAAAATGCAAAAATATTAGAAACGAAGAATATTTAATTCTACGATTATAAAAAATTCGAAAATTTGATGGTCTAATTTTTTGTCCCAGTAGTTTTATAGTTGCGCTAGCAGCCCGCCATCGCTTCGCTCAGGATTTATGGAGTAATTGAATACACACATTTATATGCGACTACCCATGACTACCTGCGACTACCCGTGACTACCCGAAACTACCCGTGACTATCCGCCGCTATCTACGACTACCCATGACTACCTGCGACTACCCGCGACTACCCATGACTACCTGCGACTACCCGCGATAACTTGCGACAACATGCGATAACTTGCGACTACCTGCAACTACCTACGACTACCCGTGACTACCTGCGACTATCTGCGACTACCCGTGACTACCTGCGACTACCCGTGACTACCTGTGACAACTTGCGATAACTTGCGATTACGTGCGACTACCTGCGACTACTTTGCGGCTACCTGCAACTACTCGCGACTACCCGCGACAACTTGTGAACACTTGCGACTACCTGCGACTACCCGTGACTACCTGCGATAACCTGCGACTACCTGCGACCACTTACGGCTACTTGCGACAACCTGCGACAACTTGCGACTACCCGTGACTACCCGCAACTACCTGCGACTACCTGTGACTACTTGCGACAACTTGTGACAACTTGCGACTACTTGCGACTACCCGTGACTACCTGCAACTACCCGTGACTACCTGCAACAACTTGCGACTATCTGCAACTTGCGACAATTTGCGACTACTTGCGACCATTTGTGACAACTTGCGACTACTTGTGAATTTTTTTATATTAAGATACACAATTTCTTCTAACATTGTTTGAATTTATCTTTCATGGTTTTGGTAGAGCATGATTAGAACTCAGCAAAGTAGTTATTTTTTTCCGACTTGGTTTACAAATTTTTAAATTTATTAAGGGTTAAGAAAAGTTAAATACATTCTATGTCTATGTGGAATAATGTAGCTTTCTAACAGTGAAAGAATTATAAGAATCGGCTCTGTAGCTTTGGTAGAGCATGCTTAGAAAGCAGCTAAGTAACTCATTTTTCTCCGACTTGTTTTACAAATTTTAAAATTTCTCAAGGATTTTTAAAAAATTAAACGTAGCCTATGCCCATCTGGAAGAATGTAGCCTCCTAATAGTGAAATCATTATAAGAATCGGCCATGTAGTTCCCAAGATTTCCCGAGACATGTAAACAAATAAACAAACTCACATTAACTCTATATATAATATTAGTATAGATAAGATTTATTTAATTGTTTAAGAATTGAATTTATTGGTTATTTTAAGAAATTTTAAGAAATTTTAGCTTATAAATAAATTAAATTATTTAGGAAATAGTAATTTGCATGAATAAATAATAAAAAAAAAATTAAAACATATAAAATCTTTTTTTTTCCTAAAAGGACTGAGATCGCCACCATAGTAAGTATAAAAAATTAGAAATATTTTTTACTCAAATGAATAACTTTGTAACATAATTTAATTTTACTTGCCTAATATTACAAGTAAACTTATAATGTTCAAAAGCCACCACATAAATAATGAATAGCAATAAGTTTTAACATGTTAATTTCCGCCATGTTTATAACAAACTTAATCATTTTTGTAAGTAGTGTCTAATATAGTTAAATAATTTATGAAATAAATTTAAGGTAAACGTATTTTAAACAACCCTTTTTCAAAATCTAAGATCAAGGGTCCTTCAGGAAATATTTCGTTTCCATCATTCATAATAATTATGAATAATTCATGTTCCTACATACTGATTACAGGCTAGTCACGGTAAAGTGAGTACTTATTAAGGCTCTGCTAAATTTATCCTTTAAGGCAATTTCTATGTTCCTGCAAATTTTAAACATAAACATTGCAATGTGAGTAATATGCACAGTACATTTGACCACTCAAAAATTAACACTGAGGCCGGAATAAAATATATATATATATATTAATGGTTAATGACTGCTTTACCGTGAATAACCTATATAATATCATTTTATATTTTTCTTGAAACCACCTATTATAAAATCTACCCTATCAAACAGTGTATTATTAAACTGATATTTTATATCAAAGTTGAATTTATGGTCTATATTTCTAACTTTTCCTATCAGAATTTATTTTTCCAAATACTGCTTATAATTATAATTAACATGGCCGCTATCCTTAGTTCGTCATGCTCGCGCCTCGGGCGCTGGCGTCGCCGAGCTCATAGGAAGTGCGCGCCGCTTCACTCAATAATTCTGAGAATTACACGATTTCTGGAACCTGCCACTCATGCTGATTGGTTAGGGTAAAAATGGCACCCTCCTCTCATGGCTTAACCCCTAGTTTAGATTGAATATTTAAGTCCCAGCAGAAGCTTGGGTCAGCAGAGGCTGGTGACTGCTGGGGACGAGACCATTCCTGAGATAAGTATAAAAAATTAAAATGTAGGACTATTAAGGTCAGTATGTAGAAGTGGACAGTTTTTGTCCAAAATTGCATGTAGTAGTAATTTTGTGTTTGGATTATGAAGTTAGACCGTACAAAATCCCAAATGGCAAAGGTGTTGAATTTTAAATCAGTTAAAGCTAGTAATATCACGAAGCTTTTTCATGGGAGAAAAAACATACATTTTTTTAGCATGGGTATTCATGATGTACCTAAAGTATTGCGGAAAATAAAGAAAAAAACACACATTTCGAGAAATGGTAAAATTAAGGCTGTTGAAAGTCTCTTTGTTTTACAGCCTGTAATTTTTGAACACAAATGCGAAATTTAGAACATTTGGTTTTGTTGAAAAACCCAGGTTGTAAAATGTTCATGCACTTCGCAATGTCAAGACTATTTTCACTAAAAATGTCCTCGGGAATTTTGATTTCTTAAAAGCATAGTTTTAAAGAAATGCCAAACCTTTAAGGCTGTTCAGTTTGAAATTATATTTTAAATATCGGCCTTTTGAAAAGGAATGTTAGAGAAAGAAATGTCAAACTTTTAGGGCTGTTCAGTTTGAAATTGTATTTTAAATATGAGCCTTTAAAAAATAAATGTCCAAGAATGAAATGTCAAACTTTTAAGGCTGTTCTGTTTTAAATGTTATTTTTAAAATATCATCCTATTAAAGGGAATGTTTGAGAATATATTGCAACTCATAAGGTGTCCTTTTGTGACAGATCTCATCTAAATCAAAAGTATATCTGGGTTATGTAAATAGTGCCAGAAGACAAAATGTCATTTTAAAAGTAAATTGCGAATTATAATGTGTCTTTTGCGACAGATTTGTATAAAAAAAGTACCTGATTTGCAGTATATGTAATATTGCTCAATGTATTCTCAGAATTACGTTTATAATCCTGTTTGAGCATATTAATTGTAGCATCGATGATAAAATATAGTGATCATTTTTCAAAGAACTTGTGTGTGTTTGGTTGTATTGCTAATCAAATTTTCTGCTTCAGTTGGAGGTTTTTGATATACGATAGTTTGGTCGTGGGGTTTTTGGATAAGAGACCTTGCATCGCCCTACAGTGTAGGACGAGGAAAGGGCCTCGATTTGACATGTTTATAATCTTTAAATAAAGCTATAAATATAATTAAACTATAGTATATATATTTTCACATATGCATCAGTATTGCGTATTCAAGATGAAACAGGTGAACATATAGTAAAAGTCCATATTGAAAACTATAACATAAGAATTAAAACCATGTAATATACACGCATACTGTGTAAAAAAATAAAAAATAAAAAAATATGCAAAAATATAATATTAACTATTATTCAACATATCCTGAGCTGAAAGCAAGCATTGTTGAAAGGTTTCACATAGCTAGAATTGTACCATTTATGCGGTAAAAACGTGCTGGTTAACATTTAAAAAGTGCTGTGTTTATATTACGAACATGCCAACCCATAAATCGAAAATGGTAGTTTTCGTACTGTTTTTGCTGAGAAGCTTTGAAAAATAAATATGATTACTTGAAACTATTTTATACAAATGGATACAAATACTTAAGACGATAAAGTGTAAAGAAAATGGGTTTCCACAAAAATTATATGTATGTAAAGAGTTCGCTTGTAAATTAAAATGTAACGGACTTCATATAATGCAGTTGATTATATATTATTAAGAAGATACTTATACTTACAAATTATAAAATTATAAACTACTTTAAAAAAAAAATATGACATTGGTAATTTTGAAGACATTTAAAAAATGCAAATTACTGAAGATAAGGTGTAATTTCAATTTTAAAAGATCTTGATGATATTGTATTTATTATGGCTGTTACGGATTTTAATGTGGGCGTTTATATTATCCACCGTCATCTAGACATATCAATAAGTTTTTGTAACTAAAGCGTACATATTTTCAGATGTCATATTAAATATTTTGCTGGAAAAATGACAGCTGCCCTGGGAACTCACTGATGTTACACGGGAAGTAACTAAGCCACAGGCAGCCTCATTCATATTTGGCACCACTCCTTGCTAGAAACAAAATTCTTATCCTTTATTTCCACTTAACACAGATGAGTGACAACACAGGAAAACGGATGAAAAAAAAATAATGCAATGAATTGGCGAGGAATTAACTGGTTGCAGTTTACAAGTTCGCGCCTGTGTATGATAATAGTAACCACAAATCTACCCGACATTTTTGTCAAGTAGTTGCGGTTATGGCTGTAAACTAAACGGGTTACAATTGCCCAAAATGAAGCAATTACTAATTTGCAAAACAATAAAATAAAATTAACGTCACTGTTAATATCACTAATGTAAGCTACCTTTATATTTAGAACATTTTTGTGCGCTTTCAAAACTTATTTCAAAATAAAAAATAAATTTAAAAAAATTTAAAATTGTTGCTTTTTAGATTTTTTTTTAAAGGAAAGATAAGCATATGCACTCACCCGGATGTCTGTCTGGAATGTATGTCCCCCACCCCCTTCCCCTAATAACATTCAAATCCGTTAGACCTCGGTCAAAATAGTTTTTTTAGTAAGGAAATCATAATTTTATAGTTTTCGATCACTCCGATTACTTATTTTCAAAATGGTGGCAAATGTAATATTTAGGGTACTATTTATTTACTCGGGAACCATTTAACTGTTGAAAAAAAAAATTGGTAAGTTTATAGCCCATTTCACAAGCATTAAATTTCGAAAGTGATCATATTATTGGTATGCCATTTTGTAAAATAGCACAATGTAAATAATAAAGATATCTCAGGAACTACATAACCGATTCCTACCAAATTAGGCATATAAGTAATACTTGTGCAACTCGTGTTACTATGCGCAATTTAAATCTACTACACAGCTTAACCGATATCGATCAAAGTTGTTAGGCTGATAGTATATATTACAGACACCATTAGGTGTCATTACATAACATATTTCGACTGCCACATGAAAAATAAGGTAATGTCATATTTCGGGAAACTATAAACCGATTCCTACCAAATTTGGCAGTCAAGTGATACTATGGTAGGTCATGTAAATTAACATTTGATTAATTTCTCAGAAAATCATTTTCAAAATTGCGGCTTTATAAACATCTCAGATTACTGTTATATCTCGAGGCCCATTCAACGAATAACCCCCTCATTTTTCATTTAAGTTGTACTAAAGTAGACTACATAGTCTTGCATGATTTAATCGATTTCAGGAATTCTTAATTGGCAGCAATATAAATTATTAAAATAATTTTATATCAAATCTATTAAGTCTATTGAAAAAATTCAACCAAACTTGTATGCTGACTGTATCTATTAGAAGAATCAGGTATGAATATATAGAGTCGGTTTTTAGGTCTTTTTGTACAATAGTGTCAAATGACAAAATATAGCTTTCATGCCATATTTCTGGAACTAGTCAAACTATTCCCACCAAATTCTGCACACAAGTAGTGATATGGTAGGCTTGTAAACTTGCATGTTTTAAGTGACTGACATACTTGTTTTAAAACCATGTTCTTGTAAATATTTGAAGTTCACAGACACAGTCCTCCCAACCTTTACACTGATAACAACTGAAGTTGATGCTCCGAATCCTACCTCCGTAATACATTTGGTTACACATCAGCATACGGTACAAGCCATTCTTGGTTCAAGTCCCGTGTAACGTGCTGTTATACTTTAACTGTCTCACTATAATTGCATTTGTTTCTGGTCCCATCTCTAATGATACTGCCAACGAGATGTCAAGATCCAGCTATCATTTAACATTTTTAAAACTTCATCAAAATTATTTGATTCCATGTAAAGTAAATCAGTCTCTTTAGTTAAACTGGTAACTTCTTGTTATTTCTAGGCTAGTATCTGATCCATCAAAAACCCCTAAAACTCTTTTTTATATCCGTTAAAGTAATTGTTATTAATTATTCACAAACTTCGACAAGATATTTATAAACTAATAAAAATGTTGAAAACTGAGGTTTTATTCTAGCTTATAAAATTATTCATTAAAATAAACATTAAGAAAATTGAAAAGTCGACAAACTTAATGAAACCTTTCTAAATCAGACTTACCCAACAAGTTAAATACCACTTAACGCATTGACAACAAATTTACACAGTATATAGATAATAACCCCAGGACCAACTTAGTCTTTGTTTCATCAAGACATCTCAAACGGTTCCGGAAAATATGTTGATCAGGGATGTAAATAGGTACTGGAATAACCTTTTCTTATAATAACTGCATAGAAAAAGCATTGTTAAAAATACGTTTTCGTCATTTCTCCATTCTTTTTTTGTCTATGAGCTGTACACCTTTCCTTCCAAAAGCTACAGTGGCCTGGTGCCTAGAGTTATTCCAAGTGGGACCGCAGTGACCCAGTGAATAGATATATATTAAGAGGGGCCGCGGTAGCTCAGTGGATATAGAACCCAATAAGGTGCCGCAGAAGCTCAGGGGCTAGAGAACCCAATAGTGGGGCCGCAGCTGCTCAGGGGCTACAGCATCCAATAGTGGGGCCGCAGAAGCTCAGTAGGTAGAGCACCAAATAGTGGGGACGCAGTAGCTCAGTGGGTAGAGAACCCACTAGTAGGGCCGCAGTAACTGAGTGGCTAGAGGACCCAATAGACGGACCGCAGCTGGTCAATGGCTAAAGTACACAATAGTTGGGCCGCAGTAGCTCAGTGGGTAGAGAACTCTATATTGGGGCCGCAGAAACTCAGTGGGTAGATAACCCAATAGTTGGGCCGCAGTAGTCCAGTGGCTAGAGGACCTAATAGTGGGGCCATAGCTGGTCAGGGGCTAGAGCACCCAATAGTGGGGCCGCAGTTGGTCAGGGGCTAGAGCACCAAATAGTGGGGCTGCAGTATCTCAATGGCTAGAGCACCCAAAAAGGGGGCCGCAATAGCTCACTGACTAGCGAACATAATAAAATATGTGGGTGGATCAATTCAAATCCTAAATATCATGCTAACATTAAACATGTGCGAAGTGATGTCAGGGTGTAATTTAATAACTCCATTAAACCTGAAAGAAGAAATATTAGTATTTTAAACATAAAATCTTAATGAAACTATGGTTGGCTTTATTTTAAAACTTTAAAAGAAATCATGCGAATGAAGGCGCACGGGTCAGCTAGTTTGGAATAATAGTCAATAAATATATTCTATTTTAACCTTAGACGTTAATTTGCGAGTGCGGTGGAATTTACACACTGTGTTTATTACTTACATGACATTTTATTTATAAAGGTGGTTATAAGATAAACAATGACTGAAAAAAAAGTTACCAGGGCCTTAAAAGTGCGCACTTTACCATGGACAGACTATAGGCCGCTCCACACACTATTTATGCTCAATTCTCCGCTTCACGCGCCCTTGGTAGAACAGTATTCTACAACACGTCTTGTTCTCGGAACTTCTTGCGCCACTTCTGTAACAGTATCTCGTAACACTACATATTCTCAGAACTTCTGATATCAGTTCCGACGAATCAGGAGACAGAGACGTCGTGAGACAGTCGGGCAGGAGGGGAAGGCCGCCAGCCGAAGAAGTAAGGATCTCACTGTACGCAGTAAACATGTCTCGCTACGCATCGTAGCACTGAACTGAGGCCGTTTCTCAACTGGCACAGAGAGCGCTCTCTCGTGCTCTCGCTCTCGTGACGTCGCGAGAGAACGCTCTCTGATCGTCTCAATTCGCCGGAGAGGGCGCGAAAGAGGGAGAGAACGTAGTGGTATACTCGCTGGCGCTCTCTCGCAGGCGCCATATTTGTTTGCATTATTTCCGTGATTGAATAAGTTTATAGTAGCTTTCTGGGCCAAAAACTAAGTTGCATTTTAACTGTAAGTGAATAATTTCATATGTTTTTAAACAGCGAAATAACACACGCAACACGTATTTATAAAGATATAAATACCGATTTCTGACTAAGTTCCTTTATTTTTTTGTCACTTTGCTCCAACATGACGGTAAAATATAAAACAAAAAATAGTATTATTTTTTTCGTTAATGAATATTCTGGTAGTGCTAGAGTTATTTGTCAATTATTTGGAATACAGATACATTACTTACTATAGCGATGCACGCGATTTTAGCTTAACATTATTTCAAGCCTTTTGGCAACAGCTGTTTGCCTGACGTCGGAGAGAAACGAGAGAGTGGTTGTCTCAGTTCCCAGAGCGAGGGCGTGAGAGAGTGCGAAGCAGTGTTCTCTCCAGGTTGAGCGAAAGAGTGCTCTTTTAAGAGTTTTCTATAAGTTGAGACACGGCCTGAGTCTTGTAGACGCAGCGAGTGGAGGAGAAACCAGCCTCGTTACACTGGTAGCCAGCATGTCTCCCCCAAGATGTATTTCTACATGCGTGAGCGAGAACTCCCCTCACACTCACTCACAATATATCATGTTTAATTGTTTCACTACTCACTAAACGAATTTTACATAGTTTTAATTTTGTCTGTTCTATATTTTACATGCCAATGCTTAAAAAAATTTTCTTCAAAATCTATTTTAATCTGACATTAAGTTTTAAAACTTCATTTTAATCCGACGAATGATAATATTGGAATACCTAAATACTCATATTCAATAAACGAGGCACTTATTTACTTGCTTGAGTCATGACACCAGATTTATGATATTACGTATCGAACCATTGCATATTATTTTCTACGTATTCATAAACATTACTATTCACAAAAACAATAGTCATTAAATAGTAGTATACTCACTCCCGAAATTGTCAGAAAAGTACGATTTGTTACACGAGAAAGAATAATGCGTATGATTTATAACGCTGTTAAATATTTCGCTGGAGATTAGTTATTTGGGTGTTTATTAAATATATAACCAGAAAATATTTTTAATTAATATGTAAGCATATTTCCACACTGGATGCTTCGGAAAGAACATTTTGCTAGAAAAAATTCGCCAAGAAGGTCAATCTTAATAACTTCTATGGTTGTATGTAAAAATATATTGCAACTTATATTAAGGAATAATTTAATAATTGGTAATATGTTTATTTATTTTAGTTATAAAAGAGTAATTCATTAGCTGAAATGAATCTTTTAATTTCTTTAATTTAATGACAATCATTTTGTAGGATTTATGTGAGCATTTAAATGGACTGAACAAGTTCCGAAAATAATATTAAGAACAAAATTAAAGAAAGAAAAACCAGATAATAACTAAGTACCTAATTAATAACAAATAACTAGTAACTAATGAACCCAGTAGTCAGTGGAACATGAAGCAACCAGAAAAGGCAACAAACAAAAGAGAAAAATTTGTGAATACCAACCACATTGAACACGACAAAATGCAGCAATGGGAGAAAAAAAAAAAACAATATCAATGGACACACGCGATGATGAAAACGAAAACTGAAAGAAACACTTATATAGGACTACATTTCTACAACGAACTTAACTCTGGAAAGAATTATTTTCTTTATAATGTTAATGGAAAATATCAAAAATCAGTAAACACGACAAGGAAACAAAACAGAAATGACAACTGTAATATTAAAAACCAACGTAAAAGTACACAATAGGACAATAACTTCAAAAACACAAGTAGAGATAATGAAACAAGACATGACCAGGAGTGACAACAGGAGAAAACCAAAACCATATACTGATAATATAAGCAAGACGTAACGATGTTTAAAGGCCTGTAATCGATCTCCTTCTTTAGTTGAGACACTGGATGTTTCGTTTTCGTGTGATGGGTAATTATTTAACGCAAATATATTTTTTTTTTTACAGTTCAGAATATTTAATCTTGGTATATTAGTTATTATAGTTGCCAAACTAAACATTTAGTGAATTTTTTTCATAGACTTGCTTCAAACGTGTTCTCAACAAAGCTGTGCAGTCACATTCTAAGCTCAATAATTTCTTGAAAAAATCACAACTTTATGCAGCAAACGTGGCGGAATAATCTTAATAATATTATAAATGCAAAAGTTTGTATGTTTGTTTGTTTCTCAATCACGTCACAACGGCTCGAAGTATTTGTATGGCATTTGGTTCAGTGGTAGACTATATTCTGGATTAGGACATAGGGTACTTTACATCCCGGAGAAACGAACTGTTCCTTAGGGTATATACAACATATGCCACCAACCATTTGAGTAGGCGCTGGTTGGTGGTTTGTTTTTTATATTTTGCATGCGGGTGGAGCTGCGGGTAACAGCTGGTTTTACAATAAGTCACTCACGATACTTTCATTAAGTAGTAGGAAGGGTTACATAATGTTAGAATTCTAATGTTTAGTAATATTTATATGTGAAATGGGCTAGGGGCTATAAGGTTGTGGTTAGTGATAGGGGCTGTAACCAGTGGTTGACAACGGTTGATTAACTGTAAAACTGTCTAGGTTGAGAGTATGGTTATTATTGCACTTAATAAACATTACAAATGCATTAAATGCAATTTTAATTTACCGGGGGAGGGATATGAAGTATTGATTTTAACTATTGCTTGGTTAAACTTATGTTACACTATCTGGGTTTGTCCCACCTTGCGTAGAGTTCCCAGGCTGTTGGAAATGACGATACGGCGACGGCACAGCTGTTCTCTGCAGTGGTCCTTCGTGGCTGGCGTCACGAGGAGAAAGACAATGGCCGTAACTCCGCATAGCTAGCAGTGGTGATGCGTGCTATAATTTCATGGGTAAGCTACTGTATGCAGGGGGCAGCAGTGGCGTTGGTCTCCCCAATAAAGAGGGGAGAGGGCCCCGGCCCCCCCCCTCGGAAAAATCTGTATTTCAAGGTGCAAAATGGTGCCATTTAAACATTTTTCGTACCTAAATATAAAATACACTGCTTGTAAAAATATTAATATTTTTAACATAAAATTTGCCCGAGTTAAAAATATTACGAAGATACCTTCATCAAATCCGGATCCTTGTCCACTTAAAATCGATTTAATTTTAATACCCGTCGACAATGATGTATTTACATACGGAGCAATTTTGTTTGTACAGAAGTGTAGACAGGAAAAATGATTATTCGTTTGTATAAAGATGGAAAGCAGTCAACGCGAACGAGGAGGAGGCAGGAAAAAAAACGAAGCAGGTGGAGTGCGCATCAAAAGAGAAGATTCTTCTAGCATAGCGTGAAAGGAGGAAGCACAGAAGGGGAGGTGTCCAGTGATAGCCTACAGGAGGGAGGGAACACGAGAGCTGAAGTCATAACAGCCAAGCTGAGAACATATTTACCACTATCCTTGCGCCCGTGTAAATTATCGTTCGTATTGTGCAGCTATATTTCACCAAAAATATACCGATAATTATATTTCAACCAGCTGCAGCACAGTGGCGAATATATAGGGACATATGAGCAGATCATGCGGTGTGTGTTTGCGAAGACCGACCACGGGTGTAACAGGTGTTTGTGATACCCCAATGTCCTTGAATTGCTAATCATTGCAATTCGACGCACCGACACTGAGCATTGTCACCCAGAGCGATAGTTCGCGCCACAAAGGTTGTCTCGCAATCCGATACAGACGTAATACGTCTAGATAAGACAACACACACATCCCACAGGCCACATCACTAACTAGCTACAGGAAAATGTGTCGTGAAAAGCTGCCTTGTGCGTTCTGAACATGTGGGATTGATACATTCAAAGATGTAGGCCTACATGGTTTTATTGTACTTATAGAGCAAATATTTAGATCAGCCTTGAAATGTGCATGTAAACTAATGCGTACACTCGTCTTTGCAGTACCGTTCACCTTCTGAATCGACGCTGTAGGAGTACAATTCATAATCGCACAAATGCACTGCCAGCCGTCCCAACTATCGGTCGTCACTTATCAATCATGTGGGAGTTATTATTGCCCACCTCACTACATCAATGTCAAAATCGTCAATGTTAGTTTTCATTCGGCGTTTCGCTCGATGTTTGTGTGGAATAGAAAAAGATTTTAATGTACCATCCTTGAACCCTACTTCCTGTTTTATTCTGTAAAGAACTGCGGGTGGAACAACTATCGCTGCGCTGACTCCTCTCACTACCTCAGAAAGTGGTATTTGAATGCCTTTCTCTGATTCATTAGCACATTAAAATTACTTTCCTGCATTCACTGTGCACAACTTTACCTTGCCATTGATCCAACTGTTAATTTTATCAACTGAAATATTACAATGCGTACGTTAATTTATGCTCTTCGCACATATAGTATGTACACGCACTCCCGCATCGCTCGCATATTGTTTTCACTCTAGCGGTTATACACCCGCTAGAGACAGCCGAACATCTGAGCGCCGGCGAGGGAAGTGTGACGTATGCGAAGGACATCCAGATCGGCACGCGTAGGAAATTAACGGTGGTTTGGTCTGATCAGTGTCCGAGGTCATTGATTGTACAGCTATAGCACATGCCATAATCATATTAGAAAACGACTTGATTAAAATAGCTGCAGACTCATGACTGCGACCATATTATAAACATCACTTACATTATGATTAATTTTAATTTTCTACCATATATATTGAAATCGAGAATTTACAAGGATTCGTCACCGGTGTGGAGTTAGATAACATATTATAGCATTGCATTAACATTTCTGATAACTGGGCACAAATTACACTTATAATTACATCTGCAAACATTCACGTCCGTCACAATTAGTATACAGTAAATTAATGTTTTAACGTACAAACCCACGTGTTAACATAATTTGAAAACAATAAACATGGCCAGCAAAACAGTTTGTTTAGGCTGTTACATCCAGCTAACCACAAGTGTTTCAAATAAAATTTTTTTTTGGAAATGATGTACGAAATTACCTTTCTTGCATGTTGTCATGATCGTAAGTTCAGGTGTCGGCCTACCCTCTTTTCTGTCACATCTTTCCTGAAAACTGAAATCACTGCTGGAAATATGCTTTACTGGTAATACACACACAACACACTTAGACCTACATCCACATGATTCCGTTGCACTCATTCTATCTACTCGGTTCCCAGTCTCACACGGCAATTTAATAATTTTTATGTAGGGTATATACCGCGCACGAATATGTATAACTTTCTCAGCACCAAAACTAAATTAAATAAAACAATACGATTCGTGTTGTGCGCGCGAACTTGCCCACGCATCGATCTAGCTACTGTAAACTACACGACGCCAACTGCCACTACACGACGCCAACTGCCTGCGGCTAGGTCAGCTTCGGCTATGTCCGCTTCCGTTCGGCGAAGAAATCACTACCATCGTAGCTTCTAACACAGGTTGAAGTAGCCATAATCCCCGCCCCTCCCCGGGCGGTCTTCCTACCCTGCTGTCCCTCCGTCGGCTGGAAAACCATTGCGACCGCCTACCTGCTGAAAGCATTACTTACAGCGCTTCCAAACGTCTTGATTTTGCTAGCCAACGAGTTGTTTTCTATAATGTACAGTATTGTTTCGCCGAGTAGAACGCGTACCGCATGAGTGAAAAGTTAGCTTAAAGTAAATATAAGTTAGAATGTAATATTTATTTTAAATATAACGTTGTCAGGAAACTGTCTGAGTAAGCACTGCTTGCCTTGTTTGCCCTAACGAGACGTCACTGATAGCTAGATACTGGCGCCGCAGTGGTGCAATCTGCCCTGGTTTCTGGTCCATAGTGGGGGTTCCTGCTTACAGTAATTTGGCAATGCACGCCTCGCTTATCGCAATCGCTGTCCTGGATACTACTGAATGTGAGCGGGCGTGTTCAGGTGACGATCTAAATTATAGGCGCCTTCACGTCGGTGTCGCAATAAGGACAATACATGCCAATACTGAAATTACAATTTTTCAAGCTTTTTGAAAAGAAACTTTGAAACTAATAAAGTCTGTACAAACCAAATAACGGTGACTCCCCAACTCATATATCACTCCAAACAAGAAATTACTGCTATAACTAATGAGACTACTTTCTTCTACAAGGGCGAAATTGACTTCTCGCTGACGGCATTATTAATAGAGATAGAATCAGAAACATATGCAAGGATAGTGAAACAGTTACAGATAGACACACACGTATCTTACCCAGAATACCTCGTACCATAAGTTAGCGAGCAAGATTCGGAGCCAGTATAATGTTTAGGATGAAAGAGTTCACTAACATAAAATATTTACAGGGCTGTCATTTTGAAAATAAGTGTCATAGCCCCTTTAAACTCATAAGTTTGCATGGCCTATTATAGCACTAATTGTGTCACGAATTTGGTGAAAATCGGTTAATTTATATCCGAGATATGGCATGCAACTTACTTTTCATATCAGGTGCAATCTTACGAAATCGCCTTTAGTAAAACGGAGGTTCTTTATACGACGTCTCTAACAGATACTGTTAGAACACAAACTTTGGCTGAATTTGGTTAAGTTGCTTAGTAGATGTATCAAACTCAATTTTTAGGGTACCATTTTGAAAATAAGTGTCTACCCACACTTATAATCATGTAATTTTACATGGTCTTATGTAGAATTCCTTTAAGCGAAATTTGGTAGAAATTAGTTTAATGTTTACGGAAATATGGGAAAATGTTCCATTTTCTTACCTGGCACTGTTTTACAAAAATACCAGCTAAACAGGCTCTTTGTACTTACGATTGATGCTTCTAATGAATATAGTCAGCGAAAAGATTTGGTTGAATTTTGTTACATATTTCAATAGATATAACACTTTAGCTAAATTTTTTATGGCAACGCAATTTAAAAAATAATACCTGTCGCGTCTAAAACATACAAGTTTACACGCCCTGCGGTAACACTACTTGCATGTAAAATTTAGTGCAAATCGGTTGATTGGTCCTCGAGATACGGCATGACACCGTCATTTTTTTCGTGTGACGAATTTCATAAATGGAGGACAAAAAGGTTATGAAGTAGCACATGCGATGATAGTCATAAATACTGCTTACTGCTGGTATACGAACTTAAGTTATGATCAGTTACATACTATCGTAAATATAATATATAAAAATGTCGACGTAGCTGCCATTCTGAAAACCAGAGTCTGGCACACATAAATTACATTAATTTGGCATAATACCACAGTACAACTTCTTCGCCAATGTTGATACGAATTTGTTGATTGTTTCCCAAAATATGACATAAAAACTTTGTTCTTGTAGGTCTAGTAAACGAAATGGCGTAAAGAAGAGGCTTTGTGTACACAAATTATATATATATATATAATATAACACACGCATATATGCATATATATATGTGTGTGTAGAAAGCATATATCGTTAAATTGAAATGAATTGATTGCATGGTTTATACGGCAAAGGAAGTAAGTTAAAATAACTGTATGGTCGCCATTTTGAAAAAGAGTTTCTGAACCGCTTAAAAGTACCAGTTTATATTACCTGCCGCAGTACTATTTGTTTGCAAATTTTGTAGGATTAATGTAAATTGTTTCCCACTTAAGACAAAAAAATTCAGTTTTATATGGTGCTATATTACAACATGACTGACAAAAAGGTTCCGTGTAAACAAAAAGGTTCCGTATAGTTGTAATATATACTGCCAGCGTACAAAGATAAGATATAACTGATTACATGGTTTCGACGATATAGCATACTGAACTCAAATAGCCATATGACGGCCATTTTGAAAATATTGGTCTGACCTAGTTAAAACATACTACTTATTTTACCTACCACAGTGTTTTTATTGCCAAATTCGGTAGGAATCGGACTATTGTTTCACGACATATAACTTCAAAATTTTATTTTTTTCGTGAGATGCTATCTTTTAAAATGGTGGACAACGTAGCTATGTGTTAACCTATGATTATTGTAATCGATACTTTAAGCATACAAAGTTTGTTCGAAATTGGTCGAATAGCATGGTTTATATACCAAATAATCATATAATATTTATATGGCCACCACTTTAAGAATAAGTATTTTATCGATTTAAATCGAATGTTTACATGACCTAACACAGAATTGTTTAATATTTACGTGCCAATTTTAGCGATAATTGGCTGAGGAGTTTTCGAAATATAACGTAAAAGCTGTATTTTTTTCATGTGATGCTATCTTCAAAAATGGCAAACCAACAACGGATATTTATATTTAAATTCAACGCTTTTATGATGCAGTATCAAAACCCAACAGTAGTCGGAAGACGGTACACACGACCTACCACTCAAGTCTTGATTGCTACGACATCTCGTGGTATCTTCTTAAGCTGGTTCCGCTGGTCTTTAGCTTTAATCTTCCCTCACAAGGCCTTAGTTACGTCACTACAGTCTTTACCGTACCACGCGCATATCGCGGGAGCTGTAACGACTTTAATTCTAGCCCGCGTAGGTAGCGCGTGCAGACTAATTTATTCCTCTTCCGTGTCGCGCGTCTTCGCCCTGTCAGCATTACGGCACTTGGCTCGGCCAATCTCACCAGAAACATCAAAATACCTATCAGGCCGATGATCCACAAGGTCTCCACCTGCCTGACGGGAAACCCAAGATGGCTAGAAGCGTTTAAAACTGCATACTTAAACGACGCCTTTAAACATCGCGCAAATCTCGAGACGGCTACATCATTATCTTACACACACGTCTTGCGTTACCATAGCAACCAAACAACAAATTACTCCATGCAAAAATGCCCACATTAAAATACCTTTGTGAATGAAAACAGGAAGACTTACATACATAATTTAGACTGAAATACGTTTTCTGAGGTTAAAACCACTTGTAGTTAATAATATGAATCGTATCTTGAGTAAATATAATATATGACACAAACAAATCTATGCTACTAAATAAAATAGAAGTGTTTGGCTGTGATTTTCGAATTTTTCATTTTTATTTAGTTTTCTAATAGTATACTTGATAACTAAGCCATATCTAATGTTAATTTTGTTCGTGTCTGTCAGTCAGTCTGTCTGTCTGTCGGTCTGAACGGATTTAACTCGAAAACCATTTAACGTATTGACATCAAATTTACACAATATATTGATAATAACCCCAGGACCAACCTAGTATTTGTTTCATCGAGATATCTCAAACGGTTCCGGAAAAAAATGATGTTCAGGGTTGTAAATAGGTACTGGATAAAGCTTTTATTAGGATTACTGCATAAAAAAATTGTTAATAAAATTTTTCGTAATTTCTCCTTTCTATTTTGTCTATGGGCTGTAAACCTTTCCGTACAAAAAGCCGTAGTGGCCCAGTGGCTAGAGTTATTCAAAGTGGGGCCGCAGTGACCTTGTGGATATATATATATATATATATATATATATATATAAAGTAGGGCCGCAGTAGCTCAGTGGCTAGAGAACCCAATAATGGGGCTGCAGAAGCTCAGTGGCTAGAGAACACAATAGTGGGGCCGCCACTGGTCAGGGAATAAAACACCTAGTAGTGGGGCCGCATCTAGTCAGAGGCTAGAGCACCCAATAGTGGGGCCACAGTAGCACGTGGCTAGAGAACCCAATAGTGGGGCCGCAGAAACTCAGTGGGTAGAGTACCCAATAGTGGTGCCGCATAAACTCAGTGAGTAGAGAATCCAATAATGGGACTGCAGCTGGTCAGGGGCTAGAGCACCCAATAGTGGAGCGCAGTATTCGAGTGGATAGAGAACCCAGTAGTGGGGGCTGCAGCTGGTCAGGGGTTCGAGCACCGTAGTGGGGCTGCAGTAGCTCAGTGGCTAGAGCACCCAATAGTGGGGCCACAGTAGCCCAGTGGCTAGAGAACCTAACAGTGGGCCGCAGAAACTCAGTGGGCAGAGAACCCAATAGTGGAGCCGCAGCTGGTCAGTGACTAGAGCATCCAATAGTAGGGCTGCAGTAGCTCAGTGGCTAGAGAACCCAATAGTGAGGTCGCAGTGGGTCAGAGGCTAGAGCACCAAATAGTGGGGCTGCAGTAGCTTAGTGGCTAGAGCACCCAATAAGAGGGCCGCAGTATTTCAGTGGCTAGAGCACCCAAAATGGGTTACGCAGTAGATCAGTGGCTGGAGAACACAATAAAAAAAAGTGGATGGATGGCTGGGTGTAATTTAATAACGCCATTAAACCTGAAAGAAGAAATATTATTATTTTAAAAATAAGACCTCAATGAAACTATGGTGGGCTTTATTATAATAACTTTAAAAAAAAGCATGCGAACGAAGTCGCACGGGTCAGCTAGTAATAAATAAAACATATAAATACTATGTTAACATACACATTGCAAAATTAAACTGAGATAGCTGCGACAGGAATAAATGGCGGTTATTTGAAGCGTTACAGCGTCAGGCGTGCTCGAAAAATATATAAAAGTCTAAGTATTATATGAGTACCGAGTTTGGCAAGATTTGGTTAACGCTTTCAATCGTTTTTAAGGACACCCACTCGTACACACACAGCCAGGATAGTGATCTCATAAGGCTGTTTTCCCTTCGGAAAGTTGGCTGATAGTGGAGCGGCACTCGCACGTCGCTCACAGTAAAAAGCTACCCGAGACGGTGCTTGCAGCCAGAGCGTCATAGGTTGTCCTGCAGGCGTCCTTTGAGGGATTAACATCTGGCTGCCATTCCGGCGACGAGCAGGAAGCGTACATTCCAACGCAAAATACGACGTGTGCACTGCAGCAAGGAAAGGCGCAGGGGCGCTGCAGGTGACAACTCTCCACAGGCGTGCCATCTGCATAATAACCCTGTAATATATCCTTGTGCTGCACGAACTGCCGTACACTCATTTCCTCTCCGTAATGTTGAACGATCATGATCAGCATGCATTCCCCTTGCGTATATGACTTCCTTCCGAAGGTGAATGCAGTACATACTCTTCCTTCCTGCACTTAGATGGCATAATGGTTATATCATGGGAATGCGAGTAAGGCTAAATTACAAAACAGCAACTCACACCTGAGATTAATTTATCATGTTTAACGCCCTGTGATGTTCCTGCAAACGACCACGGTATATCTTAGCTAAGCAACATTTTCCATCAGAACATCGTAAGGGGATGGTCGTAGTTCAGGCATCTGACACGTAGGAGCGTTTATCTCAAGTAACACAAAACTTAAAGATAGTGTACAAAGCACTTAAATCAAGCCACTCTTAAAACAATTATTTTTATGCAATTAACTTTTTCAACTCTTCAACAGTACATGTAAAATGTTCGCTCTTCAAAATTAACTTAGAGAGTTCCCAGATGATGTTAATCTTCGTAGGAAGAATTTGCAACCGCCTTGATGAAAATCGTCTTCGATCCAAGTCGCTCTTGTACTTTGCTACACATAAATAAATTCTGGTCTCATCATTTCCTAAAATATTACATGATTATCACAATAATTCATCTGTGCCGTATATTATCACATAGTAAAACTACGCCTTGTCAATAAACTCAATTACATCGCATGTTCTCCATTCAGTTGCAGCGAAACGAAACGTGGCCAGAGGAACGCCCTTTTATTAAGAAAGCGGCGGTTCAAATATTCTTGCGGTTCATTACGTAGAAGGAAAAACACACTTGGTATAATTCTCGTAAAGCCCTCGAAGCACGTTTAGTACTTTTATTTCATGCAATATTATCAACACTTTTCTACCAGCGAAAGTTTTGCATTGCAGGCAATGTAAAGTTAGAGACACGATTTCCTCCACGCAAACAGTTAATTCTAAATGCCCTGTAGGTTCCAGAGGCGGACAGATGATCAAAAGATTAATCACCTCACCACACTAAATCTATGCTTACTGAATTTTATCCCTACAGTTGGACAAAATTAACTTCCAAATATACGGATCTTACAGCCGAACAGTAGACTCTCCACGTGAAATACGCGTATATTTGATGGAGCAGTAAACAAAAGTTGTTGGCTGTAGCGAATAAATTTATGATAACAGACCAATTGAATGTACAGACATTCCCCCAGCCCCTCCTGATTCTCTTCTGCTACAGGCATCATACGGTTTGCAAGAATGTTTTCGTCATTGTCTACTGCAGTTGTGGTCACACAATTTTATGGTGTCTGCGCAGATGCGTAATGATGAATCTGGTGGTAATTTTGTCACTATTCTTCTCTTCAAGTTCGAGACATTGTGATGTCCTATGGAACTAATTTTGAAAAGACCACAATGTAAAGGCATCAAATTATGGTGATAAACTGTGCTGGATCACTGATTCCATGAGTAGGTACAAGTTATCCTGGCTTCAAGTTGTGTTCTTGACGTATCTCTTTCGCTTTTTCCTAGTATTCGCTGTCTTATGGAGTTTCTGCTTCACAAAATTTCTTGATTTATTCTAAGCTATCTTCTACATTCAACATTCGTTTCTACAGCTGGCATTAGTTCAGTTTATATGATGGCTTTTGTATAGACGCGGCAAATCTTGGCTGCGAGGCCACGAAGTAAACTATGTTCATTAGAATGAAATACCGGAGCACCAGAGTTGAATTTCGCTTGTACATCCCTCGTAGGGGCCAATCATTCGCTATCTCGTGGCCTGCTGGAGCTGGGACTTCTCGGTGAGATACTTTTGGACCTATAGTTCCGACGCCCGGGTCTGGAATATTGTTTACCTTCAGGTGCACGCTTGTTATCACACCGTTCTTTGTTATTAGCTTAAAATATTAATTATGTGGACACCATGTGGTCAGCATGCCTACTCGGCACGATTTCGTACTCGTGGAGGATTAGCTTTTCCATGCTGTTGTGCTGATCTAGCACAAATAAATTGAAAAACGAACATCAATAATATACTTGTATTTTGCAGTAGAGCTCGATACATCAAACGAGCATTTAAAAACCATTACATTGATTTTCAGCAACGTGTAAAACATTTTCAAAGAGACAAGCTTCATTGACGTTTAATACAAGGCGCATAGCACAATTAACAAAGAGCCGCTATAAAAATCACAGTTAATTTACCCTAAAAACAGCTTTCACCTTATTCATAGAAAAATTAATTTATTGCTCTGGCCATAATATTAAAAGCGTCATTTATCATAAACTATGTGGAAACGCTTGGCGTGACTATATTCAATATTTGACACAAGGGAATTAAAGGCTTTCATATAAAAGTACTCATAAATATTTTTCATTAAAAACCAGTGGATTTACCTTCAAAATAAATAGCCACGCAAAAATGACGAGCATGAAAAGAGTGCAACAGCTCTATAGAGTTTAAAACTTGAACTTGAAAACTTATGTGCCAGTAAAAATTATAGGAATATTACTATATTAGACGACATACCACACCGCGGAACGGAAGCCGGATAGACCCATTAAAGCGTTCCAGACGTACAAAGAACATTTTACAATGTAATAAAATTTACAATAAAAACTTGATACGCTGAGTGGCAACTCGCGTGAGCCCAAGCCAAGGCACCCAGCACGTAAAATTCAACAACACAGTAGTTAAAAGTTACCAGCGAAGAATTGTGGACGCCGATTACACTATAGTAAACTGTATGGCCGGACAAGCCAAATGGGGCGGCAGACAACACAAAATTAAACACGTTATTCACACAAACAACAAACACAGTAATTAGGTTTAGTTATGACAAAAGAATATAATTTATAAATTGCTAAGAGACAACAAGTTAGGAAAACTCTATATTACTGCTCACCCGAAAAACAACACGCCAAGCTAAAAAACCTACTTGCCCAAATAGTTGCAAACACGATCCACAACTCACCGTTTTGCTGATTCCAACTCCCGGCCACATATTTATAGAAAATTTAACATAATAAAAATAATTACATAGTCTAAAATCACGGACAGAATTAAGCCTTGTGCGCTGTGCTATATAAATCAATCAGTTTATGTGACCCAAGTTGTTCATGGCCTCAGTGTGTCTTCGTTGAAGTCGAGCAATATGCATTATTAATATAAGGTCCTCTCCTCAATATCATGACGCACTAAAGGCGTGGAAAGAAGTTAGAGCTTCAAGGGGAGGAAAAGGAGGGGATGCCGAGCACATTGAGGAAGGCAATCACAGCAGATCTCGAAGTGTTCGTTAACCGCACTACGGCGGTGAGCGCGCCACTGTCGCACGGTGATTTGCCATAGCTGCACACCACACAATCTCCTCACGAAAATACTGTATCGAAGAGAAGTTACATCCTGACCAATGAAGTTGGTATTTTAAGGTTGACTTCGGTGGTGTCGAATATCTGGTGTTTTAATATAATAAGGTGACGTAATCTTATAATGAATTGTTTTTGCTAGGAAAAATTTTTCACTATGTAATCGATTGCGGAGCAAATCTTAAACTTTTTAAATTACCAAATATGTGCTAAAAATATTGATTTAACTTTGAATAATTGTTTATTTTGAGTCGTTGCAACTGCCACGTGTGGAATTTACTGCCCTTGATGGTTAAGGCCAAATAAGTAAGAGTCTCTCGAGACTGCCTTACCCACCTGCAAAATTTTTCAAATTCCTTAAGAAACAAATTTCGATTTTTCAATTCACAGCCATGATATGTAGGTATTTACTCTAATAATAGTCTCGATTGGTTGTGAACATTCATAAATTGAAATCCAGTTACACGTAAGATAACACTTGGAAAATTCTGTGGCGAACTCATGGAAGTAATACGTTCTAGTCTCAATTACTGGATAGTGGATTATAAATCGCACACCTTCTTTTCAACCGACTTAATAGATTCGGAATTATGATTGGTCATCGGGAGTGGCATTAGCAATGCCATCTTGAATCTGAGCCACAGTCCCTCTGAGCTCATTCAACTCTGAGTCGGTACGAGCGTCTGATACTCCACGAAATTCAGCACTACGATTAATACGGCTAGTGACTTGTTCAAACCTCGTCTCTAAATCGCTCATGACTTCCGCGGGAACCTACTCGTGACAAGCTGACAACTGGGCTTGAAACTCAGCATGTAAGGTCTGCAAATACTCACACACTCTCTTCGCCAACTTCTACTGACGGACCTCCATTTTGCGAAGTTGGTCTTACAGCTTTCACATTGATTCGGTTTGGCTAGTATCTGAATTACTAAGATTTTGCATTGTTTCAGTTTGGCTTACCTCTAGCCTCTGAAGCATAGCGGCAATTACGGACAACGGGTTTTGAGTGAGCATGTGCTTTGCTACTTTATGCACCAACAGACACTTCTCTTTGTTAGTATCTGGTGTTTTTATTATTTGTATGCTTAACTGACTCGTTAAATTAACTGATCGTACGCCTGCAACAGGGATGTTCTGATTTGCAATGTAGTTGAAACCGCAAAAATTATGTTGAGAAGTGTGATTTGGACTGTTACTCCTTTGCGTGCCATTAACTGAATTGGCCGCGCATGTAGATCAACAGTAAATGTATATAAGCATTTATTTTCATGTAATTTTGAAATTTTGTTTATAGTTTAATAGTATAATTCGGGTTGTTTTATAAATTTATTATAATCCTGATCGGATGAGCTATTCTACTCAACAAAATTGCATACTCGTTGTAGTTGGCTTATACCATCGTCATATCAATTATAATTTGTAAAACATAGTGTAACGTCTCTGTTTCGTACATTATATATGCGCCAAAGATACTTTATTTCGATATGCAAATCATTATATAAGTAAAATGCTAGTTATTTGCATATGATTTGTGGTATATTTTTAATATTTTCTCTCACACTAATGCTTATCAGAATACTGGTTTTACCAGTTATTTTGTAATCTATCATTATTTCTGCTATTTATAATTTTATAAGTCTTTCTGTTTTGCGTGACTTGTTTTAGTTTACGTCAGGTGGCCGTATTTTGGAAACCAAACGTTTACAGTTGCTATGGCAACGAGGTGACGTCAGCCTCGTTGGAGTAGCCGCCCCGTGATTGGTTGCCAAGGTAAGCGTCAGTTTAAGCCTTAGAGGAGGATTTTTGGTCATCTTGTCCTTTTCTACCTATAGGAGCATTGGTTCGAGTTCCACCCAAGTGATAGCAGACCACCGGAAGATGAAACCGGCACTGCAAGAAACAAAGAATAACGTCTGCTCGCGCTGCCTACACGATCATTAGATTAATTTTAGTTCGCCACCCGCGAGTTTCCGAGTGGTACATAAGAGACTTTAAGCGCGTACCCAGGGTCTGTGAACCCTAGTAGGGGAGGCATCAAGAACGAACCAGAGAGTTCCTAGCATTGCATAACTTCAGGATCAAGCAGCGTGTAAGTATTGTGAGTGAATAACACGAGATTAATAATTCCAGTTGGAAAATCTAGTATGGTGGCTAGAGATTAATTTTTGCACAGACGCCAGCCAACCACGCCATATTGAAAGAGCGTATAACTATGTTTCAAGTATCTAAGCCTACGCAAACCCTGATGATACATTGTTTTATGCTCCCAATTAGCATTGGTGTGAGTTTTATAAATATAATAAGTGATGAGTTTTATTTGTATGACAATTAATATAATTGACCTCAATCACTAGGCTAGGCTACATCTGTTACTGCCACTTCAACGCACGCATCCTTGACACTCTGGTGCCTATAAAAGAATGTTTTTTTAACTAAGTTCGAACATAATAACCTATTCCTTTGAGAGAACATAGTAAAACTGTTTTATTTTGACATGGGGCTATCTGTCAAACAGTAAGTTAACGGAATTATTTGTCCTGTAATCAGATGTCGTATGTCTATGGTGTAGTAATTTCTGAAGAGTTGTATTTTCATGGTAAACATTTAAAGTTACAAGATTCTCAGTGGTATGTTTCGTTTACATACGCTAGCCATACTCATGTCACATGTGTTTAATCCTGTAAACATCCCATGTAAATAGGGTTTTTATCTATAATTAACTAATATTATTTTTCCTGTTCTTATTGCTACATAATTGTCATGCAAGATTAGTGTAATTTTTTCTACACCATCATGTCACTTTTATGAATTTCAACTGCCTATGTAAAATTTTATATACTATTAATTAATAATATTATTTTTCTTTTATCACGTAAGATTTTTGAATACTCAGATGTATGTGGCAATGATTAATTATGTGAATTTCATAGTATTTCATTTTTCACTGTTATTTATTTTTATTAAAAATTTAATATTTGTTTTTGGTGTGATCTCAATTTTGTAAGTCTTTTTACTTTTTTTTTGTATTATATCTCAGTTCCGAGATCACGTATTTCTTTGGTTTTTCTTCATTTAGATCGTTAGAAGTGGTTCATGTGGTGGTTTGAATAGTTTTGATCCCATTGGCCCGAGGTTTAAATCCTGATTGTTGATTGGCTGACGCTATAGTGTCAGCCTGCAGAGACTAACGCTCTCTTCGCTAGCAGCCTCCAACGACGTCAGACGCAGCTTGTGTCAATGGTCGCCCATTCGCGAGGTTAAGTGGTCAGGCACTAGATAGTTTAAACACGCCGTTTACGTACGTGTAGAGCGGAGCTCCACGTATATACACCTTAATCCTGCTACGCCAAATCCTGCAAGAGCATCCTACCTTCAATCCGCTTGGTGATTAAAAGATAAGTCCTACCAAAAGATCTGACATCTTCATCTGGACATAATTTTATTTATAGTTTGATTCAGCTCGATGTCCGTTTGTATCAGTACACAAACGACGACATCTTGACTTTTATTAGTACGTGAATTTCCAGCACAGTTACGCCCACTGCAAAACCTGTGATAAGAGTAGTTTCTACCAGAACTAGACTGTTTAGTAAGATTACAATTTGTTTTAACGTAATATTTACTACAGAGAGCAGTTTAATTAATTTGATTTTGAAACCAGTATATTCAGACTCTGGCAAGCTATGTCACGTAACCGTAAAAGGGTTCAAGTAGGATAGGCATGACAATTTTTAGCGTTGTTAGGATAGTGTGTTGTCTTTATAGTTATTCTCATATTGCCATATGGGTTTTGACTTATTTCTGATTTAAACAATTACAATACAGAAGGAAATGAAAAGTATAACAAATGAAATTTATTCAAAGGGCGTATCTGTTTTGTCGTTTTCTCTACTGCAGTGTCAAGTTAACCCATTTCTTACCCAGGGTCTTACAAATGCGTTTACTAGAGTTTTCAATTGTCTGCCTTATTTTGACGTACGTACATAAATAGTGTACGTGCCAAATGCTAGTTTCTAGAGGGTGCTTAATGATAATAAACTTGTTCCCCTACCGGCCCAGGACTGCACCGGGCAATTATACAGAGACAGTATAGGTAAGATCACATCCTTCCCATTGATTTATTGCAAGTCAGCTGCGCAGCCTGGTCACTCGAGTGTTATATGTGTTGTCCCATTGTTGCGTATGCTGATTTCATTTTTATATATGTGCTTGTTTATATTTTCAGCTCATTGTTTATTTATCCGCCAATTTTCTAGAGGAACCAGAATTTATAGGTCCGTACATTTTAAATAATCAAATTTATGTATTCAAATATATAATATTTAATATGTAGCTCTAAAGATTGCACAGATAAGCAATAAATAATGTTTAGTCCTTGGCTAGACTCACTATTGAGCGCTAATATTCAGGACCACTGGGTTAAAAAAATGACTCAGACCACGAAAGTAATCCTGTTTTTATCAGTATAATAAATAGACTTACCAACTGAGCGGCAGAAATTTCGGCTGAAGCCAGTATTCGTAAAGGATAAATTATATTAGACTGCCTTCTGTCTAAAATTAACTATAACATAAAAATAAAAATGAATTTAAATTTTATGAAAAGAGACGGCTGTAATATTCCCAATCAACAGCTACCTGGAAACTTATACATCGAGGTTAGTCCACAGAATAAAAATGTATGAACTGTAGAAAATAAAATAAATAATCATTTATTGTACTATGAAGTTAACGTGGCTATAACGACTAATTTAGTTTACATAAAATACAATAAGCGCCACTGGACTCAAGAGTGATGCATCACAGAAGCCTATTCACGCCTGGAGGCGAAGGAATGCAGACTTCCGACGTCATCTAAAAGCATCACACACTCGAACTGGGCAGCTTAAAGTTGACAGTATGGTAACAACGATAGGCTGACAAAACAACAGGATAACACTTAAAATACAAATGGCGGGCCACAGTAACAACACACAGCAATGCAAACAAGAAATAAAATTAAAATACGTGTGAACAATGAAGGAGGAAAAATTAGTCTCTTCCACCATGCTCCATGCACTCTCCCTATGACGCCATCGAAGATCCCAAGGAAAAATGGAAGGTGGATAAACAGGGATAGCTGGGCTAAGTGTTAGCTTCGAGGTAAGAAAAACAAGCACACTAGTAATATTACATATAAAAATCATTAATTATGATTTAGTGGCTAGTAACAATCACAATAGTGCAATTACTTGTGGAATTTCTTGGAAAAACTACTAAACGCTTTAAACACTTATACTCAAAATTAAAGCAATTTACGTTCAACAGCCAAAATGTACTGATCAACTAGTCACAAAGACAGTAAGTATACCATAGTTATTTCTAATGAAGAAATACAAGGAAATAATTAACAATTACAAACTACAACTATCGACTAATACTTCTTTATACTCCCTGGGAATTAAAAGGTTATCATTAACAGCATCACTTTGCTACTTAGCTCATGCACCAACATGATCCCGGCAATTTTTATGGCAGGCAACACCTCAGGCATCTGGAACGAACTGGAGCCGGACATCATGGAACAGCAACCTTTACCACTGGATCCTCAAGTGTCGATCTTCACCCTCCTCCAGTAGGATTTCCATCAAATGTGCAGATGATGCAGCTTCGCAGTCGGGACTTCACATCAACAGCTGTGCAATGAACGTAAACATCATATGACACAATATATATTTCGAGTAAATGTTTATTCCAACATAGCAACAGTCCCCATGTGTCTTCACACTATATCAAATAATAACAAATTAGTATGTTAGTATCTACTTCTGAACATCGAAACTACGCAATAATTCAACTGTCAATTTTCATTTGTGCTTAGATTGCTTTCGACTCTGAAAACAACGAACAGATTGCATAATCCGTATACAATATTGGATTTTTTAATGACAAATCCATTAAGAATACAGGAAGTTCAGGGCCGATCATCTTGTAAAATCGCTTCAATTGATTCACGTTAAATCTACCCACAACATGATCGTTATCTTCACCTATTTATTCAATGCAATTCTCTCGAATAACCTTCGAAATTTTGTAAGGCCCAGAGAATACTGGTAGTAACTTCTTTGTTATGAACTCAGCCTGGTTACTTTCCTTATGGACTCGAACGAGTACTAAGTCACCCGGACGCAAACCATGCTTCCTTACTAACTTGTAATGTCATTTTATATCTTCAGACGCCTTAATTAGTCTCTGCTTGGCCAGTGCTCGTCGAATTTCCTCTACTAGCTTCTCTCCATTTCGTTCGACATCTTGATCAGAAGTATCCGCTTGCTTGTCTGCCAAACAGGGAAATAGTAGCCTTGATACTGTGCCTTTCAACACTGCAGTAGGCATTTGACCGGTGGATCCATGTATGACGTTATTATGGAAGTATTCAATTGTAGGCAAATAGTTCCTCCAACTTTGTTGTTTGGAGTGACAAAGAATACGTAGCATGTGCGCTAGCTCACACATGAATCGCTCGCTCGGTTTCGACTGAGGATGTCTCACAGATATGCTGGTAGGCTTGATGCCCATCTTAGTCAACCCAGTCGACCAAACTTGAGAAGTAAACTGAGTCACTTTGTTTGTTAGGACTGTAGTCAGTGTAATTTTTACTTCTTACTTATTGCATCTTCCTGGTTTGTCGCTAAACAAAGAATGATGTCACAATAATAGATTTGCTAAGGATTCTCTTTGCACATCTGAAATTATGTTTGCTTGCAATACTAAATACCGAAAATGCATCTTTGACATGTCCGAAGTATTGTGCTGGGCAGCACAGACCAGTGAATAAACATTCTCTGTGGCCGACATTCGGAGTGTAACAACGATGACATTTCTGAAACTTCCATTTTGTTTGCTTGAGCTCAAGAATGGGACCATTATCTCTGGCCAGAACAATGTTGCAACTAAAATCAACAATGGTAGAACATCTGCCAAGAAAATCGACATCAAGTATCGAAGGAGTAACCCGGTCCATTGCAATGAAAAAATAGTGCTAATTTCGTCACCAAGCCTTCCTATGTTCAGTAGAGCTTGGAGGTTAATGGTTGAACTGGCTCGTGAGGTTACTTCGACAATTGTTAGTCTAGGCAAGGGAATCATTGCCATCTGAACGCATGACATTTCTATTGCATTAATGAATTTCTCAGAGAAACAGCTAATTTCCACGCCACTGTCGAACTGTGCTAAACATGAGCAGTCGCTCACCAACACCTCTTCTTTTGGCTACCAAGGGGTCTCGAGACGGGACCTCAACTTCCTCAAATTCTTCCAACAGAAATTCATATTCTTCTTCGTGTAGATTAATAGTACAAATATACCTACTAGGCTGGGCAATCTCGCATTCCTGAACTTCAAACCAATCATTACGAGCCGAAGAGTGAGTGCTAACTTCCTCGACTCTTACTAGTTTGTTTTCAGATTATAGTTGTACTAAATGTGGTCATAATTTGCTCGTGAGCTAATAAAGCATTTCTGGCAAGCGCTGAACAGAGTTGCTGACTGATTGAACTCGGCCTCTCCAACTTCTTTATCGTTTGAAACTGGGTTACCGATGTAATGGGAGTTATTAGCAACTATATCACCCTACTTACTGCGACAGTGTCCCCATTTACTACTTGAATCTTTACTTCGTGGAGGTGTGGGGTCAACATCTGTTTGGTGACCATGTCTACTCCTGGGTGGGAACTGCAAGGCCGTTCTGCATCCTGCAGAGGAATTTTCCTGTGAATCCTTACCCTGGGGTTTGTTCCTTTTATGTCTCCACAAGCTATGCCTATCGTAGTGTTTGTCGCCATCCAAGCCTTCATTAGATGGTAGTTCTGGGTCACTACCTCTAGGAGGATGAGACTTTTCCGCATCCTTCACAGATTGCTTATTGCGGCGGTAGGTAGATACTCTATAATTACTCTGTTGGGCAGAAGGGGCTAAATGTTCTCGTTGCAAATCACTATGGCTACTCCTTTGTATATCCTCTAATTTAGCATACCGCAATAATTCGTCCCAAAATTGAGAAAGTGAGGTAAATGTCCTACCTGCCCAACTCATTTGATATCTCACAGGCAACTGCAACAGTGTCATCATTTGGAACGCCTCGTCTGTCATGAGCGGGTCTAAATGGCGTATGCGCTCGTAAATTTGAGTGAAGTGAGCTTCCAAGGAGTTACCTTTACCTGGGTAGAATTTACCACTATGCAGCTGAGCTCTAAGGTGACCTTGAACCTCACTATTCGAAAAAGTCTCTCAAAAGCCTGTTTCAACTGTTTGTAGTTTGAAGTTGTACCCTTTTCCATTTACCACGAATTCTGCGCACTATCTTTAAGTACGAAATCCAAATATAGTAATTTTTCACAACTGCTGACCTTCCACATTGGGAAGTAACTATCTAGCCTTCGTACAAACGAAATAAGATTTTCCAAATCTCGACCATGGTATTCAGGTGACATCTCCATAAGAGTTCGAGGATGACAGGAGTGCGAGCAACATTGCGAAGTTGGAGGTGATTGTATTTTACTTCTATCCTCAGGTACAACATTACCAACGATAGGAGGTTCTAACCTGAGTGAAGAACCTACATGCTCTAATTCACCACATCTTTGGTTTATTGACTGTATTTGTGTGAATGCTTCTTTTTAACTCATTGACTTCCGATTTGACATGCGCGACAGTATTTTTAAGAGAATTAATTTCAAAATTTGCATCCTAACTGCGAGCAACACTGTCGCCAGTAGCAGCGAGAAGCCGATCTGAAATGTTACTAATTACAGGATTAACTTCCTCTAATACTTCAGACACGACATTTGTTTTAAAAAGTGCCAATTGTGATAGCAATTATGATTTAAACTCATTTTGTCCAGTCTCCAACCTACATTGTAGTTGTGCTTGTCCGGTCTCAAACCTGGACTGTAGTTCTGCTTGTACGGTATCAAACCTGGACTGTAGTTCTGCTTGTACGGTATCAAACCTGGACTGTAGTTCTGCTTGTACAGTATCAAACCTGGACTGTAGTTCTGCTTGTACGGTATCAAACCTGGACTGTAGTTCTGCTTGTACGGTATCAAACCTGGACTGTAGTTCTGCTTGTACGGTATCAAACCTGGACTGTAGTTCTGCTTGTACAGTCTCAAGCTTGGACTGCAGTGCCGTTTGTCCGGTCTCAAACCTGGAATACATGCTTTGTAGCATGTCCAAAATTGCTTGTATCGGGTTAGCCTAACCGGTGCTATGTGTTTTACTAAATGGCGGTGGGGTTATATGACCCTGAACAACAGATGCTTCTCTGACCGCTTCGGCATTGACAACATCACCCTCTCGTATGGGAAATAGTCCTGTAACCACCGAGTTTCTACCTCTGATTTCGTGCTCAGCATTATTAACATTACCGGCTAATTCACTTGTACCTTCATATTTAATGAATGCTGTAGCTCCTGGTTGTCAGACATAATTATATCAATGGCAAGCAAGCGATATTGGAATTCCTTCGTGACTTTGAAATTTTATAATTCAGTCCTTTTTTCTACATTCTCCAGCCCCGCTTCGGGCACCAACTGTACGGGAACCAGAATTTATAGGTCCATCTGTACGTTTTAAATAATCAACTTTATGTATTCATATATAATATTTAATACGTAGTTCTTAAGATTGCACAGAAAAGCTATTAAATAATGATTAGTCCTCGACTAGAATCACTCTTGAGCACTAACATTCAGGACCACTGGGGAAAAAAATGACTCAGACTCGAAAGAACTCCTGATTTGATCAGTATAATAATTAGACTTACCAACTGAGTGGCAGAAATTTTGGTTGAAGCCAGTATTTGTAAAGGATAAACATATTACACATCCCATCTGTCTAAAACCAACTATAACATTAAAATAAAAATTATTTTCAATTTAATGAAACGACTCTGCTGTAATGTTCCAATCAACTCCCTGGCAACTCACACATTGAGGTAAGTTCATAGAATAAAAATGTATGAACTATAAAACATAAAATAAAGAATTATTGATTGTACTTAGTGGTGCTGCAAATGAAGTTGATCTGCCTATAACGGCTTACCAACACAACTAATATAGTTTGCATGAAATTCAATAAGCGCCACTGGACTCGAGAGTGATGCATCGCAATGTTAATATTAATTTCGCCCGCGGACCTGACGACCAGTAGACAATCCAAATGAAGATAAAGTTGCATTGCGAAATGGTTAGACACGTATGTTGCTATTTTGCCAATCATTGCTCTAAATGGCACCAATTTCAGTATACCTATTTCAATGACCAGTAATTTAAAGAAGGATGTTTTAGTAAGACCTTAAGACTACTACTCTTTCTTCTTCGTTTTAAACGCTAATGTAGTACTCCACTTCTACAAGTTTGCGAGAGAATCTTTTGAGAGAAAAATACGCGATTGAAATTACGAATTCCAGTATTACTTGTTACAGAATAATCACACCCAGTTTTATGCGCTCTTTCCGTCTTGATTGATAACATCGTCCATGTGGCGAAGTTACCCGCCTCCGAATGATATATTTCGACAGTGTTATGGGCATTATATAGAATTCTTGTGTAAGGTATGTAGTTGCCGTATTTCACCAAGCACATGCCTACCCTTACTTATTTATTATTATTTAGTTTCATGAACTTTTTTTTTTTACCTTTTAATGATGTATCACTTCTTGCATTTAGCGCAGTTATGTTTTAGCCATTGTTAAAAAAAATCGATTTTCTGTTAATACTTTACTTTTGTGGCGAAGATATCTGTGTCATTCCTGCAGGAAATTATTACGGAGTCCTTTATAGCCAGATTTCCTCCACACCTTAGTGGTTCGCAGATTCACAGTTAATGCCTTACCGGTTGAAAGAGGACTCAAGATTTAGACAATTCATTTATTGAATTTCATTTTACTGCCTTACAGTGAAGTACGGCGTCCTTAAATTTCTTTGTATGAAAAAAAGTACGTTATTTAAACAACACAGGCAATCTGAAATTTCATGAAAGCCAGTTTTAAAAAAAATTACATTGAAAACAAACCAATATGTTTTCTCCAGGTCAGCTGTCAACTAATATCAGCAACACCCCACTAGAAATAAAATTTCTTTCAGATTTCATGTCAAATGCAGGCTATAAATGTTTTTCTTGAATAACTTTTAACGCCTTGTTGAAGGGTACGATGTTCTCTCTGTGTCTGCTGCAGGCGGGACTTTAACCCAGATGTCAGAATCTTTAGCCGCAAACACCCCTGATAGTCGAGCGGCTCATGTTTGCTCAGACGAACCTCCTTCCAACACCCCTCCCCCCCCCCCCATCTACCAGGCAGACGGGGCCCAGCCACTGTATCCTCACTTATTGAATCTCGGTCCTGTGTTTACAGTGCTCCCTCTCCCCCCTCGACCCATACACCAAGCCAACTTCCACAGTTTGTAACTACTTTAATCAAAGCCAAGCTCCCCACCACCGGCGTGTATTTTTCATCCGCCACGTTTATTAACTTCTTCATCTTTTATTCGGTAGAAAATTGGACTCCTCGCCAAGGAGAAAGTAAATACAACAAGGAGCCGATATATATCGCCCCTGCGGAGTTCGGGGAGAACGCTTTCGGTTGTAGGGAGGGGGCCGGGGAGTGGGTAAAGGGGGGACAGCAAGTGGTACCAACCTTTACTCCTGCCAACTGAATGCTTCATCAGGGGAACTCCGGCAGTAATGGTGATACCAGATAGTCGAGGGCTTTCGAAAACTGTTTGCCGTAAAAGAAAAGAGGGGCAGCGAGCGCGAGGCGCAGACAGGGACGGAGAAACGAAGAGAACATAAAGAGGAGATTTGGATTAGTCACTTGACTGCGAGCTTAAGATTCGGAATTCAATAATGAACGGCCTTTTCATGGGAAGGGGAAAAGGGGGAGAGAGAATGAGAAGAAAGTGAGGTATTGATAACCACCTCTCGACTGAAAGAAAAAGATGACGTGCATCAAATGACTTCTTTTGTTCTCGCCCAGATTATTGGTCCCCCGTTGCCTGCCCCCTTCTTTCACTGCATGGCCCCGTTTCCCACTTTTGATTTCGTAAAATTCTCCACTGCTGCTCGGTTCCGCATCATTCGTTTTTAATATGTGTAATTTTCTTGTGATATTATTCAAGAAAATTCGAGCGCATCGTAGAATAATAACTTAATATAACTTGATTTCGAGCATCCGTCTTCTGATTTACTGTCCCTTTTCTGCGAACTTTTTTTAAAAATCCTTAATTGTTTTAAAGATTTCTTCAAACAGTTTCGAGTAATTATTTCTAGCAAAATCAAAATACATTTATTCTCCAATTGTACTACTTGTAAAATAAGACTGTAAAAATACACAACAACAATGAAACGAAAAGTATTTAGAGCGTATTAGAAAAAATTATATTAGTGAGGCGAAAAGAGAATTTTTGCAATAGTCCATGTTTATGGTCTCTGGTACATAACCATTATCATTATAGTTGTTGATATATAGTTCACTGTGAGAGAGTTCGCCATATCTTATTAATTTTTAAGGGGAAAAAAGATTTTTAAATATCTACAAAGAAATCTGATATGGAAAATTATATCGATTTTGGCCGTTTGCTTAGCGGCATTAAATGAAAATTTTTTTCTGAAGATGCACGAGGCAAATTTCTACTAAGACACACCAATATTATAAAACTTCATGCCATACTGATGACCCAATGACTTTATTACGGCAGCAGTAGTCAGGCATTCTGGCCAAATCACCGAGAACAGTAAATAAACTAAATTATAAAGAAGTTCTTAAATTGTTTAACTGTTCCATACACGAACATATAGGACTTGCTTTCCGCACAGAATTGCTTGAAAAATAAATTACGCAAACGAAATGCTCAGTGCCTAATTATCTTTCGCAGGTGTAGATTAAGGAAGTTTTAGCTAGAAATAAGTTTAACATGGACTGCACTTGGTCTGCTACTCCGTTACTGACCAACTGGATCAGCTTATTAAGGAAAAGTGCCTTGAAACAGTAAATGACAACACGTGAAATACATTTTGGAAAAGTAAAAACAAATTAGAGCTCCAACTCTTTGCTTGTTCCGGTTACATGGTCGACTGCGGCAGTGTGCTGGGAATGAAGTACCTCCTTATCGACCCCTGAATCCGCCACACAGCTATATGTATGTGGATGCGCGTATCAAACGTGTGAGGGGAATGCCCCAGCCATCACGTCCGCCTTGCGAGTTTCGCACAGGAGCTTTATCCAAATCTGTCTTCCGCGCTTCATACGCAGGATAGACAGTTTGATTCCGTGACCGTGTGTCTAACGCAGATTGGACGCAAATAGGCAGTCATATCACAGCAGAAGATATTGTTAAATTGTTTTCATAAACAGTTCTGTGTGCTCTTTGAAACTGTTTTCTCGTTTGCTGCGAAAAAAAAAAAAAAAAAACGGAAAGCCAACTTGTGTAAACCAAGGTATATGCTGTTCACGTTAAAGTGAGCACTTTTGAGGTCCTGGTTACTTTTCCCTTTCAGCGATTTTTTTATCCTTTAATCACCTTTTTGAACAATTTTGCCATGTAAGTAATAAACACTGTGTGTAAATTCCACCGCACTCAAAAGTTTACGTCTAAGGCTAAAATAAAACATATTTATCGACTAATATTCCAAATGAGAAGGCATGCAAAAGTGCTCACTTGGCCATAATAGCCTATATAAGAAAGTTACCAAAAAATATCTCAAAACCCCATTATGTATTAAAAAACTAATAATGACTAGTAACCATGCAAACTATAAGAAAAATGCGAAATATCCTTTAACCAGCTCAACAGACTTCCGCCAGTAAAATAATTGCGCCATCAGCAAACGAAAAGACAGTTTGGCAGTTAGTTAAAATTGAAACCTCTGAGATAGATTAAAATACAAAAATACACTTATCTTGGCAGAATACAATAATAACCGACTCCACAGAGGTAACTAAGTTTATAACACAGTTTTAATATTTGTTAGATTACCGATAAATTTGAAATAAAATGCAGCATCTCACAACTTTACAAACACTCGTCAGCCATCTTTATTTCTCACTGACTTACATAGGACTGACCACTGGCGGACAAAAAAAAAGTAATGCAGTACACATAAACAACAAATGAATAATTGATTTACAACACAATAAAAATATACATGGAAATACTATTCTAACACTTCCTCTTGTTGTAAAAAAATAGTTTGATGGAGTTTACTGAAACACAAAAACCGCTCAGACCGTGGAAAAATACTATTATGAAAAAAAAAAAAAAAAAAAAAAAAAAAAAAATTTCAAAAGGGCCTTCCAATCCCATTCTCCCAAGATATTCCTTTGTCTTAGCGGCACTTAACCCTTTAGTCATGATGTACGCAACATTTTCGCTTGACTTCACATACTTAAATACAACATCTACATTATCTACATATTACTTTGCCTTATAAACACGTATTCTAAAATGCTTGATACGTTCTGAAATCTCCCTTTTCTTAGAAAGGTCACAAGCTCCTAAATTATCTGCCCGTATCATACAAGGCTTATGTAAGACATCTGTCATATTTAACTCGCCAAGGATATTATTAGCCTACCCCACTCCCTTGCAAGTTTCAAACATACAAATTTATTCGGCTTCCACTGTTGGTGTGGCTACCAGCTGCTGTTTCTTGCTTTTCCAGCATACAGCCTCTCCTCCCATTATTACAACATAACCTCCAATTGATTTACTGTCATTTTTGTCGTTGGCCCAGTCTGCATCACAAAACACTTCAACCCCACTTCCTAAGCCGGAGTATGTCAACTTTAGGTCACTTGTGTACTTAAGGTACCTCATAACTCTCTTTACATTTTTCCAATTTCCTTGGGATGGATTGTTTCAAAACACTCAGTTTACCTACAGCAAAACTTATGTCAGGCCTTGTACATGTTGCAATGTACATGAGGCACACTATTGCCTTTCTATAAATATCCTGGTTAAAACTACTGTCCCTTCCTTGTGGTCTAAAGTGTCACCTGGTATTCATGGAGTGCTACTCACAGTTGCCTCCTTCATGTTAGACTCCTGCAACATTTTTTAAATGTAAATTGTTTGACATATTGTGATATTTTCACCACTATGTCTGCAAATCTCCAACCCTAATAAATGAGAAACCTCCCCCATATCCTTGATTATTATTTCTGAATCTAGATCTGTAGTGAACTTGATTATTTCCTGGTTATTACCCACCAACACTAGGTCGTAAACATACATTCCAATGATTAACCCTTCTCGTACCAACACACATGGTTCTGACAAACACTGTTTCAAGCCTAGTTTCTTCAGGATGCCTGATAGATACTCGAACCAGTCTTTTACTGCCTGATGCAACCCGTAGATGCTGCGTTTGAGAAGACACACTAGGTATTTCCCATCACCTTCTTCCCAATACGATGGCTGCGTCATGTTGACTGACGTTAATGGGCTGTTCAGGTAGGCGGCAGTAACGTCAATATGCCTCAAAAATAATCCCTTTTGTACTGCCAAGGACATAAGAATTCTTAAAGTGTTTCTCTTAATGACTGGACTTATGTCTCCCAATAATCAACAACAAACACTTGTTTTTGTTCTTGGGCCACTAGTCTTGCTTTGTACTTCTCGACTTTTCCATTCTTGTCTCATTTCGAACCTATCACATTACTCCCGATTGGCCTTTTTACGAGTGTCCAAGTGTTGTTGTCCCTCAAGTTTCCAATTTCTTCTTCCATTGCTTTTAACCACAGATGTCCATCACTACCATGAATGGCTTCTTGGACAGATCTCAGCTCCTTTACTAGATTAACCTCTTGTGAGCAACAAATATATTGTTTTCTCCTTCCTCCTCTTGTCAACCTTCTCTGTCAAGCTTCTCCCCGGACAAATGTTTCACTTTCTATACGTTCATTCCTGTCACCTTGGCCAACCCTAACCTCAATGTGGTATTGTGCCATCTCCCTCTGAAAGTACTGTTTTACACTTTCACTTCCCCTTATGTCTGGTGGATGCGATTTTTCAGATTCTTCATCCTAATTTCTTTCATCAACAGCTGGCATCTCCACCACATTTTCTTGTTCATGAACTAAAAGTTTGGCAGGGCAGGGTGTCTTGAAAGGAAAAATGTGTTCATAGAAACGCACTTCTCTTGAAACAATTATTCTTTTGTCACTTAGTCTCCAGAGCCTGTAGCCTTTGATCCTTTCATGAAACTCAAGAAATATACATTCATCAGCTCTCGAAGAAAGTTTCCCATTTTCCAGTGTGGCTGCCCACACTTGGCACCCAAAAATGTAAATGTGTTTGATATCATCCACTGTTAAGTCTTGGTCAAACCAAAGCTGAAACGGAATCTGCTCATTAATGGCTTGTAAAGGACACCTGTTTCGTATGTAGTTGGCCGTCGACAGCGCTTCAGCCCAAAACCTTTCGGGATGACCTGCTTCAAATAACATACCTTGCCATGTTCATCAAAGTTTGGTTTAGCCTCTCCACTTTTCCATTCTGTTGCAGGCTGCATGGAACAGTTTGCTTGTGAAGAATTCCTTTATCTCTTAGGTGTTTCTCAAATTCCTTGCAGATGTTTTCACCTCCATTGTCTGACTGCAGGGTCATAATTTTTTTTTCTTGAAAAATTTCAACCCTGCTTTCATATTGTTTGAAAGCTTCAGCAACATCAGATTTCTTCTTCAAAATCTTAACTTCTGAATACCTTGAGTAATCATCCATAAATGTAACAAATTACTCTGCGCCACGTATGGCTGGAGGAGTTATCCTGCCAACAACGTCTGAGTGTACTAAGTGCAACACTGCACTGGTTCTTGAGACACTGACTGTGAAACAAGTCCTTTTCATTTTTCCTTTCAGGCACGTGTCACAGTCTCTATAGCTACTCGAGGTATCACATACAGCTGGCAAACTTGTCAGTGCCTCATCCTCCTATGCCATATAACAGCAGATTCCAGTGCGGTCATACCAGTCGGCAAGTTACCTTTCACAGAAGCACATTTAACTATATTTCCATTTGCTTTGTAAGCTCGGAACGGAACGAGAGACACGTCACACCCACTACTAAATGCCTTAAATACCATCTCATTCCCATCCATCACCTTTATATCACCATCTTTGATCCTAAGCTCAAGTTTTTTTTTTTTTCATTTAGATGTTTAACAGACATTTGGTTGTTTTCTAACTTTGGCACATAAATCACTTCTCTTAGTTGGATTGTCCACCCTCCACATTTTTCAGTCATTATTAAGGTTACCTTCCCTTCCCTTTTGCTGTGGCAAATTCCCCATTCGCATGTTTCACGGATCCAGTCAGACTACTATCAAAGTCTTCAATAAGTTCTCTGTAGGGTGTCATATGGTGTATGGTACCAAAATCCATAATCCACACTGATTTACATGACCGGCCTAGCTTATCTGCACACAAAGCCTTAAAGTGTGCTGCAGCCACTGCACCATCCTCGTCTAAAGCTGTGTTTTCGTACTCCACCTCTGCTGTAAGAGCACCTTTTGATGTGTAACTTCTGCTGCTTTTTATCTTGTGGTCTGGTTTTGTATTATTATTCTTTTCTTCAGTTGTTACCTTTGGGCAAACTCTTGCTATGTGGCCTATTTCATTACATACATAGCACATGATATTTCTCTGTTCGGCCCCAGGTCTTTCGAATTTTCTTCGATATGATAGGCCTACTCTAGGTTTTTCAACACCTCTGTAATCGTCTTCAGTATGCATCTGTATATTTCCAGTAATGCTTCTCGGGTTCATTTTGGACATAAATGACTTTAGCTCGCTGCTTTCTTGTGCTTTGTCCAGATTTTGCCTTCTTTCTTCCAGGAGTAATATCGCTCTAACCATTTTTACAGACAGTGATTCTTCATCATATACCAAGCTTCGAATGAGTCCTTCATATATTTCTCTTGGCAATCCTCTGAGCATAAAGCGGCTATTGCTTTGTCCGCAAAATTTAGCCCTCCGACACTTAGTTTCCTGCACCAGGATTGAATCTTCCCCATGTATTCATGCATAGACATGTTGTCCTTTTCCTTGATTGTAACAAGTTCCTCTAACATAGTGATTATATGGAGAATGCCGAAATTACAGTGAATACTTTCTAGTATCTCCCATGCAGTTTTGTCGCGAGCGCACTGGTCCAGATGGTTGAGATACTGGTCTTCAACAACTTGAATTATGGAGTTCAAAGCATCAGTGTCTCTTTTCCTTTGTTTAGGCGTCAATTTTTCTGGATCTTCATCGTATCCTGGGTCAATAGCTTCCCACAAACGCCTTTGTTCCAAGCCCGCACGAGTCCTCCTTGCCCATGCATGATAATTATCGTCACTTAATAGTGGGTATTTAACCTTCTCCGAAGCCATTTTCCCGTTCGCGAAAGCACACACGACCTTCAAAATCTATCTACAGATTTCACCAATTTGATAAAAAAAACTTGCACATTATGTTTACACTCATGTTTTTGCAGCTACAGAAATATTTCCTGGGCCAACACCTGTTAGATTACCGATAAATGTTAAATAAAATGCAGCATCTCACAGTTTTACTAACACTCGTCTGCCATCTTTATTTCTCACTGACTTATACAAGACTGACAACTGGTGGACAAAAAAAAACATAATGCAGTACACATAAATAATAAATAATCAATTGTTTTACAACACGATCTAAATAAATATGAAAATATTATTCTAACAATAATGACCAAGTTATATTTATAACAAGCCTTGCCAACAATATAAGCCACTTAAACTAATCCTCACTTTACCTGTTTTAGCCAGTCACAAAAGAAGAAATAATTTAAATAATAAATTATTTTTCGAGTATACCAACAATAATGATTTTAAAAACCGGCCTTATTAACGAAAGTGCCTTATTAACATACACAGGGTGTGTCTGATTATTTGGGAAGTAACCGACCGTACAACTTAAAATAAAACATAAAGCCCATATGAACATGTGTCCTAAGTAAAATGGTCCCCGAGCAAGGCTTTCCATTATTTTGGTAGAATTGTCAAAAGTCCTACCTTACACCACTTTTCGTGTCACTGCAGCCCTGCCTCTGTACCAGCAGTGACTCACTCTTACAAGAGGTGCTCGAAATGTACACCTTGCATCTGAATATACGCCTGCACGAGTTTCGTCAATGATTGTCTGACACATTTAAACTCTCCAGGATTGCCACGGATCTTATGGCAACCTTGTTCCACGCATAAGCGAGGCATCGCAATATCCGTAAAAAGTGTCACGTGATAGATGGCCTTGAAATGTCCTCCCAGTTAATATTCCACTGTGTTCAGATCAGAGTAACGTGCTGGCCAGGCGATTGATTCTGTACGACCCATCCACCTGGGCGGGAACCGCTCGTACAGGTAGGTTTTGGCCACTTTACTGAAAAGTGGTGGCGCCCAATCATGAATGAATCATGTGGGCTGTGTCAGATCCAACGAGACATCATCGAGATGCATATTTTACTGTTGTAGTAGGGTGGCAACAGTGAAATGGGTCTAGGAACACACGCTCCACGTTCGTATATACCAAACTCTGTTCACAAACAGGAGTGCACCAAGAAATGTGTTGATAAGGGCGTTTTGTTTTTATGTGTACTGTCCACACTTCTGTTACTTCCCATGTTACTTGACACATCCTGTAAAACAAATCACTTCAGACAAGTGTTTTTCCACAAAAAAAATTACAAGAGTCGTGTCCATAAAAAAAAAAGATAGGTGCCTAACAAGTAGGAAAAAATTGAATAAAATGGAGTAGAAAATATTTAAAGACGTATAGTGAATAGAAACTTGGGTGATAAAAATATGTAGTTTCTCAGTCAATGAAGTAAAACATTCCATTTATAGAATAAATGTTGTAATTGCATCACATATGTTATTTGTTTTATAACATAGCTAGTTGCAGTTGCATTGTAAAGTAAGTTTTAGAGAACTGGTATGATAAAACAGGGTGGCTGTGCAATGAAATGTAAAATGAGATGATTACGCTTCTTGAAGCAATGTAATGCATCAATCAAGATTAATGTGCCCATTTGATCAAATAATTAAATTTTTAACTAGAAAACTTGAAAAAAAAATTGGTACAAAATTATGTAAATTAGGTTTCTTATGAAAAGGGCACAAAACTCGACTTGACATGAAGAAACCATACACCAGCAATATGCAGTATCTAAGCTAATCATAAATTAAGATGAAAACTGTATCTTATAGCAAATAATTTAACATAGAGGGCCGTCTCTCCACGTCTCTATGTAGTAGCCCTGGATAGGTACAAAAATTGTACTGAACCAAAGCAGAGACTCCCAAGACTAACAATCTTGGTTGTATTTTGGTTTAGGTGTATTAAGACTAACCCACCAAAAAGAAAAATCTCAATTGGAGCAGGATGGAAAGTCACAAATGGAAAACTACTTCAGGTGGTAAACAATACACCGTTACCAAGCGCAACGCAAGCAAGTTTTCGGATTCTGGAGAGCTTGCACCAACATGCAAGAAGGAATCGAAGTTTTATGAAAACCTACACAACAAGATCAAACACAAATGAAAGAACTTCGTTACAAAAATCAACACAGACTTGATATTGAAAACAGAAAAACTTATTGTTTTTCTAATGAAACATGATATATTTATTTAAGCAGAACAAGAAACAAGGTTTACAGACGAACACATGTTTGAGTCGGAAGGATTCAGAATATACATCGACAGGAAACCATCAGTCATGTCAATAACGCTTAACTTGATGGGTTCTTGCGTCGATCTGCGAGTAGTACCCTTTCCACCACTCGACCTGGAAGGTGAATAGTGCATAGGCCTTGTCGATTTTCAAACCTACAATGCGATACCGAACATCAATGAAAGAACTGGAAGTTCTACGTAGGAAAAAGTGGTTATGTCTCCCATGATGTGTCGCTTCCCATAAGCGCTTATGAAAAAGATGACATTGCAAGGTACATTGAAAATTAGCTGTCCCCCGACAGAGAATTTGAACTGTGTGGGAATCCCAATTCTCTGAAGAGTGTCGTCAGATGCAGTGAAGATATCGCCTTTACGATACCAGATACTATCGGACCGATGCTTGGATTCGAGCCACACATCTACGAAGCTGGTAAAACACACGAGTCGTCGTGGCCTGTAAACATCTTGCCAGTCAACGTGATACGAATAAACTGCAATTTAGCGAGTGGCACATACCTCAATGGCAGGCCACGTAAAACCTCATAATCTCATTATAATTCGTCTGGGGCCAGCGCTTGTTGGAAATATGAGTAGAATATAAAAGCGGATCCTAGCACAGGGCACAAAATCGTCGAAAAACGAAGCAATTTAAGCCAAAATCCAATCAATTCTGTCATTTGCAAACAACTTTATCACGTTTTAGAAGCCTAATTTGAACTCAATCTTCAACTATCAAAACGAGTGAATTTAAGCTAAAATCATGTAATTTTAAGCCAAAAACAAGCAAATTTTTCAATTTTTCAAAAATATCAGTGCTGTTTCAGGTTAATTAAAAAAACACGCAAATATAAGCTAAACCCAAGCAAAATAAGCTAAAAATAAAATGAAATATTAAAAAATATAATTGATAGATTCAAAATAACAGAATATATTCATATTTATATGATATATAAACTTCTTCTTGATTTATAAACTTTAAATCATTTTCATCGAATATCCTTACATATCGATCTGGTAAAGAAATTTTGTATCCACCATCTTGAATACAGTTTTTTTTTTTTTTTTTTTTTTTTTTTTACCAATCTTAGTTTCATAAATTTTAAAATCTGTAGCAGCATACCATTTTTTAATTTCAAGATCTTTTAGTTTCGTGAATTCATATTAATTGTTCAACTTGAGCAGCGATTCCATTGTTGTGTTAATTCAGAAGAAAAGATTTAATAATAAAAATGTTAAAAGTAAAATTAAAATAATAATAAAAATAAAAAGTAAAATTAAAATTATATTTAAATAAAGTTAATAATAACATTAAAATTAAAAGTAAAATTTTTTTTAAATCCTTAAAATGTTTTCTCTTTTAAATAAATACAAAAATGGAATTGCTGCTCAACAATGAAATGGAAAACAATATAATTTATATGCAATGCGACAAATGTGGCAAAATATTAATCATAGAAAGTTATTTTCCTCATAAACAGACGAAAGATAAGCACATTAACACCTGTAAAAAATGTTGGGTAAAATATGCCGGATATCATTATGAGTTGCAAAATGTATTATACGAATGTGGAAAATATGTTTGTATTCCATATCTCAAAAAGCACAAAATACTAAATTACACAATACAAATGAAATTCGACATGATGATTATTCAACTAAGACATATATAGTATGTAATGAGAATAAATATATCGATTCATCTTATCTTCATATAGCAACTATAGACAAATATACCACAAAATGTATTACATTTTTTAATGAATATGATAGATAGTGTTATGAGTTAAAAAAGAGATAAAGTACTGTGAGAATGCGGAAAATATGTTTATAATCTACAACTCAAAAAGCATACAAATAGTAAATCACAAAATATAGCAGTAGATAATCTAAATCAGTTCAACATGACAAATATTCAACAAAAACATGTACAGTATGTAAAGAGAATAAATCTATAAATTCAGTTCTCGTCATAAAACTGCTAAGGACAAACATGCTACAACATGTAAAAAAATTTATGAGAAATATCGTCACAACAAGAAGTTAAACAATTAAAAACACCATTTTCAATATTAACAATAAATAAAACGATGTTTTGTTCCATTTAATTAGTTATTTTTGTATTAGTCTTGAGTAAATATCAATGTACCGAACTGCAGTGAAAATTAAAAACACAATTAAAACTTTTCTTACTAAATAAACAATAAAAAAGTCGATTATCAAATCAATAAGTGAATTGAGTGAAAAGAGAGTGGGGAAGTTGAGAGTTATAGCTAAAAGTTTAAAAATTAAATATATACAAATTAAGGAAAGATGATTTAATTAGAAGTATCAATACACAACATCTTCAAACAGGAAATTACTCTTACACCATTTATTTTTATTCAGGAAAGAAAGAGCAACATTGCAAATTTGCCATATTCATATTGTCAAATAACTATATTCAAAATATAGAAATAAACTAAAAGAAATATTCCCATTTTATAATGATATAGATATTATGAAGATAAAAATGATTTTTAAATATGTCTCCTTTTTATAATGATATATTTTATAAAGAAGGTATAAATGATTTTTAAAAAATATCTCCACTTTTTAACTATATTTTTTGGCTTATAATTACATAAATAATTTTATTTCTCAATCTTACAAATACATCAGGAATAAACTAATCTTCAATTAGTTTACCTTTATAAAATACTAATGTTAAACAAATGTTCTGAAGATTACCTTTTTCACATACTAATAATAGACATGTGCAAAAAAGTTTTAACTTTTTTTCAAAAGATAATGATAAACAAATGTTCACAAGTATACTTTTTCAGATGCCGATACCAATGAAATATTGTGACGTCGCAACCAAAAATTTGACATCATTTTGGGCATGGAGTTTGCTTAAAAAAGTTAATTATGGAAAAATTCCAAATATTTTGTGAAGAAAGCGTGGTTTTTACCACATACAAGCTGCCTGTACCTTGTTATGACGCAGCCCGGGATGGGCTGCACCATTCGACAGGTGGCGGGGATTTCAGCAGCAGTCCGGGTATCGACTTTCCACCAGCCTCTTCTCAGCATGTATGGTGGGCGCCCGGCAACTTGGACGTTGGTGCATGCATACTAGTGGTGCTCTGATGAACTACAGCTGCTGTCGTCACATTCAGCTGGCCAATCGGCTAGGCGCGTGACGTTTCGCGTGCTTGTGACATAACGTGATGGGACGTGATGCGTGAGCACGTATCCGGCCCATATTTAGACATGTTACAGTCCGACGAGACCAGATTGGACAGCAATAAATCAACCTCTATAAGGAGTAATGCTTACGTTCAAAACAAACTTTTCCCTAAATGGACATGTGTATTTATATTGGTTGTGGTATTTGCATGCCCCTCTTTGGGATATTTCTTTGTGAATTGTATAAATGGAGGGTGCACCTCTGGCTTGGGGTCGGATTCTGCCACTGTCTCAGAAGAAATCACCTTGCCACCAGTTAAGTAATGATAAGTAAATCATGTGTTTTGCATAGCCCTTATGGCTTTTGGAACAGGCACACTTGGTGTCCTAAGTAGGAGACAGGCACCATGTGGGTGAGAAAATTTTAAAATGTCCTCAAGTTGAGAATGTTAACACCATGCAGTATTTTACTTGGCAGCAATTTTTAAAACCAATCATTTAGATGTTTGCTAGTCATGAGACAATATTTACCCTTTTTAAGATGGGAAGTTTTCTGTGCTGTTTTCCTATAAGTTTTACATGGCAGGTTATATTTTAAAATTTTAATCCAACTAAAATTTGTAATGGAACTCATGTGTTTTGCTGGATTTGGCACAGATAAATTATGATGCATTATGTTTGTCATCCTCGTAAAGAGCATATAAATCCATAATTACATACTTGAAAGATTTGAAAGAATTAAAAACAGAACCTTCTACACTTTAACGTTAGCCAAAATAAAATATAGAAATTAAAGAAAAATCTTGTTATCAGTAACAAATCATAAATATTAACTTTTGTAAATTTTGTGTCATTGGTTACTTTGGCGGCCTATAAGATTAAACATATGTAAATTTGGTTTGTGATCTCTGATCCTTTGTGGATAGAGAAAATAAATAATATTTTATGTTTTTCTTAATAAATAGTAAAGAGTTAGTTTTCTGCCTGTTCTTACGTCTCGAGGAACTCTATGCTAGAACAGCAGTATAAAAAAACTTTCTCATAAAATATAAAATTTAGCAAATATAGTGTGAACTGCTGTAGGTATAGAGAATCGCCCTGAAGGGCGGGTTGCTTATATATTTACTTGAAATATTTTCCTCCTATTAATTAGCATAGAGGCTTATAGGCCAATATTATGTATGCATATGTATATATGTACACATACATATATATTTTTTTGTGGTTTTGGAGAATCAGTAAAATCTAGAATACACTATTGACTTTTCTAAACTATTCGTGCCTTTTTGCTAAAGAATTCATTATTTCCATATATTGTGCTAAATCAGCATTGCGGTGTATATAAATAATGGCATTTCCAATTAAATATGGCAAGATGTTTAAATTTCAATATTTAAAAACAAAAACAAAGAGTGACAGAAATGTAACACAATAAAACCACTCATGAAATTTACTTATTATAATATCATGTTTTTTTTTCTTTTTCCATTTTGCTCTGCTTTACAAGATGTCTGTTTCCTTTGGGAGTTTATTGATTTGTGGACTTTTTGTCCCTCTTGCCACTTTCTTGGGGGCAAGGGCATTGCAAGGATTTAACTGTGCTGCACTCTGTTATCATTGGCAGGGTGTTTGGATTCATCAGTTTTTGGAGAGATAGGAAAAAAACGAAGGAAAACACTTCATTGGGTAACCTCGGTTTTAATATTTTGTGGTAGTGTCTATATTGATTTTTATCATGTTTACAGCCTGGCTCCAAAAATTGTCCAATGGATCTATACTTCTGATGCTGAAGGAAGCAGGAGTGGAGGTGGTTGAAACTGAGTCCATTGATGAATTGTGTATAAAGGCAAGGGTCCTGGTGCGTCGGGAAGATGCGACAAGAGCCAGTTCGGTTGCTCTCTTTGGTGAGTCCACTCCATTATTTAAAGTCCTTAAATAGATTACAATGGAATTAGCTACAAAAATTTCTACTTTGACAGAGTTGAGTCTAGAATCATTGGTACAGTTTTTTATACAGTTAACTTTAGTGTTTTCTCTTAAATTTTGTGAGAAATGCACAATTTTCGTAGTAGCCACCTTTAGAGTACCAGATGAGTTGCAGGCTATATTTAGTCGGACCCGGGATGAAAATTGGGAATATAAAACTTTAGTAAAATGTTGTATTGAAGAATTTTCTAGTGAAATAGCAGTAGCCAAATATCGATTGCGATTGTTAGAACAAAATCAATGGTCAGGACAATATACGAAAGAGTTTGTTCAGGAAATAATTCATATTGTCAATGTTGTGGGTTTTCCATGCTCCGAGGATTATTTCACTCAAATAGTTTTTTTTTTTAACCTCCATCCTGGTAATAGTAAATAGTTTTGCTTTACTACCAAACCAGATATATTGAAGAAACTTTTGGAGTTAGTTGTGGAAGTAGAGAGAACCTTGAGGGATTGTTCAGGGGAAGGAAATAGTATTATAGGTAGTCATCTTGATGGGGTAAAAGGAAAAATCTCTTACAAGGACAAGTTAAAAGTTACAAAGTATTGTGTAATCTATGGGAAAACGAATTATCTTGTAAAGGATTGTTTCCATAGAAAGTCTCTTTTTAATATTGCCGCTAGTGAACACTCCCGATCTAGTAAAACATCTACTCGGTCTTGGTACTCCCAAACCACAAATAACTTTAGAATTAGTAATAAAATCCAAGAAGTTCAGGATGGTGCCAGAAAGAGGAATATTTTAAAGTAAGTGACTTGTTTTCTCTCGCAAACAAATGGGAGCTGTAAAACTGGGTGCCCTATGAACCCTTTTAAGAATAAGATTGTGGGATAATCTGCAGTTAATGTGCTAGGGTACGAGAGGATACATGGGTTAATATACATTACTGTGTTAATTTCAGATCACACAGTTCTATCAGCATTGTTAGACTCTGGCGCCTCTTGTTCTTTAATTAACCAAGATTATTCAAATTTCTTGGTTGCCCAAAAGCTAAAATGCCTTATTCAGATTAGGCTCAGGGAAGAGTTAAGATTTTCTCTCGCGAATGGAGGAATTATCAACTCTAAGGGTACTGAAACTTTTAAGGTTAGGATAGACCAGTTTACTTGGAATTTTCAGTTTCGGATCCTGCCCGGACCCTGTCATGATTTGCTGTTGGGTGTGGATTTTCTGGGAAGTACTCAGGCCACTTTTGATGTGAGTAAGAAAGAGTTGATTTTTGTTTTTTGTCAATCTCGGCCTATTGGACTTCAAGTACAAGATTTGAGTACAGTAAGTAATCAGGAAAATCAGTCATCACTGTTACAACGGGAATTTTCTGATGTGTTTACCCCAAAATTGGGACATTATATCCATCATCCTGTGGTATTAAGTCTCAAGGATTGAGAACCTGTCTCTTCTGTACCTTACAGAGTAGCTCCTCCAGAACTTAAAGTGTTTAGGGACATTATTGATAAATTACAAGAAGATGATATTGTTGAGAAATCTAGTAGTAATTATTAGAGTCCAGCATTTTTACTGCCTTAAAAAACACCAGGTGAATATAGAGTTATTTGTGATTACCAGAAAGTAAATCAAAATATTTTTGGGACCCTTATACTTTACCAAAAATAGATACAGTTTTTCAACATGTGGGAAGTGCTAGATATTTTTTCTATTTTTGACCTGAATTCGGCATTTCTTCAACGTGAGTTGCATCCAGACTCCCGTGGTATATTGTCATTTGTAACACCTTGGGGCCAATACCAATGGAAAAGGTTACCCATGGGGGTAAATTGTGGCCCTCAGGCTATGTCTAGAGTATTGTTTAATGTGTTAGGGAAATACTAGTATAATTTTCTTTTCACTAATATTGATGATGTATGTGTATACAACAAGTCCTTTGAGGAGCATCTCGACCATTTAAGAATTATTTTGTCGGCTTTGAAGGATGCTGGATTAACAGTGAACCCTGAAAGTGACTTGGGCTAATACCTATGTGAGATAGTTAGGGTTTATTATTTCTGAAGGAAAATTGCTCATGGAACCGGAGAAGATGAGACCAATTGTTAATTTTCCCATTCCCAAAAAATTGCTTGGAGTCCGGCGATTTTTGGGTTTATTTGTTCTTTTTTCTTCTATGTTTACTCCTGATTTTGCTAGTTTAGCCGAACCTTTGAATACTTTAGAAAGAAATGGGGCAGATTTTATGTGGGGTATGTCCCAGAATCATGCTTTTCAGCTCTTAAAGGAGAAAATTGCCACTCCACCTGTTTTTGCATTTGCCGAATTCCGATAAATCCTTTACCCATCACGTGGATTCCACCTCTTTATCATTAGGGGTGGGATATAAAGGGAATAGATAATGGGGTTGCTGATGTGCTATCCCATATGTATGATTGTGAGGCATTCCAAGTAGATTTCCCTCAGTGTGTAAACATCATTCAGGAGGATGTTGTAACATCCAGTTTTTGTCCTTTAGAAGTGCAAACAACCGTCAGTGAGCCAGTAGAGCAGACAGTACAAACTGGTGAAGTGTAACTCAGAAATTCTAAATTAATATCATCTGTAGGTAGGAAAGAACAGGTTGGGGTTCTTCAGAACTTTACCCAAGCATATTTAAAACTGTAACCCACCAGGGAGTTTACCCTGAATGTTTAAAGATTAAGTCTGATATTAATGTGGGACAAGGAGGTTCTTATGAGATCAGAAAGGGGCTGTTAGGAATGGTGGACACTAAAACTTCTAAATTTTCATTTTTTGTTCCTTAGTTGTTACATGGACCAATTTCTAAATACTTTCATGATAGTTATTTTGGAGGGCACTTAGGGCAATATGACTATCTCGTATTAGAGAAATGTTTTATTGGCCAAGTCTTGGTAAGGAGGTGGAATAACAGATTTGAGAGTGTCTTTAATGTCAAAGGGCAAAGCCCCGTAGTGTAAAAATGTATAGCCCTTATAGTGATGGAGTAGCCTCGTTTCCTTGGGAATGAGTATATTTGGATGTGTTTGGACCTTTACCACGTATTGCTACTTGGTTTAACTCTATTTTAGTTACTGTTGAAAGTTTTACTAAATTTGTGTTTTTTTTCCTTTCCTTTTGCGTAATATGAAATCTGCTGAAATTTGGAAAGTGTTAGGACAACTTTTGTTTCCTGTGTTTGAATCTCCTGTTAGCATTGTAACTGATAGTGCTACATATTTTGTTTCCGCAGATATAAGAAACCTTGCTATTTAATGGGGAGTGAAGTTGGTTCAGATTACGCCCTATTATCCCAAGGCAAATCTTGTGGAATGGAATAACCGAAATTTGAAGGTAGCATTGAGGACATTTTAATCTGTATCCCATAAGGAGTGGGATGTAGTGGTGTATCAGCTAGCTCTTACTTTTAACAATGTATTGAGTGGTACTACGAAAAAGGTTCCAACAGAGTTATTTTTTGGGCGAAGCCTGTTTCATCCCTCGATAAGTACATGGGGATTTCAAGAGTTCTGTTTGGGTCCTTTTGGAAATAAAGATCTAGAGGAGATCTGGAGAGAAGCTAATCTTAATTTGAAATGGTATCACTCCAAATTGGCCTCTCGGAATGTGAATTCCACTCGTTCTGTCATTTAAAGTGGGCGATAAGGTGTTTTTGGAAACATATTTTTTGAGTAAGAAGGCAGCAAGTTTTAGTGCCAAGTTCGCATCCAAGTTTCCTGGACCCTATCGCATAAAGCGATTTTTGACACCAGTGACAGTACTTTTGACCCCAGTGATGGTACTTTAGGAGTTTGAAGTCCGCATGGGTGTGTAATAAGGTGCAGGTTACCTCAATTAAAGTTAGGGACCTCGCAGTGATATGAGAGTTTTTGGGGGTACATCGACTGATGAGATTTCTTTTGGGTTAGTACAACTTTATGTTATAAGGGTTGCATTTTTAATGTTATTGTTATCATCTTTTTAGTGAATCGGTTTTGGTCACACCTTTAGTGTGTCTCCCTGTGGAGCAGGGTTAGTTTTCCAATCATTTTTCTCATGCTCATTTCATCTAGTGTTTTTCATCCCCATGTAGATTTTGAGGTGTTCATATTCATTTCATTTTAGTGCTTCTCATGCTGCATTTAGAATTTAAGATGTAACTAAGGTTATTGAATCATATTGATATTGGGGGACATTTATTAATGATATTTTTGTGGTTATCTGTGATACTCATAGAAATTGAAATTACATGCGTTAGAATTGTCAAGATGTTTTTAGAGTAGGAATACTGATGCAGTGGTGGACAAATTACTGTGAATCATTGAGGAGGAAGCTGGATCTTAATATTGATTATTTTTCCTGAATCTATGCATGCACAAGTTTTCTCTGTATTGTCCTGGAAAATTCCTGATCTTGGAGGTGACGAGGATACTAAGTGGATGAAGATTTCTTCTGTTCCTGGATCAGAATTGAGGAGGGCCCCTCGAGTGAGCTCTTGACTAGATTTCCACCTCACGCTGTCTTTAGGCGAGGGCGATCGTGTAACACCTCACACCAAAATTTTGAAGTCTTTTTGAGCACGGAGATTGCTTAAAAAAATGTTCATCATGGAAAAATTGCAAATTTTTCTACCTGCCCGAATTTTATGAAAAAGACGTGGTTTTTACCACATACCAGCTGCTTGTAACTTGTTGCGATGCAGTCTGGTGTGGGCTGCCCCATTCAATGGCGTCACCACTGACGGGGATTTCAGCATCAATTCCGGGTATCAACTTTCCACCAGCCCCTTCTCAGCATGCATGGCAGGCGCCTGGTAATTTGGACATTGGTGCGTGCATACTAGCGGCGCTCCAATGAACTACTGCTGCTGTTGTCACATTCAACTGGTCAATCAGATGGGCGCGTGAGGATTCACGTGCTTGTGACTTCACTTCCTACAGTCTGTTTGAATTCCGGGTGTTTTGTAGCATGTGAGTACATGTGCGACCCATATTTGGACATGATACGGTCCGACGAGACCAGATTGAACAGCAATAAATCAACCCCTATAAGGAGTAATGCTCATTTTCAACAAATTTCCCTTAATGGAAATGGTATTTGCACACCCCTGTCGGGGTTATTTTTTCGTGAATTGTATTAATGGTGGGTGCACCTCTGGCTTGGGGTCGGATTCTTCCACTGTCTCAGAAGAAATCACCTTGCCACCAGTTAAGTAATGATAAGTAAATCATGTATTTTGCATAGACCCTATGGCTTTTGAAACAGGCACACTTAGTGTCCTAAATAGGATGCAGGCACTATGTTGGCAAGAAAACTTTAAAACGTGCTCAAGTTGAGAATGTTAACACCATGCAGTATTTTACTTGGCAGCAATTTTTAAAACCAATCATTTAGATGTTTGCTAGTCATGCGACAATATTTACCCTTTTTAAGATGGGAAGTTTTTGTGCTTTTTTCCCATAAGTTTTACATGGCAGGTTACATTTTAAAATTTTAATCCAGCTAAAATTTTAAATGGAACTGCTGTGTTTTGCTTGATTTGCCAAGGATAAATTAAGGGGCATTATATTTGTCATCCTTGTAAATAGCATATAAAGCCTTAATTGCCTACTTGAAAGATTTGAAAGAATTAAAAACAGAAACTTCTCCACTTTAATGTTAACCAAAAGAATAAATATAGAAACTAAAGAAAAATCTTGTTATCAGTAACGAATAAAAAATATTAACTTTTGTGAATTTTGGGTCATTGGTCACTTTTGCAGCCTATAAGATTAAAAATGTGTAAACTTTGTTGTGTGATCTCTCAACATTTGTGGATAGAGAAAATTAATAAGATTATATATTTTTCTTAATGGATAGTAAAGAGTTAGCTTTCTGCCTGTTGTTATGTCTGGAGGAACTCTATGCTAGAACAGCAGTATAAAAAAACTTTCTCATAAAATATAAAATTTAGCAAATATAGTGTGAACTGCTGTGTGTATAGAGAATCTCCTTGAAGGGCGGGTTTCTTATATATTTACTTGAAATATTTTCCTCCCCTTAATTAGCTTGGGTGCTTATAGACACCAATATATATATATATATATATATATATATATATATATATATATATATATATATATATATATATATATTGATTTTTGAGATATAGCAAAATCTAGAATGCTTTACTGACTACAGTATTAGTGCCTTTTTGCTACACAATTAATTTTTTCCATACATTGTTCTAAATCATCATTGTGGTGTTTATGAATAATGGTATTACCAATTAAATATGGAAAGATGTGTAAATTGCAATATTTAAGAAAAAACAAAAGAGTGACAGAAAAGTAACACAATAATTACCATTGAAACCACTTATGAAATTCACTGGTTATAATATCTTACCAAATTTTCCACATTATGTTTGTTTAAGATTTTCATTTTGCTCTGCTTTACAAGGGATTTTGGTTCCTTTGGGAGTTTATTGATCTGCGGACTTTTTGTCCATTTTGCCACGTCCTTGGGGGCAAGGGCGTTGCAATATACAAAAAAGATAAAAATCAATTAAAAGAAATATTCCCTTCTTCTACTAATGTATATGAAAATAAAAGAAATAAAAGAACCAATAACACTTACTTGGTCTCTAAAGCTTTTAAAAGCAGGATATCTACATATAACATTGAAAGTACCTTTAATTTAGTACAGCGATAAACTTTTTTGACTTCAGTAAAATTAAGGTGTTTGAGATAATACACAATAATCTTAGAACACTTAGAGGGTTGAAAACTAACATCAATTTATTTGCCAATTGTCGGAAGAAAGAGATTCATCAAGTAAATTTATTTACATTTCAGTCATTATAATCACACAATATTAAACGTTACAATATTATAAAGCAAGAATTATTTACGCAATCATTTTAATTTCGAAGATGATCAGGATGGACTTTAGATAGTATAATTGGAATAAAATTAGGAATGAATTAGGGTAATCCATTAAATGGAGTATCATATATTGAACAACTAGATTATATCAAGAATATAATGCATGTATTAATGTCTGCATTGTTTCCAGCAGGAATAGATCCACAAAGAGTATCTAAAAATAAAAATGTTGGGCTTAGTATTGATAAAGTAATATATCAATAGAATATCCAATTAAAATGAATGATTTACCAAAAATAGAAAATCAAATTGGTGTATCTATAAATGTATACTCTTTAGAGGACTGGCTCAATGTATATCCACCAAAACTTATAAAACATAAAAGGGATAAGCATATAAATTAACTTTATTTCAAGGAGGATAAAATGCACACTACTGTCGTATAAAATATTTATCTAAGTTACTTTCTGCACAAAAACATAATAAGCAGCATAAAACTCATGTATGTGATATGTGCCATCAATTCTTTTATTCTAAAGGAAAATTAAATAACCGTACAGAAAATTGTTCTAAAAATGAATTAGTAAATATCACTATACCTTCGAAAAGATAGGAAATATATTTCGAAAATTACAAACATACAATGAAGGTTCGTTTTACAATATATGCAGATTATGAATCAATATTAAAGAAAATATCAACAGTTAGGCCAAATACAAGATAAATATAAAAATTTAAATTAATCCATAAAATATCCAGTTTTAACAGAGGTGATAATGGTTCTTATAAAGAAATACTTAAATAAAGATATAAATGTACTAATAGACAAATAAATACAATCGATTTAAAGTTGAATGATTAATCATATCCAATGAAATATCTGTTACATGAAGCATCTGGTTTTTGTTATTATATTGTATGTAATAATGCAGAATATAAACCACCAGTTGTTTATAGTGGCCCAAATGTACACAAAATTTTTATTCAATTAATTAAAAGGGAAGTAGAAGAAATTGGTGAAATATTATCACAAATTGAACCAATGCACCCACTCACTAAAGAAGAAATAAAAATGTTTAATAAATGCAAAACCTGTACTGTATGTGAATGCGACTATACTAAGGATAGTAAAAAAGTTCATCATCAGGATAATATAGCTGGAAAATTCATTAACCCATTATGTAACAATTGTAACCTACAATTAAAATCACCCAATTTTGTTCCAATTTATTTTCATAATTTAGCCAGTTACAATTCTCATTTATTAATTAAAGAAATAGGATATTGTAATAAGGAGATAGATTAATTGCAAATAATGAAGAAAAGTTTAATACTTTTGAAAAAAAAAAAAAAAAAAAAAAACAAATTTTAAAAATGAGATTTATAGAAACATTTAAATGCATGGCCTGTACTTAAGATAAATTATCATCTAATTATCCAAAGATCAAATGAAAAACATACAAAAACATTTTCCTAAAGATCAAGTAGATTTAGTTATTATGAAAGGTGTTTATCTATACGATTATATGGACTGATGGAAGATATTTGAAGAATCTGAACTTCCACCAAAGAGTGAATTTTGCAACGAATTAAATGAATCAGACATAACTAAAATGTCGAACATGTATGGAACCAATTTAATTTAAAAATCTTGGAGAATATCGTTATTTATATTTAAAAAGTGATATATTATTATTAGCAGTAATATTTGAAAGTTTTAGAAATACATGTATAAACGCATGTGATTTAGACACGGAATGGTATTTTACAGCCCCAGGTTTATCTTGGGATGCAATGTTAAAAATGACTAAACAACCATTAGATTTATTACACAGTTATGATATGATTTTAATGATAGGAAAAGGCATGAGAGGTGGAATATCACAATGTTGTAAACAATATGTAAAAGCAAATAATAAATATTTAGAAGATTTTAATCCAAAACAAGAGTCTTAATTATTTAACAAATGTCGATGCATTTATTTGAATGAGCAATGTCACAATATTTACCATATGGTGGTTTCGAATGGGTTGATTATCCCAAATTTAAACTAGATTTTTGGCAAAATTATATATTATATTTAAATGATGATTCACAACATGGATACATATTAGAAGTTGATATAGAATTTCTACAAGAACTACATAATTTACATAAAGATCTTCCAATTTGTCCAGAAAATAACATAGTTCCAGGAACAAATCCATCTAAATTATTAACAGCTTTATATAGCAAACAAGAGTATGTAATATGCTATCATAATTTGAAACAGTGTCTAAAGAATGGTTTAAAACTGACTAAAATACATGGAATATTAAAGTTTAATCAGTCTGATAGGTTATAAGAGTATATAGATTTAAATACAACACTGAGAACTAATGCAAAAATGATATAATAGAAAAAGATTTTTATAAACTAATGAACAATTCTGTGTTCGGTAAAACAATGGAAAATATTAGGAATAGAGTATATAAAAGACTGATCTCAAATTAAAAAGTCTGTAATAAATTAGAAGCAAAAGCATATTTCAAGGAAAGTACTATATTTAAGGGGAATCTTGTGTCAGTTTTAGATATATCAAAAGAATAAATGTATGATTTTCATTATTAAGTAATAGAATCAAAATATGGAGATAAAATTGAAGTGATTTATCAGGATACAGATAGCCATATATATAACATAAAAACTGAAGATTTTTATGATGATAAGAAGTCCATGATAGATAAAAGTGATACAAGTGATTTTCCCAAGGATAATATTTATAACATGTCTCAAATAAACAAAAAGGTTTTGGGTAAAATGAAAGACGAATGTAATGGTAAAATAATGGAAGAATTCTTTGGTTTACAAGCAAAAATGTATGTATATAGAGTTGATGACAAAGAAAATAAAAAATCGAAAGGTGTAAAGAAATGTGTAGTTACAAATAGAATAACAATTGGCGATTATAAGAATTGTTTGTTTAATGAAAAATTACAATATTGAAAAATGCATTTAATAAGGAGTGAGAAACATAAAATATATACAGTCGAAGTTAGTAAAATAACACTATCATTTTGGTAACAATAGAACCATACTAGAAATTAAAATAGATGCATTACCATATGGATATCAACACATTTAATTTTAATTCATTTTTATATTATTATATTTATATATTATATTTTTTAAATCTTTAATTTCCAAAACAATATAAATATCAGAACCATCAAAACCAATTACTTTGCCATTTTCATCTCTAATTTCTAAAACAATATGATTGAACCATTCTATATTTATTTTATAAATAATAGGATATGTGGGCTTATAAACATTATAATCTCTAAAACCAAACATTGTCTTTGTTGGCAAACTAGCAATTTTGTCGGTTTCTAAATTATTAGATTATTCATCAATATTTTTAAACATTCCATGTGCAGAGTTACAATGAACATTTATTGTTTTAAATGGATTCAAATTAGGCAATCTATTACCTAAAACAATTTATTTTCAATAATAATATTTGTCTTAAAACCAAGCATATTGAATAATCGATCATCAAATTTAATATAAAACTTAGATTGAATCGATATTCTGTTTTTCATATTGCCTGATTTTAATTCAGTGTTATTAGTTGAAAATAGTTCAATTGATTTTATAATTTCTTTTAATGATCCAATATTGTACTGTCCTTCAGAAATTATAACTTCGTTTTTATGAACGACAGCACTCATTGTTATAGTAATATTGTCTAAATTAGGAATTAAAAATTTAGCATGAAAACTAACCAAAGCAATCGATTTATCTTTATGAATGATGTCATAATGAAGTGTCTTGTTTAGTTGAGAAGTATTATTGCTTAACTTAAATACTTTATTTTCCATTTATTATTAAAATTATCATAGTAAATGGAAAAAAGTGGATTGGGGTGTCAGTGTTTCAATTACCGAAGAAAATGCTAAAAGTATAAAGAATAGTGAGCTTTTGCCTGACAATATAAGATAGCTAATAGTTGGTCGTAGTAATTGTGAAAAAAAACTAATTTGATGATACATTTTTTTATAAGAATGGTTTGTTAAATTATAAAAAATTGTGTTTGCTCAAAAATTTTAATCAATCCAAATATATTCAGTTACATAAGGATTTTGATGTGATATCCAAAAAGTTTAGAGAAAACATGGCATATTTTTAAAATAAGAACAATGAAATGATTCCTTTAGATGAATGTGAAAATGATTCTTTAGTTATAGTTGAGGCATTCAGAAACCATGCTGACTGACTCCATTTTTGTCATTTTTGTGTTCTGCATGTGGTTGTGTTGGAAATTATGCAAATATTTTCAAGGCGAAAATTATTAACTCCATAAGTCTCCAGTTCGCCACTAGAATGCGCTAACACTTTGAGCATCTGAACTTTTCACCCAATGTTTCAGTTGCAAGGTGGTCACTGACATGCACTAGTCGCATTGTTTAATAATATTAACTAGTGATAACAGGGAAGGAGTGGTTTTGACAGTGAAACTGATAAACGTAGCACAATGAGTGATATTTCTATCGACGATTCCGACACTGATCCAGACTACATCCCTGAACTGGTGGCAGGTAGGCCTAGAGCGAGACATAAAGGTGCGAACTCTGAATTAAATGTAGGGAATATAATACCACACATTAAAGGCAGCAAAATGAGTATCAGTAGGCCTAATGATGATGCTTCAGAAGTGGAAAGTCATGATAAGACCGGTTCAAATTTGGAGGCTAGGGTGAAGCAACCAGGATGCTGTAAGCGTGAAAGGAATCCAGAAAATCGGAATAGGGCACAGAATAAGAAAAAGAGTGGTTAAGAGTACAAAACGAGAGTAGGTAAAACGTTTCAAGCAAATGTTTTCAGTTATAAACTTTGTAATTGTGCAAGAGGGTGCAATGTAAAAATATTCGCAATATTCGCAAATGGTAGAGAAAATGTATTCAAATAATTCTACAGCCTACATGATCATTCTCAGCAAAACATATATCTTTTTGGCTGTATAACATCATGTAGTATTAGCAGACATCGACCCACCAATAACTCAAAAGGTCCAAGAAATTACAACTTTTCATTTTTTTATGCATTGGAAGCGATTAGGTTCATGTATGTAAGAAATGCTTTAGGGAATCCTTCCAAGTGTCTGATGGTATAATTTACAGCTATAGTGTTAAAGATGATGTCAGGTTTGTTTTAGAGACAAGAGATCATTCTACTCCAATCAACAAGGTTAATACAACTGATGTGGTAAACCATATAAAGTCATTTCCAGCCTACTCTAGACATTACACCAGAGCACACAATCAAAACCGGAAATACTTGAACCCCGATTTAACTGTCAAGAAAATGTATGAAATGTTTGTTTTGTGGTGCAATGAAAATGGCAAATGCCGTGTAAAAGAGAAAATATGTTATCATGTTTCTCATCCCAATTTAATTAACATTTTAAGCCCCCTATGAAAGATACTTGCCAGGTTTGTGATGGCTTAATGACTAAACTTTTAAATGCAAGTGAAGAGTAAAAGGTAGGAATAGAACTGGAAAGGGAATTACATCTTAAAAGAGCAGAAAATACAAGGGAGAGCTTAAAAGACGATAAGCAAAAGTGATCTGATGATTACTATGTGCTGACTTTGGATTTACAAAAAGCTTTTGCATTCCCAAGACTATCAACCTCAATTGCATATTATAAAAGAAACATGTATATTTACAACTTGGCTATTAATGTAGTTAATGATAATATAGCACACTAATTACCTAAAGTAGGTAATTAGTTCCAGGTCACAGCTACATACAGAATGATTCTGATTTTTCATTCATAGAAAAATGAGCAAAAACACCCAGCAATATCTTTTCACCATGTGATTGGTACAACATTATCCTTGCTTGAGTGCAGGAAGAAAAACAAGTATTTCTTGACTGACTGAAATGAGCCGCAAAGAATTCTTTTCAACAAAACCCTTAGAACATACCATTACAAATAGGAAGAAGAATGGCGACGGAGAACCTGTTAATTGGTTACAAATGAGATGGATCAAGCTTGATAAACAAAACCCCTTTGCCATCAAGTTCAAAACTACATTTTTACCTGAAATGCCATTCACAGAACTCAACATTCAGAAGAAAAAATAAAGGTTTTTCCGGTCGTCCAACAACCAGTCTTGGGAATATTCTGCAAGAACTCATGTATCCCACAACAAGACCCATTACAATGATGAAAAAATGACATTATGGTTGTATTGAAATACATTCCCCCCCATGCACCACAATATTACAAGGGTCTTAAAACTGAAAGAGGAATTTCAGAATCCCAGCTAGTCAGTAATGATGAATCCTATAGTTACTCTGAAAAGACTATGAATGGATTGAAATTTCCATACAAAGTGTATCGTAATTAGTGATCTTTTGTAAAACAAAAATGTTCTTACATTAATATTAGATAGAACATAAATTTACTTTTTTTTAATACATGAATTTGTGCATAATACATTCTGATTATTTCTGAATACTTTTCAGTTGCTAATTTGATTAACTCCATGTAAAATGAATAATTTATTTTATATTATTTTTAGAAATATCTTTGTTAGGTTAAATATAAGTTAATAAAATACATTGGTGTGCAAGACAAAATAAAAAAATTATGAAATGACGAAAATAAAAGCACTAGAATTTTTAATTTGAAAAATATGTATTATATTATACTGTACATTTACTACCAATAAAGTTAGTCAGCATGGCTTCTGAATGCCTCATTTGACGATGTTATTTTAGGCGATCAAGATATAATCTGTAAATATTTCACTAGAGGATGACACAAAAATTTAGATGTATTTTATTCAGCACAAACTTTTTCAAAATTAACTAAACAATTGAAAAGAGATAATACGAATTTTTTGTGTATATTTAAACATGGTGATACTAATTTAAAACATATTAAAAATTGTTTTGTTGGTGGGGACATGCAACATGAAAAATTTTAAAAATTTGCACAAAATGTTGAGATCAAGATTAATGGTTTTATAAAATTAGATTTGAGTAAAAAAATTAATGAAGGAAAGTAATGAGTTAAAATCGAACAATTTATTAAATAAATCTTTTTTAACATGTTTACATTAAAATGAATGTTAAAGCAATTTTTGAAACAAGCATTAAAACAAACATTAAAACAATGAGCATTACGTTTTTGTCTTTGAATTACATAATTATAAAAAATATATTTAAAATTTACAAAACATCTGTTTTATTAATCCAAGACTTATGAGATTTTTCAAAACCCAACTATTAAAATAAATTTTATCATGTTTCATTTATAAAACTTTGTCAATCAAATAATCATTTGGATAGTTGGTTTTCATAATTTTGTATTCATAAAAACCACACTTTATTTCTTCTCCATTTGCATATTTTACTTTGTAAGTTGGAGCATCATAATTTAAAATTTTATTAATAGTAAATAATCCTGTTTTTCAATTAGCAGTATAACCCTTTTCAAAGATTCGTTTCATTTTGCTGATGTGGACAACATCTCCAACTTTTTATTTCGGTTTAGTAAACATATTCGCTAAATCTTGCTGTCTTAAATTTCTTTTCATTTTTCTTACTGACTTCATTTGGTTTAATACCAATAGTTCTATGTTTGGTATGGGTGTATTCTTTTAATAACTCATCTAACATATTTAGCCATTTATAATTACCATTCAAAGCAAATTTTTTCCGCATTTTATTTTTCATTTATTCTATTAAACATTTCTACAACACTAGTTTTTAATTTGCTATACGTATAGAACCGATTAATATTATATTTCTGCATAAGATCTTTAAATGTTTTATTATAAAATTCAGAGCCATTATCACTTAGTATATTATTTGGTTTTCTTTTTATCAATATAGGTTCTGAAGTATTTGCTACAATTTTAGCTGTTTTATCTTTAGCAAATGCATATCTTGAAAAAACATCAATAATTGTCATAATATATTTGTATCCATTATTTATATGTGATATTCCTTCTAAATCCCCAGCATTTGTCTCAACAAGATCAATTTGCAATAAATCATCAATACCATATTTATCTTGATTTATTAGAATTACACATTGAACATTTACTTTTCTGAACTAATCGTCTATTTTTAGTATTCTCATATTTTATAGTATTATTTTTAGTGACTTTCTTACACTTCAAACACCAAGTATTCTCCATTTATTAGTAAAAAAAAAAATTAATCTTTATATTTCACAAATATTCCTATTGTAGTTATCAATTCTTTATGAATTGATATTTTATCTTTTTTTATTTTAAAATATAAAGTATCACCTCTGTAAACATGAAAGGCTTACTGTAAACTATTTTTGTAGGCCCTTAAATAACAGTTAGAGCATCATCGGGTAAATTGAAATTATCAGTATAGTATTATTTTTATTCCACTTTGCAGATAAATAAAATATATGATATTTTTCTTCTTTACATTTATCTATTTTCGAGTTAACAATTGTATCACAATAATTCAAAACTTATTGGTTTAAATATTGTAATTTATCAGCTTTTTCTCTATCGAAATATATTTTATTGACTGCATCTTTTCCATCTACAAGATCAGCCATATTATTAATTCTACGATTTTGAAGAGAAACATAATATTTTGTATAAACAAAAACTCTGCTAAGTTGATCTCTTGTGAAGCGGTCACAATAATATTGTATTTTGAATCTACATATGTTTTTAAAGCATAATCAAAAACAATAGTATTGTATTTCAAGTCTACATAATATTTTAATACCTGTTTTGTATTATTTATTCATTTTATATAATCAGCAATAGTATTACTGAATTGTAAATGTATATCTTATTTTAAAGCATAATCAACTAGTTGTTTATTAAAAAATCTTTTATTGACTGCAGCTTTATCGTCTCTAGGATCTTCTATATTAACGACTCAATGTCCTTAAAAAGAAACATATGATTTTGTATAATTGAAGCAAGGGCTTACCTGGGTTTTGAAACATAAGTATTGGTGTCAAAAAGTTCATTTAAATATTTGATTAATGGTAGATAAAATATATGTCATTTAATATCAAAGAAATTATATCGGTAAACTTGAAATCTTTCGAAAAAAGACGTGATACAATTAAACATAAATGTCCACATTTGATTGAATTAACGTTCTGAATTCGATCATCTTTGTAATAAATATTTGTTTTTGGAATAATTAATTAAATTACTAGGAATATTGCCTCCAAATGAGTCAAAATAATAAACATCATTATTATATTAAAAATATCAAACCCAATGCAGTCTGGGATTTGATGAATTGTTGAAATTAACCAAAGCACATTCATTTTTGAGCATTCTATTTGGTAATAATCATATAAAATTTTCTGAAATTTTTATATGTAATATTTTTTAATGTTTTTCAATATCGATATTCAACAGTTGGTTCTATATTCAAATATTTTTGGTCTTCTCTTTTTTTTGCAATTAAACTACTTTCTGATTTATTTTCCATTGCCAAATTGTGTCTTTGTTGCTCTTTTAGTTCTTTTTTTTATTTATTTTTGTTTGTTCCACAGAATTATAACTTGCACTAGCCCAACCAGCTAAAGCACCAAGTGAACCTAAATCAGCAAATAAAATTAGTAAAAAACCTCAATGATTTAAACCATTTCCTGTTATTTATATTTTGAGTATAGCTATTGACAAAGCTAATAAAAAACCTTTACCTTCTTTTAATTTTTTATTTTTTCTCTCGAGTTGATCTATTGTTAACAATTTATCTATACCCAAATCTCTTAATTGATCAAATGGTATATCAAAAGTTATATTTTATCTTAATTTATATATATAATAAATATTAATAACTCATTTTAATACCCCAACCAAATTTTCTTTTTTCAAACATTTTTGAAGCAACTGCATTTTTTCACCAATTGGAGTAAAATTTATCTAACATGATTTATTTTGTAAAATTTTATCAGTTGCGTGTCTAGATTCAAAATCTTTGTGAACTCTATAAGTAGTACCATGATATTTGCATGCTTCATCTAATTTATTTATTCCTGTGGGACTTCTTTCTAATCTTTAGTTTAATGTTGTAAATTGACCACAACAATTATAATCAGGCAAATGCATTTCAGGTAAATTTTAATTGTTTAATGCCTAATTTATAACACCTTTCCCATGATGTTCAGAATTACAAAATGAACGAGGAATTACACTTAAAACTCTTATATAAAATTTGACATTCCTTTTGGATTTTAATAACAAAACCAGAACATTCATTGTTCAACATATTCATTATGCTTACTTTTTCATTGTAATTATTTTTATATCTAGCATTTTTTTCACCATGTATAACTAATAATCCATCAATTAATTTTCCAACATAATTCATCCAAATATATTCTTTTGGTAAAATATTGTATTTTTTATACCTTCTCCAGATTTAGGAGTTCTTGGCGATATCATTCTTTCGGGTGTGTTTGGCGCTGATTTTGAATGTGATTCTTTTATATAGTTATCATAAATTGGTTTAATTATATTTATGTATTTCCAACCTCCACTCGAAGTTACTTTTTTACAAGGCTTGTATTTGGAAAGCAGCATTGTTTGTTTTAACAATGTCTGCGTAGTTTTCATACTCCTTATCATCAAATTGATTCTCAAGAGATTCTGGCGAATTTTCTGTTAACAAATTACCAAGTCATGCTGTTAATTTATATCCTTTATCCCTAACAAATAGTGTATTATTATTTATCGTTACTTTCGTAATACTAATGTATAAATCTTGCCCAACTCTGCATAAATCAAATTTCTCAACAATAACATTAATTCTTTTAGAAATTTCTGTTCTGAGAATTTTTCATGGGTAAAATTCACATTACGAGATTTTGAGAATAATTTCAAATGGTGTTTCTTCTGGAGTTGGTGGATAATCAAAATATTTTGCTGCCACAGGAACTGCTGTTATTAAATTTTCATTTTCTTCACTTACTTTTTTTTACCAATTCATCAATTAAAAACATGTCTTTCTTCTTATTTTTTTCGTATTCTTTTTCATGATGCTTTTTATATTTTATTAATATTCCGATGAGAAATTTAACTCGAGAAACTCAGTTTTATTCATTCATTTATATATGTCTTTTTTTTACATATATACATTTTTTAACTTATAAATGAGTTATAAAAGTATTGAGAATTTTGAAAGACAAACTTTTCCCCCAACTGATCAAACTAGGGGAAATCTAAATGTTTACAATAATAGAACTGAATTTGATATTCCTATAGGTGTTTGCTTTTATTTTCCAAATAATGTTTATGTTTTTGAACAATATCGTTTACTAAAAAGGGGTAAAGAATGAAATGAGGCAAAATATGGCAAAGCAGATACTACTGATGTCTGTTCCCATTTTTTCCCTAGAGTAGAGATCTCAAAGTTCTCTAGAGTAGAAATCTCAAAATATGGTCGCATTATCGAATATGTCAATAATCCTGGAATAACGTCGACAATGATGAATATTTTGTTAAGATCACCAGCTGAACAAAATGATTTATAAGTTACTGGTGTTGATAATAAATTACGGGAAAAATCTGTTTATAGTGATAAAACCAACGAAATAATCTATCCGTTGAGATATTTGTTTGGTTTTATTAGAGATAAACAATGAAGTTTACTGAAAAGGTGGCTATAAAATTACTTTTATTTGTAATACAATTGATGACAATTGTTTCTTTGTTTATAAACCTAAGAAAGAGGATGGTTCGCTGGGTGATGATCTTGACCCCGGTAGAATTATTATTCAAAAATTAAAAATTATGGGGCCTATTGTTGAATTCGAATCTAACGCATCCCTGGCAACTAAAGAAAAAAATATACAACAATCCTACAGTTACTATTAGCTTTGATTATTGGTAATTTTTTGAAAAAGAAGTTCCTGCTGGTTGAACTGTTTTTAACTTTGATATAAAAGATCAGTTTAATAATTTACAATTTGATATGCCCGATTTTGTAATTGTGGGTTTTCATAATAATAGAAAAAATCGTGCTCAACAGTATGTACATGCAACCGTTTTTGATCATTGTAATGTAAGAAATATTTATGTTAATAATGTAAGAAATGGTATTTATTCAAAATAAATTTGAATCTAGGTATTGGAAATGGTGTTTGTGATAAAATGTTTCTTGCCTACAACGATTTTAGAAATTCAAAAGAAAACAAGATAAATTATTATATATATATAATAAGTAATGAACTTTATTATAAGCCGACTCTAGACTTTGATGGTGGCATCAATGATTATTCATTTTGTGGTCGAAGATCTTTATATGTTATTGATTGTTTATATAGAAAAATTATTGTAGTTGAATATAAAAAAATCATTAAAATGTGTGTTGATTTTAATAAAGCTGTTGGAGCAAAAGCAATGTGTAATGTCGTTTTAATTAGTAAAAAAAAATCAAATTTATGATTATTTTAAAGAAAGAATTACTGAAGATATATACATTTTTATATTAATAAATGGACGAAACATCAAAACGGTTCAAAATTTTAATAGACTTTTTTTTTAGATTTATAGTTAATTCGTTGCTTTTAAAACTTTTACGAAATTTGAGATATATAGATGATTTATTTGATCAAATAAAAGGTCATTTTCATAATTATAAATTAGTTTTTTCTTTCTCTTAATAATTTTTTTCTTTATAAATGAAAATGAAAATGCATGTGTTACTATGCAGTATGATTAGCTTTTTTGAAGAAGATAATTTTTCAAATACACCTTCCTATAAATTAGATAGTGTGTCTGAAGATGTTAGAGAACTAGTTTTCAAATTTCATCGAAACCTACAAAGCTTACAATTATTACTCTTAGGAAATATTGACGAAAATATGTACTTCGAGAAATAGGTGACGATTTTGAGCAGATATAAGAAATTGAAAAAAATAGTAGAGCTTGGAAATAATCTGTAATGAATAATAAAGTAATATTTCATTTGATTTATAGTTTATTTTGCTTGATTATAGCTTAAATTTGTACATTTTTTTAACTAACACGGATCCAGCACGGCTATTTTTGAAAAATTGAAACATTTGTTAGTTTTTAACTTGAAATTACATGAATTTAGCTTAAATTAACTAGGTTTTGAGATTTTAAAATTGAATTCAAATGATACTTCTCAAACGTGAAAAAGTTGCTTGAAAACAATAAAATTGCTAGTTTTTTATTAAATTGCTTGGTTTTTGATGATTTAGTGCGCTGCGCTAGGATCGGCTTTTAGATTCTATTAATAAGCGCTTCACTTTCCGACCTGTTGCTTTGAAATACATGACAGGAACGTGTACTCGTTTTTAAATTCTTGTAAAAAGTTCGAATTAATCGCGCGAAAGCCACTGCCCTGTAGTGAAAATGGATTCTTACTCTTGGTTGACGATTAAATAATGTTGGTGTATCTGCACGAGATTTCGCCTCGCACGTATTCTCATTTTTTTTCAAAGCAGAGTCTCATAGTCCCATAATCTAGAACGCTTATCTTGACCACACAAGGCCTGTTTCAAGGTCCCATCCTAATGTCTCTACTGAACTTTATCTGCCCCGAGAGATAATATTTACTTAATATTGCCCTAAAGTTGGTTGAAATTATCCCTCTCTTCCATAAAAGCATCGCAGTCCCTCAACTGAGAACATCTGTAGCCTTATCTTTACTTAGAAACACTCTTAACTTCCCACGACTAAGTATCTATTATCATCATCAGTAAAATTTAAAGTACCTTCTTTAAAAATAAAATATTTCGGTGATGGAGAACACTTCCAGCCAATCAGAATTATTCTACAAGGTCAATTCGTTTGGCTCAATACACAACGAAAAACCCAGTTTTACAAATCTCCTTTAGAATTTGAATGCCGCAACCCGCTATATATTACTGCTATGTAGCTGTAGGCACAACCAGGCGTTGCGTCTCCTGTCATCCTTTCTTCATTATGAACAGTTGACTGGAGCAGAATTTCCCATCGTCTGTCGCAAATATCCTGTCACGCTTACTGCAATAAAAAAAAAAAAAAAGCCTAATACTTCAGACGACAGAAAACAATATACGAAAATATTGATGGAAACTGATGGAACCAGATGGAAAATAACAATTTATGTGACGAAAAACACTCCGTCATTAACTTTGTACAACCAGAACTAAGAAAACAGCAGAAATAATAATTATACACTTATACCAGCGAGAAAACACATAGCTAAAGTTATGATGGTGAGACATTGTAAATTAAAAAATAAACTAATTATAAATATACGGGTAATTTAAGAAGAATTTGAAACTTCTAATTGTTTGGTCGTATTACGATAAACAAAGAGAGTGTAAATATATACTATTACGAGTTAATATTAGGTAGTAATATTTCACAGGTTTTGTGCGACTATATAGGTGCTAAACCATCAACTTATTTCAAGACCAGCTTTACTTTTAAATATAGCTATATAAACTAGGAATAGATTTTTCACTGTTTGGCCCTCCCGGCTTTTGTTTCAAGATATCGAAGTATGGTGCAAAACATGACAAAGGCTCGGAAAATAAAAATAAAAATCATAGAAATACAATTATTCATAAATACGGAGAGAATTTCAAATATAAATTTCAAACTGCGAAAGACAGTAATATATTCTGCACATCAATGGATAAGGGGAAGTTCAAACTTCGAGCTCTATGGTCCTTGAGGTTGTATGCTCGCAACATGAGCACAATATGTTGCGCGACACAGATCAATACGGTAGGTCGTTTCTTGCCACATGCGAATCGGCTGGTCGCTAGTTTAGAAAAATTACAGCTTCAACAAAATGATGTCTCAGAGCTTGAAGATTAGCACGCATAAATTGGTCAAACGCCATTTCTTTTAAGTGCCCCAAAAATAAAAATCGCAAGGGGTAAGTTCTGGTGATCTACGAAATGAAAAAAATCTTGTCCACCTTTTTCAATCCATCTTAAAAGAATGGATTCGTTCAGGTAACGCCATACCTCCGAAAGGAAATGAGGCGATAAACATCTCGCATAAAAATTATGTCAGTAGAATTAGCATGAAGCTGGGACAACAACCAGTTTTCTAGCGTGTCCTTGTATGATAATATTCCTGTCACATTTACTCCATATAAAATAAAAAATTCCATGAATAAAAAATAATGCAGAATACATTCATATTCAACGAGTTTCTTTCATGTTCAACGACTATGCAAGGGTTTTCGCTCTCCGAAATTCTAAAATTGTAGTTACTGACGTTACCAGAGATACGAAGGATTGATTCGTTCGAGATAAATTAGTCGTTTGGAAAAATTCCCTTGTCCATATTTTACAGAGTTGCAGTGCAAAGCTGAAATCTTCTTTTTGTTTTCACCAGGATACGACACTTGCAGTAACAGCAATTTTCTGGCTTCATACGCAGACGTTGTTTAAGACACACCACGCCGTTGCTTTAGGAAATTCAAGTTCGATGTTTGTCCATATTTTGGATTTCCTACAAGGACTCCGTTCTAACGGACCTCACATGCGCTCGACATTTTCATCGGATATGCGCGGATGACCAATATTTTCCGTTTGCACGAGCAACCGTCTTCTACGAACTTTTTGTACTAATCGTAAATATTTTATGACGAGGAGTCTGTTTGTTGAACCGACGCCAGAATCCACTTTGCACTTGAACAAATGACTCACAATACGTCTATTGCAGCACACAAAATGATTTCTCCCGTGGACTCGCCATTTCCTATAAACAAGGACGAAGCAGAGGTAGGTAAATTGATCGATCAACTTCCAAATGCAAAACGCCCAGGATATGGCAACATTTCTTCACAAGACATCAAACACAGTAAAAATGTTCTTATTCCACTACTAACAAAAAATATATATTTGATACTCCAGGCAACAAAATTCCAAAATAACCTAAAGCTGCACAAATCACGCCCCTGCCTAAGGCAGGAGCAAATAATAAATTAATCATTTACAGGCCAACATTTGTCTTAAGTGTGATTAGTAAATATATGAACAAATTATGCACACAAGACTTACAAAATACTATGAAACCACCAAATTATTTTTATAAAGAGCAATATGGCTTCAGAAAAAGTTGCAATTCTAGCCTGCTGTCATTTACCTAATACATGAGTTACAAACAACAGTAGATAAGCATAAAATTGCATGCTTCATATTTATAGACCTCCATGATGTTTTTATATGGTTAACTACACAATTTTACTTACTAATTAGAAATAAATTGAGTTAGAGGAAAGCACCATCATTAATGGCAAGTTGTCTAAAAGACAGAGTACTGCATGTGAAAATAGGGAAATGCAGAAGCAGTTCAATGAAAGTAATTATAGCGGTAACAGAAAGTAGTATGCTAGGTCCCCTACTCTTCCTAATTTGCATAAACGACATAAGGAACTTATAACTGCATGGCATACCCTAACTGTTTGCAAGTGACAGAGCATTGTTTTATGGGAAAAACATAAATGTACAAGAACTTTTAAATCAAATGCAAGAAGCTCTCGTCATCCTAAAATAATACCTTATATTAAATAAATTAGATTTAAATACAGACCAAACCAATTACCTAATTTCCACCACACCGCAGGATAAATATGATTCAACTACTATGCTTCAAATAAACAATAAACCTATCAAAATAGTTCAATGTGTCAGGTACCAAGGCCTGTATGTGGATGGGAACTTAAACTGGCCCATGCATGTAAATCATATGATAAAGAAAGTATTGCCAGTAGTGGGGGTCCTGTGGAGACTTCCTGAAGTTCCAGCAGATAATGATTTAATCAATAGCCAATTACAATATTTAAGCATAGCGTGGGGGTCAGCTACCAAATTCATATTATATTCACTGCAGATAGCACAGAATAGGGCTATAAATACAATCCATGACCTGCCAAAGCAGACACACACAATAGCAATGTACACAACATATAATGTACTCCCTATCAAAAACCATATATTAATTTAATCTGCTGTATTATATATATTCAAAAACTATTACTCTGAAGGTACAGCAAAACACACACACTGCACAATAGATAAACCACAAATTCCTCCACACTACCCAAAGAGAAATTGGCAGAAGAGCATTTACTTTTCAAGGCTACCAACTCTATAACATATTACCTAAATCACTAAAAAGTATTACCAGCCAAAATCAGTTTAATATATATATATATATGGCGGAAGGCTCTATAATGATCATACTAGGCGGTCGGTCTGGATACCGGCCGCCGCCAGAACCCTTGTGAACCACTGTACGGAGGCTACGGAAGCAATATACCGTACCTCTTGTGGTACACCATGGGTCCGAAAAGTTCGGCGTAGGAACTCGAATCGTCTGCAGACGACTATGTATATATACATACATACATACATACATACATACATACATACATACATACATACATACATACATATACACACACATGAATTTGGCTATCTATGGATCGCAATGAACTCAAGACTTCTGACTCGTCTTCTTTCTTCCTTCCCAGATTTTCCTCATTTCTTCTTTAACTGCTCGTCTCTGTTCTGCAGTCCACACTCTCTTGGGTCTTGGTTTCAGTCGGTCTTCCGGAAATCTTGCGTTGTCGATCAGTTGCCTGATGTTCTCTCTGTTGTTAAACAATTCTTCTGTTATCCCAACTTTTTCTGCATCTATCCTGGTCTCTATCATCCATCCTATTGTGCATTTCAATTTTGCGATGTAGTCGAATATTTTCTTGGTGAGTCTATTTTCATTCATTCTTTTTAGGTGCCCATAAAATATCAGTCTTCTTTTTCTCATTGTGTCTGTAATTTTTTCGGTATTTCTGTATAGGTCTTAATTTTTCCTCTTGATCCATGCTTTGTCTGTGTTTTTGAGTGGTCCCAAAATTTTCCTCAGAATTTTCTTCTCTCTTACTTCCAGTTCTCGCAGTTCTCCTTTCCTGTTCATCTTCAGGCATTCTGATCCATATATTGCTTCTGGTTTGATGACTGTATTATAGTGTCTAATTTTTGCTTGGATGGATATTGCTTTCTTATTGTAGTGGTTTTGTGTTATTCTGTATACGAATTCAAATTTTCTGCCCCTTTGTTTGTTTGTTGTGTTGTCCAGCCCATTTGGTTGGATCCAGTCTCCTTCTTTATTTGTCCATGTTCTGTTTTCATGTATCTTCCTTGTTGTGCCTGTATTTTATATATTCTGTCTTTTCGTAGGAGATTTACAGTCCTGTTCTTTTAGCTATTTCGTATAATGTTTCTACCATGGTTTGTGCGTCTGTTCTGTTTTGTGTTATTAATGCTACGTCGTCGGCAAATGCCAGACATTTCACCTCAAATCTTCCTTTTCCTTGTCCTATACTGACTCCTTTCATTACTTTCTCTTCCAAGGCTATTTCCCATGTCTTCATGATTTTGTCTAGTACAATTTTGAGGAATCGGCGAGAGTCCGTCCCCTTGTCGAACTCCTGTTATGGTTTTGAATGCTTCGGAGATTCCCCCTAAGAATTTTATTTTGGATGTAGTATCTGTGAGTATCTGTTCTATTAGTCTTCTGGTATTTTGGTCTATCCCTAACTCGTTTAGTGTTAGGAATACTGTTTGTCTGTCTATTGAGTAACATGCTTTCTTAAAGTCAACAAAGGTGACTACAGTATTCTTATTCTGGAGTGTTCTGGTCCTTATTATCATATTCAAGTTGAAGATCTGTTCTGTGCATGATCTTCCTTTCCGAAATCCTGCTTGATACTCTCCTATATGGTGTCCTGCTTGTTGTTCTTCTCTGTTTAATAGTGCCCTCGATAGTATCTTGTATGTCACTGATAGTAAGGAAATGCCCCTATAGTTATTTACGTCAGTTTTGTCTCCTTTTTGTTGAGTGGGTGAATTAGTTCTTGTTTCCAACAATCTGGTATTTTTCCTGTTGACCAAATTCCTAGAATGACTTCATGTATTTTCTCCACTGCCAGCTTTCCTCCAAATTTCCACATTTCTGATGTTATCCCATCTTCTCCTGGTGCCTTATTGTTCTTTAGTGATTTCATTGTGTGTTCAATTTCTTCTATTGTTAGTGATTCTGATGGTGGATTTTCTTGTTGTAGTTCTCGAAATTCTAACCCTTCTGTTGGTTCTTTGCTGTTTAGTAATTTCTCAAAGTATTCTGCTAGTAGTTGGCAGTTTTCTCTGTTACTCATTACTAATACTCCATCTTTGTTTTTAAAGTGTAGACTGGGTGGCCGGAATCCTAATAACTCTTCTTTGAATGTCTTATAAAATTCACTGGTGTTATTTTTCTTGAAATCCGTGTCTATTTCATCAAGCCTGTTCCTGCCATATTTCCTTTTCTCGGTTCTGATACTTTTGGACTTTTGACCTTCTCGCTGGTTTCGCTCGTCGCTGTCGCTCTGTACATCTCATCTCATCATGTCAGGCAGGGGTAAAGGAGGGGAAGTTAAGGGCAAGTCCAAGTTGCACTCAAGCCGTGCAGGACTGCAGTTCCCAGTCGGGCGAATCCACAGGCTGCTGCGCAAGGGCAACTATGTAGAGCGTGTGGGGCAGGTGCTCCGGAATATTTGGCTGCTGTGATGGAATACCTGGCAGCTGAAATGCTCGAGTGCTCCACCTTTGCCATGCTCATAGTCTCCTGTCTATCACTGCATCACAGACCTCATTCCACCATCTATGTTCTCGTCTTTTTGGTGGCCGCCCTAGCTCTTTTGCTGTTTCCATCATTGTTTCTCATATTTCCTCACAATTCTCTATTTTTCGTGTGCTTATTCTCTTCGTGAATTATTCCTAATTTTGTGTTAAGAATTTCGTGTCGATTCTCGGGTTTCTTTTCAATCCTGGTTTTGGATTGTTTGGTTGGAATTTTGTCTTAATTTCTGTTAGGTAGTGATCTGAGTCTATGCTGAGTCCCCTTCTCACTCTAATATTATATATATATATATAATCCTTTGTGCATGATTAACCGCATCATCACTGACAAACTACTGGACCAATTGAGACCATATTCACACCATATGTTATTGAGGCGGAGAGTAAGACTTTTAGTTGTTTCAATCCTATAGGGGGTGCTAGATTCTAACTTATATATTTATGGGCCGATTTTGCTCATACTTGCAGGAAATATTTGTTGATCTAAAATAAACTTTTTATAGTGATTTGCATTTGGTAGGTTAGGTTCCGATAGGTGGCGCTGGAGTCTAACTTCTATATTTATGAGCCGATTTCGCTCATACTTGCAGGAAATGTTTGTTGATCTAAAAGAGAAAAAGGCCAGCGATACCAAGGTCAAACATAGGTCGACGGACCCAACACAATAGAGAGGACGTATTGAGAAGGCAAAATAGAACATGAACACGTGCTGCACAAACTGAAGAGGCACAAACACAAAATCGAGAATCACAAAGCACGATCGTAAGAGAAGGACGTGCACGCCAGCAGATTCTAATAGATATTTATGCGCAAAAACTACACCTTCCAAACCATACAAGACACACATAGATCATAAGACGCTTTACAATACCCACTAATATTCTGGGCAGGAGAGGAACAGATATCATTTCAATTATAAACAAAGAAATCCAATAACACGTGCTGAAACCGAAAAAACTAAACTTCCATGTGTATCGAATAATTATACATAAGTTTACTCATTGTACAATAAAAAGGTATGAAAAATAATTTAATAAGCGGTGTTGAATGTTTAAATTACAGATTTATCAAGCCATTTAAATGTAATTATAACAAGTGAAATATAATACTTTTATATGTAAAAACAATTATCTTTACGAAACACAATGCACACGACATTTGCGCCTAATTTTCTGACACACAGAGTGCATGACATTTACACTTCATGTTTTAAATTTGGCATTTACTATTTAAATAAAACAGATGGCATTATATACATATACGTATGGATTTTAAATATAAAAAAGAGGCAGAACAACGTTCACCGGGATCAGCTATATATATATATATATGGAATAATATCTTAAATGCGCTTGTCTGTAAAAAAATTGTATATATGTTATAACTGGCTGTGTATGTTCAATCTATGTGGTTTCTACCATTTCATCGAGATATTTATGAAATATCCACACTAGACTAGCTTTGGATAGATACTTACTATTGTGATAAATGTAAGAAGCTTTGTATGCTAGAAAATAGACCAATTGTATTGTATATATGCATTCCTCTAGACCTACTAATATTACTATACAATAATTTGTCTGTTTGTCCTTGCTAGAAATATGCCTTTGGTATATATATATAGCTTTGGTTGGTCGCATATTAGTAGCAAGTGTTGTACTCTATAAATAAATGTTAATCTTACTGTATGCAATAAGTTTAGACTTACCTAAATAGCATTTTTATTTTTAGTCTTTTGTTTGGATTCTATATGCTTATAAATCCTATTTGTCTATGTGAAATAGTTTCACACAACAAGAATTTTAATAGATCTCCAAAACAAGCTATGCTTAAGGATACCAAATGCATTTTCTAATTATTGGCGTTCTTATTGAATTGTAAAATTGTAAATAAATAACAATAAAATAAAAATAAAATAAGGAACAGCATCTCTGTGTGGCATTGAATGGAACTTCTTGGCGAGATTGATACATTTTGAAGCATGATTAATAATGTTACAGTCATCACAAACAACAACCAGATACAGATTTGATATCATTTATATTGGATCAGAAATCAACTATTAAATTACAACCATAATACACCACAAGGGTATATTCCTCCTAATGAGTTCCCTTCATGAACTGTAATTTCACTGTCAACAGTCAGTCACGTATGTGTATTTTTAGGTGCTGTTATAACTTCATATTTCTGGGTCGTTTGGTGCAAGGGTCTTGCTATGGGTTATACTTACTTCTTTTATGATACTAACGATATATACTTTATTATACCACCAACATCATGCTACGAATAAATCTACGAATAAATGTTATCTATGGATTAAATTTAGAAAAGGAAAAAATGCAATAACAAAACGTAAACCGATTATTACGGCAAAAAAGATTTATTATGGATGAAAATACAATTCAGCATGACCATGAATATGTTTTGTTATTGAATTTCTTCCTTTTCTTAATTTAATCCATAGATAACATTTATTCGTAGATTTATTCGCAGTATGATGTTGATGGTGATGAAACGACCCAGAAATATGAAGTTTTAACAGCACCTATAAATACACATACGTGACTGACTGTTGACAGTGAAATTACAGTTCATGAAGGGAACTCATTAGGAGGAATATACCCTTGTGGTGTATTATGGTTGTAATTTGATAATTGATTTCTAATCCAATATACAGGATATCAAATCTGTATTTGGTTGTTGTCTGTGATGACTGTAACATTATTAATCATGCTCGCTATTTGCATTTATTTGTCGTAATTGTGTTGCTTTAATAATTTTGGTGGCGTTGCCGTTTGTTTGACTTAATTCAGTACAGTGGGTCGGATTTTATGAGCAATTGTGTTTTCAGGGTTACGGACTTAGAAAAGTTTGAACGCGCGTACAGCTCACTAGTACGCGCAACTGTGACGGTGTACCTCAGGGAAATTAGTTACGTCAACAAACTCTGTTGCATACCACTCAATACCACACTTCTTACACACTACTTCAATTAAATGCATATGATTATTACAAGCACAATTACTTATTAAATTCAAAGGTTTACGTGCACAATCACAACGTGAAACAAAACCTACCATATACACATTATCTTCATTACAAACAGGACAATCTATATCATATTCTGGTAAGTCCACATCACTGTATTCGTTTTCCATGTCCTTTTTTAACGTTTGGTGCAAGGGGGTCCTGCTAGGGGTTATATATTCACGTTTTTATGGCACGTAACAATATGGTCGTGTAATGACTTGTCTTTCACCCCTATTTATTAATCGCCCTACACGTATGGGTATGTTGTCATTCAAATCCAACACTGTTCTGTTGTATACTGTAATACGTTCTACGAGAACGCCTTTCAAAACCAAATACTTGATTATTCCAGTAAGTAAACAAAAAGTCTACAGAGTGATGTTTGTTAAAGTCTTCCCTGTAACTCCTGTTACACACAAGAAGAACACGATGACACAAATCAAAGTTATACCCGTTACAACGCATTATATACGGGCCAGTCCTTAACGATTGCCGGAAATACGTACTTGTCTTTCCAGCACAATGCACACAGACTCTTAAAATCCGATAATGTCATGTTTGTATTGATACAATCGTCATAATTATTTCGCAGATTCATATCGTCCATGCGAAACATCACCAACATATTTACATTGTTGTGGAGCAGCTGTTTGGGTATGTGGAAATAAGTCTGGCCGAAGAACATACAATACACCTTCGCATGCCGTCCAATGCTAAAGTACTCCAGGATGCACTTTTGCTTCTCGCAGGCAATCGAAGACAAATATCGAGTATGGAAGAGCATAACTCTGTGGCGTGACTGCTTCATTATCACTTAAAGGGAAATAACCCACGCCATCCACAGCTTGCAGTATGTGTGCCAGTCTTTAGTATTTCGGATAGTGGAGTGGTATAGAATAAATGCACTCGTTCTCGAACTGAAGGCCATTCTCTTCCTCAAGCAGGCTCAGTAGGACACGTGTTTTCCCACAATTTGATGATCCCATGATGATGCACCTTACTGTATTCAGAAAAAGTCTTAACTGTTGTGATCCATGGAAGATATCTTCATCTTCAGCATGAATGCATATGGGTAGAGTAACATCTTGCTTGATAATATGTATGTTATCACTACTATCTTGCGATGCATGCGAGGAAGATTGTGGAGCATGCAGAGTGGAATGTGGAGCATGCGGAGCATATTGCAGAACGAGTGGAGTCGATTGCAGAGCATACAGAGCCAATTGCAGAGCTGATTGCAGAGCAACTATTGAGCGATTGCGAGGAGATTACGAAGCATGCGGAGATTCCACAGAATCAGTGCTGCAAATTTTAGAATGTCTATTCAAAATATCACTCCGAGTAAACTGTTTCTGGCAGAGTTTGTACTGAAATGCCATACTTGAACTTTTCATTCTTTCATGTCTTTGCAAATAGCGCAAATATGTAAATGCTTATCCGCAGAATCGACAAAGCAAATGCATCATTAGTACTATATGTCTGTACTATTTCAAGTCTAGAGAGAAACTGAAAATAAGTATAAAAGGAGCATATTTATACTTTTCTCGCTGAGTTCACCGTATGTCTCGAAGAGGTAGGACTATAGCTGGAAGCAGTATCGTCGATAGTCTGATCAACAGTCTACAGTTTCAGCTTCACATTCCCGGATACATGTTCTGCGGGCCGGGACTGAAGACAGCTAAAAGTCTGTCACATGGTGACAGACATCAATGTACTGGATGAGGCATGTACACAGAACGATATCGCCTATTACCAGCACAAGGAGCTGATAATCAGACACCAGACTCCAAGAAAACGATCTACTTCCATAGAAGGCTGTCGAAATAAGAAAGTCATCAGACACCATACTCGGAGAAAAAATAGCTGTGTGGGGTGTATTCAATGTGATGTAGGCCAAGGTGAAGATGGGAATGGGTTATAAGAGCACGAGAAAAGAACAGGTTAAATTGGGAAATGGTACAAAGAGCAAGAAGAAAGGCAGAAGTGAAATAAAAGCTGTGACAAAGGGAAAAAAGCATGCAAGACCAAGAAAACATCTACCGGTGGATTTTCCATTGCTTTTGCTTGCACTCAGGACCGTCGGGAGCACAATCGGAGCCACTATAAGTATCGTCCGAGCCATAAACATAGCCGTGGACGAACAGAAGCAGTTTTCCTAGTTCCAAATGCACAATGCAGATATGGAAGTTGTTGTCATGGGTAAATACCGTAAAGTTGTCTACCTTAAGCCATGCCCAGTAAAAGGTAGAAGTGTGCAAAAGCGACACAGCAGGAAGAGCCATAGTGAAATCTCTACCGAAATAACAGCTCACGAACGTGGTTTTGGAACTGTTTGCATGTAAATGGAAATTACTATATTTCAGAGCAGAGTTTATGGGAAATGCTTTGCCTCCTAAACCCAAGAGAGGCGAATGTGCCATAATTAACCTATACACGAAAGCCGGGCCCAGTACACACTGGGCAACTTATGTAAAAAAGGGTAAACATGCAGACTATTATGACAGTTTTGGGAATTTGTATCCTCCACTCGAACTGCAATGGTACCTGAAGGGAACAAAGCTGACATACAACTATGAGATGGAACAGATGCCTAACACGTGGGACTGTGAACATTTGTGTCTTCGCTTCCTGGTTTGATCGTACAAGAAATTTTATAAAACGGTTAAACATCAACAGGAAACCATCAGTCATGTTGATAACGCTTAACTTGATGGGTCGTAGCTCCGTAACATCTTGCCAGTCAACGTGATACGAATAAACTGCAATTTAGCAGCGAGTGGCACATGCCTCAATGGCAGGCCGAGACATACACTGCACGAATTTTCGCCTATGGTCCCTACAGGTTTTTAACTGGCTGTAGCACAGCAAAGTATCATTTACATTCTGGTCATCGCGAAGAGAGCACACGAGGTGGTTGTAAAAGTCATCGACCAGCATGGAGAGTTGGTGAACTTTCGAAACCATAAAATCACTCTACGTCTGCATTCGAGAAGACAGGAACAACATTTACGACGACCAGAAGCAATAAAACAAAGTGCTGTGCAATACCCGCAATCAGTACATCGCAGGTCTCTAAGGAGATACCACACGCTAGTGATATTTTCCTCCGAAGCTCTGCTTAAAAGTCAATCGTCATGGTAGTTTACCTAAACATCGAAGAGCTGGTCGGTTTTGAAAATATCGTAACGGAGGTACACTCTTCATTACATTATATGCAGTTAAAAAACCTTCAAACAGAGCGCTGTGATAATCACATGAAAACGAAATGAAAGACACAAAAACGCAATGAAAGACTAAATGTTCATATTACCTTGTAATATGGTGTTTCGAAAGACAACATTTTTTGTCATAAAATATTTATATTCCTTTCACTAGTTGATTCGTTGTTATTGTACTTGGTACACATTGTTTAACGGCCATTTTTAAACGTTTTCGACAGCCATTTTTACATGCTGTTTAACTGAAACATCGGTTAAAAAAAAAACACTGAAAAAAAAGACAGATGAATGAGTGGAAAATGTCACTGAATCAATAAATGAAGGAAATCTGGCATTTTTCATTGATTCATCATTTAAATTCACTGAAGTGACTGTTGGATAAGTCAGGCACTGTTGACTGATTGAAATAGTGAAATTCTCACTGATTTAGATTTAGAGTGCGAGATATGACACAGCAACCTAAACATTAACATGTCCGCCGTTTTCAAGTAATTTACCCGGCATCGTTGAAAACTATAAAAGTTGCATTTCCGTGCTAAGTAATTTATTTGCACACATTTTAATGAAATTTGGTAAATACGTTCAAAAGTTGTTATCGGGACACACACACATACATACTGACAGAAACATATACAGGAAAGTGATCTTGTAATCCTTTCTTTCCTTAGGAAAGTAGGCTAAAAAGCTGGTGAATTCCTAATGTTCGACTGTAAAATATGTATGCAATGGTGTAAAATTTCGTTTCGGTATGGGTTTAGCAGTTCTCGTAGCATAAGTTAGCATGCAATATGCTACATTACAGAGGTAGGATTCGCAGCATCACCTCATGATGTAATCATTCTAATGTTTTGAACGATAGGGTTTAATAACCTGAAATATTTACAGGGCCACCATTTTGAAAATAAGTGTCTTGCCATTTAAAACACAAAAATTTACATGTCTTACCGTGGCGCTACTTCTGTGTAAAATGTTGTGTAAATCGGTTGATTTGTCCCTCATATATGGCATTAAAACATTATTTAATATTTGGCGATATCTTACAAAATTTACTTTAAAAAAATTGGTTTCTATGTACGTTGCTTCTAACAAACACTGCCAGCACACAATTTTGGTTGAAATTGGTTAAATTGTTCAATAGAATAACAATTTATTCAGCTGCTATTTTTAACATCACTGTCTAAGCCCACTTAAATTATTCACGTTTACATGGTATTTTGTAGGACTACTACCATACGAATTTTGGTGTAAATTAGTTTAAAAGTTCCGTAAATATGGAAAAAAAGTACTATTTCCTCACCTAGTACTATTTTACAAAAATGACGGAAAAAGTGGATCTCATTACGCATTATAGAAGCGTTTAGTGAATGCTGTTAGCGTACAAAATATTGTTGAATTTTGTTTGATTGTTTTTTAAATATAACGTACTCATCTAAATTATTTATACTAACGCAACCTAAAACAATAAGTTACTTAAATAACTTATGAGCCTACTTTGCTCAACATAGGTACAAACAATTTATAGTGAAGTTCTTAAAATCTTAGATGGTAGGTAGACCTTAACGTATTTTTGACAGCATATCGTTATAGGCAAAACGAGAAAAATATGCAAAAGTAGTGATACAACTACAAATACACACGTGCCTTGCCCAGGATACGAACCCAGAAAACTTTGTACCATAATGTAGCACGCAGTCAACTGCATTAAGGAAGTAGTTTTCAGAGCTTCAACATCGGGTGCAACCAGTCTAATATTTTGAATGATAGGATTTACTAAACTGAAATATTTACAAGACCGTCGTTTTAAAAATATGTTTCTAAGCCTCTTAAAACTATGTACATGACCTACCGTAGTGCTACTTGAGTGAAGCATTGGTGGAATTCGGTTGATTAGTGTCTGAGATATGGCATAACATCGTTATTGTCTTAAATTGTGATATCTTACTAGGATAAAGTGGTTCTGTGTACGATGCTCTAATATATACGGTTAACATACAAAGTTTGGTTGAATTTTGTTACATTATTTTATAGACGTGACAAACATATCAAAATAGTCATATGGCCGCCATTTTAAAAATCAATATCTGACCCCACTTAAATCATGTATGTTTACATGGCCTTCTGTAGCACTACTGGTGTAAAATATTTGGTGTAAATCGGTAAAATTTTTCCGGAAATATGTCAAAATGTTCAATTTTCTCATCTGGCACTGTTTTGCTAAAAGGCCAGGAAAAGTGTATCTTTGTACGCATAATTGATACTTGTAATTAATACTGTTAGTATACAAAATTTGGTTAATTTTTACTGAATTATTTAGAGATATAACATACTTACCTAAATTACTTATATTAACGTTATTTGAAAACGAACTGTAATAAGCAAAACATGTTGGTTTACATGATCTACTGTAACACTAGTTGCGTGTTAAATTTGGCGGGATTATGTTGCTTTGTCCTCGATGTATGGCAAAAAACCTCCATTTTTTTCATGTGAAGATCTTCATAAATGGAGAACAAAAATGTTATGTACTAGCACATTTGATTATTGTCATAGATACAGCCAGTATACAAAGTTAAGTTAAAATTGGTTGCATAGTTTCGTAAATATAGAACTCTTAAGTTACAATGTTTTTAAAGCCGCTATTTTGAAAATGGCACATCTAACACACGTCAGTTGATATGGCCTACCACAGTACAGCCTCTTCGCCAAATTCGGTGGGAATGGGTTGATTGAATTCAGAGATATGACATAAAAACTTTATATTTTCGTCTGGGGCTATTTTGAAAATGACGGATAAATTAAACTCTGTATACAATTTTAATGTTATAATATTTATTTTAAGCATACAAAGATAGGGCCCAAAATTTGTTTCGTCGATATAACAAACTGAGCTAAATGTTTATTTGGCCGCCATTTTGAAAATAAGGGTCTGACCTATTCAAAACCCATCAGGTTACATAGCCTGCCATAGTGAAACTAGTTTGCCAAATCTGGTATAAATCGGTTGGTTTATCCAGAGATATGACAAAAATTATGAAGTTAATGTGATGCTATCTTTCAAAACGGTGGAAAATAGAGACGTTGTGTTGACAATACTATCTTCCAAAATGGTGGAAAATAGAGACTTCGTGTTGACAATTTGAGGGTTGTAATACTGCCAGCATACTTAGTACAATTGGAATTAATTACATGTTTACTACAGTAGAGTATACAAAACTGAAATGGTTATATGACCGCCATTTTGAAAATAGGCGTCTGAATAAATTAAAACATGCTAGTTTACATCACCCGCCGCAGTACTACTTGTTTTTAAAATATTTTATATGATTCAGTCGAATGTTTCCCGTGATATGATATGAAAACTTTACGTATTTGTGTATAGCTACCTTAAACAATGGCGGGTAACAGAGGCTCTGTGTAGACACATTTTGTTTATATTGCCAACATACAAAGTTAAGTTAGATTTAATTACATGGTTTCGACGATATAGCATACTAAACTCAAATGACTATATGTAATGTAATCAATTCCAACTTCACTTTCTATGCTGGCAGTAAATATTACAACTATAGTGTGTCTACACGGAGCCTCTTTCGTCTACCATTTTGTACGATAGCGCTACACTAACTAATAAAATTATCATATCTCGGGACAAAATTACATATTTCCATCTTGTGCTATCTTACAAAATGGCGGACAAAATGGCTATTTGTTAACACTCATGATGCTTGTAATGAGTTATTTTATCATAAAAAATTGAAATTGCAGGACGGTATGGTAGGTATACAAAATAAACCTAAAATATTTGTGTGGGCTACACTCTAAAAATATGCGCCTTATCTATCCAAATGTCATATGTTCACAAACCATAGTGTTATTTTCGCGCCAAATGTGTCGAGAATCTGTTGAGGGTATTTCGAGGTATAACGTTAAAGTTTTATTTTTTCATGTGGTGCTATATTTGGAAATGGCAAACCAACAACAATATTTGTATATAAATTCAATGCTTACATGAGGCAATGTCAATATCCAAATTTTGGTTTTAATAAACGCAGAGGTGCAGTAAGTTAAACACATTCGTTAATTTTTGTAATAATTAAGAAGGTTTTTAATTGCTATACTGCTTTGTGAACCTCTGTTTAACCCGTAAGAATTAAACGTAAATTTTCTGGATATTTATTCGCCAAGTATACTGCTTTCATAACGAGTTTTCCTGCAAAATTAATAAAGCATTTGCGTAACCACTATCAATTTTTTTTCGCGCAGGTTTAGGAATAAAATAAATGTAACCTCAAGCATACAGACTAGAGAGTGACTCTTTTCCTTTAGTAACTTTGCAGTATGACCTGCAAAGCGAAAGAGGGGAAAAGGTCAGAAAAAAATTGCTGTTCCGGCGGTGCATGCAGTCGCCCGGTATTTACCTGATTGCCCTGCAATGTTCGGCGCTGCTGAGCGTCTTCTGGCAAGCAGTTTCTCGTTGTAGAGATCATAAAAACGCTCCGATAAAACCCTCTGCTCTCTCTCTCTGCTCTCTCTCTCTCTCCTCGCCAGCTAAAACGAGCTTCCTTCCAACCCTGCACCCCGCCCACTTCCTGACATTTCCTTTTTCCTGCCGCGCGACGTAAAATGTTGAGGGGGGGGGGGGGGGGTTCGGACGAATCCGCATCACATTCAGAGAAAAAATTAAGTAGTTAGGCCGTGAACGGGGTGGGATTAGGGGGTAGGGCGAGGGCGGTTATGCAGCAGCACACGGTTTCAATGTAATAATTGGAGGCAAGCAGTGGGTGTAATTATGTGTCCTCTTCCTTTTCGCGTCGCCCTATTTTCTTCCTTTCCCCCCTCCCCCTTTTGTTTCCACATCGCTCGCCATCCCTTTCATGTCCCAATGGACAGCCTTAATGCGCTCCCAATACGACCAATTTGCTCCAAAGTGTTGTCAATATATAGCGCATATAAAGTGGGTGGGAAAGGCGGATGGAGGAGGGGGGGGGAGGAGGTACAGGCATTCGGGTTGGGAGAAGTGTGGCACTTTGTCCGTCTCCCTCTCGCTTTCACTCTTGTCCTCGAAGGCGGCAAATTGTTCGGAACGATGTGGATGAAACGACTAAACGTGTAGCCGGAAGGAAACTGGAAAAGAGGCCGTGCAAAGGAGGGGTTGGGAAGACGTAAGGGGTCGAAAAGGAGGGGCCTGGAATATGGGAAAAGGGGGGGGGGGGGGTCGTCATTCGGGAACCTTTTGCAACTCGCTGTTAGCCCTCTCGTCACTCGATTCCGGGACAGAGAAAGATGGAAACGGCTCGGTTGTGGCACGGTGGACTGAAAAGGACGGAGATATATGACTGAGCAATTATAGGCTTCTCGCTATAGGGAAAGAAAAAAAAATTGCCCTCCCTCTCTCCATGAAGCTACTAGTTGCGCCGGGCCCAAAGCTATGATGGAGGAACGAGGGAGAAGGAAAGAGGTCTGGGAGCAAATGCAAGAGGTACGCCCTCGTATCTCAGCATTCCATTTCGAGAATCAGTTGCCAGTCAGTACCGCGTAGAATGGCTTCATTTCCTGCGACATTATGTCTACGTGCGCTCGCGCTCACTAGTCTCTTATTTTCTTCTTCTCCTTGCCAGTTGCCCCCAGATTTCGCCCGCGATCTTTTTCTGCCATCAACTGATCCGTACCCCTCCCACCCACGTTTCACAATCCCTTTCCTGTCACATTGTCCTCGCCTTTGTTTGCTGTCGCATTTGAAGTCTCTAGGCTGGATTGCCACGTCGCCCAAAACTGCAGCCCGTCCTCCCCTCTCATCAATCGTCCCAACGCCCTTAGAATCTGCCTGGACGAAGCAAATAAAAAACTGGTTCCTGGAAGTGAGTCTGCAGACGACAGATTTCTTGTTGCCTGTCAGACAGCATTTATTAAAAATTACAGCATTATACTATAAGTCCATTCACGGTTCCTTTGGAAGTTTTGAAACGAACCATCGAAAAATCTCCCTAGGCGTATCTTGTCAACCTGTTTTTCCAATAACTTGTATACCACAAATATATAGCTCCGTGATTAACTTTAAAGAACTGTATTCTTTAATAAAGAAAACTTTAGTTTAGTGTCTTCTATAACGTGTAATATTTATTTAGTATTAAATATGAATTAAAACAGAGAGAGCAGTGATGTGTTGGCAAAGGCTAGTAAGAAATAGTTCACAGATAAATATTGTTTTAACCTAGTTTGTTGGTATGCTATTTGTAAATAAAACGTTGTCTATTGATATATTTTAATGTTTAGGCAGCACTGAAAGAAACATATTTCATTCTTACAATTTAAAAATATCAGCTCAAATTACTGTGCGTAGACACTAGAGACATGGTGTTTTTTTCGTCCGAGGAAGAAAATTCTATTAAGAGGAGCGGAACTTGTCGCTCTCTCTTTCTCTCTCTCTCTCTCTCTCTCTCTCTCTCTCTCTCCCGGAAGTTTCGCAGCGCCTGTAGTAGCAGCAAAATTTTACGTTTTTTCAATTTTACCACATTTCATACTTATTACAGCAAAAATAATGATTCCCCAAAATTCAAGCCAAAATGCACGAAGAATGAACAAAATTGGTCATTTCAATGAATAGCTTAAAGTCTAAAAAACTTCAAAGTTGAGGGTATTTATTTCAGTTTTGTAAAAACGAGACGACGCATACATATTACTGATGTGCAATGTATGCTAATTAAGAGATATATTGATCAAGTTTGTTCTCATATTTCCCACGCTCGACTGCTCACTCGGATTACACATATATTTTCACTAATACTAATACTGCCGTTGTGTACTCACACATATATATATGTATACATAAATGTATGGATATTTACTATGGTGGTCATTACGTCTACAGCCTATTAAAGAAACGTTGAAAAGTATTTCCTTCATGTGAAACATGCTCCACATTTATGTCACAATTCTTAACACTTTCTCAAACGTTCCACAACTTCTCGTCGAATTCTTTTCTAATTGTGATGATCCAAAACAGCGATGGCAGCAGTTATACTTCAAAGGAGATGGTATATGTCTAAATTTTCACAGTACTCGCCTCAGATGTCACAATTCCCCAGATGGCAGAGTCCAAAGAATTCACATCATGCTACCATAATGTCGTTATACGTGACACCTTCCAATCAAGCTGTGGAAAACATAATACAACCAAAGGCACACGGTTGCTGCAAAATGAAGTGGTGCCTCGTCTCGAATAAAATATTCAGGATGGCTGCACTGAAATAAAATATTTTATTAGTGATTACAAAACCAATTTGGCATATACGCTTTCCAAGGCAAAATTTCGTTGCTGGTAAAAAACAGTAAAACATTCTGCTGCTACTGTAACATCGGTTATAAACGCGCGTTGGCGTATTAGAAGCAGCCGCCTTCTGGTCTGGTCACAACCTCATTTGTTCATGTTTGTCTCCAGGCATCAGGTTACAAACTAATTGATGAGCGATATTCTTCTGCCTTTATTCCAAGCAAGTAAATGTTACATATAAATGATTCCAGAAAATAAACATTCCTTGAGGTGAAGTGTTCAGGCTTTGGTGTGTGTGTGTGTGTGTGTGGCATTTATCAAAATTTCCGGACGTGAAAGCTCAATTCAAAGATCACATTGCCATCGAATGAGATGGCGCTGTGGTAAGTCACTTAACTCGCTTTCGAAAGGAACCGGGTTCGATTACTGGCACGACTATCCTGATTTAGGTTTCCTAAGGTTCTCCAAGATCGATATGCAATTGCTGGTTCCGTAGTCAAGACCTTGGCTGAATGCTTCCTTGATCTTGTTGTCGTTGAACAATTACGCACAAAAGACTGTAACCCACAAATATCTTTTGTGAGCTCACTAACCAGAATTGCTGCTATCATCGTAAAATTGCTGCTGCGGCAAACGATCACATTATTATACTGCGTTCCATACAATTACACCGAATTGTGACAATGTGATTAACCTACGCAGTATGTAGGCCTAAACACAAAATACTCTCGTTTGCAAACTATTCTGTCATGTGACGAGTTTTTGAAGGATGTATAATATTATGTAGGCGATCTCAGTAACGATTATGGAAAATAATAGTACTTAGGATTAAAAATTGTAATTATAAACGTTGATAACAATTACAATGTTTACGGTATAAAATACGTTCTAAATGTAATATACAATTTTTGGACTAATTATTATAATTCTGAACGGTAACAGTGTGAACTATGCAATATACTGCTGTAATACCACCTACTGTAAATGTTGAGTGAGTGTACAGAATACAATGAAAAGGTTTGCGTTGGGCCAGTTTGCTTTTTAATACATAAAGTTCTGACCTGTACAGGCTGTTCCCGGTAAAATGGACACTTTTTAAAAGCCTTGCTTAAGATATACTTGTATACACGTAGTGTGTTCTTCCGCCTTATGTAAAATTAACATTGACATGGGCCTCATTATTTTATTCATGTATCGGTCAGTTGAAACTGTGGAATTATTATAAAAGTAAATATTGTACAAATCTACTCATTTTTACACTTAGATGGATTAAAAATTTCAGAAAACGAGATAAATTACTTAAGTTATCACGAATGGTTACCTAACACTTTTCGTTCGACGTTAATATACGGAACTTCTTTCCCTTCCACCGTTACCAACTTCATTGAGTGCATGTCACTCAGTTTGCCCATTAAAATATATGCAAGTAGGGGCAGCGACTTTTTTCTAAGGTTGATTACAAAAGTGCTCACTTTATCGTGAACAGCCTTTAGTTTGTATACGCCCGGCTCACCAGAATTATTTTGCAGCTATGTAAAATCATTTACACATGCCTGTAGATAAATAAGGTGTTACTAGATCGGTATCTCCTATGCATCTTTGAACGATGACACGCTGCGATCTTAGCACATTGCACCTCGTCATGAACTAAAAATCAAGATGGCGGCTGGAAGCGGGGGAATTCAAATACAATTTAATGGCGGGGAATTTGAATTTATTTTTCTTGGCGTGTATATATATATATGAACTAAAATGATGGTCAATGAAATTCGTATAGAGATAAATATGTATTTGTGTATAAACATATGTTTGCATGAATAAATATATTTATATAAATTAGTACATATACAAATACATTATGTATATACAAATATTTTATGTATAATTATATATATGTATATTTAATATATTATATTTATAGATACGTATTTGCACATACGTATATATAAAATATATTTATTTAAATATACAAACTTAATTTAAATAAATAAATTTATTTATACAATTATCTTTATATACATAATTACATATTTATCTTTATAGGGATTCCATTAACCATCATTTTAATATATGACCAACCACGGTTTCATTTCCGGTTAATGTATTTTTATTTATTTTCGTCCTTTCCTTTTAATTTTTTGTATCATATTTTAAATGGCCGTCATTCATACTTTTATACTGCATTTACATTGGCACTTCAGGTGTGGTGCGACTGTAAATTGTGGTTTTAATGAAAATACTCTGACGCGATGCGACACCAAAAACAAAATTTTGACCACTGATGGCTGAAAATACGAAAATGTGCCAGAAGGCCACCTGTGTGTTTACTAAAATGAATATATAAGAATAACTAACACAACACAAACCACACGAATGTTATGTTTCGTAGTTTTGGAAAAAAATGGTATGGGCCTTACTCTATCAATGTAGGATATAGTGGCTAGGTTGGCATTACAGCCTGTTTTATTTTTGCCTAGTTATATTTATTTTATTTAGAGGAGAAAAGGAAACAGTGAGGGAATGGGAGGCCTTTAGTTTAATATCTTTCGTGAGACGGCATTGTTTTGATGTTCTTATGAGCCAAAATTTTGACTTCAATGAAAGAAACGAGCTATATACGTCGCTGTTCGTATTCGTACAGATGCAGCAATATACACACACATCACACACTTTGGCCGAAGTTAACCTTACACTCGTTGAATTTTCGATATAGGCAAATAAACATATATTGTTTACACACTCCAAAAGTGTTGAAAGTGCGGCTTTTTTAGGTCACGTACCTCTCAATACGTTATTTACAAAACACGCAAACTTAACTGTTTGTAAAATTCGCAACCTCTTGATAACATGGTTGTTTTTATGGAAATCCTTTCAAGTTTACTTCACTAAAGTCACGTTTGTTCGTCACTAGCTTTAAATAATTTATTTGCAGAATCATTAAGTAAAATAAACACTGCCCACATTTCCTGAAACCAACAAACTTAACCACGTAAATCAGATTCGTGTCTCTTCATTGCCGACGGCTGTTAAGAAAAATGGTAGAAACGAGCAGTTTTACGAAGCGGCCAATTAATATTACATTTCACTCAAGACAACACACTACAACGGTACCTACAACCAACTATGCTTAAAGTAAGCAGAATAAATTATTAGCTGCAGATAACATATTCCTACAAAACCAACAAGATAATATCATCGCATGTGATTACAAATGTTACCAACTTAATATTGCCACCACTCTTACATCAAGAAAATACACTCGTTTATTGACGATTGTCGCACCCGCGACGTAATTAGAAGTTATTTCTATTCGAAAGTCCACCGTGCCCAATATTTCTGTAGCATTGTCACGAAATAATGGTCTGTGATTGGGTGAAACATTACTTGAAATAGTATTGGTACAGAATTTGTGTGTATTTTTTGGGCTTGCTTAAGTTACGCGTAGGATATTTGTATATAATATTTGACGCCAATTTTATAGCCATCCTTTTAGTTAACCTGGACTTGTAATATGATACATGGAAAGAATAAAACAAAATACAAAATGCTAGAAACCGAACCACTCAAGTCTAATCAAACAAGTGACAAATTTAACATACTGTACATATGTAAGTAGAAAACACGTATAAAATCTAAAAAAAAAAAAAAATCATAGACACATACACACCATAAATAGAACATATCTGTACTACACTAAGAATAAAATTAATTTTCTAGTAGCAATTTTGTTTACTTTAAATGCTAAGAGAAATAGTATATCCTAAGTATCTATGGCGGGAATTGTGTATATATTTACAGCATCACCCTCCCTCTTACTACGTACATGGAGGGCCTAATGAACTTGACCCATTAATTTTAATATAAATTAATCTTAGATAAATTTACAAAGATGATATAATTATATAGCCTGTTCATGGTAAAGTGAGCACTTTATGATGCAGTCTCATCAGACATATTTTAACCAATAAAAACATTTCATTATGGCCTTGGCCTTTTGTTTGGAGTATGGGGAAATGTATTCAATGTTTATTTACTTACATGGCAGTGTTTATCTTCATGTTACTGTACTGCGTTATATTTTTTCATAAATTACTGAAGGTTCAGTTGACAATACTAAAGGTGGAGTTGATTGATACATTGCAAGCATAGAGCAGGTGAGAAGCCAAACATTCCAAGATTTTTTGTATAGGTAAGCAAAATTTAAGAAGTGTATTAATAAAAATAGTGATTTTTATTTAAGTACAGTCAGCAATTTTATTTTAGCAAATACAAATCCCCCCACTTGTTAATGTTAACACTATGTGAGTAATTAACACAGTGTATATATTTTCCCATACTCTAAAACAAAAGGCCAAGGTCATAATGAAATGTATTTATCGGTTAAAATATGTCTGATGAGATTGCATCATAAAGTGCTCACTTTACCATGAATAGGCTATACAAATGTATCATATTTGTAAATTTATCTAAGACTGATTTATATTAAAAGTAATGAGTCAAGTCCATTAGGTCTTCATGATACCAAACAAAACAACTAGGCTAATGCATTTTCATTAGGCCCTACATGTACTTAGTAGGCGGAAGGGTGATGATGCTCGAAATATAGGCTACACACAATTCCCACCAGGTACTTTGGATACATTCACGACGTTAATCATGTATTATATTAAAAGTCCAGGTTAACTAAAGAGACGATTATAAAATTGGCGTCAAATACTGTATACAATTATTCTACACGTAACGTAATGTAGTCCAGAAAGTACACACAAATTCTGTACCATTAATTATGCTTACCTAGCAAATTCAGGCTAGGCATGGAATTAGGGTTCAGCCGTTTCGTACCAGAGCTGAACACTTTTTCCCGAAATGCGAACTACAAATCTTTAATGTCTTGTAGATATTCTCATTACTCAACTCCTTAAATTTTGGCGGCCCTATTAACCACTTCCACAATTCAAACCGATGTGCATAATAAACATCAGGAAACCTGTGTTTACTTGCCGATTCGTTGTCGCAACCTGAAACACAGCACTGCGTCATCCTGCAGATCACATCACATACTTTATTTATTATTTATACTTGTACGCTTTTGTCAGTAGGCCCTAAACACGTACGAATGACCGCCATTAATCTAAAACGCAACAAAAAAATTTACAAGGAGAAGACGGAAATAAATACACAACACTAGCGCCGGAAATGGAACTGCGGTTGATCATGAACTAAAATGACGGTCATCAGAATCCCTATAGAGATAACAAGCCAAGCACATGCCTTACCATGGATATATATCTCAGGAACAAAAGTCACAGATGGTCTCAGTTGACTGGAAACAACACACATGAACACTGGGAAGAATATAGAATCAATCAATAGCAATGTACATAAATAAAAATATCCACACAGAATTAGGGAAAATATGTGAAATGAAGAAGAGCTGAATTTACTGAATGATTCTGTAAATAAATTATTTCGTATCAGTGGCAGACAAACGTGATTTTAATGACGTAATCGTCCAAGGATTGCCATAGAACCACACGCGTTCAAGAGTTGGGAAAAGGAATTACAGACAGTGGGTTGGATTTTGTAAATGATGTATTTATAAAGTGTTATTAGAATGTTTGTAATGTAGCTACGTGGAATTAAAAACCACCATTTCACATCTATTCTGTTATGAAAAATATAATGTCTTTATTATTATATGGAAAATCGAAGGGGTGTGAGGTTAACTTCGCTTAAAATATTTACCTACTGAGTGTGTCTATTACTCGCATAGGTGCGAACAGAAACATATTTTTCGTGTTTTTTCTTTCGGATAAGTTAAAATTTTCTAGGTTCTTATAATAATTTGAATATTACTTACGTCCGAAAAAAAATTTCTACTGCTCCATTAAAATAATATGTAATTCAAAATGATACCGCCTCGTAAGAAGAGTCGCAAAACAATGCCATCTCATGAAAGATGTTAAACTAAAATCTGCCCTTCTCCCAATTTTTTTCCAAAGCCTTTAGCCCGCAATAAAATAAACTGAGTCCCAGCAGTATAACTTGGCTATAAAAAAAACTGAATCATGTTGGAATGGTAACCTACACTGTTCTAGCATTTGTTTCCAGACATTGTCTTTCTTCATTGTAAGAACAGCTGTAGCAGAAGGATACATTGTAGCCATGCTACTTTTCTAGAACTGTCAAAATGTAGTATAATTACATGGAATGGAGTATACCTACCAACAAAGTAAATTTATTGGTGACCATAAAAGTCCGTTGGAGGTTTGTCACTAAATATTGAAATAATGACAAAAATTTGTTGGTGTTGTTTTGTGGTACCCTTTCGTCATCCGACACACCGAGAGAATTTTCTGCATTAACTCTTGGTTCGAAGGAGATACCGTGACTGTTTTCACGTCCTGTAAAACCCCACAGTCACTTTAATACAACCTTGCAGCTTGCTGTCGGTGAACTAGCTGAGTGCAGTGTTCTACCACTACCTACCTGAAAATTTAACACTTTTCTTTTTCACTTCCCCGACACCATAAAAATTACCCTCGTACGAGAAAGTTTTTGATCCTAAGGAAAATTAATATAAAAAAAATTGCAGTATCTTGGTACATATTAACCCTGCGGTAAACATTTTTCTCCGCAAGATAATGCATTGAACGGACGCAAATTTTCCTCTTTTCAACGTGCTCCGGAGAAAAACGGGTTCGGTACCTTTGCGTCTCGTCGATTTCGTAAGACTGACATGAAACCTGGAAAACGCTGTAGTTCTAGTCTCTTTGCTTATCGGCAATCTGCCCAATGGCGCTTCTGATGTAGTTATTCCGTTTCGCGAAATTTGTAGTAACATGCTAGCTTCACTTTGGTTTATTGGAGTCCTCTCTGTATATTTTATAGTGAACTCGGCCACCAGTACAATTGCATTTCCATTCCTCCCGTCCACAAAAAATGATCTCCATTCAATTGTCTTTCGTTAATGCCATAGAACATCAGTAAACAGAAAGCAACGCTGGCTGATTTTATGGCCATCATGTAGGTATGTATGCATGCATGCATTGACACATGTATGGATGCACACGGGATTTTATATACTCATATATGTATGTATGGGCACTTGAATTTATGTATGGATGCATACAAATGCGGATGCATGTACATATACCAGCAAGTATGTATTGATACATTAATGGGTGCTTGCATGTTTGTATGGATACATATATACAGATATATACGCAATCATGGATGCATTTATGCACGTATGGGTGAATTTATGCATGTACTTATGTATGTATGCATGCATATATATATGAATATACAGTGTTGATTGTAAATTGCGAATCACTTTACAAAAACAAGAAGTATTAGCAAAGGACTGGCCTTTATTAGGAAAAGTACGTGTTTAAATCCCCATGAAAGTGAAGCTGAGAAACATGTTAGGTGACAATAAAGCAAAACTATTTGAGATGGAACACTCAACTTCTGGATTCCGTTCACTTGCATGGACATACACGCATGGTGAACAATTGAAGACTGTCATTCAACCCCGTCATTGTAAAACTGGGGTTTGCCAACCTTAGTATCCATGTAATTATGTAACTGTAGGAAATATGAAACATAACTAGGCAGAGTAATAATTGGCATGTCATAATTTACAAAAAAAGGTTCTCTTGTTAACGCGCTCAGGCTAACCGTTTCTGCGATAAGAGCACGTGACGTGTGAGCGCCGTGTCCATGCCTACAGACAGGCAACCCGTTGAGCAGCCACATAGTGACAATGAACACAAACAATAGCATTGTACAGCCTTGGTGGTATGCTGCACACCCGACAATGTATAGCTTTGGAGGGGGCAGATGGTCGTAGTGGAGTAGTGCCCCCGCTAATTGTACGTTCATAACAGTCGAATAGTGCGCTGGTGCAGGCAGGAGCATGGAATATATTATACAGGAATACTGCAACATGTACCGCACACTTGGCGAATGGCTTGGTTACCCAAACACACAGATACTTATGTAACAATATGATATTTAATTATTCTTGTAGTCATATGTATTTATAAAATATAGAAGTATAAAATATTCTAATTTAAATTGATGCATAATAGTTTACATATAAATATCATAATATAACATTATTTTCAATTTATTTAATATATAAATATATATATATATATATATTAGTAAACAAATTTTCTAAAAATTAATTCCATACATAGTTATTTACACATAAATATTGAAATATAAAATTAGTAAATATGAATGTATTTTTAATTATTATACATAGTTATGTATATATAAAATAGGAAAAATAAAAAACTATGTAAAACGAATTTTATACACGATAAGATATATGTATGGGAATATAACATTTATTTTCTATTTATTATAGCCTATACATTATTATGTATATATAAATATGGGGACTTTAAATTATTTTTATTTTATGTTATAAATAATAGTGCATATATAAATATTGGAATATATAATTAATTTTAATTTATTTTATATATAATTATGTATAGGTATAAAATTATTTTTAATTAATTTTAAATATAATTACGTAAAAGTATATAAATATGTTAATATAAAATTATTTTTAATTTACTTTATTAATAATTATTAATAGGTACATAAATATGTAAATATACATATGCGAATAAAACTGTTTAGAAATTATTTATATACATAATTATTTATACATAAATATAAAAATACTAAATTAGTAAATATAAAATAATTTTTAACTGGTTTTATACAGGTATATTAATATGTATATAAAATTATTCTAATTAATTTTGTACATGTTTATATTTCGGTATCTAGATATGTAAATAAAACTTATTAAAATTTTTTTATAAATTATTATATATAGTGATATAAATATGTAAATATATGCAAATAAAAATTGTTTTAAATCAATTTTATACATAAATATTTACACATAAATATAAAAAATATAAAAGTAGTAAATACAAACATATTTAAAAATAATATTATACATTATTATGTATTTATAAATATAAGAATATAAATTATTTTTTTCTTTTATTCTATACATAACTTACGTATATATGAATATAGGATTATAACATTATTTTTTACTTATTTATACATGAATATGTATAGTTATTAAAATTATTTTTAATTTCTTTATTTATACATACATATGCTTAGAAGCATATTTAAACACCATAATGTTATGTAAGTACCTGCATGTTTTCTTCTGGGGCAAACGAGTATGTGGTTTTCTCACAGAGCCCCCATATTTTTTTTTACATATACATTTTTTGGTGGAAGTCCTTTTGTGGGCACAATCAAGACTTTTTACTGTTAATTCACTGCATGCATATAGAAAAATGACAGCTGAGGTTCTGACCCTGCGAGGTGAACATCGATTTGGAAGCTCTCTCGTGTCACACGACGAAGATGAATTGCGAAAACGAAGGTCTGCCTTTGACCTCGACGATCATGGAGCAGCAACCTGCATCATCTCTACCTGGTTAGCGACAGTGCCGATTCTGCGATCGAGTTTTACCTATGGTCAAAATGCTCGTCGGCATGGGAAAACGGCCCCATACAGTGTATGCAAGGTGATACATTGAAAGAACATACCGAGATCTGCAAGGATCCATCTACTTGGAGTAAGCAAGTGTTACCGGCAATACCTCTTGCTGCATTGATGGGTGCCAATTCGATGGGGGTTATGATGATACAGTTAATGCTAAAGAGGGAATGAGTGCAGTAGAGTCAGTATAAGGAATGTACACTTGCAAGACTTTTGCATGAAGTCGATGAACTTCAAAATAAACGAACATCTGCTCTAAATATTGCCGATCACAAAACTCCTGCTACAAAGGAAACTAAACTTGATATTGAGGATGAAATTGGAGTGAAGACGATCATGAAGACAGCATATGTGAAAATGAACATGAAGACAGTGATAATGTTGAAGATGATGATGGCGATTTTCTCGATGCACTGACACACATCTCCAACGCATTTGGTGCAACGCGCGAAATGGAGAAGGCAGAGAACGTTGAGAATACTGACTACCTATTTCCCGGTGACCCGTCATTACATTTTGTTGAGATGTATTCAATCATTATTAAACTGAAGGAGTGGGATATATCGAATGATGCGATGAACTGCTGTCTTCTGAAATTATAATTACTAAATAATAATACATTATTATTATTAAATAATTGTTTTTATCTTTCTTTTTGTGTGTCGTGTCATTTTATCCCTCACGACTATAAAGTGGTACTGTGAGCATTCACCTACAAACATATAAAACTGCATACAGAATGATAATAAATTCTTTAGTATAAATGTATGATTCGGTGACTGCATACAATACATCAATTCTGATAACATGTACAAATTTTGGAGATAGAAGGCGAATATTTTTTTTAATATGTATGGATAGAGATATACTACACACACATGGATTGATGAGTGATGGAAATATTGCGATTGTGGAAAAGATCGCGGTGCTGTTTGTGGTGCTGATTGAGGTGCTGATTGTGGTGCAATTTGTGGTGATGATTGGGATTGTGGTGCTAATTGCAGAGATTATTGATGGGAATATTGCAAAATTGATCGAAAAATAAAAACAAATGTTTAATTTTTATTTTTTTTATTTTTTTATTTTTTGTGGAAAGTTCCAGATTTTTATTTTTTTTATTTTTTTATTTTTTGTGGAAAGTTCCAGATTTTTATTTTTTTAATTTCAAGGTCAAAGGTCACCAGGGTCAAAGGTCAAAGTCACTGGATTCCAAGATTGCTGATGGTTAGGTCTGACTCTGATCCTGGATTCCTTGTATTGATTTGGCATACTATATGCTTATAAAACAAATATGGCAGCCACTGCTCTGCTCTCGAGAAGCGAGCATTCCAAAACACTTGAACTGGCTGAAAGTTGCCTTTTTGTTGCTCGTTTTTTTTTCCAGATGGTAGGCTCGGTGTTTTTTTTTTTTTTTTTTTTTTAAGGGGAAAATAGGATATTTTAAGTATAAAAAAATTGAAAATTCTTACGGGAAAAGAAAAAATTTAAGCGAAAAATGGCTGATATCAAAAAAGAAAAACAGAAAATGCTGAGAAAAAAGGAAAAAAAGGATCATTCTTCTCGGCTCCGAGCTCAAATCTCCTATCCCCTTGTCGCGGTTTCCCCCATTTCTCTACTACTTCCGTTTTCTTCTACCAATTATCAAAACAAATTTTCCATCGAGACGTTATGGCGTGGGACTATTTTTCCCAACACCCTGTCCACTTAACGGCAATAACTCCTGTATGCGCTTATGTTACAGCAAATATGGTGGACATAAATATTATTTTATATAATGATTGCTTTCAAAAGCGCTTAACTGATGTTGCTGACCAGTGGGTGTCCTCGGGTATATGTTTGTTATAAAAATTGCGGTATATTGAACTAATTATGTACTGGCGAAAATCAAGATTCCTTGATTTTTGCAAGGAGAATGGCATATTGATGGCTTCCATTCCACAACATACGTCTAATCGTTTGCAACCACAAGATGTGACATTATTTGGGCCATTAAAGAAGGCTTAAAACAGAGAGCATGATATGTTAATGAAAGCCAACCTTTTGAAAATGATCCGACCTGACCATTTTGCTTCGTATTCTGTAAATTGTATTACAGTTTGGCTACAGTTGCAAAAGGAATCTATGGTTTTAAATCGACAGGAACTCTGCATTTAGATGCGGGAATATTTACAGACGAAGATTTCATTCACCAGGACATCCTACAGAGTGATTCCATTTCCGAGTCCCAAGTACCACAAATTGGAATAGTTCCAGTACCTAAATATAGTTCTCCAGTAAGAAAAGTAATTTCTAGTTAAACTGTCTTACAAACACTTGAACCACAATCAGGTTGATTCCCCTGTTCCTGAAGTCTCTTTCGATACAGCTTCACCAATGCCTGGTCCAAGTCGCTGTTCTTCCAATGCTACGAGCAGGAGTGGAATAACACATTCTGCAGTTTTAACTCTTAACTCCTTCGAAATATGTGCAAGTGTAAAAAAAAAAAAAAACTGAGACAAGCAGAAAGGAAAAGTAAAATGTAAGTAAAAATTCATGCTAAGGGAAATTTTTTAAAAATAATTCTCAACGTGTCACTCTCAAGAAAAAGACTGCACGTAGAAAATTTTGGAATCATCACCGTCGTCATAGACATAAGAGTAAAATGAAATGGATGAAAATATTTGCGATGACATTGATTGCGATCATATTGAGAATGGCGAAGAAAAGTGTTTTGTGTGCGACGAGTTCAGTACAAATGACGAAGAATGGTAAAGGTGCACATCTCGTGGGCTATGGGCTCACTCATTTTTTACAGGTGGAGCACTCCAGAAGTTTACTTAAGTGAAGATAGTTTGCGTTGAATGTGAACTGGAGAATTGAAATTCCCTAATTCCCTATGTGTGACTTGTAACAGGTTTTGTATTTTTTTTTTTTTTTTTTTTTTACTATAAGGCTTTCAACTCACTTGATTGCTCAGAATTTGGAGTTGCAGCATAAAAATGTTACTGTGAACTCATAAACTACATTCTTGTTCTTGGTTTATTGCTTATTGTGCGATTAAGAAATAGTCGGTATTTCTACAACGTTATTCTTATATAACTTTAATGGATTCGCATTGCCCCACAATGCGGGAAATCCCGATAAGTGTTATAATGCCAGACTACGGTTAATATATAAGAACCACGTGCATTTCTCACACTTTTAATTTTTTGTGTAAAATACATGCAATGTAGAATCTTTTGTTAAAAAAGCACAGTTTTAGGATCAAAGTAATTAAAAGTATAGACGAAAATACTTAAGGTATCACCAATAATAATCCGAAACCCTAAGCACAATATTAGACTTTACAAGTATAGGTATGGAATAAGGCCTTTCTAAAAGTAATGAAATATAGTTTAGCATACCACAAGCCGCATATTTTTTATACTTATTCCAACATGACATCACAACCACCAATACTCAGTACCACTCGATGTCATATTGGATTTTACAGGCAATTAACACATAAGGATATTTTTCCAAGTAAGAACTCGTCTGACCAAGGCTAATTCGTATATAGTGTCACAGCATACATTAAGCATGCAGCAATAGATACATAGTACAAGAAAAGGAAGTGAACATATAGATTAAATTTGAGTCTTTAACTTCTTTACAGTATCAGGTTTTTTTTTTTCCATGGCCATGTTTCCACATAGACTGTTTCAGCTCCCCCTCCTCCCTTTACCATCAGGCAGGCTCAGAGATCGTCCGTGGTGGTCCTGATGGAGGGGAGAAAGCCACCACACTTTGTCGCTTTTATCGCTTGCTATAAGATTCAACGACTTGTTTGCCGTAGCGCAAACTTTCTGTGCTTCATCTCCATCGGCGTGACTCATGGTGGAAGAACCTTCTGGACCAGGTTACCTCACCCTATAAAAGTCGTGGCATGTTTCTATCTCGGCAGTCTTCAATTACCATCAGTATGGCGTGTGTGCGCCGTTGCTTTGGCGGATCGAGAGACGACAGGCGACAACTAGCGAATGTAGTAAGGGTGCTGTGGGGTGCGACGTACTGGAGAACAGATACTAGAACTGACCTTTGTGAATGCGCGGAAGTGAGACTTGTTTCATGAATGGCGGACTTTTCGGTTATGTAAATACAATTTATAGTTAAAAATATTTTTAGAATATTTTATAGCATATATTTCTTACTAATACAGTAAGTGAAGATCAGGTTGGTTACAGTTTAGAGTAAGGACAGTGATAAGTGCTTCAATTTTAATCGAGTAATGCATAAAAATTGTGCCCACTGGCAAAGAAAAATGTTTTCAATAGGTATAAACAATTTTATTGTCTATATTAATAATGCCTGTGTCTATTTTATGACATAAAAAAATTATGTAATATATAATACTTATTTTATTTAGATTATTTGAAGACCTCCCTCCTCTCCCATACCTGGTTATGCACTATGCAATTTGTAACTTTGGCGTTAGAAGTATGGTGGTTGCACAAATTGATAAATTGATTTATATATAAGATTTTAAGACATTAATTAATAATTTAAAATTCTTCATAGTAATAATACGAAAAGGGTGCAAAAAAAGAAGTGTTTTGTGTAAACATTGCAGTGAAAGCTAATGACGTAGATGTCTGGCGAACTGGAAGAAAACTAATATGTAAATAATCAACGTAGAAGTGTTAACATCGCGGTAAATATACAAATAGTAAAATTATGAAAAGCATTAGTGATTTTGAATATAACCAAATAAAAGATAAAAGTGAATTATTGGATCAGAGAGTAGACAGAACAACAGAAGATATTACTGTATTAGTGAATGCTTGGATGGAATAAATTAACCAGGAAATTGAAGATGTAAGTGTAAGAAATGATAACTAAATCAAAAAATAGGCAGCGTAAATGGAAAGATGGACAGTGTTGAATGTAAGATGAAACAGGAAGTAAATTCCAGAAAGAAATAATGGCAGGAATATATCGAACGGCGGAGTAGCAAACTTGGTATGATTGGTGAAGAGCATGATTCCACTACCATAGAACATACCGGCAAGAAGATACCACAAAAATAAAAGGTAATACTGTAAAGTAAGTAATCCCACTCTCGCCGAGCTGACAACCACGAGAAGTGCACAAAAAAGACCGGTAATACTGGTGAAGGGTGAGAGTCCACTCCCACTGAGCCAGCAACTGAGAGAAGAGCACGGAAAGGGCAGGCAGTACTGCTAAAGGGCGTGATTCCACTATCGCAGAGGCAACAGTCAAGAGAAGTGCACGGAAAGTGCAGTTAATACTGTTGAAGGGAGTGACTCCGCTAACACTGAGCAAACAACCGAGAGAAGTGCACAGAAAAAATTGAGGGTAATATTGGTGCAGTGTGTGATTCCTCTAACACTGATTCGACAACTGAGAGAAATGCACATAATGGGCAAGTAATTCAGGTGAAGGGTGTGATTCAACTATCACCGAGCCGACAGCCCAGAGACGTGCACAGACAGGCCAGGATATACTGGTACAGGGCATGATTCAACTATCATCAAGCCAACATCCTAGAAATGTGCACAGACCGGGTGGGTAATATTTATGATGTACATGTCCGTGATTCCGCTATCACCGAGCTAACGGACGAAAGAATTGCAGGTAATGCCGGTGAAGAATGTGACTCAACTATAAACGAACCAAGAGCTGAGATAAGTGCACATAGAGGGCCGGAAATAGCGACGTTATTCCTGTCATTAATCCGACAACCAAGAAAAGTGCACAAAAAGTATAATTTATACTGGTGAAGTGTGTGATCCCGCTAACACTGAGCTGACAGCTGAGATAAGCGCACAAATAGGGCATGTAATACTGATGAAGTATGCGATTTAACAATCACCAGGCCAACAAACAAGAAAAGTGCACATAAATGGATATTAATACTGGTGAAGGGCGTGATTCAACTATCACTCAGACAACAGCCGAGAGAAGTGCTCATAAAAGCCAGGTAATACTGAGAAACTGCATTATTCCACTATCACATAGTCGATAGTCAAGAGAAGTCTACTGAAATGGCTGGTATTACTAGTGAAGGGCGTGATTCATTATCATTGAGCAGACAGCCGAGAGAAGTTCAGAGAAAGGGCGGGTAATAATGGTGAAATGCCTGATTCTATTAATACTGAGCCGACAGCTGAGAGAAATGTACAGAAACAGCAGGTAATAATTTTTAATGGCGTGATTCCACGAACAACAAGCCCACATCAAAGGGAAGTATACAGAAAGGGCATGTAAGAGTGGTGAACGGCGTGATTCCACTAACATCAAGCTGAAAGCCGAGAGAAATTAACAGAAAAGGTATGTAATATTGGTGAAGTGTGTGATTCCACTACCATTGAGCTAACAACTGAGATAAGTGTACAGAAAGGCAGGTAATAAAGGTGAAGTGTGTGAATCCACTATCACTGAGCCAACAACCAAGATAAATGCACAGAAAGTGCAGGTAATACTGGTGAAGTAAGTTACTCCACTATCAAAGAGCCGACAGTCGAGTGAAGTTCACAGAAATGGTGGTTAATACTGGTATTATTACGCTATCACTGAGCCGACAGCCAAGATAAATTTACAAGAAAGAGCATGTAGCACTGGTGAAGGTCATCATTCCACTAACCCCGAGCTGACAACCAAGAGAAGTGCACAGAAAGTGCAGGTAATATTGGCGAAGATCATGAATCGACTATCAACAAGCTGACAAATGAGGAAAAAAAGTACAGAATTGCATGTAATACTGAGGAAGTGTGTGGTTCCACCAACACCGAGCTGACAACCATGGGAAGTGCACAGAAAGGATGGGTAAAAGGGGTGAAGGGAATGATTTAATGATCGCCAATTGAAAACTGAGAGAAGGGGTCAGAAAAGGCACATAATCCTGTTGAAGGGCGCGAATACACTATCACCAGGCCGACAACCGCGAAATGTGCACAGGGCACGTAATACGGCTGAAGGATGTGATTCGACTTTCATCGACCCGACAACTGAGAGAAGTGCACAGAAGGACATGCGATATTGGCAAAGGTCATGATTACACTAACACAGAGCCGACAGTCACGAAAAGCACAGCAAGGGCAGGTAATACTGGTGAAGGATGTGATTCACTATCACCGAGCCAACAGCCAAGGTAAGTGAACAGAAAGAGTGGGTAATAGTGGTTAAGGGCATGATTCAATTATTACCGATCGACAGCAGAGGGAAATGTACAGAAATGTAGGCAATACAGGGGAAGGGCATGATTCCACTAACACCAAGCCAACAACTGAGGTAAGTGCACAGAAAGAGCATGTAATATTAATGAATAGCTTAAATATACTAAGACTGAGCCGACAATGCAGAGATATGCACAGAAAGGGCAAATAATACTGGTGAAGGGCGAGATTCCACTATTACCGAACAAACTACCGTGAGATGTGCACAGGGCAGGTGATACTGGTAAAGAGCGTGATTCCACTAACAGAAGCCGACAACTAAGATAACGGCAGGTAATACTGGTGATGTGTGTGGTTCCACTATCACAGAGAAGACAACCAGTTGACAACCAAGGGAAGTGCACAGAAAGGCAGGTTATAGTGGTGAAGGGCATGATTCCTCTAACACCGAGCCAGCAACCGAGAGAAGAGAACAGAAAGGACAGAAAATACTGGTGGAGGGTGTGATTCACTATCATCGAACCGACAGTCGAGAGAAGTGCGCAGAAAGAGCAAGTAATAATAGTGAAGAACGTGATTTTATTACTACCGAGTTGACAGTCTAGCGAAATGCACAGAAAGGGCAATTAATACTGATGAAAGGTTTTATTCCACAATCACCGAGTCAACAGCCATGAGAAGTGTACAGCTAGGGGAGGTTAATAGCCAATACAATAACCTCGGTGGGTGGCCAGTAGCATTGAGGCAGTAGTGAAATGAGTGAGAGAATGGATTTGTACAGTTCTTAACACCGAGGTCTTGAGAGCCGATGGGGGTTATTGAGTTGAGTATGAAGCAGCACTGGAATGAAAGGGCGGGGGAAACAGGAGATACCCGAGAAATCTCACCGATCAACGTCATCGTCCTGCATGATTCCCACATGCGAAAATCCAGAGTGACCTGGTCGGAGATTGAACCCGGATCACCTTGGTGGGAGGCGAGCAGGGTAACAGCTCAGCCACTGTGGCCCCTGATGAATTAGTGTCACACAGTAAAAAGTGGGGGGGGGGGAGAATCTTTCAACTAAGCTCTCACGATCTTCACGCTCCTTGATGAGATTACCTGTGCCAGTTTAATAAATTTGCCACCCTCAATGACTGATCGGACTAACAGAGTTACTACCCCGCAGCTGTACTGAGGAGCCCCCACACCGAGTGTGTTGCTGTCGTTGCCAGAACGACATTGACTGGAGTACTTCACACAAGTTTCGGCTTGGCTTTAGAACTCTGTTTCAGTGACCGATACCAGCGACACACCAATCATGCCATACTGAAAAGTAGTACACAGCAAGCAAGGGAAACAGTACAGGAGGGGGCCGTGGTGACTGAGAGGTTAGGCTGTTCGCTTCCCACCAAGGCAAACAAGGTTCAATCCACGGCCCAGTCACTCCTGGATTTTTGCAAGTGGTTGTCGTGCCAGATGATGCTGCTAGTTGAGGTGTTTTCTCGAGGGTCTCCCATTTCCCCCACTCTGGTATTCTGGCAATGCTCCATTCTCGCCGCATTTCACCTCCCATCGGTTCTCAAGACTACATTGTTAAATGCTGCTCAAATCTCTCCAATCTCTGCTAGGAGCTGTGGTATGACAACTTGTGGTTGAGATGTTCCCGAGGTGGTATGTGGTATCATCCCTGTCGGCTTCTTCATCAATTCTATCGCTGATACACAGGTGTGGCAAGTCGTGCGCCTGGTTGCGCTAAACACCATGCGGGATGCCCTGGCCCAGCTACAGGAGGCGGAGCCAGTAATAGTCAGGTACTAACACCCTAATGTCCAGTGCGGACAATAACACTGAGCGATAATGACGAAGACAGCTGCATCAAGAAGACACTGAAGAACTTTAAGACGACCAGAATGTACATCGATTCCAGGGTCTGTGCTACAGAACTTCGTCACTGTCAACCGAGGCAGCCAGTGTTGATCATGTAGACAGCCAAGGAATATTAAAACCTACTGGTTCCAAAAGACACCGACAGCAACTGGAGCGTAAGCAGCAATACGCAGGCGAAAGTACGACACCTTTGGAACACTTATTAAGACCGATCTTGAGGGACAAAGATTGGTGATTGTTGAAGTGAAGTCCCCAACATTCTTACTGGTACATTTCGTGAAATAGGATTCGGCTGTCATATTGGTGGCGGGGAGTCTGAATCATGTTCCTTGTAAGATGAGAGTGACTGTAATGGTGCCGAAATCGTATGTCCTCTAGCCTTCTTCTCATCGATCGTCCGACGACGGCATGACAAACCCGTTATTTGACTGCACTAATGGGCAAGACCACATCAGTTAGTGATTAAAGAAGGATACACTTGAATATTGTGACTTTAGCCTAAATAATAATTTTTACATACCAGAAATAGAGGATGGCTATCTTGCGACGCTCGTATGACTTAATCGGGGTTCCATTTTGACACTCGACTGGAGATCCTATGGGTAGGCAATACAGAGAGTTGATGGTGTCAACATAACGATATTTGTTCTGAACAATGTGCAACCCAGTAAATCTGTCAACCCACTGTGCTGCCCACTTCTAGCAAAATCGTCATTGTAGGCAGATATCAGGGAACATTTGTCAGATATTTATAACTAATTGAATCATCTTAGAAATGTGGAATTACCATAGCGTATCCCTGTATCAAGAACTTTAATATCTTCAGACTCGGAAAATTTGCCATTTTAAATTATTTATTGGTCCGACAGGCTGTTCGTCTGGAAGACAGGTATATGATACAGGTATACATCCATGTCTCGTTCATACTTCCAAATGTTCCTGAAGCTTCGAGACCACAAAATATCGACTGCCCTCTACCAGAATTACCAAAGAAACTTTGATCAAGAAAAAAAACATAATACCTCTATTGGCATCAGGAGAAGGTTGTCTCCGAACTACTGCAGTGAAAGCAGTATGTTTTCTCCTGTGGTCCAAATTACTTTGTAAGGACTAACATTGCATGCCATCGCTTTGATACAGGAGAATAGATGCCCATAAAACAACCATCGATACGACTAACAATAGCTCCATATTAGGCAGTTGAGGGTATCTTGGAGGAAATGAGGGAGTTAGATAAGATAGAAACATCAGTCAGTTAACCATATCCTGAAATTGTACTTGTTAAGAAGAAAGTTAGCTTTGTGAGATCTTGTGTTAATTAAAGCCAGCTTAATAAAGTAAAAAAAAAAAAACTCTGACATACGTACAAGGATAGACGATACAATGAACAGCCTAGCAATTTCAAAATGGATTTTCTACTCGTACAGAGGACCAGAAGACTGCATTTTACATCCAAGGGAAGGGGTACTAGCAGTTCATATGTATGCCTTTTTTGTTATAAAATACCCCTACCACCTTCGAACACATGATAGAAAAAGTTATCTCTTTAGACAATTGTACCAGGAAAGACATTTGAAGAACACCTAAAACACGTAGACTTTTTATTCCAAAAAGTAGCTGTAGCCAACTTGTAACTGGTTTCCAAGACCTGTCACGTTTTTTAAAGCAGAATTTATTTCTTGGTACATGTAGTACCAGCCTATGGGATCGAAGTGGAATCTGAAAAGACCAAAGCAATAATATATTGACCCACATCAATCGACAAAAGCGAAATGGTAGTTTTTTGGGGTCATGTGCTTACTACAATTGGTTTTACCTGGGTTTGCCACAGTTGCCAAGTGACTGCATGAATTGAACGATGCAAACAGAAACTTTTGTTGGATCACTAAGTGCGAAGTTTCTTTTAGAAACTAAAATAAATTATTATATTTTCCCCAGTTTCTGGTTTCCCCAAGCAGTGTGGGCGAGTCCTTTTTTAGAACTGATGTTAGTGTTGTAGGCAATGCATCTGTGTTATTGCCCCACTGGAATATTTGAACAAATTACTCCACTAGCCTGAGAGAAATTTCTAGGGAGCTCAAGTGCCCAATGTCTAGGGTGGGCAGTTATTTTGTCTTTGTGAGTAGGAGATAGCCCGTTTCCACTTCAGTCTGTTTAAAATTTATTTTTCATTAGATTCTTATCTCGGGGACATGTTTGGAAACAGTTATCTTTAAGAGCAGCTGCTGAGGAAAAATAGAACATAAATATAAATAATTTTGCTCAGTAATTTTGAAAAAAGTGATACTCAGCTCTGAAAGAAAGGCATTCTCACTGCTGTTGTAGTGATGAAGTGGCAGACAATTTGTACTTCCCGCCTGTGGTGGAAGTAAGAACGAATTTTTCCCAAGGTTGATATATCACTCTTCTGTAACAACCACACAGTAAAATTAATTTCTATCTTGACTTCTTTTCCTCGAACGTAAGTTTCTCATCGATATCAATATACAGGATGATTATCAATTAGACCGACAAACTTCGGGAGGTGATTCTTCTTGAAAAAGTAACAGGAAAGCATATGTGGCATTTTATACTTAAACCGAATATTAAGGGAGGTATGAGCCCTTTAAAAAAAAGCGATATTTTATGCCGTATTTGTGCAAAATATCGGCTCCTACGTTGAAGGTCCCAATAACATTCAATAATGTTCTGAGAGTTGTCATTGTTAGCGATATTATGCACAAATACGGTTTAAAAACTTGTTTTTTTAAGGGCTCATACTTTCCTTAATATTCGGTTTATGTATAAAGTGCCATACGTTTTCCTTTTACTTTTTCATGAAGAATCACCTCCCGAAGTTTATTGGTCTAATTGAGAATCACTCTGTATAACCGAGTTCAGAAATAGATAAAACGAATAGTCGACACAGACTAGAGCTGGATAGTCATTTCGAATGGACACAAATAAGGAACCTGCACCGTTTAGATTTCACATTATTTCATGTAAATTCTTTAAAGGATTTACAAATAGAACATTAAGCTGTAGGAAATCTGAATTAAAGTGTTCAGTGATTTGACAACATTTTAGGGATTGTTATTCTTTGATTATGAGGAAGATCTAGAGCAAGATGAATGTGATAATTCTGTCGATATGCAGTTATAAGAATTTTGTTTTTTAATCACATAACAATACCACCTCTCTCAAAAAATATTATTAAATTGGAATATCGTCATTTGGTTTTCTATGAATTGTTACAAGATTAGCTGTCATTAGGCCAATGCACTATTTGCTGTATCTCGACCATTTCTTTCTTGTTCCCCCCAGTCTATTCACATGTCTCTTTGCTACCATTTAAAAAGATAACATTTTGGAAATTAACTTTTCTTCTCACACCCACTTTTAAAAATTTATATGATGAAGTTTGCGTCGTGCATCCCCCTCCTCCCTTTGTAACACCCCTGATACAGAAGTCAGATTGGACACTGGTATTAAATAAAATACTCGACATAGTTCGACTAAGATCATACTGGCTTCATTATCGGAAGGATTTTAAGAAATGATGCCAAATGTGTTATGCCGACACTGTGAGGAAGAGAACCAAGGGCAAGGGGACAAATCACATCTAAAAATAAAATGTTGGAGCCCCATTTGAAAGGATGGCAGTAGGCTTATATATTTTGATCCCTTTGCTTGTCACAGAAAGAGGTAATCGGCATCTACTTGTGTCCCAAGATTACTTGACTAAGTGGCCTGAGATCATTCTACTACCCAACTAGGAGGCATGTACTGTGGCTGGTGTTCTCTTAGAGAATGTCTTCTGGAGGTCTGTGGTGACACTAGAATTCCACTCGAATCAGGAACTAAGTTTTGAGGCTGTTGAATACCAAGATGTAACAAAGATCCTGCGGAGAAATAAGTCTAGAACTACAGTATTACACCCTAAGTCGTATGGAATGCTTGAGAGTCTGAACCTTACTCTTAAGCAGTACCTGTCACCTGTCGATATTCGTGGCAAACCCCCAAAAGGAAGAGAGCTATACGTCACTAGTGACCTGCTGTTTGGCCAACCGATAGAAGAAACAACTGTCACCCGAGATATTACCATGAAATACACAGGAATCTAGTCGGCATTCACAAAATTGTTCACCAGCACTTCAAAATAAATAGTGACAGGAGACGCAGTAAGATAGGAGACTGTCGGGCGAGGTGTTCCAAGAAGGAAAACTGGTGGGACTGTATGACACACAAAGGCGAAAGGGCACTGCACCATGTCACAGAAACGTTTAGAAGGTCATTATGGGATTCCGTAGCGGGTAAACGATGCGGTCTTTCGTATTGGTCTTTGGCTCTTGGTCGAAGCCTAATGTTGTTTACATCAATCGACTGACGCTCTTCGAAGGTCCAGATTTTGAAAAGTCTGTTCGGAATGAACAGACTTGAAGAGAGGGCAATACTACGTGCAGCCACATCACTGCACAATAATTGGTCATCTATATTTACTTCACGACCTAGTTACACCATCGAAGTACACTGCGTCCATAGTGTGTGGTGCCTAGCGCAACAGCTTTCCACATGGCATAGAAACCAAATAAGCCTACTGTGTATGATTTCTCTAGTATCTCAGCGAACCTGAAGTAACGAAATAGGCAAGCTATATACATACATATATATATAACTAAAATTATATTAATTCTATACACCACAAAAAGTTACCCCGGTATTTTTGTAATAACATAAGTGTATTAGAACCAAGTCCACAACAGTTGGTTGTACACAAATATACTGTTTATTTTAACACATAACCAATGTAGATGTAATATTATTTAAACACATGGTGATATATAATTAATTTAGTATGTTTCATATCTCAGTGCCCTAAAAATGTAATATTTTATTTGTGTTACAAAAAACTTTTGGTAACTATTTTTTTAATAAAGTGTTTGTAAAACTCACCAAAATTTTTTTTAACTGTGTATAAGCAATTAATAAGTTTTCTTTTGCATTCCTTTCATTTCACTCATACGGATATAATATGCCTATAGTTCAATTCTGAAGTTTTCTTGTTTTTCCCAGAGATCAGTTTAAACAAGCCGAATCCTGAAACTGCGCAAACATTCATTACCTATTATTAGTCACCGAAAAATAATTTCTTGTAGTAATTATTATATGTTTATTTAAAAACATAGATACTAATAATTTTATTTCGTGAACTGTTTTCTTGCCTTTCATTTATTTTACGTGCTTATTTGCTATGAGAAACACGTCACTTAGGAAGCAGGTAGTAGTTTTCATAATTCGAGGACAGAAGTGAAATTGTAGGTATTCGTAATGGTGAGCTCGGCCATCACTCTAAATGTTTTATTCACAACCTAGAATTTTAACGTACTCAATTATATGCGGAATTTACTCAACTCAGACGACTTGCACTTTTGTTCTTTAGCTGTGTTAAACCGAAGGGCAGTCCCTAAATTATTCAGCACTGTTAACATTGCTACCCATCCCTAGAAGCTCAGAATTTTATGACAGTGACATATACGAATATAACAATTAAAATTTTACTTACAGGCATGAACCACGCCACCAATATATTTACACTTATCCGTGAAATTTACTTATGTTACTCATTTTGTTCGTTTTGCAACCCCATCAACCCTTTGTGAATACCTCATATTATGAATAAAAACCGCAGCACACAAAGTACATCCTATCATGGAGTTTTTTCTGTTTTTTTTTTCTGTTAAAGCATGTGAGCTGTGAATGTGCATATTGCATGTAATAAAATAAAGCTCGTGCAGGAAATTGTGAATGAGCAGACTGATATTTAAAGGAATGAATGTTGCTTTGAAAGAATTTATACAGAACAAGAGAGAATTATTTTTTATATTATGTAACAACTATCAGTTAGACATTTTGAAGCAACCACTATAGTCCATTCCCGACTGGAAGCGACTTATGAAAATCAACTTTTGAAAAATCACTCTAGGTATAACATGTCAACCTGTTTTTTCGATAACCTGTATTCCACAAATATATAACACTGTGGTTAACTTTAGAGTACTGTGTTATTGAATAATTAATATCTTCTATAACTTGTAATATTTATTTCTTTTTTAAATATGAACTAACAATAGAGAGTGCAACGACGTGTTGGCAACGACCGGTAAGAAATAGTTCACAATTAAAATATTATTTTAACCTAGTTTTTTAGTATACTATTTGTAAATTAAACGCTGCCTATTGAAATATTGAGGTAGCCTCGACGGCAAAATATCTCATTTTTACAGTTTAAAATAACAGCGGAAAATATCGTGAGTAGGCCGTGATGGTACAGTGTTGTTTTATCGAGCGAGAAAGCAACTGAAAACAACTGTCTGCTGGGAGAGGCTTGTCGCTCTCTCTCTCTCTCTCTCTCTCTCTTTCATTATCTCTTTCACACTAGGTAAGTTGCACTTCACTAGTAACCGTTAACATTATACATGTTTTCAATTGTAGCATATTGCATTCTTATTACAGCAAAATAATGATTTTTTAATTTGTAATTTACAACTGAAAAGAGATTTTAATGTTTGAATAATTATTTTAATATATTCAGATATGATGGCGGGGCAGTTACCAAGTGAAGTTGGCAGACGTGGCGAGCCATGACATGGCGTGTTGCTTTTCGCCAAACGAAGCGTGAATTATTCTTACTCCGAAAAATACTTCAAATTACCACATCACTTTTGTAGAACTTGTGTTTATTAAACCTACCTAGGCAAATTACGATGTTGTGATAAATCTGAGATTCCACGGCAGTAATAAATATACTGTGATGTGTGTTTCGTTAATCATTGCGTCTCTGAAATGGCGTGTCTTTGTGCATCGTGGTCGATGCGGTGGCCCTGTGTGTTTGCGTGATTTCAAATATTTGATTAGCACTATTTATACGTTTTAACTGTGAATTGTTTTTATGACGAAGTTAATTATTCACATTCACGTCTGTTTATTTATCACAACGTTGTATCTTTGCCCTAAGGGGTTTGAAACAAAGTCATGTAACGTAATTTGCCACAACCCCAGAAGAAAAATACTAAGCCCAGCCTGATAAATTTCAATAAACCTAATAAAGAGTAAGTAGTAATGCGTATAAATACGAGTGGAATAAAAGTTATCGTAGGATTATTTGTGTGCATTTTCACCGCTATCTTTCAAGGTTTGTATGACAAAAATGAGCAACACGAGTTGCGTGCTTGAATTTAATATGCCTTTTTCGTTTGACTGGTTGTTCCTTCGTTTTAATATTTATTTCAACTGAGGCCGTCATTTTTAATAAATAACCCAACAGTAGCAGTGTTAAATACAGTCGCGGCAAAATACTGACGTGCATTACATGTATTGTGCAATGTCGTGGAAAACAAATATGTTAATGTAAAATAACCGTAAGAACTGTCTTCAATTCAGGCATTTTTAAAACGTCATAGAGCTGACCTAAATAGAGGCCTAAAATGCGAATATTCGTACGGAATGGTGTTTGGAATATGACAAAATTTTTTGAAAATATGTAAACAGTAAACAACACATTTGACAGGTATAAAAGTAGAAGTCACATTTCAATGTTTATGTTTAGGTGTAGCGAAAGTATATGAACACATGTACACAGACAATGGCATGTAAACATTGATTTTGACAGATGCTACATGGCAATGTTTGTTTACATTTGGCGGAAGGGTACGAAACGGACCTACAAGTAGATATTTAGCAGGGCTCCGAGAACGTTGCTTCCAATGAGAAATGGACTATAGTTACATACTTGAACCTGGAACCTCACGGCCCGAGGGTCAACTTCAGCCCTGGAGGTCAGCTAAAAATTAAGAAAACAATAATTCATAGGAAATGTGTGAAATTATATACTCTTTGATTTTGTGGCAATTTTCTACTTTCGTTTTTCTAAGGCTGGTTTATTGTTCGCCGCTGCTTGATAGCAGCTTGGATGGGACTTGAGCGCGCAGTCCCATATCTATCGCATATTTGTTCGGCGACGAGTAATCGTTTTCTGGGGTGCGATTTTAATTCACTGTTCCGCTTATCAGGAGCCTATATACGCCGTGGAAACAATAACCGGGATGGGGGTTTCCATGATGTGAAGTGTAGTGCATGGGTGTTAGACGTACTAGTTTGTTGGTATACATACCAGTTTTCAGGGTGTCGTACCATGCACCAAGACACTTTCGTCTTGGTACGCAAAAAAATACCAATATTTCAGTATTTGCGATAAATTGTATCAAAAAGCACCACAAAAGTATTTTGATTCCGGTACCTTACTTCGCAAAAAAGACAGGTGTAACCGGATGACATCCAAGACTCTGTGTGATGCTACCGAGGGTTTAGAGGGAGACCAGAACATCAGTGATCTTGAGTTCGTATTCGAAGAAGTTTGATTTCATGTTGTGATTTTATTTTATTGATGTTAATTGAAGATTTTGCACTGTTTGTTAGGTATGTAGCTAACCACAACAATTTTTTTTACGTGTCACTGTATAGTTAAATGCAAAATATATGCATACAATTTTTCCTATTACTAACATACAGTTTACGTTTCTTTAAAATTAAATGCAGAAAGATAACGATTTTTTGAAAATATAAATAAGCTGTGTATTAGTAGTTCAGATTTCTTGCATGCCTTTAAGTGTTTGCGCATTTTATTTTTTAAATGGCCTTATGAAATCATCTAGTAACCACAATACATAAAATAATGGCAGGATTATTTTTGTAGTGTGAATTTTCATGGCGTGTTAAGTACCAATTCCTTGTGAGGCCAGTGCTAGGATTTCGGAGTTGCCATCTAACATCCCCAGTGTAGTGGTCACATTCCGCTACACCCGCATGCTCACGTCATTGGACTCTCGATAAGCGAAAAATGAGTGAGAATCGCTCCCTTGCCCACTTTTTTTCACGTAAAAATGTTCAAGCGTGCAACTGAAGTACGATGATGGAATGGGCAGGGCCTGCACGTCAATCGCAAGATCGCGAGCCCCACTTTGTCGTGGCGGCATTCTGGTGTGATAAGATGTGCTGGTGAGTAACCCTTTCAAGTAGGAGGTAACGCAGAATAACATACTTCACAAGAAAAAAAATTTAGTTAGGAATTTCACACGTTCTATTTTTTTTTTTTTTTTTTTTCTATGAGCATGGAGCATTTCATTATATTCCCCGTGCAAAATAACAGCGAGCTCCATCAGCGACTGGCTTGCGCTTACGTCATGGCAACCGTTGCTTTTTTGGCTCGCCATATTGCAAATACTAAAAATCTACAATTTTAATATGGAATGATAATTCTTTGGCTATTTAAGAAAGAATGTAGAGATATTCTGAAAAACAGCTAAAAGTGATGTTCTGTGATTTACTCGTGCAAAATGCAGAATAAAACAGAATAGTGCTTATGACTTTTAATGAATAATAAGGGCGATAAACGACCTCGAAAATCGAGGTTTGCTAGTGACATTTCAAAATAATTACACACTTTTTGTGGTATAACAACAAACTCCTGAATAGAATACTAATTTAACTGAAGTAGCAACTAAAAACTTTATCCAATTTCAACCAAATCGAGATATATTTTCTAAATAATATAAATATTGTAACACCAATTGTTTAGTACTTAAATGTAGTTACGCATAATCCATTGTAAAAATTTAATATAATTTCAGGATTTAAATAATTTGTACGAAAATAACGTGGCATCTCCCATTTTCTTGAGGAAAGGTGATGAGGGTACCCATCAAACTGATTCCAAATCAAAGAAAACATTATTCGAAAAATTTGTTATTTCATGTGTAATGCTTTCTAGTATTTTTAAACTATATATTTTGACAACCAATTTCCAAAGCGCATTCCTCTCTTAATTATCACTCCTTTAGTTGCATTAAATGTTTTATCTCACTTTGCATAAACAGCCGCCTCACAACGCGTTTACTTTATGTTCAAAAAACATATTTCTGCACTGAAAACTAATTCATTACTGCGTGAATATGTTTTATGAGGACTTTTGGCCCTGTCATGAGCGGAGTTGCTTTGAAATGCCGAGCTCTAATGGGAAGCGTGGATTTGATGGTCTGTTCGGGTTCTGAATTTCCAAACGTGACTAAGGATAGATTTCTTGTGAGTAATTGCGTCTGCCAATAGTACCTTACGCAATGTACATTAATAAACAGTTTCTTTTTTTATCCTTATTTGTTTGAAAACGACTGTTTTGTCACTGATCATGTCATTTTAAAGTCGGCAACTTCTTTCTGCGCTCTGCAGAAGTGATAGCATGCATAATAAGGTTTCAGAGAGAGAAATTATATTAGAGAATTTTGAAACATTAATATTTCAACATCTTAAAATTATCAAGTACAATTATTAAGCTGGGATTGTTTTAATTAATCCTTTTCTTTTTTTGTAAAATGAGAACAATTGTCAACTAAGTAGCTTTGCATCGTACTAAACATCGTAGGTGAAATTAGGTCACATACAGTTCACCATGTGTTGTAGATATTCCACCTGCACGGTGATCTAACGATGTAATATAATTGCTGTTTATCTCACATTTCTCTGCAAGAGTCACGCATTTTCCAATATAATGTGTTTGCTATTCTCTACGCCAGGAAATAATGCTGGCGCATGTTTTGACATTCACCATGATATATTTTTTACATTCGAAAAAAAAAAAAAAAAAATTCCCCCTTGAAAACAGCTGTCAGCCGGATGACAGTAGAGAAGGCATTTCCCGGGCTTTATTCGATTACAGCAGAGAGCACGTTCTCTCTCTACAGCATCCCAGCCTTTTGTTTTTTTTCTGTTATTTAAAATGTCATTGTAGTTTTAAACCCCCATTGTCTGACACATCAAATCCAAAACGTCGCGGGGTTGAAAGGGAGGGGTACAGCGGGGGCCAGGATCTTTGTGTCTCGACCACCGACGAGAGAGGACTCGTGCATGTACCTTGGCGAAAGGTGGAAGAGGAGCGTTAGAGGTAGTCGAAGAGGAGGGTTAGGCAAGGGTTAGGTGAGGGGAGGGGGTGGCGGCGACGGTGGTGTGGTAGACGGGAGTCTATCGGGTACCTGTCACTTGCACCTGAATGAGGTAATAATCACAGGAAATTGTTTGAGGTAGGTTGACGGGAAAGGGGGGGGGGGGGACCAAGCCAGCCCACCTCCAGGGGTTTAATTCATTATTAGCCTGACGTTTGAAACGGAGGTAAGCCTTGGTTGGGAACCTCATGCAGTCGCTATCACCCCGCCCCCTCCCGACCAAACCAGAACCCTTGCCAGTCAAGCTACAACCCCCCCCCCCCCCAACTCCCTACAAACCTCCCCCGACGAAGTTGCGCGATGCTTGCTTTATCTCCGGAGCAACTAGGGAGGGGGGAAACCGCCGCTTAATTAACCGTCGGGGCCCTTACTTATATCGTTTACCTCTGATTACCTTCGCAAATATTATTATTATTTTTTTCACAATTAGTTTCTGCGGCGAACGTCGGCTCTCCGTCGGGAGTCCAGCTTTCCCCAACCCCCTCCAACCTTCGTGACCGGGCGCTTGTGTGCACAGTAGATTCAATAATCGGCGAGCTCGTTACGTGATTCACTAACCAATCAGCAGCAGCCGGGCCCCCCGAGAAGCGCCGTAATTGGCTTGCTGCTCCGCCGCCAACGAGTTTTTGTCGTCTTGGTTGAAGAGGCTGGGGGTGTAGTCGGCGGGGGATGGAAGGTAGGGCGGGATGAGAAATGGGTTCGCGCTGCAGTCGACCTCCATCTCCAAACCACCCCTTCATCCCCCGTAGTCAACCCCCTCCGGCAGTTGTGCTCTGCTCCTGCAGGGCGTCTCTAAATCACGTGATCGCTGCTCGCGTGCGCCCGTGGCCAGGTTAAAGCGGCGCCATGCGGCGCGAGATTCGGGAAATTCTCTTCCCCTCACTACATTAACCCCCAACAACCACCACGAGAACCTGGCGAAAGTCACCTCCCGAACTTCCAAGAAGCGTGGGAAGAAAGTTTTGATTGCGTCCCCGCGCGTTAACAACTTCCACCCCCTCTCCTCCGTCGACCTTCCTGAAATCCAATTTTGTCACCCGTATTAATATTCATCTTTCGATGAACTTCGACGGCTGTCGTGCTAAACGGTCGCCGGGTTTCGATTCCTCGAACTGCCGTTGTCGCTGCCGAAACATTTTGTCGCGCACACACCGCAACAAGGATCTTGGGCACAAAGGTACAAGACAGCTCCATCCCCAAACTCAACTTAAGACTTCGAGCATAGACGCTGCCGACTATCAGATCTATTTAGCTAAAAAACGTGAGTCGAAGGTCGGGGCACATACTAATTGTGCCATCTATTCACATACTCTATGGCCAAGTAGGGCTCATTTAACTTAATAGAAAATGTACAGACGTTTGTCCAACACGAAATAGGGGCTAATTTAACTGCATCGTGATGCATACTCTGTGTTCGAATTCATTATCAGAACTTATCGGAAAAAAAAGACGGAAGTTATCATCCCGTGATGTCACAGTTCGTAGTCCAGTTCCGGATTTTCGTCTCGTCCTGTCTCTTCATTTCGCTGCTTGTACACTCGCGTCACTGTCGTGGCATTATGTAACGTAAGAAAGCAGTTTTGAGGTATGAAAATTCTCCTTCACACAATCCAACGATTCGGCCGCCTTTAAACTCCATATCTTGCTTAAAATGTGCCCTTTCACATCAACGAGTCATACTGATTCCAGTAGGAAAGTGTGCAGCTCACTGACGATGGACAACAAACTATACTTGCCTAGATCCTCAACAGTCCCGTGTTTATACACTTGTATTTGTCAGTTCAGAAAGTGGTGCTGTGTATGGATAAGCACTATTTTTCTCAAATTCTAATCATTTCTCTAATACACCCAGCTTTACATTTCATGTTGGTTTCGTTTCATTTGCATGTTTGCTTCATGGTGTGGCATTCGTACACACGTGAACGTATGTGCATATACTATTATAGGTGGACTACGTTTATGCTCATGAATGAATAAGGAAATCTGCAAGATATTGTGAGTGCACGACCAATTTCAATAATCCAATATTACTTTGATCAAGAAATTTCATAATTGTTTATTCTACACCATACACGTATTATAATAAAGTTATTCATCTATAAAAGGACAAATACAATAATATTAAAATATTTCTGGATAAATCAATAATTTTCGTGTTGGCCGAAAATTTATTTTCACCTATGTTAATTTTCAAAATAAAACAGGCAGATAAGTAGTAATCTGAATATACTTAGATTCAAATTATTACCTAAAATGAGGATTGCACGATGAGAGTGAAACTAATGAATTAATATAGACCTTCATATCAAATGATCATTTCAACTTCTGTTCACACAATTCTTTGCAAAAGTGCACTCACATTCAGTTCTGATTATTTTGCTTTGAAACCATTGACTCTTGACAAATATTTATAGATGGCGTGTTTTAGGCCACAATTGAAATTTAGTTATGCGAATCTTGACGTAGCCAAGTTACTAAAAATACGGTATATAAATTTAATATTATCTGTAGATGTCACTGGTTGTGAGAAACGACGTTAGCTACCCACCACGATGGGAGTCTGCTATTCAAGTGGTGTTGATCAACGAACCATTTCCTTACTGTATTTTGCCTCAATAAGTTAGCGTGTCTGTTCTAGTAGGTACTTGGCAGCTTGGCCACGGCCTTCTCCGTTCCGGTAATACTTCCCTTTGACCTCCGGCAGCAATTTTTCGTCCGCATTGGCCCATATGGCATATTTTGACATTCCCTATTACTATTTAAGTTCGTAATTTTTGCAGTGTTTACATGTTTATAGAGTGTTTATGTTGATTGTTACCTTGTCATTCTTTGTTATTTTTGTGTAACTTCACAAGTATTCAGGGCTATTTCATCATTTATTGACATGTGTTTATGTGAACTTAAGCAGTTGTTTGTGTTAATCTCTCTGCTCATCACCAAGCAATTCACAATTGCTTCCCTAAGGCTCTAATAACATTAGTTAATATTTTCATGTAATACTAATGGGTGTTTACGCCATTTGTTTACTGTGGTTACATAAACTGTAACAAGTGTTTGTCAATTCCTCTGTTCATCAAATAATTCACAATTGCTTTCCTAATCCTCCTATAGCATTAATTAGTATTTTTATTTATTATTAATGTGTTTTTACGAGTGTTTACATACTTTCTCGTCAGTGTTATATCAACTTCTAGCACACACAAGCAATTCATAATTGCTCTTCTAATGTTCTCATAACATTTATTATTATTATTATTTCGTAATTTAACAAATACTTAAGAGTCACTTCGTCATTTGTTTACATGTGTCAATATAAATTTAAACTGTGTTTATGTGCATTCAACGACTTGCCAAGCAATTCCTAACTGCTTCTCTAGCATTATAATGGCACAGTTTATTATTTCCAGGTAGATCATAAGATGTGTTCAGTCATAGTATTATTTGTTTACATATAGTCACATTATCTTGTAGCAATGTTTATATTCAGCATACCACTCATAAGTACACTCATTGAATTTAGTGGTATAGTGCGCCAACACACATCGAGCAATTATGTGTTTACTTGCAAATCACTTATCGTTAGTGCAACGAATCCAGTGCTTCGTCAGTGTACACAATATATGTTTACGTCTACGTTCCTGCACACATCATTACGACGTAATACATATTTACTACGCAACTCGATCACCGACAACCAACAATGCAACAGGTCAACTGTCGGCGGCCAGTCAGACGTCCGTAGGGGAACACAACAACGACTCGTGCGACCATAGACTAAAGATGAGGTAGACCGCTTATTCGTCTTCTGCGCATGTACCCAACATTGACCTACCCCAATCCTACACAACTGTCAAAGTCACGTGGTCAACAGTGGTGAACGTGTTTGTTTATATCTTAATTTTTAAATTACAAGCACTATTATATTAATAAATTACTTCTACCAGTTCGAACGTAATAAAAAAGTATTACAAATTGATTAAAGGAAGTATAAAAACATCTCAAAAGCACTTGTTTACTAAACAGTGTTATAACCCTAAACCCAATCCACGCCATTTTTGCTAGACATGTAGGCAGAAAAGCAGTTCAGTGTTGGGACACGGAGATTAACTGTGCGCAGCCAGAGACAGAGAGATCGGTCTACCTCATCTCTAGTCAATGAGTGCGACCCCCCCCCCCCCCCCTCGACATCGCCGGCCAAACTGGCGCCCCCGCACCACCTGAAGCAGCCACCAACATCACTTCACCAGCATGCGGGCCTTGCTTATTGAGACCACTTGAACATCATCTGTGGCGCCTGACGGTGTGGCAGGTCACTTGGGGGACTGCGAGGTCAAACTGTCATCAGAGAGGGGGGCATTTGACGTGAACGCGAGCTTTCCCGGTTGCTTCTCTGGCCGTTTGCACCGCCGTGGTCATGTATCGTATTTAGTGCACACCGGGGAGACAAGAACAGCCCAGAGTATACTGGTGCAGGTCGATGGGAACAGCAAGTCACTTTTCTGCTGACCATGAATCACGTATCTCCAAATGGCAGCCTTAACCTAAGTTATCCCAATAGGTAACACCTGGGGTAAATTAGTGAGCAGTTCAGAACGGCATTTCCCTGAAATACACGACTGTTGCGTACAGCAGCAATCGAAGGGAACGCGTGGCCTGCCCGCGTTAAGGCACACAACGTCCCTTCAATCAACGCATCATCAACCCCTGCCTGTTGGCCAAAGTACAGTACACCGTATCGCAAAGTGTATTCTCAATAAACACGGAATAGCATTGCCATTCTTACACTCTAAGAAATTATTAGGAAATTTACCATACCAGTGAATATTCTTAGTGAGAAAGCAGGAATTGTAATGTTTTCTACTATACATTCATTGTAGCATTCCTACATTCTCTCAGGAAGCAATCAAATGCATAGGGAAATTCCCAACTTTGTATAGTACCGCTGCTAAATATTCCTATACCTGCAGCTTGGTGTGTGGTATTATTGCCATACAGTGTATAGGTTAAAAACTTCCATTACAGTTTTGGAAGTTTACCTGAAAATATTTTTCAGTGTACCTCAAAACCCTTTCCGTACGAAAGTGCGAAGTTAAGTAGTTTTCTTTGTTTGTAGTGTAAAGTGACGCCACACTTAGCCCACTCTTCCTCGTCTGATGAAACTTCAGGGAGAGGTGTATCAAAAGACCAGAAAATCTCATTTAAGATATCAACATACAAACAGTTTTCCTGCAGCATTGAAACTCCTGGTAGAGTTGTCGCAAACATTTTCATAAATGGCTTGTGCCCTTCTACCTTTCGTCTCCGAAAGACAAATAATGTGCCTGCACTACCATCACAGAAGGCGTATCCTGGTGGAAACGACAAGAAACTGCAAGACCTGCAAAAGCTGTTCGAATACACCAGAGGATACGGAGCATTCCACAATGTGATATTGATGTTACCTACAACTGCAGCAGAATGTCACAATGCAGACTGAGAAGTTGAATGTGAATAGGCCCCCCCGTCTAACTTAGTTATTAGGTTTTGTACAATCCAGAAGTGTGTAGATTTGTCTGAATATTTATAAGTTTGTATTAAGGTTTGTACTTTCCAAAGAGGCTAATTTGTTTTGTTTGTACGGGTGCGTTCTTTGTTATGATAAATGTTTCTGTAATAATGTTAAATGTGTATAGCTACAAAACTAACAGGAAACGATGATATTTTTGTCCTTAATACTAAATATTATGACAACAACATAACGTTTATAACCAGTTTATTGCAGAAATCCTCTATGTGTACATTTAAAGATAGTATTTTTTACAGGCGTAAAATACATAGTATCCTTTCCAATACCATGACGTGTTCCTAAGTCCACGTATCCCTTGTGACCGTTTGTTCCATCGCAGACGCATCAACCACACAGCAACACTCGACCGATCGACATTAGGTCATGGTCTCGATCAGTGCAAGTCAACAAGAACGGCATTACACTTTTCTTGCTGCCCTGTAACTCGTGGACGTGGGTCATAATATTTAACATTCACCACAAGAGGTAACTCTCGTGATGAATGGATCTGTGACCAAAACGAGTGTGTGCCATGAAGCCGTGAGCCAGTGCTCACTTTACCGTGAACAGTCTATACTTTTATTAAGCCGAGGGGAGGTCACCCTGCATCCTGGCGTAACATACCAAGACTTCACGCGCGGGACACATTTCACGTCATTAATCTAGGGCCCATGCCTTATTAGCCAGCAGTAGCGACCACCGGCAGGTCCAGAGTGCCGGGTCCGCTTAACTAAGGTACTCATTAACAAGTGTAGTAACATTCCGTTGTACCTCTATGGTAATAAAACAGTCATACCATAATTAGGCGTGTTTTATTGCATTTAACTATCCTGAGTTCATCAGGTACTGCGCCTTAATATCAGCCTTCAAATTTACAAGTGTATTTCAGTATGTTTTGCATTTACGGGGCCTGCCTACCTTAAGCAGGATAACTTCAGTGGATATATAGGCGTGCGAAGTGGCCGACAGCTTCGCCCACAGGCAATATTTTACCTTTACATAATATAATGGACAAATTCACTCAGTTCTCCTTCATATTGATTCCGTATCCAGAGTTGCCGTCGGCCGTATGTCCCCCATCAACAATCGTTCTCTATACCGAACGTGGTGCCGGGCACATCATCAGTTCCTGTTTACCACCTGCTCTCAGGCGGGAGGGGGACACTCCACCAGCACCTCTGGAGGCGCAGCGTGCCAACCATATACATATTTACAATGTGACATTTTACAACATTAAAAAAAAACACATTAGTGAAGTAGGGTAGTTCTTTCATGTTTTCTCAAAACATGGTCAACTAACTGGAGATATAGGGTTTCTGAAATATGCAAATCAATTAAAGTATATGTCACAAAGGGTACTTAGTTCTAAACAACATCAAATCATTTTCACATACCACAACCAGCATTTACCAAGTTAATTTTATTTAACTGTGCCACAACATGCAAATATAAAATTTGATTACAATGATAATTCATAATATAGGACCAAATTAGGTGTGTATGACTACAGAATACAAAAATTTAGAACAACTCGTTAATAACAAATGTGTAAATATTAATTCAATATTCCGTATGATTAGGCACATTTAAATGACTGATGAAGTCACTAATACTCTGAATACAAGGGCTTCTAAAAAATGTAACCATTTCTTTCAGTGTGAACCAATTTCACACACTCAATTTATATTCCAGCTAAACATAACTCACTTACTGGGGGGGAAAAAAACACATCATAACCCAGCACATTTGAATTAAGGTAAAATACCTATTTATTTAATATTCCTAAAATATGCTCGTAAAAAAGAATACGACTAGATTAATTAGTGCAAACATAAAGCACTCAATACTACGTAGGTATAACGCACCTCAATTAAATTGTGGGCTGCAAGAACATTCACTCCCACATTTAAAACTAAATAACATTTACCTGTGCACTTGCATGTCGCTGAATCAGGAGCAGTTTTCTTGTCTACATGTTTGCCTTTATACGTTGTATGACTTTCACCTTTCACACGAGCTGTACATATTACATTAGGTTGATAGGTTTCTTCATGCGTAATCCCTTTTCTCTGTTTCGAAATAGGTTACTCTTCTGAGCTGCTGCTCATTATGTTTCTTTTATGCCTATTAATATTAAAATGTAATCAATAACATGGACAATGACCAGTGCACACAGATATTCTATTAAAATCAACAAAATAGATGCCTAGGAATACTACTGGGGCAAACAACTTTGAAATTACCAGTGTATAGCTTTTACTAAAGTAAAAAAATAATCAAATATCGGAAACACTGAAACATAAACGATGACATACCCTTAAACACAACAAGACTCTCTTAAGTTAAAAAAGACACATTACCCTGAACACAATAAAACAACATTCTTCAATAGCATTAAATCGGAGTTTCATGTGGACAAAATTAATTATGTTAGAATTTCCACCATTGAAGAGACCCAAATTGTTAATTCTTAAAACTGACCTGTAGAGTCATTTGAAAGTTACTGTAATTGTCTGAAAAATTGACCTTTAAGAGGAAATATTAACATTGTACGCTCACTATAAAAATTCTGTGAAAAGATCAACTATGTGGGACTAAAAGTGTGTAGCAAAATTTACATTGTATTGTAGTAGTAGCCTTTAAGTAAAGGAAATTCATCAGTCTTTAGTTGACTAGTTCAATGTTAATTCAGTTCAAATTACTAGTTAATCAGCTCGGTTTTAGACTAAAATTGTTTCTTCATGTAGCCACAATTAATCTGACAGAAACTCTGTTGTGAAGGACTGCAGCCGGCAGCGATAACAAACATTTGTTACATACATACATACATACATACATACATACAAACATCCACTCACAATTAGGCTACCTCACGGTGGCGAGCTCTCTCGCCTCTCCTTCACCCAACCAACTCCTTTTCCACTCCCTTCCTGAACTTACCAACACCTCTCACAGATACCAATTCCTCCCTCAACACATTCCACTCCCTCACAGACCTCACAAGCATGGACTGCCTACCTCGCTCCGTTCTCCTCCACACCCTCTGAAGCTTCTCACTGTTGTTTCCTCTTCCTCTAAACACCCCCTTACTTAGCTTGCAGTGTAGCCCTCCCCATCCTCCCTCTTCATTCACCACCCTGTACATCCTGACTAACCGTACAACTTTCCTCCTGTCCTTCAATGAGTTCCGCCCCATTTCTTTCATCATCACTGATGGCCTATAGTTCCCTTCTTCCTACCCATATTGCCCCTGCCTTCTCCACCTACCCTTCACCCATCTTGCAACCTTACTCTGCACCTTTTCCAGTTCTCGAACCTCCACCTCCACATATGGGTCCCATACTGCTGCAGCATATTCTAACTTTGGCCGTACCATTGTGAAATACGCCTTCTCCTTCAACTCACAGCTGACTCCATTCAGCACACTTCCCAGCATACCCAGAGTCCTTCTTCCCTTTGTAACCACCTTCTCTACCTGTTTTTTCCACCTGAGGTCTCGCTGCAGTACAATCCCTAGATACTTATATTCTGCTGCTTCATCTATCTCTTGTCCCTCCCTTCTGTACATGTCCCTGTTTATCATCTTCTTCCTTGTGAACCTCCCTACCTAAGTTATTCTTACATTTATTTTCATTTTATTTCCTGGTCCACAGCCATATCTTATCAATGTCTGCTGCAAATTTCTGCCCCCATCTCTCCCACCTCAGCATTTACAACACAATCGTCTGCAAACAATCTGATTTTTCCCCTAATCCCCAAACCCATGTCATTTACCATCATGGTAACTAACAAAGGACCCAGCATTCTTCACTGTGGTACCCCTGACGTAACCTTCTCTTCTTCCGATATTGCCTTCCCCCACTTTCACCCTCTGCCTTCACCCCCTGAGAAAGTCCCCTATCCATTCCACTACCCTCCTGTCTGGTATCAGCACCTCCACTTTCCTCATCAATGTCCCATGGGGTACCTTATCAAATGCCTTCTCAAAATCTATGAAGCAGGCATCCACCTGCTTCCCCTCATCAACTACCTGCACCATATCCTCTAATAACCCAGCCAGCTGAGTCTCACGTGTGTATCCCCTCCTGAAACTATGGTGGGACTCCTCCAACCAATTCCTATTGTCAATAACCCTCACCACGTACTGCACCACCAGCCTCTCCATTACTTTTCCTGTACTTGATGTGAGACTGATCGGTCTGTAGCTGCCAGGCCTCCCTCTATCCTCTCTCTGCTTGTGTATAGGTTACCTCGATACATCTGGTTTGAGCATGGACCAGGCCCAAGGTACAGTATCGGCATAATCGGGTTATCAGCATCACATTCCACAGATTTACCTATCCTCCAGATCTCTTCTAAACTTGATCCGTGGCCACATACATTAAGACTTGTAGATTGAACAAAATTCGAGCTAGAATTTTCCCTGTCCTCGGACTCCAAATATAAGTACCTCCTTCTCATTGTTGTAGCTTACATGACGGACCTTTTCCAATAAGAAAAATCGTCCAGTCTCTTACACCCACGCTAACCAGGTAGCCCTGAACTAACAATGAACAGATCCAGCCCCCTTAATTGGCCGGAGTCATGAATTTAAAATTTCAGTGACCAATACAAAAACCAACACGTAGGGCACTTTCAAAAACTTACTTTTAGTGCAAATGCAGGTCAATAAATTGCATTGGTGTACACAGGAAATAAGACATTACAATAAACTAGTATTTTTGTGTGATGAAAATTTTGACAACAAACAGGTTGAGGTTAGGTGTAACTGTAACATAAACCTTGACTTCAAAATGTATGTAGTGCTACAATACCTTGTTGAAAAATTTTTAAAATAGTAAACATAAAATTGATGCACAGTCACAGTTAATCAAAATAGTTAGCAAATATAAATATGGTGGTACCAATGTATACATTATTGCATAAGGTAAATAAACACATAATTTTAAAAGTGTGAAAACAAACTTGATGAGGTCTGTAATTCAAATATTACAATGTGTGTTTATTTATGTTTTCATTGTGTGGAGTTCCAATTTAATTTTTGTATTTTTATGTTGTTTATTAAAGAGCTCCACTGTGTTATATTTAAGGCAAGTGCCATGGACACAAATGGTGTACATGAGATTAGATATAAGAAGGTAATATTGTGACTTCAGGTGGGGTGTCTCCATGGCGTGGCGAAATGAAAAGGCGCTTTTTAGTGAAAGGGGTAAACATGTTAGGTATTGCCCGGCGGCAGGTATCACCAGATGCCTTGTCGAAGTTGGAGAGCTGACTCCTGTTGAAGCTCCGGGTCGTGTTGCCAACGACCATTGCCTTCCTTTCCTGCTCCTTGTAGATTGATTAATAAAACACTTATGGAACTGTTGGAATAAATACGTAAAATAGACACTACAGAAATGGCGGGAAATGAGAGTCCCACACCCTTATGCACCCAAAGGCGTAGATGGAATTAAACACACACATTTCCAGTGATGTTATTTATTCGTCATGGTTCTATACACTTTCCATGAAAGTGATTTTACATTTGGCACCGAACTTCACCAGTCGGTTGTGGTAATACAGACAAAAGCCAGGGTGGCTACACAATGGTTACTTTCAAGTTAAGATCCCGGTGGCAATGCTAAACCAACCGGGAGACGTCCTGGGTGGTTAAACATAAAAGGGTTCAGAGATATTAAAATCTATTGCAGTTAGTATGATTGGTAAAAAATATTGGATATCACCTAGGAAAGGGCGACGCGAGACACAATGACATGACTCACCCCACCAGTTGCCGAGCGCTGACTGACTTGGCATGAGGACGCGAGAGCCGGTTTTGGTGGGCCCATGCACCACACCACACTATTTTCTGATAAACAGCACCATAGAACTTACTTTGGGTCAAACCTAGGGGCAGGAGGCACACAAAAAATTCAAATATACTGTAAGAACACAATAAACCCTTAATACACATTAATGGATGAAGTGATGGTAATATACATTAATGGAGGAGGTGATGGCGATACACGTGAAATGTAAACAAACAACAAACAGAGAGAACACTAATGAAAATGGGTATGTATCAAGCCTGGCTTAATCTGCACGGCCTTCTCAGTCTCGCAATAAGCTTGTGTTTTGTGTGAACACTTAAATAATTATATTATGTTTTCCACATGATTAGGTGATACTTACATATTCTCCCGCCATGCAGAGTCAGTGGCCAGCTGAACACAAACACACAAACATACAATGTTACACTGAACTGACCCCTGCTACCCTGGCTTGCTCTACTCTACCCTGCACAGCCCTGAACTACTTGCGTAGAGTGCACGTCTTGTTGGCACATGTCCCTCGCTGCAGCATGCTAATGGTCTAGAGAGAAGCCCGTGGATAGCATCAATTGATTTATTGTGTTGTGGTGACAGTAAAACAGAAACATATTGCCTTTCATGCACTAGCATGCACCGTACCACACTAGGGTACCTAAATTCAATATTCCTGCACGGGAAATATTAAAAAGGTTTTTAGAGATTTATTTTGTTCTTTGTTATTTTTATTTGAAGAGTGTTTTTATCCAATGTAAAAATAACCTAACGGCTGGCTAACTGAACCAAATGGCAGAGGCCATGGGCCAATAGCACATTCACGGACTTCGTCCTTATCCTTAAGGAAAACCTAGTAAAAAAATACTTTTTTTTTCTAGGGTTTTGTTAAATATAATATTCATTAACTTAAAGGTATAAATTTATGACAGTCACACAAATGAATGTGGAGAGAAATCTACACTAAGAGAGACACGTGCTATGTAAACATTTGTGATTTTTAGACTGAGGGCCAAGTATAAGGCAAAGTAGTATGGCATCATAACTGTGCTTAATGTAATATTTTATTTTCTTTCTGGATATTAATATAGTAGAGTTTTCAGTGTTTTATGTTATGTCTGATCATTCTTGTTTCATTGCCAACCAAATGCATACTTCACATAATCATTGTTCCCAAATAACGGGATTTTTGACATTGTGTGGAAGGCCTGCACCAAGGCAGCCAGCTCCCACGCTTAGGTTAACGAGCAGCATCATCATAGCAAGGGGGTAGGTCGTGTGCGATCACCTGCTCCGGGGGCTTCAACTTTTATACCAATCATTTACCTGCAGTGCTTAAATGTTAGTTTACCAGAACCTTTCTTTTTATATGCCCTGGTGTGAGTGCCACCCCACAGCTCAGACAGTTTGTTCACGGCCGAGCCGTAATTTTTCATGTAAGAATAATGTAGACATCACACCATTTTTATCTGTATCAGAGCTCTCCTGCTATAGTGGAAAAATTATGTGTAACTGCATCATACAAGGGTGAATAAACAAATCACAATGACAACTGAACCTGTGTGTAATCTCTTTATTGGTCGGTCTGACCACATAACATCTTGTAATAATTTTTCTTAAAAATGTACGACGAATATTTTAAGGAGTTGGGTAGCCTAAACAACCCACTACATATTTAATGGCATTTTAGGAGAGGCCTACAGCCTCTACTAGACAAGGCATGAGGATATGGTACATCGGAGCTTCATCACAGCAAAGCAGAAATGGTTGCTGCAGGAATTTGACATCAGGATACCAAGGAGGCTACACGAGCCATCGGCTTTCACGACCCCTGTTATTCTTGTGCTCTGCTTGGGCGCCCAAACCCGGTAAATTTCACCTAACTTCCTATCCAGGTAACATAACCTCCAAGCCCCTTGTGTTCTGAAAACTCCACCACGCCAATGTGAGATACAACAACCAAATACTTACAATTTGCATTGAGGGAGATTTGTGTGGCATAGGAAATTACTGTGGGCGTTCTTTCCCAGTCCCCTTGCTTAGGGTATTTTCGTTGTTGCCATCATTATCTTGTGATTACCACCCTACTACCATGCTGCACTACACTTGAATTACACTTGTCCTACTCTGCACTACTCTGCACCTCTGACTCGTTGCACTGGTAGAAAGTAGGTATTTGCTGAGGTGGACGGCCCGTTAAACTGTCTTAATAATGATGGGTATGGGCACATGTCAAGCTTTAAGGCTTGTCTTGCACTTTATAAAAGTACCCTAAAACTAAGTATGGTATTTATCAAACTGAAAATTGCAAAGACAGCATAATAGGGTTCGTAAACTCTGACTGAGCAGGTGACAGGTCAGATAGAAAGTCAACTGGTGGATTAGTTTTTAAAGTTTCTGGATGTATTGTATCCTGAGTTTCTTATAAACACAGGATGCCCTGAAATAAAGTCTGGCCTGCAATGTTGTGCATAAGAGTCAAAATTGCAACGGGTTGTTTCACCTCACATGTGTTCATCCCCATTTGGTTCCATTGCAGTGATTAGGGTTTTATTGTGTTCCATTTTATGCAAGTGTAATTTTGTGTATTCAGCAAGCAGGTAAGCAAGGGTTTCTATATAACAAATATTGTTTGCAAGGTTCCAAGAAAGTAGTGCTTGTTTGGCGAGCTCGCCCCCACTAGGGCCGGTTAGGCATCAAGCCGGTCACAGTAGAAGCATCTGAGAACTCAATCTATTGGTGGGGGAGGGGGAAGCCTGTGTTCGTGCATGTTCCGGTGGCCAACATCTTAGCATGAGTCACTTCATTGTAATACTTACTAATTCAATCGGAACCATTTTATATCTGCTTCCTGAGATGCCTGCCCCTCTCCCTTGTTGTTTACATTGCTCTGGGAGCATAATTAACACATAAACTTTGGTCTGGCCCTTGGCAATTTTGCAGTGTAGTCTAATAGCTGTACATGATTCTGGGATTCGATGACACCCTCAGGAAGGTGATAGCAGGTTAAATATTATTAGAATTGGCCGCCAATGCTCAGTGATAGTGAACACGCGTAGAAATTGGGTCGTGTGGTTGACCACCCTGAATGTGGCTTCCTCCCAACTTTCTTCCCGGTTATTTCACTGTATCGAATATTCATTTTTCCCAGTGCGGTTGGACACATTCGCGATCGTACCACGGCTTGGCAGTGATGCTAGTTCCCAGTAACATGACAATCTGAAGGAAATCATGCTCACTAGAGTGAATCACTGGTGCAAGCGCCACACTGTAATATGGGCATGCTGTGCTCGTCAACACTTCCAGCACTTCCTGCATACTCAGCTCCTGATGATATGTGCAGGTGGGGCTGATCTTTTAAGTCACAAAATTATTCAGTCTCTCCTCCTTCTGTTCTTCCAATACTAATTGGATTCGTGTGTGCAGGGATGCGAATGTGTTCATGAACTAGCTTGTAAAGGACTGGCTGAAATCGGCCCACGTGATCCCATAGCAGTTCACGCCTCGAGACCACATACGAGCATCTCCTCCGACATACTCGCCGATACAATTCGGACAATCCTCAGGGTCGACTCCATAACTCGTTAGTCTGTTCTCAGAATCACGGAGAAATGCTGTGGGGTCTTCTTTCGAACAACCAATATATCCCAGACGGATTGAAATCGCACTGTAGTTACTGTCTAACGGGCTCTCCTTTCTTGTCTGCGGTCGTACAAAAACTCTGGTTCCAAGTCCCAGTTTGGCACGGCCCGGAGCAATGGTGTAGAGCAAGTGGGGGGCATGGCAGGTTGTGACAATCCCATGCATTCTGTGCCAGTTGGTAGGCATGGCAGCATCAACAGTGGCATGTGCTGATGTTTTGGTGCCCATGTTCCTTCCAGTCCCATTACCTCCACACTCGGCAGTTGACAAGCAGGCAATGTGATGTTGTGTTGCTTGGATTGGTGCAGAATCTCATTCATTACTGGTTGACACCGTAAACAGTTTACGTAGAACTTGTCCCGTCACATAGCCTTATACTGCGGCTTGACACACTGCTTGTGGTAGATGCTCCAGTTTCTTGTACAGGCGAGGGTAGCTGCTCTTACCTCGTCGCACATCGTGTAGTTGGCGCATTTTCTGAAATTTCGCCGAAATCGAGACATTGACAATGGTGGACTCAGTTGTGCGGCATAGCAAGTACACAGGTTGGGCACACAGACCAAGTTTACAAATCCTCTTGTGGGTCGTGACTGGAAACAATTGGTACACAAATCATCCAGTATGACAGCACTGGTGTGTGACAGCACCTATGCTTGCGGATAAGCATTCATCTCGCTTACTGAGGCCCAAAGCCTCTGTACTGACATGACATCCTTGCATATGTATGAGTTCCCGTGCAAATCGACGGGTGAGAATGGATAGGTTTTTGTGCAGATCTTAAACACTTGCGGCACAGTGTTGATGATTTGCAATCCGTTGTGGGGAAGTCCAGACATACGCGGTTTGTAACACGACGCAGTTGACATGAGGAGTCCATGACGTCTGCTTCGCCGGGCCACATATGGCACTCTGCATGCAGCAACACCCACGCGTGCGGCAAGGAAGGGGTGGTTCCTGCAGGCACGATGCGACGCGAAGGGAGGTGGGTGGTAGGTGACGCACTACCCCTAAGCCGATCACATGTCCAAGATGGTGATTAGTGACATCACGACCACGTGCTCGCAAAGGAGATGCATCCCAAGATTGCTGATTCCACACACACTAGCCAATGGCGATTTGGTGCCAAATTTCTTTCTTGCAGTCGTTGAATAACTTTCGTTGTCCATCTCCTGTAGATCTGGTGTAGTGATTACAGGAATTTCGCCAGTAGCAATACTGGGGACCATTACAGTCCAAAGGAGAAAGATTCTTGTGGACACACATGGTTACACGTGGCACACAAAGGAGATTTCGAAAGGGAATTTCTGTATGAATACAGGGTAGAGTAGTTACAGGAAATAATATAACTAGGAAAACACTTGGTGAATTTACAGAGGACTTGTGCATCAGCAGCAGCACAAATGTGTTGCGGGAAAAAACATGTCATAAGGCGTGGGTAAAATTCAGGATTTTTGGCAGGCATACATAGCAACATGCTTGGACAAGCCAATTAATGGCTGGATATGACTCTGGGAAACGATCACACCCTCAGGAAGGCGATTTCAAGTTAAATATTACCAGCATTGTTCACCAGTCCCCGGCAATGGTGAACACGAGTAGAAGTTGGTTTGCGAGGTCGACCACACTAAATGTGGCTTCCTCCCAAGTCGTAGATAGTCTGCGCTGCCCATAAGTTCTATGTCAGCCTAGTCTATATTGTAATATGTAGTAAGGCCTGGCTAGTGTGCAGAGTTATGTCCCGTCACCACACATACCAAACATCGACATATATTCGGAGAATATTCCAAGTGCCTAAACTAGTGGGGGCTGTCAGCCTCCCCCATATGCTAATTCACTCCCACAGAGGCTGTTCTGGTCTCCTCCACACCATTGAATTACTCATCCAAGTAACCTTTGAAAGGGCCAAGAAGTGCCAGGTGAAATAAATAATAAACTGTTCTTTCGCATGCTACATTTACTTTATTTCATTACCTTCCTTGGTAGCACTCACAAATTGTGCCTCATTTTAGCAGGGTGCACGCTACTACAGAAATGGCGCAAAAGTGTCTACATGAAAATATTAAATATTAAGTCCCGGCCATGTACAAATGGACCAGGCTGTGAGATGGTTCACTTTCCAAGTTAAATAAAAGAATTAGGCTCCTGCAATTGACTTTAACTGTTGAAAACTACATGATTGATACAATGCAATGAAATGCCCGGGGAGGACACCGACATACATCCTTCTCATGCGGCACTCGAGAAACTACTATCGAACATGGCGGCAGGCTGCCTGTTCACTGGCTCCGAATCCCGCCGTCATGTCACATGATTAAAAATTTCATAACATACACCTATTAAATGAAATGAAGTGGATGATCACGGACCTAGATGAAAATGAAACACACAAAACATAAAACTTGAAAGCCCTGGTGATTACATGGAAATATAAAATATATAAAACATAAAAATAGCACTTACTGCTTAAGACACTCTAACCTCACATTTGTGGGTTACGATTCTCCCATGCATGGCTCTATACGTGCTGGGATTGGTTTGCATTCAATTACACAACATTTCGTTTTAACCTAGATCATTATCAATACACTTGCAACTATAAATTCAATTCTTAAAAACTACTTATATTTCTCAGGCTGTTTTTCGGCACATGGATATTATATTAAGTCACTTGTGTCCATCCTTCATGAACTGCATAACACACTACTGGCTTATGCTAGGATTTGTACCATCTCTGATACTGTATATTTAGGCAACTATTAATATAAAGATATGTGGGCAGGAGCACACAACAAAACAACTCAGAAAATGCTTATGGAAATATAGCACGTGTGTCGTGTCCCAACACGTGGCTGCACTGCGTGTTTACTCATTCCTCAACTGTGCATGTCAACATTCCTGTCACATAAACAATTACAAGGCAGACATAAAACACTACAAAAACCCTCAAACAATAATAAACACACAAAGGCAGGATCGCATGGGCGATATATCAATTGACAAAATATTTCACGTGTTCCACATATGTCGCATAATGCTTTTGGTGCGACGTGTTCCATATCACATGGTCACTCGGAAATAAACAATAAAAATGACTTTTAAGCGGGCAGGAAAATTATCGGTACATGAATATACTTCTAACACTTCTTAAACACTGAAAAGAACAGTAATAATACAAACAAAACACAATAGGGCCACGAAAGAAACATAAACAAACCTATATCACAGCACACCTATTCTATGCATACTCAAGCATGCACACTGAATACTGGCTGTTCTCACTTGCTTTCCTGTGGCGATGAGGTGACTTGGCATGTTCTTCAAGAAGAGGGAACTGTCTAGGGGTCAGAGAGGTGGCATACGTCAAGCCTTATTGGCGGACTGTGCGCAATAACAAATGTATGCTATTCCACACTTGGAATGATAATAAAGTAAAGGAATATACATGTGAACAGTGACTTTACACATGATAACCACTTCTCTTCAGCCCATTTGCCCACTGCACCAGCTTCCATAATGTCGTGTCTGTCCATGCTCCATGAGCGCAAGTGCAGTGCAGTGTGGCAAGGGACGATGCAGGTGCAGTGCAGAGTGAGCGCGAACACGTGCATGTGACGCAGGAATTCGAAAATATACCATGTGAAATTTCTGTTATTTAATTTGTGCAATTAAATGGCAATGTAAGTTGATGCAAGGGGACAAAACTAATAAAGACACCTGCATTCACAGCCCTAGAGTCTTCAGTGTTTTCCAAGTGACTTTTTATAATTTTCTACAATGTTCATTAATGAGTCTTTCCTCTCCACATCATCAACCTGGTGCAATGTTTTGGTATAACGAATAATATTTACATGGTTAGTCTTAAGAGCAATATGTAACAACCGGCAAACAGGATATGTGTCCGATTTGCAAATGTGTGCAAGGAAGTAGTACAGCACAGGGTGACGGCCCATCAAGCCGGCCAGCACGCAGTGCAGAGAAAGTCAGTAGTCGTTCGTCTTTGCGAGGGGTGTGCCTCATCATGTCGGGGCTGTGTTTCGTGCACTCAGTCAGCCATCACCATGTTGGACTAATCATTTCACAGCAATGGCTATTTTAGCATACCAGTAACTTTTTTGTATTTCAGCTGCCAGAGACTCCCATGCCCCTCGCACCAAACCAGTAGTTGCATTGCCTGAATAGGCTTAAATTATACTTAAGTTATTTCATGTGACTACGTGTCTTTTGCACAAATTTACCCAAGCTAATGGGTTCGTAAGCCGCACCAAAAGTAGCACCGTAAGTAACTGAATAAATCGTAGCAGTGACGAGTTACCACAAGGCATTTAAGCCACAGGTCATAACAGTGCTTCGTATGGGCGTGTAGGGTGCCCAGATATCACACAATGCAACAGGTTAGGGAGTAATTCAATTAGTATTAATTTTTATTATACGAGGAAACAACAACTGCACTTGGAGGATTTTCTGTGGTCGTCGCCGAACGACCCTGAGGAATGAGTCTACAGTTGCTCTCCGACTTCACGATATTGTCAACCCGACAATACCTGGCACCCTGGGTAATTATCTCCAACGAGATTCCAAAACTATACTCATTGCCCCTCAACCCACAAATATCCTTATTGACCAACACCTTGGCACTAGTTGCCAGCCTCCTGCGCATTAGAAAACATCAAATGGCTTGTCCGAACGTGTGGCAGATCTCTACCACCATTCCGACACCTTGATTAACGTCACATTAAAGGGACGATATGGTGTATTACAAACCTAACGCTACAGCTCCGCTCAAAACCACTTACACAGCGGAAGGAGGTCTAGTTTTTGGAAGTGGGCGAGCTTAGGCCGAGCAAGTTACCGTGCACGGTGGCAGTTGAAAGAAGGTGGAAGTGGGAACCTCCGGCAGTATTCAGCTGTGCCCACTATTTTCCCTTGCAAATGTACTGCAATGCGGCGTAGCTCAAACAAATATGTTGGCTTACACTCCATCATGCATAATGGCTTAACATGCGGTGCCAGATTCACCATAATGATACTAATTAAATCGTGTTCAATCAGTGCTACATACATGACATCATGAAATGTGCACACAGACTTGACAAAATCCAGAACTGATTCTTTAAGCTCTTGATAATGATAAACAACATATATCTCACATTAGCACTTAAGGACATGTGGAAACAAAGCCTGAATTACATGAGCTTTAAAATTCTGAAATGTTCTGTCAGATGGTAACGCAATTTCCTCCTGCAAAAGCGGTGATACTAACCCCTCACATTTCAATACCAGAGCATGTAAAAGGCCCTCCTGACTACACAATTCTAAATTCACCAACTTTGTAATCCCGATAAAAAACCACAAATTGCAAGTAAGGTCCAAGGAGGTTAAGACTGGAATATTATCGTGAGAAGAAAGGAATAATTTCTCCAAATTGACTACTGGATTTGTGACACTCACCAAAGCTGCCGGCTGGGAAGCAGGTGCAGCGAACTCAGGCCCTTGAGACTGGAGGTGATCCACTGCGATGCACCAAAGTGACTCCACAGTCGCAGTTTCCTCCACAATAAAGTCCAAGTCCTTGAAATACTGAAGCAGTTCATCCTTGCTTAAATTGTAGAGAAACAAAAATGACATCGTGATGTGTTGTGCATGAAAAAAATATAAACAAGACGTTAGCAGAGTCGAAGCAAAAATTAAATATCCCTACTTGTGTCGTACCGAGGACCACAAGACAAGAACATTCAATTAAACACATACATCAGGATAACAGACAATTTATTAGTTTTTTCCATCTTGCAATGTTCATACACCATCATAATATTCGTAAACACAATGCACTTCCAAATATTCAAAAATGTTTAACAACTGCATTTGCAAAAGTAGAAACAGTTCAATTCTTTAATTATATCAAGACTGGAATTCACCTTATGTTCATTTTCAGGTACTTCGTTTCGTTAACATTTAACCAGCATAGACATTGAAAATACACAATATACTCTCACTATTTTGGATACAATAATATTAATTAAAAATGTATACTTTTATATAGATTCCTGGGTACTGAACCTAAACAAAATTTTACCGTGCGTTGCCGTCTTAAGGCGAATCACACTCATAAAGAGACTTTGTAACTCTGGGCTATATTTTGCCTTATTACATAATATCTTTGCGTGGCCAGCCACCATTCATTATAATTCATAAACAAAGGTGTGAATACTAGACAAATGTTTTCAAAAACAAACCCTAGGCAACAGCAATAATACTACGCAATTTGGATCAACCATAGTTTAAGCTACTCCTCATAATGCGTGACTCTACAATTACCCAACTAAAACATACAATATAAAAGGAAGTGCTCCAGCACATAAAACTCACATTTAACTATATGAACAATACCATGCATATCACCAGCTTTAATATACCATTCAATAAATAATCATATAACTGTGTACCAGTATACTTTGAAAGCTGCGCACAAGTGCGTAAAATATATTATCCCACTAAACACAGGGATCCAGACCATCCTGTAAAATTCAACATTCTAAGGCCCTCATTACCACAAAGTTCATATTCACATTGACCGACTATGCATAATTTCCAAAACAACTATATTTGCGGCTTTCTGAATTAATAGTTTGCGACACGTCACTAGATGTCTTATCTCCTAACAAACATATTATTCAGCATTCAATTAACAGGGGATTAGATTTCCAATGACATTTAGCAATGTTTAGAGCCCTTACACGAGTGCTTAGACATTCATGAACGCACATGGTATTGATTTATTTCCAACCCCTGTGGGGAACGAGGACGACATGGGGGCATCAAATGTACCAAACAAACTGTGTAGTGACAGCACCAGAAAAGTATACTGTCTGCATCGAAGTTAAACTGGAACATGCTGTCTCTGGCTGGCGGAATTTACTTACTTAACTCTCAATCATGACTTTAATATATGTTATGTCCAAAATGTATTCACTACGCACAACTCCAAATAGTCATGCTGAAAACTCCAGGTTTGTGGAGCTAGGCGTCATATAGTGCCCTTTCATAGCCAGGTAACTCTCTCTCTCGCATCGTCGCACAACTGAACTGGTAATGAGGAAACTGAAATAAGCCTATCTGTTGGAGTAGGAAGGCGTAAGCAGAAAGAAGGAAGGGAGGGGAAGTGCACGGGCTTAAGTAGACAACTTAAGGCGCAGGAAGGAGAGGAAGGTCGGAAGTAGGGAGCAGAGAGAGAACTCGGGAGGGAGAAGTTGGCCAAGGAGTGTGCATGTGGCCACAGAATCAATATAGAAGTCCAGCGACGAGAGCTAGTGTCGCGGGCGGCTGGCGCTAGCTTTGCACCCTTTAAAATAAAATATTTCTTGTGGGTTGCACCCTTCCGCGAAATGCTGCTCGTGGCCACTTTGACCGTGCGATGCACTGGTTGGCACTTCAATCGTTATACTATGCTGCACTTTGTGCATGGCACCACACACTCACGCACTGGTTGCACTGGTAGAGTGTGGATGGACACTGCACTGCGGATATCTGTGCGATGGAAAAACGGTCTAATAGAGGGGAACGCAGCATGTGTTTTATGTTCCCACAGAGGAGCAATTCATTGGTGTTTTGACAACACCTTTAGGTAGAATAAAGTTAGCCAAGTTTATGGGCATGTCAACTTTGAAATAAAGGTGAGAGTGAAGCTGTAGTTTGTAGTATTTAAAGTCTTAACATTGAGGGAGAGTGTTGGACACAATGTTAAGTTGGTAGTATATCTAGAGTAATGGCAGTTTTGGTTGTTTATAGTATTGACCGCCTTATGTATTCTCTGTATTTATTTTTGTTAGTCCATAGTTATGTTTGTCTTATGGTCAATAAAATCTATTAGAAAGCATAGTTAGAATGGTATTTATGTGTTTATTTCCAACAAACCTACATCACCTGTTTCCAAAAATCCTTCTGTTCTGTGCAAGAGTGTGTAAGGGTTTGAGATGCAAACTTTACTTGCGAGCACAGTTAAGGTGATGGTCAGCTATCTGCCCAATTCCCGGTGGGACCCAGTTTCTTCATAGAACTCGTAATGACTGCCCCTCCACCATTTATTATCTTACAGACATACTTCATATTACCTCCCCGAGTGTTTACTAGGTGTTTCTATCTCAAATTCCAAGTACCAACTATGAAACTACAAACCTATGTTCCCTTCAGACCCATACATATTGAAATCGCCCATTGCCAGCACTTTTTTTAAAGTGTCGTCTACAGTGATTAAGATTTTTACCAGTATTTAGAGAGGGTGCGACCAGGTGCCATAACTTGGTTGTCCCATTCTTTACTTGAGGGTTTAACAGGCTCACATATTACTATAGAAAAATTCTTCAAATAAGTTAACAATATTCTAATTGCATTAAAACTAAGTTAGAGGAAGTTTTAAAGATCCTTCAAGCTTCTGTGAGTTGCATAGAAGTAATTCATTTTTGTACACATAGATTATTTTTGCGCAAAGTGTATGCACATTCTAATTTTTTATTTTATTAACCTAATCGAAGGATGATCCAGAGACGATCTTCCTTGTAGTTGGTCTGGGGTTAGTCCGGACTAAGGGTGGACTAAATATATCATATTCATAAACCCTCATATTTATAAACCCGATTAGAGTGAGAGTAACTTTAATCGAAGGATCATCGTAGAACACTGTTCCCAAGTTTACAATGCAAGCACATTAAAATTATTTTGTCTCAAATAAAACGTTTAATTTTTCACTCATGACAAAATATTATATATATATATATATATATATATATATATATATATATATATATATATATATATATATATATATATATATATATATATATATATACATATATATATATACACACACACACACACATACACAACTATAGTTCTATAGATATACTCACACAAAATTATTTAACGTGAGGGCAGTGCACGACCTACACCCCGACATGGCACACTGTCCTACAACACTACCACTTATCAACAATTTCTAATGGAACATTAAGGTTTACACTTGTAAGGACCGAGCGGTGGGCAACGCACGGTGTACACCCAACCTCGGTAATATACACGCACTTCCTATAGGCGTAAATTTCAGAACGAAAAAAATAATGCCGCACCATTGACGCAATGTGCCACGCCGCACCATGCACCACCTATCTTGACGAAGAAGCTGGACAAAGTCTTGACATGTCACTGGTGTCGAATGATCCACCAAAAAACCGATTGCATGAAGAACAAACCAGGCCACAGCTCTTCGTCGAACTGAGGGGAAGGTGAAGAAATCGCAATGAAGGATGTGCATGTCACTGACATCTCCATGTTCATCGCAAATTATTTTTCGTTCTCGTACACTATACCACTGCCAGATGGGAGCTGCATAAACACAAGAAATTGCCCTATGAAGGGCTGTGTCGGTGTTGCCACACAGTGGGCATACAGGGTCAGCTGTCAGGTGAATGCTGTATTTACACTGCTGAGTTGTCACGATATTATTGTAGAAGCCGAATACTGCAGCTCGAAGATCCGAGAAAAGGTTAGGATTGGCAAGTATTTTCCATGGGCGCCTCCAGCAGCTTGTTAGGGTGCGATTCACAGCAGATGGTATGCCTGCCGACATTTCGGAAGCCCGAATGTACAAATAATTCGCTGATGCGACTGTCCCTTCCAGTAAGTGTTTTACTAGAGTTGCGAGTGCTTCCTTTCCCTGACGTTATTAAAGTAGCATGCGTGTAACTTCAAACCACATCATTTTCTGTAATCCTGCGTAAATACATTTAATGTATGAGTAATTACTTTACTCTATATACTCACAAACATGAATTTGTATTAAAATTCTTTTATAGTGTATTAAATATTACGTCCTCTAAGAATCTGTTTCCAGAGAAGGTATTTAATTGACACAAAAATAGAAAGGCATTGCTGTAGCTACAAACTCATGTTTTATTAAACTCATAAAGTTTATATCCTAGACTTATTATTCACGAACATTTAATTTGTTACATTGGCATTTTTTTTTGCATACAGATTGACAGAATCGACCTTTAAACGTTTTTTTAATGTTTCGAAAACTTTATCTAGCTTTCACTGGCACGTAATACTAAGGAAATAATTATATATATATTATATGTGCGCCGTGTTTCATTTTGACCCTCAGGTTGGACTAGCAATAAAAATGCTCTCTGAATACAAACAATTTTGTTCGGATGATGATCTTTCCTTAGTCCGTGCTAAAAAAAAAAAAAACTATAAATGAGGCCCAAAGTTAATATTAATAATTGTTATTTGTAACCCATTTTATTTGTAATAGTGTTCGATACTTGTCGCTGTTTCACACGAACATTACAAATATCTCTGGAATATTGCGGTGGAGGAAAAGTTTAGTTTTGTACCTTCAAGAGTGAATTCACTTGTTAGTTGGCAGTTTTGATAGAACATTTCTGTTTGTATTTTTTTAATGTTTTTAAGTTGTGTTTGTAGTTGACGAATTTTTAAGATTGCGGTAAGTAAAGCATCGGCAAACGTAATTACTGTTAAATTTTAAGTTTTAATATGCCAATTGCGATGCAAAACTTTTAGCGTCGATTTACAATCGTTATGGAGAATCGTTTTCACAACATTGTTTTGTGGTATGAATTACTTGACGGCGGTTAAACCAAAAACCCAAGTTACCTGTCAGTTGATTTGGTGAACAAGAGCAGAAAACGGGGAAAAATGAAAATGAATTTGTAAATAAAAGTTTGTATTGATGTGTACTGAGTCTAATCTCCAGAACTTAAAAAACTAAAGACCCTGATAAAATGAACTGGTGGATTGCTGGTGCGGTGCCGGTCGGTGCCATTCTGAATTCTAATTGGCTTACCCTGATGTAACGTCAGTGCTGGTGCCGCTCCGGTGCGGAAGAGTTGGCCAACTTTTAACTTTCACCGGTAACTGACCAGTAAGTGACCGGGACACTGCACGTGATTGGCCGATGTCAGTTTGCACCATAGCGATCGTGCACCACTCAAATCAATATCATTGTACAGGCACAATGAAATTCGAAACTTTGATGAAATGATGGACTGTATAACATAAAATACATTCGTAACAGAAGATCCTACTGTCACTAAATTCCACAATAATTAGTTAAGACACGTTTGTAGTCATTATCCTGTACGCGATAACTGCAGAAATAGATAACAAGTGGTGGTGGTGTTGTCGATAAACGTAAACAAACATTCCAAAATTTGGCACCTTAAAAACTAGTCATTGTAAATACAGTCGGAAATAAATACTTTGGAATGAGTAATCATATTAAATATAGATGTGGAAAACTGACTTTAAAATTAACTAACTTTGGCTTTTACTAATAGTAATCAACTATCAATTCGTATCCAAAGGAATACACCCAAGTACAAATGTGTAAGGTTGACGCAAAATTTAGGTGTCGAAGTTTCTCAATGTTCACTGCGATCGCAGCATCCCTTGTATATTTGACTTGCCAAGGTACAGTGCTTCTCGGTTTTCTGTTACCTTAAACAATTTGTGGCAACGTGATGTCAAGCGAGGAAGTTGAAGAACTGTAGATTGATGCTGTGCTTCTCAGACTGATTTTGTATGACATTAAAAACAAGAACTATCATAATAACAAGATGAAAGAAAATGCATAGGCATCGGCAGCAGAAATTGTTGGTTTGCCAGGTAAGTTCTGTGTGGTATATAAGTGGTTTAAGTTGCAGGTTAAGCATATAATAATTAAACAGTTTATATATATATATATATATATATATATATATATATATATATATATATATATATATATATATATATATATATATATATATATATATATAAAGTTAACATCCAAAGACATACGTGGTTTTCTCAGAATCCTGGTACACCATCGTGGTTAAAGCACAGTGCACCCACCTGATTTTCCCACAAGGCAGTATGGTATTAGCTGTTGTCAATACAATGTAAACTTTCCATGGTTTCAAATCTGGTTCACTCTAATAATGTGTGACACTAGAACATACATGCCGCACATATAATATGCAAGTCCAATTTATAGTAGTCTACTGGTGACTATGTGTGGATAATATTGGCAACTAGAGTGCATAGGTACTTACTGATTTAAAAATATATGTCAATTAAACTAAACATCTTACTGTTCAGTTGTGACGTAAATGTTTCTCCTATGGACATCAGTAGCTCCTGTATTAACATACTTTCCTTACTGCAGATGATGAAGCGAAGGCTAGATGTGTGCTCCTTCTAGATTCGTTTGCACGTTAGCTTCGGAAAAGAAAAAGTGAAACCTCTTCTAGTGCTGGTGCATCTGAATTATCGGAATACCCGGACCAGTATAAAACGATAATGTTTTACAAAGATATTTGGAATTCCAAAAACAAGTAAGCATTTGTTGTTATAGTATCAATGACACTGGTATTGTTTAACATTTATGGTTGAGCTGTTTTAATGCTAGGTTCCCATTTATGCAGAAAAAGTATTTGTGCGATTGTACAATGAGGAATGTTACCAGTGTTTGGTGTGTATGAGCAGTAACGTTTTGTAAATGTGCCAACACATTTTTATGTGATTTATTTGTGGGTAACTCTTAAACATGATTCACTCTGCAATGTATGCATAGTCTGCTCATAGATGATTGAGAACTTTAAATAAAATTTTTTTAAATGTTTCTGCCCCTGCTTGCATATACACTTTACAGGAACACTGATCAGGTTATTGCAATTGATTGCTTGACCTGTATAAAGTTAAACTATTTCACATTTCAATGTGAAACAATTATTTTGTACATTCATGATATGGTTGCTTAATTTACCAGTTTAAAATGACTGAAGTACATTTTATAAATATTTCACTATTGTTGCAACTACAGGTGTATCTAGCAATACTGTGCAGTCTAATATATGTAAAGGCTGTTCACATTAAAGTGAGCACTTTTGAAAGCCCTGCTTAAGATCTACTTGTATACACGTTGTGTGTTCTCCCGCCTTATGTAAGGTTCATAAACCCTCCTCAACGATGCTACGTTGAAGTGACTAATAAACACTTTTGTGTTCCTGTCTCTCAGACTGTAACAATTTTCCCTTAACACTTAGAAAACCTCATATGGACCCTCATAAATGTAAAACAATTTCTTCGTGACATTAGCCCAAAACTGGCTAACAGGATTAGTTTTAACCAAAACTAGTGATCCAATATCAAATTTACATAACTTTGAAGCCTTAAACTTTTGATTTCGTTTTTCTGCCATACTATGGAGTCGTGCTTTTTACCAATTCCTCCACCTCCTTCTGCACCTCTTCCTTCGATAAACGTTTATCAGCTTCATCGGGTAATTGTGGTATCTTTACATCACTTAATTGCGTGGGACGTTGACTGGTCAGTGATTCGTTCTGAGTTAGACTAGTGGAGACGTGTACAGTATGGTTCATCATTATTTCAACTAATGGAAGTAAATCCCTCCATTTCTGCTCTGAACCATTACAGTACGTCCTTAATGTTGATCCTAGGGTTCGCATGTGTCTCTCGACCGGGTTACTGTCAGGGTGCCTTTCTGACATATCTCACTTGTGAATTGAGTGCCCTTGTCACTTAGCACTACTGTTGGCTTCCCAACTTCATCTATGAAATTCTTGATTTTACCTAGTACTGTCTTTGCTGTTGCACTGACAATTATCTATAACTTTGTTTACTTCGTGAAAATAACCATGGCAATAAAAATATACCTGACACCTTAACGGTCCAAACAAATCCACCGATACCATGTGTAATGGCCTTGTTGGTACGATAGGTTACAGCTCACCCCTAAGATTCTCTGATGGGTGCTTTGACTTCTGGCATGCCACACATGATCTTACTACTCGTGTCACATCATTTTGCATTGATGACCAATAAAACACTCTCCTGATGGTTCCATATACTTTATTAGATCCATCATGGCCTAAAATCAAATGGCATTCCCAAACAAACTTGGTTTCCAGTATTCCTCAAATACTGTTTTAGACCTGCCATGGTAAAATATCACGCCATCTGGTGAAACACAGAAAATAACATTAAGCCTGTCAATTAGATCAGCATTTAAAAGTTTCTGCCTTAAGGTCTGGCATTTTTCATCAGCTTCCTGATGCTGTTCCATATTTTGAAAAATGCTTTTCAGCTTTTGACTGCTACTCAGTACTCTTATCAGTTTTAGCTGTTTCGGCCAAAAATTATTTAGGCTTGCTACTGGACTCTGGCACTTGTGTTTCACTATCAACTGTTCTGCTTAGGTAGTCTGCAGCTTCATTTTCCTTCCCCTTATATGTGTGTTTAATATCAATGTCGAACTCCTGAATGAGTAAACACCACCTTGTTAATCCACTGCCAACACATCTTACCGGCTTTCAAACAAGTGAGTGCCATGTGATCGGTCAGCAAGATCTCCTTGCTGATATTCTCCTAACATTAAGTCCCTATATTTTTGCAAAGTCCATAAAATAGCGAGAGCCTCTCTCTCGGTTACTGTATAATTTCGTTCGGCACTGTTCAGTGTTTTGCTAGCCACGGTGACTGTTTTCTCGGTTCCACTGTCATCGTACTATGATAGTTTTACACCTACTGCATATGCAAATGCATCTGTGTATAGGTATATCCCTTTAATCTGATGATTGATTACATGTTCACACATAAACAAATCCTTCAGTCCCTGGAATGCTTCATTTTCAACATCTGTCCAAACCCATGTTTGATTCTTCTTCAGCAGTTTACACAAAGGTACTGCTACGTGTGCCACCTTGTTCGAGTAGTTCCTGTAGAACCCTACTACACCAAAAAAACTTCTCAATTGCCTCACTGTCTTTGGTGTGGGAAATTCTGTCATGGCCTTGAGCTTGTCGGAGCTGTTTTAATCCTTGTAGGAGTTAATATGTGGGCTAAGAATAGCAACGCATCCCTTCAAAACACTGATTTTCTTAATTTTACAATCATGCCTGCTCGTTCTGTGTGAACACAATGTTTAGGTGTTCTACATGTTCCTCGTATGTAGATGAATTTATTAGTATGTCGTCAACATACGCACGAGCAAAACCTTCACACTCGCTTCCTAGCGTGACTGCCAAACACGTGGTAAATTCTGCGATGGCATTGCATATGCCAAACTGCATTACCTTGAATACATATTGTTGGTTTCGAAAGAGGAAAGCTGTATATTGCCTGGAATTAATTTTGAGTGGAATCTGCCAAAACCCACAGGGTAGGTTCAGTGAACTCAGATATTTTATATAATTGTATAACCTCAAAATTTCACTGGTCCTTCCCTATCCTTGACTGTAATTTTGTTTAATGACCTTGCATCTAGGCATAGCCTAACTGTGCCATCGTGTTTCCTTACACAAACAATTGGGTTTGAATATGGCCTGGCTTCTTGGCTCACTATATCCTATTCTATCATCTTGTCTTCTTGACCTGACATGTGACCCTTGTTTCCCCTCCTTGCACTTGGTGTACATCCATATCCCTGCTTAAAGAGTTCACTAGCTATCACCTTCCTCCCATCTGGTAGGCCTTGCAGTGGTAAACTTCTCTTGTGGTAATGAGATGGTCATGTCACTAAATTCAAGCTTGACCGAGTAGGTAGTTAGAAATTCTGTACCTAGGATAATCTGCTTTGCTAGTACTTTAACAATCAGAACTGCAATACCTTTAGGTCTGTCAATACCTTCTAACTTTATGGGAGTGTATCTCGTGATGAATGTACTTTCTCGAGATGTCACACCTAGGATTTTCATCCTGGGTACATGTAATACAGGTAACTGTACTCCAGTGTCCTCATTCATCTTTACTGCTTGCTTGCTTGCTAATACAGCAATCTCAGCTCCGCTATCTAGTAATGTTGAGAGATTTACACAGAATACAGTAACTGTTACTTTTGGACATAGTGCTACTTTCTTTCTGTTTGATGCTATAGTCCATTCACGCTTTCTTCTGCCTTTTGGAATCAAACCGTTGAAAAATCACCCTAGGCATAACATGTCAACATGTTGTGTTCAATCACTTGTATTCCAAAATTATATAACCCTGTGATTAACGTTAAAGTACTGTGTTCTTGAATAGATTAATAATATACTTAGTATCTTCTATAACCTGTAATATTAATTTTGTATTAAATACGAATTAACAACAGCGAGAGCAGCGACGTGTTAGCAACGGCAGATAAGAAATAGTTCTCAGTTACAATTTTTTTTTTTTTCCTCTTTTATGTATACTATTTGTAAATTAAATGTTGCCAAATTATATATTTGTATTGTTAGGTAGCACTGACAGAACCACATTTTATTACTGCGGTAAAAAAATATCAGCGGAAATTACAATGCGTAGACTCGCTCTAGTGGCACAGTTTTTTTTTTTTTTTTTTTTTTTTTCGGAAGAAAAGTTTAAGTGAAGCGGATTGTGTTGCTCGCTCTTATTCTCTCTCTCTCAGAAAGTTATATATACATACATACAGACACTCACAATTAGGTTACCGCCCGATGGCGAACTCTCTCACCTCCTTCACCCAACCAACAAATTTTCCACTCCTTTCCTGAACTTACCAACCCCTCTCACAGATACCAATTCCTCCCTCAACACATCCACTCCCTCACAGACCTCACAAGCATGGACTGCCTACCTCGCTCCGTTCTCCTCCACACCCTCTGAAGCTTCTCACTGTTGTTTCCTCTTCCTCTAAACACCCCCTTACTTAGCTTGCAGTGTAGCCCTCCCCATCCTCCCTCTTCATTCACCACCCTGTACATCCTGACTAACCGTACAACTTTCCTCCTGTCCTTCAATGAGCTCCACCCCATTTCTTTCATCATCACTGATGGCCTATAGTTCCCTTCTTCCTCATCATCCTACCCCTGCCTTCTCCATCTAATCTACCCTTCACCCATCTTGCTGCCCTTCTCTGCACCTTTTCCAGGTCTCGCACCTCCACCTCCACACACAGATCCCATACTGCTGCAGCATATTCTAACAATGGCCGTACCATTGTACCATACGCCTTCTCCTTCACCTCACAGCTGACTCCCTTCAGCACCCTTCCCAGCATACCCAGAACCCTTCTTCCCTTTGTAACCACCTTCTCTACCTGTTTTTTCCATCAGAGGTCTCCCTGCAGTACAATCCCTAGATACTTAAATTCTGCTGCTTCTTCTATCTCTTGTCCCTCCCATCTGTACATGTCCCTGCTTATCAACTTCTTCCTTGTGAACCTCACTACCTTAGTTTTAATTACATTTATCTTCATTTTATTTTTCCTGCTCCACAACCATATCTTATCAATATCCGCCTGCAAATTTCTGCCCCCCTCTGCCACTTCAGCATACACAACACAATTGTCTGCAAACAATCTAATTTTTCCCCTAATCCCCAAACCCATGTCATTTACCAATATGGTAAATAACAAAGGACCCAGCACGCTTCCCTGTGGTACACCTGACGTAACCTCCTCTTCATCCGATATGGCCTCCCCACTTTCACCCTCTGCCTTCGTCCCCTGTGGAAGTCCCCTATCCATTCCACTACCCTCCTGTCCAGTATCATCGCCTCCACTTTCCTCACCAATGTCCCCCTTATCAAATGCCTTCTCAAAATCTATGAAGCAGGCATCCACATGCTTCCCCTCATCAACTACCTGCACCATATCCTCTAATAACCCAGCCAGCTGAGTCTCACATGAGTATCCCCTCCACAACCCATGCTGGGACTCCTCCAACCAATTCCTATTGTTCATAACCCTAACAACATACTGCACCACCAGCCTCTCCATTACTTTTCCTGTACTTGATGTGAGACTCACTGGTCTGTAGCTACCAGGCCTCCCCCTATCCTCTCCCTGCTTGTGTATAGGTACCACCATAGCATCCTTCCAATCTTATAGTAACTTACCCTCTCCTAAGGACTTTTTAAACAGCACCTTTTAATATTTTACCAACTCCCTGCCACCAAACTTTAGTGCTGCGTTTCCGATCCCGTCTGGACCCCCTGCCTTACTGCTCTTCAAACCCCTAATTACCTTTTCTATCTCCCACTCCCTCATCTTAAACTTACTAAACACCCCCTGAACCCTGTTTACCCCCCTATTTCAATCCTCCTTTGCCTCAAACACTGACAAGTTCTATCCTTGCAGCATCTCCGATTTTTCTTGGTCATTTGTCGCATGCATACCATTCCTTCCTGTTAGCAGAGGAATCCCTTCCTCACCTCCCCTTAACCTCCTAACATACATAAACAATTTCCCCCATTCCTTGCCTTTTCCTTCTTCCACCATGTTCTCCAGAAATACATTCTTTTCCTGTTTGATCTTCCTTTCGAGCTCTCTGCCCATTTGTTTCATCATTTCTTTAGATATTATCATCCCTTCATTACTCCACTTTGCATGTCATTTTCTGCACTTCCTCTTCATTTTCAAAATCTCCTGTCCATAATATGGCGGATCTCCCCCAGTCCGTAACCTTTTCATTGGCACAAATTTCTCCAACATAATCTCCATTAATCCTCTAAACTCCCTCCACAACCCCTCTAGACCCTCCTCTACACAACCTTTCTGCTGTTGCTCTTTCCTCATCCTGCCAATCCCAATGTCCATAACCGGGATATGATGATCGCTTATACCATCCAATACTATTGCACCAACTACAGCATTCCCAGGTCTGACCAACACAACATCCAGCACTGACCCAACACCCTCCTCATTCCATCTCGTATGTGTTTCTACTACCTGGACTAATCCTCTGTTGACTAACTGTGCTGCCATTCTCTGCATCATGCTACCCATTCCTTCTGCACCCTCTATCCATTTCACACCTGGCATATTCAAATCCCCTGCTACAACAACCCACTGCCTGTCCTTTAGTCTATCGACCCTCTCCTTGATCATCTCAATTGCCTGCTATCCCTGTCCCGGTGGTCTATACGCTGCCAGCAAAGTAATTTTCCTATTACTACCACCACTCAATTTAATTTCCATTACCTCGAAATCCTCACTAACCCATTCTACCGCCCCATTTAGCCCTTTCCTTACACTCACCATTATTCCTCCTCCTTTCCTGTCCCTGTCTCTTCTGAAGATGGTGAACTTATCTTGCCTATATTCAATGTCTAGTATTTCCTCAGACAGCCAAGTCTCTACAGCTACCACTATGTCCGCCCCATATCTTTCAACCTTTCCCCAGAAGCCCTCCAGCTTGTTGTACACACTCCTACAGTTCACCGCCATTATCTTTATACTAGTACACTGCTTTACTATCCTAAGTTGCTTACCGCCTATCTCCACCCCTGTGGCCTCATCAATGTTATCCTATCCATTTCTCTCTACTTCTGTTTCCTTGCTTCTAACTGATTGCTATTTCAACAATTGTTCCTCTGCCCTGATCCTCTCCATGCAGCCAGCTACTTCCCCATCTAGCAGATCACCTAAAATCCTCTTCCTTGCTCTGTCAGGTGAACCTGGTCCCTCCCTACACTTTCCCAGCCTACCCATTTCCTACTATCTATAAATGTAGCCCCCAAATCCTTACACACCCTCTCATATACCTCACTTGCAGCCACTGCCTTCCTATAGGATACTCCTTTTCTAACCAGCACGCCACTGACTACTACCCCAGCTCCAGGGAACTTCTCCCACACCTTCCTCAGCAATCCCCTGAGGTCCCGCTCTACCTCGTGCCCCACCTCCCTTCGAGCTAGGTAATTTCCCCCTACATGAATTAGAACAACCTTTGTCACCCTGCTACCTCTCATACTACGAACCCTTCCCTCCAAATCCCTGGTATTTGCACCCACTCCCCCCCAAACGCTGCTTTATACATAATTTCCTTCCTGATATTCCTCAGCTCCACCCCCTTTACAATGGAGCTGCCTATAAAAACTACCTCTGGTTCCTTTCCTACAACCTGTTCCTGCTTTGTGGCTCTTCCACCCACCTGCCTACCCTTGTCTACTTCGTCTCTTACCTGATCCCTGTCTCTAGTCTCCTACAGCACCCTTGTTTCCTTCCCTTTGACCAGCCCTCCTCTTTTCCCTCTGGACCTGAACTGTCCACTTTTCCTGATTGCTGGTCTTTGCTAATTCCACACTTGCAAGCCTCAGCATACTGCTTCCTATCTTCTACAACTGCCTGTTCCCTGCGTTCTATTTCCCTTCATCTATTCCTGATTGCTTCCTCCTATTACTATCACCTTATCCCTTACTACTATTTCTTGCTCCTCTAACCTTATTTTCTGTCTTATGTCACCTACTGCCTTATCCCTTTCTACTGCCTCAAACTCCTCTATCCTCCTCCTTAATCTTTCCACCTTTATCTCTGCCTCCCTCCTCCTGCAGTTCCTTCTGCAGCCCTACTTGCATTCTGCCAAACTCTTCCTCTCTACTCAGCTTTTCCTCCTGTGGACTAGCTTGCATTTTCCTTAGCACCCCCTTTACATCTTCCAACTCCTCCTCTAACTTGTCTATCCTCATTTCTACTGTACTCTTACCCATCTCATTCCTGACCTTTTCCTCCATCCTCTCAATCCTATACATCATTCCCCTCTCTTTCCCACTCATCAAATCTACCATCTCCCCTTTCCACCTCTCCTCCCTAGCCACTTCCATTGGCACTGGCACACCACACCCTCTACAAAGCTTCCCCTTAGCAAATTCCAAATTGAGTTTCCACCTTCTCCACTTATTTGTGTTTTCTTCTCTACTGTTAATTTGTTCCCTACCACCACCACTAAAACCTTTCCCTCAGCACATTACTCACAATTCCACTCATGTTCCTGTAGTGATCCCAGTTCCTCCTCCATGTTCCCTATACAGCCAACATGTTACCAGCCCTTGCACTTTCACCTCCCTACCATTTTATTTTTTCCTTTCTCTTTTTAACCTCCTGTGTGGCAGGAAAAGTATAAATATTGTTATTTATAATTTCAGCACATTTTATACTAATTACAGCAACAATAATGATGTTTGAAATTGTAATTTACAATTGAAACGAGATTTTATTGTTTGAATACCTATAATATGTTATTTAGACGTGATACGATGTCGCGACCCAATATGACGGGCGATTATACCCATTGCCTTACGACTGGCGGTCTTGTGGCGACATGTGTGTTTCCTCGGCAGGGTTAAAAGTGTTGTGTTATGATCACTGTTTGTGAAAGGGCGTAGTGGCTGCATTGTAATTGTTATGCAGGCCAGGTGTGTGTGTGGATTTCAAATATGTGTGAAATGTATATGATTTAACCATGAACTGATGTTATGACGAAGTTACCTATTGAAATTCACGTCTGTTTATCACAAGGTTGTACCTTTGCGCTAGGTGTTTGAAACATAGTTGTGTAACGAGCTTACGTTTTTGTGATTTCAATGTCTGCCAGAATCCCCTCAAAATACTAAGCCCAACCAAATAGATTTAAATAAATAATACAATAAACCTACAAACCAGTAAGTACCAATGCATGTAAACATTAGCGGAATAAACCTTACGGTAGGCCTGTATGTTTGCATGTTCACCACTAACTTTTACGTTTGTCGACGCTACAGACAATAAATACACAACATGAGTTGCGTGCTTGAATTTACTGTGTCCCTTAATTTTAATTCCAAATAAGGCCATCCTTTTAACGAAATAACCCAAACATATTAATAACCACAGGTTAAATGCTACTGTTGTTTCTGCTACAGTTGTAACAAACACTGTCTTGGCAAAATATTTATGTGTATTATGTGTTACATGCTATATCGTGTGTAACAAATAGTTATATAGTGACCTAAATATTGTTATAGGCCTAAATTGTGAACATTCATAGGAAATATGACAGCAGTCTTTGAACAGCAACCAACGCATTTGACAGTTATAAAAGTAGATGTCACATGACAGTGTTTATGTTTAGGTGTAGCGGAAGGATACGTAATCAGTAACTAAAAGTAGATATTTAGCAGGGCTTCAGAAAAGGCCGAAGTTATCGTGAATCAACTATACAGTCGGTTCTTGGTTCAGAAATTCTCTTTCACTTTCCCTTAGCCAAGCGGTAATAACCACACTAGGTTTTGTATCATTCAAAATGTTACCATCTGTAATACTTAATTCTTGTCATGTATTTACACTTAAACTATTTACATCTTGACCATCACACTCTTTAAACAGAACATTAAGCACTCATATCTATTACACATGTATCATTATTATACTCACCACATCATCATCTCCACTAGCCTCCTTCGTTATGCATTTTCCTTTTGCACGTGAGCAGGTCAAGGCTTGGAGGTCATCGCAGTTGACCCAGTCTAGTTTAACGTTTGTTCCTTACTGCTAGACCGAGCTCTGTTCTGATACGGTCTGTTTCCACTTCCTCACCTTCCTCTGTAGCCTCCTCAAAAGTTCCCTTCGCCGTTTTGTTGGTCCACTTGTCTTGCCCCCATATATCTGACGTTGACATGTCTTGCTTCATTCTGGCCTTGCTGTTTTGGTAGATTGTGCCAGTTACTGTAGAGAGGCGGTGGTTTCTGAAAGTTCTGTTTTGGTTCTTCCCTGTGGTTACTCCACATCTGCTTCTCAATTTTGTCATACTGGATTAACTGGTCTCTAAATTCGTTAACTGAGGTTGTGGTCGTAGTTGCCCATTGTCTTTGACACTCCATTGGCAAATGCGTAAGCATAAGTCTAATAAATTCATTATCAGACATAGATGGCTCTAAATTTTGTGTGCACTTGTACATCTGACTTAAATGTTTCTCAATTGACTTGCTTCTCTTGGGATCAAATTTATCGGTTTTCAGTTGTGTTCGTAAATTTATCTGGATCTGCATGCTCCAAAAATGATCCACAAAGGCTGTCCTAAACAAATCATAATGTTACACAGTTCAGCTTCTCCATCTCCTACCAAAAATAGGCATTGCCTTTGCATGCTACACTTAAACATTTAAGTTTGTCTTGTTCGGTAAGCCCAAAATACTGACAGGAATCTTCAAATTTTTTCAAGAAGGTTATCGGATTATCTTGTGACTTTCCATGGAACGTGGGTAGGTCTTTACTACAGTGTTGTGCTGGATGATGAAATACAACTGGAGAACTGAATGGCAATACTTGTGATTGTGTAAACATGTACATTGTCTGGGGTGTTATGGTGTTAGTGGTGGGTAATGTTCCATGCTCACTCATGTTTGTCTGTATGTACGGGTGTTGAGTGGTGTTCTAGGCTGTGTTTTGTTCTGGAGTGCTCACATTAGCTTGTGGGACTGCTAACCTATGCAAAGCTTCCTGCGTTGTCCTCTCCAATTCATCCTGAGTCTTTTTCGACTTCAACAATCAATCTCAGTACCTCCTGATTGGTGTGTTGTTGTGCCAGTTGTAATTGGTGCTGAACATGATTTGTTATTCTATTTAGTCCTGTTTCTACATGTTCTCTTTGTTTGTTGGTCTGTTCCCTTACTTCCAACATTTGCTTGTTCAATTGTGCAGCTATGGAACTTGCTTGTTCAGTGACTGAGTGTATTAAATTTTGCGTTTCCTCATTACCCAAGCTGAGTCTGTCCAAATGTCCCTCTAACAGTTGTATCTGCCTTGCATGTGTTTCTGCAGTAGCTTCTGTCAAGGCAAGCCTGGTGTGTACTTCCTTGAGTGTTGAGGACATCCTTTCCAGTTGTTGTGTCACTTCCTCCTTCGCCTTACTACATTCAGTCCTTATGCTGGCTTGGACTTGCTCTATACTCTGCTGCATGTCTACTCTAACTTCTGTTATTCCTGTCCTGACCTCGGAAATACTATGTTCAAGGCCTGTCCTGACTTTGGAAACATTGGTGCAAACCTCAGTCACACTTGACTGTAACTGCCCCATCATCTGTAATATTTGGTCCATGTATTGCTTCATGGTGAGTGTTTCAGCATTTGTGTTTTCCAATGATTGAAATGTAGGTGTTTCATTTTCTACTGTCACAGTCAAATAACTCTCAGACTCACCTGTCGCTAGGTTCATGTCTTCAACTGTTGTATTGTCAGCCTGTTCATCCAATGTCTCTTTTGTTTCTCTTACTCCTGCGGTGAGCAAATTTTGCATTGCTACTTTTCTTTCGTCCCTCATTGTTGATGATCTCAAAAAGTAGTGTCCTGGTTCTTCCTCTTCAGCCATACTACGATCTGACATTGTAGGGCGAGATGTATATGTACTGGACTGTGAAACTCTGTAATGTTAACAATAAAGTGTGCAACAGTCTCCAAATCTGGCCCTCATGTTGTGTGCGCCACTGAAGAGAATTGTAGTTGCACCACGCATGGGCGCCACTGAAAAGAAAGTGTTACTTTGGTCAAAATCAGTGTATATACCTGTACTGTAACAAATTACTTTAGTTTTTATTGTGTGTTGCGAGAGAGAGAGGGGTTTGTATTGTAGACAGTGTGGGTGTACAAACTCATACAAAATTACTTGGGCGCCATAGCATGAAGTTCTCCTCAGTGTGGTATGACTGACTTGGTGCAACAAGTGATTCATAAGTACTGTAAATATTTGACAACTTTACACTGGGTAGATTCATGCAAAAGAAAGAATATTTGGGTGTGCATACGTTACACTGAAAATTGTATGGATATCATGTACTGTCTCATAGTAGGCTACCCCACCTTACCTGGGACTGTGAGCAGCAGCTGGTACAGTGTTGGCAGGAACTGAACATTGAGGGTGTGTAGGTACTGAAGTATTAATTAGTGTTTGATAATTATATTCAAACTCGTATGCAAACCAATGTGAAAAGAAAATAATCGTTAAATTCAATGACACCATAAGAGACAACACAGTGCTTGGGGTATTACTATTGTAAAATAACACTTGAAAATTATTGTTTTACTATTTAATTATGTCTTTCTTTTAAATTTGTTTTCTATTCAAAATAAAAAAAATACTTTCAAAGTTTTCAATTGAACCCTCTTAATTTATCGTTAAAATTGCCTGCCGTCGCCTTAACACTTATTAACAGATACACATGTAAACTGCAAAATTCTAAAAAGTATTCCTTCTCTCAAACATTTCAAAACACAAAAATGCACTGAGACTCTGCTAAACAGTATTGCACATTGCAAACTTATCCATCTCAGAGTACACTTTGGAAGAAAACTGTTGCTTTCAAAATTTTGTATTAAACTTGCAATTAACGTAGGTTGAATAATTCAGTTATAATAAAGTGAGAATTGATTAGAGACTTTATTAGTTTAGTGTATTAAAATAAAATTCATATTTGCGCCCAACTTATAGGTTCAGAAGAATTATTTATTGTAAGCTTTTGTGTGTGTAGAAATTTCTAATTGACATACGGGCGCCAAGTACTTTTGCAATAGTAAAAGAAATATTTCCAATTAGCCTATCTGGAATTGAGGCTTTAACTTTATGATCACACAAGAAAATAGAATTCTTAGTGAGGAGCCATTTAATACCCTGGATTAAATGCAAAATCATAGCTCACTGCAATGTAAGGCAAAACAGAGTTCACAAGCATATTTCACTTATATGTAAATATGAAATCATTTACAATTACTTTCAGAATGAAGCATGATTACACAACTACTCTACAAACATAACACGTCCAGTTTAAATAGTCGATGAAAATATTTAATTGATAGTTTCAAATGATTCATCATAAGAAAGAATCTCTATCACACTCAAGAAAAGAATACATAAGAACAATATCTACACACATTCTTTTCAACACGTCCTGCTGCCATTTCAAGTGGCCTAGATAATATTGAGATCAATTTTTAAATATCACTTGATTTATAGTATTTGCAGAACACAGTTACGAGGTAATAATCCGATTATCAAGTCTTGACATTTTAAAATTCTTCTGTCCTTTAACTAGCTCTAAATGCAACGAGTATTTTTAGTCAACTATTCCTGAGCCTCTGTGCATAAATTAAAGCATATTCATTTCTCGTATAAATACTGATATCAAACTATTGCCAAAAATACTAATTTAATTTCTACACCTTAATTTGAAAATCTGTATTGAATGTCACCAGATGTTAATCAGGATTTTAAGTCTGTGCTGCTTTTAAAATCTCTTATACAACAGTCTGAAGCAGGATATGTGTTAATGACGGATACAAGTTGGAGGCCATACTTGAGTCTTGTAAAATGAAGACAGGGCAGTCTACTATACAATGTGCAGGGCTAATGCAATTCATTTTTTGAATGCGTCATCCCAAGGTTCGTGACCGAACCTGCCCGAAACTGCACCCGCAGAACCTTGGCATGCCTCTTACGACATCATTTGGGCTATGCCCCGATGTAGATCCTCAGGATTCAACCTATTGGTTTCTGTACTCCCGAACAGACGATCCATATTTTCTGACTACTAGTAACAGATCTTTTTGAAGCGCCACAGAAATCTCTTTCCTTGTATGGTTTCAATAGAATTGAAATTGGCGCCTCAGGGCAAGGAAGAAATAATTCTTACATGAAAACCTTCCTTACATAGTCGCTCAATCTGCCAGAAAAACTCGTGGTTAAATTATTTACAATCTGAATTAGGGATAGTGTAAACAGAGATTTATAATCAACTGATAAAATGAACATAGCTAGTAAATTTTGGTAGAATATAAACAAACTGTAATTACCAAAATGTAAACATTTCAAGAAAATTAACTATTTAAAATGTAAACAACACTCGGGAACAACTGTAAGCTACTCTCTTACACAGTATTATACACTCATAAAAGTACAAGTCTCTTGGGAGGAAAAAATTTATCACATGATGAACCATAAACTTATCCCTGAACAGTTCAACTTTATTTCAGCCAGCAATTATTCTAGACGTTTCCGGGTATACCACTCCCGGTATTATTGCAGGACATTCAGGGTAGGCTGCTCAGGCCTCTTCTTTTCATGCCTGGCGCCAAACTGCATTTTATATTACAATATACAACAACTTTCGTAGTATTAAAACTTCTGGCATCAAAAATTAAAATTTAAAGTTGTGAACATACAGTCAGGCGTAAAATTACATTTAAAACTTCCTTTTATACATTAAATTTGAAAAATATACCATATCTAAATATTACTTGACTATAAACAAACAATTAAAAATTGCTGCCACTTCAAGAAAAAGAAACAAGAAAAAAGTAAACAATAAATTTTCCCGCTCCTGGAGATACCAAGGTTTACATAACCTCACATCTAACATAAATTAATGTGCCAAAATGCACGGTGTTTTTAACCATTACAAAACAACAAGAAACATTTAAAACTAGATATAATAAAGAAAATACACTGTAAACACACAGTAACTTCACATAAACAACATCTTAATCTAGTAAACAATTCATTAATACAAATAAACATGTGAAAATGTTAATAAACATGTAAAATAAACTGAAATGCTTCACATTTTATAACTGTGTTTGTATAGTTCCTACAGGCAATTGTTTATTTACAAGTGCACTTACAGTTGTAATACAAACACATGAAAACAAAGATCACTTTACTGTTGACAAGGTACCCAGCATGTAATACTGATGCAAGCTACTGTGCTCAGTTACAATAAATGTGCAAAATCCCACACTGATATTTTGTTTATCGAGTGAGACAGATGTGCGCACTGCTTACGTTAAGAGTTCTTTATCATGTGATAGTGGGTAGGATGAAATGAGAGGTGACAGTGGCAATGTAGTACAAGGATGAATGTAATGCTATTACCAAGGAACATCAACTGGCAAGATACTTACCATACGTTTTCCACATAGGTAATAGGTAAAAGTAAGACAGAGCCCTACTGGTATTCAACTTTGTCCACTTCAATGGGAGGCTACTAGTTTAACTGCACACCATATGTTATTTGCTACATGTCACTTAATATTCTATTTTGTGTATTTCAGTTACTCCAATGTGTTGTTCCTGTTCACAGAACGCCCAATAACTTCAGAATGGAAGTGTCTCCTCCACCGTCCTCTGCTTTCTCTCTGTGGGACACACCCATTGCATCTCAGGAAGATTATGAAGTGTGGATGGAGAATGTGTCACACGAAATTCAGGTGGAGGCTACCACTGAGGAACAAGCATCTGCTTCCCACACAGACACCAGTGAGGCAGGAAGTTCCAACAATGTCATACAAACACCCTTGACGCCACCACCACAGTCATCACCACAGCCACATCAACAAAGAATTTTTCATAGTTCCCAACAACCAAGTACCTCTGCACCTGCAAAGCCCAAAAAACAGGCATATAAACGAGTAAATCCACTCCCTGATCCTGGCAATAAAAAGCAAATGCAGATAGGTTAATGCGTCCATCGCAAAAGGGATGGATTCGCTGGCTTCGGTTGCAGAAATGCTAAAAAGCACACAGTCATCATCATCAGATAGTAGAACAAATAAAATATAACATTTTTCTCAATACATTGCAGCAAGATTGATGGAACTGCTGAGGGAGCGCCTTGGACAGTGCGAGGCCAAATTGCAAGCAGTGTTTTAGACAACTTTGAAAACTGAGTGATGTGTCAACATAATTTGTTTTTTACTTGTATTTTTCCCCAATATGATACATATTTATCTGATTATTTAAGATAATGTTAATGTTAATAAGAATAAATTCAACTGAGCATACTTATTTGCCTTTTCATTTACGATATTTTTACCAATAAACATCAAGAAAAGCAAGGAAATGTGATTACTCTAGTTTTCAAATACTATTAAAATATCTGCAATGCTTATGATTGTGACACGTGAGCTGTTCTGCAGTATTCACCAACAAAGCACATAGGCAAATATTTCTACTATTTGAAAATTTAAGGTGCTGTGCTCATAATATAAAATAGGGATTAACAAATCAAATGTTTACTCAGACCATGGGGTGAAATGGGGACATTGATGGGTAAACATTGAACAGTTACTTACAATTTGTGTCAGACATTCAATTGGGCACTAATTAGGTAAAAGTGTAAACAATGGTGTAGTGTGCAGTCTACTTTGTTACATTGCCGACCTCCCGGCCAGCAGTGTACAAAAAAACAGGATCGTAGATGATGAAGTTCATTCCAACCTTTGCAACCTTTTTACCAGCTGTGATGTACACACACTGTAAATGTTACCTATCCACTGGGTGATTATAAAATGTTAGCAAAGATATACATTTTGAAGTGATAAACACCAGGAATTTGTTGCGATTTCAAACTAAATGTAATTTCCGTAGTGAAAGTCCCATTTGTTTTATGAAACTCTTCACTTGGATTCACTACGAAATTTTTATCGCGAGGCACTTACGAAACTATGAAAATTGCACCTCCAATTACTGCGTTCAATGTAACTGAAGAAACACTAACTTATGTGTTATGCGCATGCATACCATACAAGCTAATGCAAGAGTCAGCTGAAATCCTTGAGCCACCTCGCCTACATCCTAAATTCACATGTTGGTTTAAATTTTGGTACGTTAGTACAAACAATCAGGAAAAAACATCGTATCAGCTTTGACCTGTGCGAGTTAAATTGTTCCTCCCTAGTTAACTACATTACTTTTTCCGGACCATCACCAACACGACCTTCCCATCTAGTATCCCAACGATTTCTGTTGATCACATCATGGTGCTGGGCACCTACATCTACGAAGCTGAGTCCTGATTGGCCCAGCCCGATCGCCTGATGTATCGTGCCACCGCCGACCTACATACCTGCAGATGCTGTGGAACCAATCCAACAGTCTTCCCTACCTGCACAGCAAAACTAACTAGAAATGAAATGTCATAGCAGCAAAATGTAAATATATTGAGCAGCAAAAAAAAAAAAAAAAAAAAAAAGTCAAACGAGTGCCTTGCGATATCAGACAGACTTAATTACTTCACTAGCACAAAACATTAGTAGCTCAAAAAAAAACCATATTATGCTTTACAAAAATTACATCTGACAATTCCCCATTCTGCGCCCTACACAAGCCTATAGGCATACCCATTTGCAGAAAATAATGCATTTCAAAATAATTAACCTTATGTTTTTTGAAAAAAAAAAAAAAGAAAAAATTAACCTAGGAACCTGTGTGACCTGCAAAGTTACAACTTAATGAGAGGGACGTATTGTTGGTCACACTTAGCCTGCATACAAAATTACAAATTGTAACTAGTATACAAATACAAGATTTGTGGTAGAACTTTTTCATTTTAATTTGAAATGTATTAATCGTATTTGCTATTACGTAATGTCCCATAAATGGCAATGCTATTAATTCATTTGTACACAGTAAGCTAAATAGAATTGAGACAGGGGTTCAGTATGTTTTAAAAAAAGTCTATTTGACTCTTAAGTCATATGTTTTTATTAAAATGCTACATATCCTACATGAACTTTTGCCGCTTAAGGAAGTTAGCCACCGCTTCTCTGGCTGCACCTGAAAGTGCGTGAGTCAATAAACCATCAGTGCCTCCTCGTAAGCTCGCAGAGCTGCAGCGTATGTTAATATTATTGTTATGGTGATGTCTGTCATTAATGAAATATGTGCATATATCGACATATATCCATAATTAAATTTTATTGAGGATTTTCATATTATTTTGATGTGAATACGTCTTTAAATTTGCAACCATAGTGGGAGGCAATCCAGAAAATCTGATAGGCTAGTAAGCTTAATTTTACGAGTGTTTCTGAATTTGAATCCCCAGTGAATCACTCGTGTATTTTATTGTCTTTGTACTGTTTCACATGTTTCTGGTCCCATCTCTAATGATATACTGCCAAAGAGACGTCAATGCTTACCTACCATCTAAGTGTTTAGGTTGAAATACGAGAACTTATGGGCCATTCACGGTAAAGTTTGCTCACACTGGAACAGCCAGTTTTACTGTAGAGGAGTCTTAAGACCATGGTAATGTCTACATACCTTGGCCATCCTCTTCTTTCTTGAATTACACTAAAAAAATATTATCTGCGCTTTTAGGCTGCTTTAAGGCTGGCGCACATTTACTGAACTTGCAATGGCTCTCTTCCATCGCCCTGGCTTTATGATGGGCGGTCCAAATAAAAAATTAATGAAATTCAATGCTAGACAAAAATTAAAGGTCTGACAGTTCTCATGTCTGAAGAGAGTCCCTGGGCTTGCTTAAGGCAGCCCTCCTGCTTAACAAAATCAAAGAAAAAACGGGGTGGGCTGTGTCTCCTACATGGCCGTAGGTATTTTTACGTGACGTCTATGGGTGGTATGCTCTGGATGGTTCTGCGAAAGTCATCGGGGGTTCTTCAACATTTCGGAGGTAGAATCCTTGTTTGGCTGAGCCATATCCAGCTGAGATGTGTCTGGCAGAAATGTTACTGGTGGCTCGTATCACTGAGTCGTTTCTGGCTGAAATGTCAATAACGTATTTGCTAAAGACGTGTCTATTCTCTTCTTCCTTCATTTTGCACTTATTCTCAGAGTTGTTGCAATCTATCGTGCTCCTTTTTGTGTTTGCGCTGATTGTATCATCGTTGTTTAGTCTTAGTCTTGTCACGTGATGCATGTGATGACGCAATCGCCACGTCTGTATTTCGCTGCTGTGTAGAATTGTCAACTTCTTTATATAACTCCGGAATGGATTTAGGTAGCTGAGTCATTCTTTCAGTATTAGATTTGTCTTGTCAAGTACTATTCATGTTGTTAATATCACTAGTGTCCTTTTCGCTTAACTTTTTTTTGTAATCTGTAAAAAAAATGATTAGGACTATTTGTTAGACAGTCACTATGTGCATTTATTATTTATGATTCTTAGTTAGTTTTTAGTCGCTCCTTTTTTTTTGCACGCTAACTGACACCAGAATTTCTCAGACTGGATGAACCGTTCGGTCGCTACAGCAGTTTTAAGCATACTAAACCGCTCTAAATCATAGGTTCCAACGTTGCTCCCACCGTGGCCTAATGACATCAAAAAAATAAGTTTGTGTGCGAAGCATGAAGCCAAAGGTCCGACCTCTACTAGTGTACATTTACATTTAACGTACGGCTCATTCTCAACAAGTAATTACCACTGTCCCTAGAGCTAACTTTGTTATGCTCACTTTCTGAACATAAGAGGCTGAGTTTTAAGATGTTATGTCAAATTTTAGATATTTTGTTTTGATCGCACTCCATACATTTTTCAGGTTTAGATGTTACGATAATTACTTTACCTTAAATTATATTTTTTAAAGACATTTTTGTATTGTAATTAATTTTACATGTGCATTTGTTTCTTTTTCATTTCTATTTTAATTGTAAGTTAGGTTTTTGTTTTTTCAATTTTTTTTTTCTGTAGTGTGTCTGGTTTAGAGTAAGCGTTTTTGAGGTTAGTAGCTGGATGTGAAACTTCTGGTGGGACATTCGGTTAAGGCAGATGCAGCTTTAATTACAGCCAGGATTAATCTTCTTAATCCCTGGCACCAGCGTTAATTTAGGTTGGATGTTATGTATGTCATAGGTACTGTATTTGAACCCATACCAACTGCACCATAATATTCTGTAAATATTGTATACATACACATATTATAATAAAGATTTTGAAAATTGATTTACTGTAAGCTGGCTAGTTGTAATTCATTTCATCAGTGACAATAATTCTAATCTTAGCCAGGATGGTTAAAACTACTGGTTACCAAAAAAATTTATTATTATGAGTTCATTTCAATGTTTACATCTGTTTATTTACATTTAGAATGATAGGAGAAATTTTATCATGATTTTATTGTGATTGTCACTAATTTTGTGAATTTGTGTGATTTCTCCTTGTCAAACCATATATCATTATATACTGATAAGCTATTTTCCAGGAGGTCACTAATGTTTACTTAGCTTGAGATTCCCTTATATCAGGAAACTGTTTAATCCTTGATTTTATTAAGCAGGAAATGGTTACACTTCCGAACGTCCAAGGACTTTCTCTCTAGACATGATAGCGGTCAGTTCATGTAGAACCGCCCACCATTAGGCTGGGGGTGATGGAGGAGAGCCATGCCAGTGTTAATTGCACATAAGTTTTTTTTTTTTCAATTGAAACCATCTAAATGATTCCTTAAAGTGAAGATGAATTTAAAAAATTTTTTTTTTTGCAACTTATTTGACCCAGAGGTCCTGCGATTGAATCTGCTCTAAAGTAAAGCTATTTGGGATGGATTTTTGCTTCACTGATCTACTCAAGTTATTAGAACTTGTTTAATGAACACTTTTGTCAAGAAGTTATGGCATTAATCTGAACTAATTAAAATGTTAGGTAATGTGGTTTTTGAAAGCTATTAGCTATTAATAATTCTTTGAGAAATTTTTTATATAGGAGAAGCACATTCTTTATCAGTAATAAATCTATTTGGAAGTAATTATTTCTGGTAAATACAGATGTTCAATAGGTGTCCAATGTTAATTTGTCTTGATGTTTTTCCTACCACAGTAATGAATGTCTCTTTTGAAACAGGGTATTCTGTGCGATTTGTGTAGAGTTTGAATTTAAGTATCATTTAAAGGGTATAATTTGTGTTTCATGTAAATATCTTTTGTCACAGTATATCTCAACACCAGTTGGGAAAAGGTAAAAGAATTGTCTTACTTATCTGTTGTAGAGAATTTAAAGAGTTGTATGATTTATGATTTTGCACAAAGGGTTTAATGTTGTATCACTTGATGGCAAATTGGTAATGGGATTTTCTTCCACATAATTCTTGTTTGCCCAGCGGCCCCACAGAGGAATTTATTGACATCTTATGTCCAAGGCTTCTCTTTCCCACAAGTACTCATTTACATTACAAATTAAACACAAAATAAAAATCTTAATTTCTGTTTAGCCTACATTGTTTGGTGTTATACTGTAATTTTCTCCTTGTTTTGGCGTATTGACATAATAAAATCATAGTTTTACTGTTTTGGGGCATACATACAAAGAAGGGCCTAAACCAAATAATTTATGAAAAAATGTTCCAGTTTTGAATCGAAATACGTTTTTCCAATTTCTCTAGTTCATGACACGCTAATGTAGTAACACCTTCCTTTATAAGAACTTGACATGGTTTTTATTTTTTGTAATACTCTGTGTACTTAATTCAAGTTTTCCACAGAACGATCAACATAACGTACTTTTCAATTACTGGGAGTTTCAAACTGAAAGGAAGAAGATGAAGGCAGTGTGCGCTTGCGTGATTAAATTTTACTGATGGGAACTGAACTGAATGGAGCTGAACCTAACTGAACAACGGATGCAGTGTACATGCTGCTAAATTATGTTGTTGAATGCAATGATTTGTGAAACGGTGAGCTTTCCTCAGTAGGTAGGCCCCTACTTGATTCAATGTTTGCCACCTTTAGTAAATCAGAAGAGGAAGTGATCATTACAACATATCCCCATATAAAATTGTTTTTTTTAATCATTAAAATAAAATAATTACTAAAATATGTATTGTTCTTTGAGTATAGATCTGAAACTGTTATACTGGGCCACATCAAGTGGTTTAGTGGCATATGGTACTAAATATTGATATCTAGGAAGACATATCACCAAGTACCAGAAGTAACTTTCATGTAGAACAGGTGAATTGCTAGAGCAATAATACAGACACCCAAGTCCTGTGCCTTTGAATACTAGTTTAATTCTCAAGATGCAATCTTGTCCTGTAAACTGTATTTCTGTTTGGAGAAATTTCCTTTCAAAACATAACATGTAAATCTTGCATAGGTTGTGAGAAACTGATGTCATTTTGCAGTCTCAAATTGGAAACAAATTTTGGGGGTGTGGTAAGGTGCCAACTCTTTTGTGTTAACATACGAAGTTAAGATATGTATGAATTCATTTTGAATTTACAGACTGAGCTACAACGATGAGTCGTAAAGAAGCATTATCTCAGTTCATCCAGCAAATCCATGGTCGACCAGTGGTTGTCAAGTTGAACAGTGGTGTTGATTACCGAGGTAACTTGATAAGTAACATATATTTCTGTTTTAGGCAGGGTGAATATCTGTGAAAGCAGGTGGGTGCCAAGCATAGCTGGCTACTCACGTTTATTCCCAGCCAATGGGGAGAGTAGAGGGGTTGAAGTGAGAGTTGAACAGCAGCAAAACAAATGAAGTAAAAAGTGTGTCAGTAAAATCTCGTTATAACATTCATGAATAAAGCCTCGACTTTTATACTGTACTTAGTAATGAAAGTACTTTATACTGCAAGTGTTATTTTTAAACCTTTAGGCCTATGATATGGGCTCTATGAAATTATGGCAATATTAGTCATTTCAGTAAATAAAATGTAATTAGAAAGAAAGAAAAGACAGAAATGAAACTCTAATTGTTTTTTATTTTAAAAAATTATCTATCATAGGCTTAATGTCTTTATTTTCATAATATGGAAAAACACAAATTATATTCTGCAAACATGAAGTAAAGTGTGGTTTTCAAATAAACACGGTTTACGTATTTGTGAAATTACCTTTGAAAAAATATCCACTTATTGTTAACAAATAACAATGAAGGTGGTTTATTCAAAAGATGTTTATATTTTGAAATAAATCATTTCAGTAACAATCTTCTTTATTTTTCTTGTGATAAGCACTTAAAAATCATCACACTCAGTAAATGTGCCACTCAATGTAAACAAACCGTTTTGGCGACAAGGAGAGTATAAAGTTTACACTTCAGAGTATCATTTTATTCCTAAAATGTCTACTAACTGATTAAAATTAATATTTCATATAAAAATCATTATGAGTTTATGATGCAGATGTTTAAACACAGTATTGATGGATGGAGGGGGGGGGGGGTGGGGGGGGGGGGAGAAAATGTATTTTCACACACAATTTCGCAATTTTTAGAGAGTTTACAAACCTTATGAGATGTGTACCAAAACACGTTTATACTGCCTTTTCCCATTTATACATTCATGTTTGTATGTACTAAAGAATTCATGATGGTGCTCCTGCTGCATGTTAAGACAGTTAATCTAGGTTGACACATAGCGTGTACGTAAACGATACATGGAAGGCGACTCTGATTGGCATGATATTTTACCTGTTGTATTTGGTGAACAAACCCCATTTTAGTTTGGAAAAACGATCAATACTATTATGTACAGCCAGCGTATGGACATTTAATTAACCCATTTTCGAAGTCATGGGGTAAAATAACCTTCGTTGTTCTGAAAGGTAATGCATATATTGAATGAATTATTTTTACATGATTGACGTAGGGTATTTGGGTGGGTATTGAAAATCTTACATTAAAGTGAAAGCTACGATAATGTGAAGTACCATAAACTGGGGTTACTTTGTACCACTAAAAATTTTTGTTTTGGAGCAATTTGGAAAAGAAACATGACAATTGACAATTAAAAATACACCTGCAATTAGGCTACCGCCTGGTGGCGAGCTCTCTCGCCTCTCCCTTACCCGACTAATTTCCTCTTCCACTGCCTTCCTGAACTTTCCAACCCCCTCACAGATACCAATTCTCCCTCAACACATTCCACTCCCTCTTAGACCTCAAAAGTATAGGCTGCCTACCCTACTCCGTTCTCCTCCACACCCTTGAGCATCTCACTGTTGTTTCCCCTCCCTCTAAACACCCCTTTACTTAGCTTGCAGTGTAGCCCTCCCCATCCTCCTTCTTAATTCACCATCCTGTACATCTTGACTAGCCATTCAACTTCCCTCCTGTCCTTCAATGAGCACCTAGAGACTTATGTTCTGATGCTTCTTCTATCTCTTGCCACTCCCATCTGTACATTTATCTGCTTATCACCTTCCTTGTAAACCTCACTACCTTAGTTTTTCTTGTTTTCCCTGGTCTACAACCATATCCTGTCAATGTCCGCCTGTAAGTTTTCCTCCCTCCCACTTCTGCATACACAACACAATCATCTGCAAACAATTTTATTTTCCCCCTAATCCCCAAACCCATATCATTTAGCATTATGGTAAACAACAAAGGACCCAGCACGCTTCCCTGTGGCACCTCTGACGTAACCTCCCCTTCCCCGGATATTGCCTTCCCCCACTTTCACCCTCTGCCTTCGCCCCCTGAGGAAGTCCCCTATCCATTCCATTACCCTCTTGTCCGGTATCAGCTCCTCCACTTTCTTCATCAATGTCCCATGGGGTACCTTATCAAATGCTTTCTCAAAATCTATGAAGCAGGCATCCACCTGCTTCCCCTCATCAACTATCTGCACCAGATCCTCTAATAGCCCAGCTAGCTGAGTCTCACATGAGTATCCCTTCCTGAAACCATGTTGTGATTCCTCTAACCAATTCCTCTTGTTCATAACCCTCACAATATACTGGACCACCAGCTTCTCCGTTATCTTTCACATACTCAGTGTGAGACTCACCGGTCTGTAATTACCAGGCCTCCCCCTATCCTCTCCCTGCTTGTGTAGGTACCACCATTGCATCCTTCCAACCTTGTGGTAACTACATCCTTCCAACCTTGTGGTAACTACCCTTTCCTAAGGACTTGTTAATCAGCACCTCCAAATATTTCACCAATTCTCTCCCACCAAACTTTAGTTCTGCGTTTCCTATCCCATCTGGTTCCCCTGCCTTACTGCTTTTCAAACCCTAATTAACATTTCTATCTTCCACTCCCTCATCTTAAACTTACTAAACAGCCCCCAATCACTATTAGCTCCCTTATTCCAATCCTCCTTTGCCTCAAACACTGAAAGTACTGGCCTTGCAGAATCTCAGATTTTTCTTTGTCAGTTGTCGCAGACCTACCATCCCTTCCGTTTAGCAGAGGGATCTCTTCCTCCCCCCTCCCCTTACCTCCTTTATATACTTAAACAATTTCCCCCCCATTCCTTGCCTTTTCCTTCTTCCACCATGTTCCCTAAAAATACATTATTTGCCTGTTTGATCATCCTTTCAAGCTCCCTTCCCATCTGTTTCATAATTTCCTTAGTTCTTATTATCCCTTCATTTATCCACGTGGCATGTAATTTTCTACATTTTTTCTTTTTTTTTAGAATCTCCGGTCCATAATATGGTGGATCTCTGCACGCCGTAATATTTTCTTTGGAACAAATTTCTCCAACATATCCTGTATTATTCCAAATTCATTCCATAATTCTGCCACACTTTCCTCCATAGACCACTTTTCAAACCTGTCTCTCAGGAAGACCTCTGCCCCTACTGCCACACCAACCTTTCTGCCATTTTCTCTTCCCTCATCCTTCCAAGCCCTATTTCCACAACAGAAATATGGTGGTCGCTTATACCATCCAATACTATTGCATCAACTACAGCATTCCCAAGTCTGACCAACACCACATCCAGTACCGACTCAACACCCACCTCATTCCATCTCGTAGGTGTTTCTACTACGTGGACTAATTCTCTGTTGACTACATGTGCTGCCATTCTCTGCATCATGTTACTATATCTAGATATTTAAAATTTTGCCTGTTTCCTTCTGCAGTTATGTTTGTTACCCTTTGAATGTAATTTTGAAGCCCCTACATTCAGGTTTACCTGGAATTGTAATTCAGGACATCACCTCAAAATTCTTATTTATTTATTTTTTACATTTAATGTATTTTCACAGTTTTACTTCTTTTCTTTTATTTTGCTTTGTGAACTGAGCTCAATTATCTTTGGAATTGTTAGTTATTTTGTCAGTTTTCTCTTTGCACTTTACCTGACTTAATCAAGCATGTTTTGGCATGCAGGAATGCATTTAATTACAGTTCTGATAAGTGCCACGTCTTAGGAAGTGACTAATATCTTGGAATTTCCTGTTTTTAATTAGCATCACAGTGTGAACCCCTTTTGATTCACACTTTCTCCCTAGATGCTATGGACAGCGGTACATTGTAAATTTTGTTCTGCAAGATTCCATTTAATTTTGCACATACCACCCATCATAATGTAAGGGAGGTGTACGAGAAGTGCCTTGTTTGTTTGAATATGTGCAGCGTGACAAAGAAAAGGCCCTAAATGCATTGCTGTAGTTTTAAAGTGCTACACAAAACTACGCGAGTTGCAGTCTCCACCAGTAATAAATAAGTATTGCCTACATTGGGTATAGTACTGCAGTTTTAAAGAACTGTTACTTATGTGCACTGCAATCATTTTGAACAGTTTGAATTATCAAATTAACTTGAATTTTCAAGAGAGTGATTTTTGGAATTTTAATGTACTCTCTGAAATTAATGAAGGGCGTAACTATTTGGTTGGACATTAACCAGAAGCCAGCAGATAAGATCTTTTGTTCTATAGCAGTGCAAAACCATGAATATTATAACAAGATTAATTTCTGAGTTTACTATGAGCCGGTTGAATTTTAATTTCTCACATAAATGATCAATTTTCATTGATAATTTTTGACAGGTGATTTAGTATTCAGATCTATTTTGACTTAATTTTCTTATTTGAATGACAGCAAATTTTATTGATTTGATAAATATTTCTGGTTATACTGCATTGAATATTTTTAATTTATTATTGAATTCTCAATTTCGTACGTATCAATCCTGCAATAAAACTACAGTTTTCACACACCAAATTAATGGCTTATGTTTGTGTAGTAGTTGGAAAATATCTTTAATATTTTATTCTCAAGGGTATTTTATGTTTTGAGTGTTTTATTTTCTTACAAAGGGTATGAAATTTGGTGTTTTGTCTGTCTACATGCAAAAAGGTCAATGTGTCTTCACATAATCCAGAATTCATTAATGATTACTGCTAATGTGTCAAATATATCCCATTATTTACCTTCCTGGTTTTGATATAAAGAATCAGTCATACTTTGATTGCTTTGGAATAATAAAAGCCTTTTTTCCCCATGGTTATTGTTAAACAAAGAGAGGCGTATTTGCCTGGCGTTACATTCCAGCTAGACGCCACGAGCAAAGCGAAAGTAAACTGTATAATAGGAATTCTGTTAAGCATCACACGCATGCCCTACATATCACTACATAATTATTCATTTTAAATTCTCTTTTCTTTTCACACTACAGTTTTTATTATTCATTACTTCACACATTATAACAGAAACATAAGTTACAAAAGTTTCCCAAATATTGGCTCTTGACATGTTGGCCTACAAATAAGACCATATGATGAACAATTTTCCGATGTATGAACCTATTTTCTTAGAAGCTCACTGTATTTGTTACGTGAAGCAGTCGTGAACGAAATGGCTGCTGACAATTCAACCACACGTAGCATGTCGGGAACACCTACATTTAACAAGCATTCTAGCTTTGTAGGAGAGGAAAATGCTCCAGAAAATTAGTTTTGTACTAAGTATTATATGACGGTTTTCGCTGACACATGCAAATAGGAATCTGTCTCTGTTCCCTCAGATAGAGGTTTATTTTAGAGAAAAAAAGAGACCCCTTGTTAGTGTATGATCAAGGGATATCAATTCAGTTTTAGTTTGCATAGTAATACAAAACTTTGTTTCAATAGTATATATTTCCCCTTATTCCTGCATTACAGAAAATATATAAGTTCCCAATGTGGGATTACAAATCTAATTAAAATTGTACTAAAATCCCATATCTTTTACTTTCCCCACAAAAGCTTTACATTTTACATATCAATTGAGTATACAAAATAGTTTAATTTGAATATTACGTAACTTTGATTATTCTGTGGAGAAGAACCCTAGCGCCACAAATTAAAATAGATGAACAGCAGTTCCTGCCTGATAAAAGTCCCTGTCCTGTCTCCTCAAGCAGAGGAAAACATAGGCCTTATATACAAAATAGTCGTCGCCTTATAGATCATTTTCTGGCGTTCTTGGAGCAGAAACGCAATCTGGTGACATCTTGGCTGGCCGGCATCACATTGTCTTGGAGATGCAGGTGAAGGTTCAAAGCGGCGCACCCAGCACGCTGCTTGCCATTGGCATTCTGCAGTCATGCTGACCACAGCAGCGAGGTGTTCAGTAGAGTGGGTCCCATCGCACCAAAGGTAAGCCATATCCATGGCCCTTATGTAGGAAACAGTCATCCAAGGCGAGGTGAACTTAGGTGTAGTTCCGATGTGCAGAGAACCTTGATATCCCTCCTCCCCTGAAGTTTGACCACGTCGGTGTTGCGCACGTGTCCAGAAAATCCTGAGGTGTCTGCTGACTGGCCTGTTACTTCGGGTTTCTTTTCACATGGAACACGGGTCTCGATGATAGCAGCAGGTAGCAATAAAACAGACATACACCAGGGGTGTAAAATGACGACTCGTAGAGTAACTAACCAATTTCAGTCTTGACTAGGTAAAGGGGGCTTCTTTTTATCAATAAAAATACTAATATAAAATAAGCGTATTCAAAATATATGTAGCTGGGTATTTTTGACTTTTAGTCATACTTTCAATACATTTTCATATTTATATAATTCAACCAAAACTGGAATATAAATCAATAAATATCATTAATACCGTACTCTTTAAATTATCATTAAATATCTCTCTTTATATTGGGAAAACACCAGTTCTTTAAGTCATTAACATTCTAAATATATTTTGGATGATTTTCACATCCAAAATATCAAGACAGTTTGCAGAATTTTTAGGGAAATGGGTTAGCCCTTTACATTGTACTAGCAGTCCGCCATCTCTTTGGTCAGGTTTTATGGAGTTATTGAAATACATACCTGTATATGCGACTACTCGTGACTACTTGTGACTAACTGTGACTACCTGCGACTACCCGTGACTACCAGTGATTACTTCCAACAGCCAGTGACTACCTGCGACTATCCATGAGTACCCGTAACTACTTGCGAGTACCCGTGACTACTTGCGACTATCCGTGACTACCTGCAACTACCCACATCTGCCTGCGACTATGGGAACTTCGGCACATCAGCTTACCATTGCTTCACTCAGGTGTTATGAAAGTTTTTGGTAAGATGTTTTTTACAATTTTTTTCCCCAAAAACTTGGGTGGAGCATTTTTATGAGCACTATATACTATATTATTAAAACACAGAAAAAGTAAATATAATACGTCGTACCTGTGACATTGCATATCTGATTGAAAACTACGTAAGGCAATTTTTGTGTTGCGATTTACCGGTTCTACTAAATTTGCCGGGGGATGTTACGGAGCAGTCTGCACCGTCTTTACTCTGCGTATAAAATTTAAATCTCTGAACTCTTGAGAAAGAAAATACATAGCATTATAAGTATTTCACTCCCGTATATGTCACGCGTCAAGTGTGATCCCTACCCTCGGGTATGGAACTGTGGTACAGATTTGGTTGAAGGCCTGGTTATGTACAACTATCCCAAGCGATTAGGTTGAAAGGTTTAAAATGGGATAAGCCATTGACAAATTATTTTACAGTCTGTTGCAAAGCTAGTGAAAAAGAAAAATAATGTTAGTATTATATACATTGAATCCGTGCCTTTAACGAAGTAGCTAAGTTCACTGTGGAAACTAAGTAGATTCTCTCAATATGCACGTAGATAAAAGAATTTTATTGCTGTAAATCTGCAAATAGTGAGAAGAGAAAAGTGTGCACTGAGAATATTCCCTTTGGTTGACAACTCTTAGTTACAACATCAAAAATAGAAGCAGCTACAGGGTACAATATTCAGCTAGTTTCACTTAAAAATACACAAAAGAACAGTATGTATGTATTATTTTCTCTTTCTTAATAATATTGGCTCAGGTTAAGAAAAGAAAAATAATTACGTTCAACAATTACACAAAGTACTAGTTACAAGTGACAAGTCACTGGTGGTAAAAGATTATACAAAGCATGAATTTACATGAGATTGACAATTAAAAAAATGGACATGTGAACAAGGTAAGTTACACAAAGGTAAATATTAAGTGCAACGTCAATATAGGTAAGTAGTAGTATTGTATACGTGAGGTAATCTAACAATATTAAACAAAATATTAACACAAGATATTTAAGTAAAAAGATGGTACACAATAATAAGTGCAATTATTAACTTGTGTAGCAAAATGCTATTGAAAAATGTAGTTTAATATATGTGGAAATCTTAGAGTGGTTGTACAGAACAACATGTGAAGAAAAATGTGGTTACGAATGGGCTAGCCATTCAGGCGTGAGGCGCATTACTAAACATTAGTAATGAAAAGAATTAAGTGTGAGCTAAATCATCTTAACATGAGACGTTTTACTATACAATAGTAAAGTACAATGAGCGGTACAAAAGTATAAAGGTGGTACACAGTGGTACAAAAGTAGTTGTCCAGAAGTAATACAAATGTGGGGGGTGTGCAAATATTACAAAATGAGGTACGTAGAAGTACACAAAATAGTTGGCACAGGAATACTAACATGGCATCCAGGTATGCTTTTGTCTAGGGTATAATATTTCCTTGGCTGGTTTACTACGTTACGTGTGGTTTAACTTTACTGGTTAACTTTTGGATCACGGCCTCAACTCTTCAAGTGGTAGTTAGGCTGCGTGGTAAATTAGTTGCAAACCTCAAAGCAAAATACAAAAGCAAAACAAGTGAAAGCAGAAACAATATAGTAATTGCATCCTTCATGAGCCAGTGCACATTGCGGAAGTATAGCTATAGGCCAGCAAGATACACGGGACCATGCACAGACTCCAGTTGTTGGCGTGGCACACATGGGGGAAGGGCGGTTGGTGTTAGGAGAAGTGGAGAGGATCAGTTACAAGCTCCACTCAGGTGTGCGAGGTTTGCTTCTGCACGTTACACGATACAAGTGAGTCTTCCCCATCGACCTCGGGAATTAAGTCTAACCTTATTCCGTGGCGGCCGTTACGAGGATAGGCGCGTGAAATTGTTTATAATGTTGTGACACGTCTAAAAGAAAAGAAGTTGTTGTAGAGCTTAAAATACAATGTTTCTGAAGCGACAAGTGCTGCGATGGGTGTGTCTCAATCAACAGTAAAGAGGATTTTGGCCGACGGGAATGTAAAAATTAGGATTGGTCTGAAGTTTTCAACACCAAGGAGCAACAAAAACAAACGCAGAAAATGTATTGAAATTGACGACTTTACGTGTGTTGCAGTATGGAGAAAAGTACACGAATTTTACACTGTCAGGAAAACTGTTCCAAATTTAAATAAATTAAATAAGGCTTTGCAAGATGATGGGTTTTGGACTACAGTAAAGAGTTTTAAAAAAAATTATTAAAGAGACTGGAATTTTGTTGGAAAAAATGCCAGTCAAGGGGAGAGATTTTGACTAAGAAACCTGATATCGCAACAAGAAATGCGGAAGTTTCGAAATGCTGGTCAAACAATTGTGTATGTAGATGAAATGTACATCCATGCTACCCACAGCGTTAGTTCTTGTTGGCAGTCGGACAAGGAGCTGGGTATCACTGACCCAATCTGCAAAGGCCGGCATTTGATAATTGTGCATGCAGGAGGAGAAGAAGGCTTTATACCGAACGTATTGTTGATATTCCAATCAAAACAAAAAACAGGAGATTATCATGACATGAATTTTGACAACTTTTCAAAATGGGTTAACCAGAAACTACTCCCTAATTTATCTGACAACTCTGTAATGTTCTCGCCAATGCAAGTTATCACAGTGTTCAGAGAAATAAGAAACCCACATCTGCTAGCACAAAAAAAAGATATTCAAGAGTGGTTAAAAGTGAACGTGTCTTTCTCCTCTGATCTAACAAAAGTCAATGTTCTGTTACTGGTTAAACAAGTGCCCTGTTCCAGAACCTTCAAAATTGACAAAATCATAAAAATGATTGGTCATGAAGTAATCAGGCTGCCTCCCTACCATCCCGATCTCAACCCTGAGTTAGTGTGGGGATGCATCAAAGGAAAAGTTAGCGAAGAAATATCATCCTCACTCGAAGACAAAAAAAAAAGTCGTGTGAACAGCTGTTTAGTAGATACTCTGTAGAACAATGGAAAGAATGTTGCCGACATGTGAAAAACATTGAGAAAGAATACTGGAATAATGATAGGTTGTTAGATGCTGAAATAGATAAAATTATTTGAAGATTCTTGCGACAAAGATTCCTCGACTGACATGGAAAATGAGAGCTTCACTTCCGACTCAGAATAGGTAAATAACTTATTATAACTATTGAATTATTACAGTAGCTTCCAGCTGCTAAAAATCTATGTATATGTGATTTTCGTGCATTTTTGCACTGAACAGATGCTAATTATAGGTCTTTTATATTTTAGAGAATGCTATTATGACAAAGTGGTTAATAGATTCCTATTTTAAATCTTGTTCTAACATTCAAAGAAAGTTGAATTGAATTCGGAGAGAATGTTAGTTTAGATCCATGTTTTCACACTGAGGTTTTCAAATTAGCTTGCTGCTGTTCTATAAACTCTATTTATTTGTGTGAATATATGTATGTAGTTGAGTAATTTCAACGTGAGTTGGGGAGGTGGTGTATCTCTTAGTCGCAATTACATTATGTCGTCCATGCGGTATTGTACCGCGTTTGGGTTAAGTCTGGCTGATATCCCATTGCCTTGGTTTGAGGGGTGGTGACTGCGCAGTCGTGCTTTCCCCTCCGGGCTTTGTCACCCTGCTGGAGGGGTGGAAAGGGGAGGGCAAACCATGTGCACAGCGAAGATGGAGCAGGTTAACTTGTAACTTGCCACCCTATAGTACCAGGGTCTATGGTATCAATACAGAAATTGGCTGATTGGACAAGCAGTGCATTCCTGGTGTCTGAGCTCAATACATGACCAGGTGTTTCCAGCTTGCAGATTTCTTGACACGGCACTTCACTTGGCTAGGGGGTACTATGCTTTTAATTATGTAAAAAGGGGTTTTGCTTCTGTACACACTTCCTACTCTAACTAAGCTGGCTTTCACGTACACTTAACTAGGGCTAACTAAACCTACTCTCACGCACTCACACGTGGTTGGGACACTTCACACGATGAGGTGGAGGCTCTTTGTGGGTGTGGCGCTGCCTGGACTGCCTCACACACACAGTCTTTTGGCTGGCTCTAAACTGGTGAGGGGTGCGAACACTCACTCACAGAGTCTTTCTTCTGCACTAACTAGCTGAAGGTAGGAGGGCGGCGCCAGGTAATATTTTATTATGCCTGGGCCTCTCTTCGATACTCGTGCAGCAGGCCCGCCAGGCTGTACTCTGCACTGCAGCAGCACGTAGTATAGCACAGCTGATGATGCAGCGGCACTGGGTTAGTAGGTCTGTGCTCGGTGACCTGCGGCACGAAAGCTTCTGCTGCTGCGGGCGCAGAGGGCAGCGTTAGTGATGGATAGGGCAATGCAAGCTGCTCTCTGTGTGTTAATTGGCCCACCAGAGGTAGCATTGCAAACTCTCTTTTTCCCCCAGTTGACGCTGGTGCCGGTGAAGGCGGGCATGGCAGCTCTGGAGACAGTGGCGGCGTAGTAGGAGCAGGGGCCCATACGTGGGATGCAGCAATGCACATGGCTGGCGCCAAGAGGTCACACACTATCACTCTCCCATGTCCTGGCTGAACACGTGGCAGTTGGCTTAGCATAGCTTCTTGCGTGATTTCCTTACTGCTTGCCTTCTTCACGTGTATTACGTGTAGATTTTGTACATTGTTGTTGTTGCCTTCCACACATAGTGTGTTTCCTTGTTTATCCACTTATTCCCATTTCGGGTGAAATCCTGCTTGGAAATGCACAGCTTTGCTTCTGAGGGGACATGTCTTTACCCACACACTCTCCGCTTTGTGGATTGCTTCCTCGGGCAGTTGCGCAGGCACCAAGTACTTACGTTTGATATAATGAGCTTGATGGGCACATGCAACGTCCATTCGCTTTATATTGGCTGGTCGAATCTGTTCGGTTTGCGGAATTTGATTGAGCTCCTCTTTCCAGTCCCATTCTTTAGGGCATTGTAAGGGGCGGCCAAGTAGTAGCTCACTTGGCAAGGCTCCCAAGGCTTCGTTGGGGCAATGGCAGAGAATGAATAGGATGTCGGGTAAATACTGTTCCCACTTCTGGAGATCCCCTTGCATTCAGATTCTGAGGCATTTCTTTTATTTCCTGATTTCTCCTTTCCATTGGGTTCTTTTGCGGTTGATAGTTTTGTGTGGTCCAGGGCTGGACTCCCCATCTGTGACAGGTGTGCTCCCATGCTGCTTCAATAAACTGGGGACCATTATCAGTTAGGATGCAGCTGAGATACCCCCAGTGGGGGAAAAATTCTCGTTCCATGGTTGCCATGATGGTTCTAGTGTTACTTTTAGCTAGGGGGTAGATCTCAACCCTCCTAGAGAACAGGTCAATTACCACCAGAATATACTGCTTACCCTTCACGATTCGCAGGTAGGGTCCCATTAGGTCGACTGCGATTTGGGGCCATGCCCGGGAGAGCCGTCATGGGATGTCGGCAGTGCGTAAAGCCCCGTGTGCCATAGTGCTGGTACAGGATTACCAGTGTCTGACGCAAGCTTCCACGTCCTGGCTAACCCCTTCCTAAATATACTTCTGGTTAAGTTCATGCAGCATTTCCTTAACTCAAGGGTGTAAGCACTACTGCATGATGGTAATAGTAACATAGGTCTGCCCGAAGGCTGTGCGGTACCCACAGTTTCCAGTCTTTGGTGTGCGTATGGGGACAAGCCCAAACATAGTCTTGTTCTTCCTTGAAGCACTTTGGATATTTAGTGAGGTTACATACTTCGGGGTCGACCTGTTGTTGCTTGGCGAACACAGTATCACTGGTTTGTGCCTCCATAACTGTACATAACCTGGTTTGTCAACTTCCCGATGTGGAGCATGTTCTGGCGGGAGCATTCTTTCCCAGACTTCCAGGTTCATTATCACCTGGTGGGGGTTGGAAGCTTGTGATAAAGCCTTTGGTAGTTAGTTTTGCCTCCCAGGGCAGTGTTGAATGGTAAAATTGAATTCTTGAAAGAGCAGGACCCAGCTGACTAGTTTGGACTTGGTTGAACTGGCAGTGTGTAACCAGGTAAGTGCATAATTATCAGTCCGTAAGATGAAGGGTACGTCGTCAAGGTGGTAACGGAACTTCTTAAGGGCCCAGATGACAGCAAGGCATTCTTGCTTGTCCAAGTGGTATTTCTTCTCCATTTCTGACAGGAATGTGCTAGCGTAGCTTATCACTCATTGACTTCCTTCCGGGGTCTCTTGGTTGAGAACAGCTCCGAAACCTGTCCCAATGGGGGTCTGTTTGCGGGACCAGTGGTAGGTCAGGGAGGGGCTGATAAAGCATGTTGGGTTGCACCAACTGGTACCAGAGTTCCTGGAAAGCTGTTTCTTCCTTCTGTGTCCACTTCCAGGTTTGGTCCTTTCGCAGGAGGTTATTTAATGGTCCTATAAGCTCAGTGATATTTGGTGTGAAATCTTGAAGCAAGTTACATACCTGCCAACTTTTCTTAGCATAAAATGTACAAAAAACTGTACTATTTTACGCTTGTGACAAATATTTTATAATTTTTGTTTCCAAGAAAAACAAATGATTGTATTTTGTTATTGTTTTCTCGTTTCGAGAGCCGTATTTTCGCTGTTTAATGAGTAAAAAAAGAGGTGATTTCGTGCTCCTTTACACCACTTTGTTGTGACCGCATGGTGACAGGGTAACCAGCGTTCACCTATTTTGGCTAACAGAATCAGAAGCATGTTAATAGAATTTTTGGCTAGATGTTGATGGCTGTTGCTCATCGTTTTAAATTCCAGGTTTCTCTAATGACATTTTCAACTTGTATGATATGCTTGCCTTATAATGTTCAAAATGGATGACTATTCTATAGTTAAAAAGTGGGAAAGTTTTGTTGAAATGGGTTGGAGGTGAGTGTTGCAAACAAGGATAACCACAATCTGTATGTAAAGTACATTTCGTTTAGTTATGAGATTTCCTTCGTTGTAACTCGAGCTGCATTTCTTACATGTGAATGTTATTATTTTCAGGTGAGAAGAACATGTTATTCTCTGCATTCAAATACATTCCTTTTCTATTTCTTACACAATTACAGCGATTGTGCAATTTTGAAGTTCCCTCCAACTGAGGTTCGCCATATATAATAAGCATTATATACAATTAGCATTTTCGCGATGTGAACACTGGTAAACAGCTGGTTACCAATTCAACCACGAAAATACACATAAGGTCAGGTCTTTGGGTGTTCAGCTGGAATTTTATTCTTATTTCTTATTGGCTGCCCTCAACCAATCATGTATTTTGTATCATGCACACAAAATGGTGGAAAGGTAGCGTTCGTAAATATTGTCATAGGCCATAGTTTTTGACAGATTTTAACAGTTTGGTTGACATTTGTGACAATTGAGATGTGTTAATGAGGATACAGCTTTGTTTGATAACTAGTCTCAGTTTTTGGGAACGTCTTATATATGGCTGTAACGGCAACGAAGACCAAGTAAAATTGTGTGAAGTTTAACCATTTGGTTACTGGTGTGTCGAAAAGTGCATTCGTGTTTCATGGCTTCATTGTGATTGGTGAATTATGTGTACTCTATAACGTAGTTATCATGAGTGATAAGTCTGACAAACAGTACTTTCAAGCCTTCCGTGACACATATTCAATCGAGTTTTCCTTTATTTTGAAGTCTGAGAAAAGAAACAAACGTGTGTTTGGTAGCATTTGCTGCTGTGACATAAACAATGGCCATGGTGGCAAAAATTATATTTTAAAACACGGTCCTATAAACACGTGAACTCTGTACAATTTGCTGAAAGTAAAGAAAAAATAAACTTTTTTTTTTTGCAGTGAGACTTCAGTCTGTGCCATGCAAGCAGAGTGCCTGTTTACCTGGTTTTTGGTTGAACATAATATCCTGTTAAAGGCCTGGTTATAATAGGCCGTTCCTGTGGATGTGTCCGAAACTTGGCGTCAAGTGACGTATCGTTGAGGCAGTCTGAATATGGTCTACATATGCATTGTGTTCGAAGTGAGCTTTCAGAATCTGACACTAGGTCGCAGTAAATTCTGCACATTATTTATTGTTACGTTGTAATTTTTAAATTTGCTGAACTTTGATTATTTAATGTTTACGAGATGGGTGATTTGAATATTTATTTATAAAATAGGCATTATCAGTTTTATTTTAAATAAGTTCGACAACTGAAATCCAAATTTTCTTTTTTAAAATTTGCATTTTGAAAGTTTTAGCTTTTATATTAAATAATTCAAATGGAACAAAGACATCACTAATTATTTATTAGCATATCACATCACATTTGTTTTGAGAAAGTCCACCTTGCATGCTCATTGTTTACATTTACAATGTAAACGTTCCATGAATGCGCACGGAAGTATTGGGAGTTTTCTTCTTTTTCTGTCAACTTAGGACACAACTTGGGACAAACGTTCAGTTTTCTGAATGCTTTGACTTGGGACACTGGTTGAATTGAGATACGGGAGCTTGGGACAGCGCAGTGACATCAGAGGGTCATGTGCACCAATCAGTATATCCTTGTCCTAAGACACAGGTTGGGATAGCACAATTGTAGACAGACCCTAAGTTTAGCCAACCATGCCAATTTTGGAAAATGTTCCCGAAATCAGAGGAGGCAAAAAATATGCTTGTAGAAGGACAAAAACCACACCAATCATGGGCAAAACAGCCATGGAGACCAAAGGAGATATTGCACATCATTTAAAAAATGGACCCTTTTTGCCTTCTGCAGATGGCAGTAATGACTCTGATGCAAAGCTTTACCCTATAGTAGTTACTACGACACACCAGTAAAGAACATTGTTTGTTGTGCTCTGTCATTGTTAATTTTAAAATGTGATCTATAAGTCAGAATATTGGTAGATTTATTTTGAGTAAACTGAAAAGATTGAATGTACCAGTAGCACATATGATAAGTTTCTCACGTGACAATGAAAAAAATGGAGTGGTAGTAGTCCTTAAACAGAAGCAGGATGCTCTAATCGTGATGACATAAACACCCCATCTCATAAACCTAGCCACTGAAAATGTTCTGCTTGCCTTCCAGTAGTGGAACAGCTTCAGCTATGTCTCTTGTCTGTTTGGTTTGGGCGAAATTGCCTTCTGGCATGACTAAGTGTCCCAGAAAGTCGATTTCGGTCTTGCTAAAATGGCACTTCTATAGGCGGCATGCCAGGTCATGGATTTCAAATCTCTCCAAGACTAACTGGAGGTGCTGCTGGTGTTCCTTCCAGTTTTTCGAAGAGATTATAACGTCATCTAGGAAGGTGTAGCAAAATCCGCCTATGTAGCTCGTTAGGACTGAAGTGGCTATGAGGTGCTGGAATGTTTCAGGAGCGTTCTTGAGACCAAATGGCATGACCTTGAACTGATATGCTTCTCCGTTAGGTGCAGTAAACATAGTGTAAGGCGTTGACTGTGGGTGGATGGGAATTTGCCAGTACCCACATCTCATGTCAAGAGTGCTGAAGATTCGAGCTTCCCCGAGTACTTTTAGCATGTGCCCCATGTTCAAGGCTGGGAGAGCTATTGGTTGAGTGATTTTATTCTGGCATTGTAGCCCGAGTCTGAGGGTTCAATATGATGTGTAGCTGTTTCATCTCCTCAACCTGCTGTTCTATTATAGCCTTGTGTTTGGCGGAGGCTTCTCCAGGTCAGTTGTGGATTATCTGATTGCTGGTCAAGTGGATCTTGTGGAAGATGGTGGTGATCTGGCGCAGAGTGCTATGTTGTTCAAATACTCAGCAATGCTCCTGAATAATCTGGGTCAGCTGGTTCAATGCTTCTCCTTGCAGTTGGTGGTTCAGTTTATTGCTTGTGATGGGTTGGTGTAGTTCAGGCTCTGCAAACTTTCACTAAGTTACTGATCTCCTTTTAGTTGCGCCAAGGTAGACTCGTTCCTGCTGGCAGTCTAAGATGGCTTGTACAGACAATCAGGGCTGCCCTAAGCTCATCTCTTCACCCAGGCTTTTGACTAGATGAAAGTGTGTTGGTATCACCTCATCTGCAAACTGTAGGGTTAATATTAGGCTTCCCTCCGTTGGCAGATGAGTTTCCTTTTGAGCAATATAAATTCTGGTATCGCCGGCAGGCTATATTTTGTTTAAGTACTCTCGGGGGATGACAATCCTGGCAGATTGCATTGGTGCTTGCGGCCGTGTCGAGTGTAGCTAATCGTTCTTTCTTCCTGATGGGTATTGTGATGCGGGGTGGGTCTCGTCTCTGAGAATTGGTTTTTCTTTCATAAAGGCAATGTATAGGGCCTCTCCTACTTTGTCAGTGCCTCAGCCCCATCGGGCTTCCCGGATTTTGCGTTTCCCTGTTTGCTAGGGCTTTTCTCCGTGTTTTCCGGCTCCTCCTTTTGCTTGGTTACCAGCACTTGGGCTTGTCCTGACTGCCTGTTTTCGAGCTTTTGTCTTAGGACAGGGCAGTCTCGGTGAAAGTGTCGGTCCAGAACAATGCTAGCACTTCGGCAGTATATTTGGTGGTGGTGTGGCGGGACCCAATGTTCGTTCGCATGCAGTAGTCTTGAAAATTGCTGTTTTTCCTGCTGGAGCAAGTGTGGGGTTGACTTTAGCATGGGAATTGCAAATGTTCGCCAAGCCTGTTTCTCTAATATGTGTTCACCTTACCAGTTCAAGTGCAGTTGGTTTGGGGTTGCGGAGATGTGAGCTTATTTCTGGTAGTAAAAGCTTAGGAATGAGTTCAACAGTGTCGAGCTTGTTACGGCCTGGATGTACTTGCTGGAAAATCAAGACCGGAAGTCAGGTGAGGTGGGAGGCCTGTACTAGTGGTCTTCAACCCAGAGACTTGGCGGGTGGAACGTTGCGATCTGGCCCAAGTTCCAAGCTGGAGGTTACAGTAGACTGAAAAGGGCGTCCACTCCAGTAACTCCCTGGCATGCGGAGCGTCACTATCTGACCCAGATGTCGCGAAGAGCAGGACTCCTGTTTTGAGTTGGGCTATTGTTTCCAAGCAAGAAACCTGGCGCACAGAATGTCATGGTCTGACTAAGCCACTTACTGGAAGGTTGATAGTCCAAGAGACAACTGCTCTAATGAGGTCCAGGAAGGCAAGCTTCCTAAGCTGCAATTACAGAATTTTATCAATAGGAGAGAAGAGGAGCAAGGAATCGGCTCTTGGCTAACACTAGAAGTGCAGAGCAGGACTCTTGATTGAACGGCGTAAAACTGATGCGTCTTGAAAAAGTCTGTAGTTCTTCAGGCAGGGTGATGTTTTGAGAAGGTGAAGTCTGGTGGCTTTTGGGCAGAGTACCACCGAGCAAGTGAACTGGCCCGAGACAGTCTTGAACTGAGGACGGCAGATCCTATTTATACTCAGCCCACAGGGCCAGCATGGGGTTGCAGGGTGTCTATATATATATATATATATATATATATATATATATATATATATATATATATATATATATATATATATATGTCTATATATATATATATATATATATATATATATATATATATATATATATATATATATATATATATATATATATATATATATATATATATATATATATGTCTATATATATATATATATATATGTCTATATATATATATATATGCAAAGGAGAGAAGAGGGTAACTATGAGCGGGCCACAGCTGTGGCAAGGCTAGATGAGTGAATGACATTGCTCGCGGCATGTCATAGTTACGGTTATATTTTTCCTTGTAGTTTTTTCCCCTTATTGTAAAAGTCTAACACATTTATTTGAACGTAGTCTTTGTTAAAAATCTGTCCTTACCAAAATCTGTAACTTGTTCCCTTACAACCTTTTTTATAATGCGACACAGGTATTGCATTTGACGTAGATGCAATGATGCTGTCTTTTTGCACATTTGGTGCACTATATTTTGCATCAATACGCACTAATGTTATCAAACTGTTAACTTGCTTTAAATTTATATTTTCACAAAATTCTTTGATAATCTATCATAATAAAATAATGCACACTAAATGTTATATACACTTCCCATTTGCAAGTACTGGTGCTAGCACAATGTTTACTTAGCACTACAATTTAAATGAAAACTTTACTCAAGCAAATGCTTTAAAGCTCGCCGTGGAACTGGAATTAACTATACAACAAACACCAACACTGGGTGGAGTGAGACAGTTGTGCTACACATATATTGTGTCAACTACGCACGAGTTTATCTTTTGCCTCCAAAGCGAGGTGTTGCACATTTAGATATACCTAGGGAATATGGTTCCTTCTCAGGGCAATAACGAATAACGTTGTCTACTCTGAAAAATAGTTGTGACTTCTCGCCAACTGTCATTCGCACTCTTTAATAGTGTAAAGTATGAACTTAATACACACACAGACTTCAGATTTGTACCTACTTATTCAGCAAAATTAGTGTATTGCAAAAAATGACAGAATTCAAATGAAATTTTTCATAAATTTTTGAATGCATTGGAGAAACATTTTGCTTGATTCGCTGTGGATGTAATATTGCAAACTAGGCAACAACGCACAGCCGTGGTAGGCTACAGACACCAGCTAGTGGAAGGAATGTGGCAGATCGAATGACCTTCAGTGGCCAAGAAGTTCTATGCCGGGTATAATTTTATTATTATGAAATTTTGGTATGTGTTAGCTTTAAATTTCATTTGTTGTTGTGTTGGGTAAGTTATAGTAGGTGTATGGTGAATGACCCTTTCCTCCTCCCCCTTCGTCATTAACAACTACCTCATTTGGCACAGAATTTACTCACATTCCAAAAGCCTGGGTTTGATTCCTGGTCTGGCTTTCCTGACTTTGATTTTAAATGATTCCCTTAATTCACTCTAGGCAAATGCTGGAATGGTTCCTTATTACAGGTCTTGACTGGATACCTTCACCTTCCTTATTCTGTGAACAGCTTGGTCCGTCTCTAATGACCGTCTCTAATGACCTCGCTGTTGTGAGATGTTAAGTCCTACATATGTAGTTACCACACTGATGGGGAAGGGGAAAAGACATTCTGTGCACTCATGACAGCACAAAAGAGTTTATCATTGTGGGCTTGGAAAGCCTAATATATTTCCCAACTTATATCACTCCTGAAACATTATAACTAAGTAGAAGTATGGTCAAGTGAGATTATGTCCTTATTGTGCTAGTTACAATGTTTATTGTATAGTGATTTATGTTATATCATGCTTGCAATCATCTTTAAATTATACATCATAATCTCAAACATATCTGTTATATATTTTCCAGGAGTACTGGCATGTTTGGATGGTTACATGAACATTGCACTAGAACAAACAGAAGAGTACGTAAATGGCCAACTGAAGAACAAGTATGGTGATGCCTTCATTCGGGGCAATAATGTTCTTTACATAAGCACTCAGAAAAGACGTGTATAAAATGAAGTGTAAACACTACAGTGTTTTCTTTTTTATTTGTCCTTTATTCTTCAAGGATATCAAATACTGTTTATAAACTTTAAGTTGGTGGTTTAATTTTTTGTTCCATTTGAATATTGTGAGGGGAAAAAAATGGAATTTGAATAAAAGGTACAGTATGTTTCCTGAATTGTTCTGTTTATTAACATATTTACAAGATTGAGAATGTATTGTCAGACTACATTTTACCACGAGCATACATGTCACAAACGTTGCCGAACTAAATCATTTTCAATAAAAAGATCCTGTAGTTTTGGCAAACCAACAGAATAATTTTGTCTGTTGAAATCAATTTTTTTTTTTCAGTGGCAGGTTTTATCAAGTTTCTGTTTGTACTAAGTCTGTGAAAATGCAGATTACAAGTTTTTTTTTTTCTCCCAATATTGTGAGTCTTTCCTTCTCATTGAGACATGGGGAAAAAGGTTAGCCATCTTGGGCATGCACAGGGTTTGCAGTAAAACACTAGTTGGTTTAGCCATATTAAAATAGTAACTTCGAAGTTTTAACTTCAATGAAAACATTAACTTAGACTGTGGTTTTAAGTAAACATAGGTTTGTTCGCGTGGTATGCTTTTTTTACTGTCTGAGAGCAAGTGATATTTTTCACGTGCAGCAAAGTAGCAAAACTAGCAGTTACTCTCTGTAGGACAACACGAATGAAGAACAGCAGAACATGTAAATTTAAATAAACAGAATTTTTTAAAAATATGTTTATAATCATTATTGTTTCTGTGTAATTTATGTGTATTGAAAATTTTGGCTACTAAAGATAATGTACTTTCGAGGATAAATGTATCTTATTCATTTTTATTTCCCTCTGCACTTCTTACAGGATACCCAAACACATTCTCTTCATCAATCTGCGTGAAAGCAAATTACTATTAGCAATCATTACTCTCGAGACACTTTGACGCTTGTAATTTTATTTTGTCAGCCATTTTTTTCCCACCTTGCTCGTTTTGACATTTCTGCTGTACCTTGACGAGCAAGAAAGAGCAGAAATCGCAGCTTTTCATAGCATAAGTAGCAACTACTACCGCCACCTGAACAGCGTACAAAAAAGTGCTTCCGGTAACACAAACTGCAACTAGCAAAAATAGTACTAAACTTGCAGAATAGCAAACCATGTGAACACACCTCATGTTTTTAAAATTATCCAGGTTATGTGAGGACAACGTGTATATGGCACAGTTTTATTTTTGTTTTGACCAAGTAATGTATTAGTTAAGGTTCTGTTTTTTATTTTATTAACATGTGGATGCCTTTGTCATATTTATTTTACAGATCTACTTCCCACTGCAGTGCCACTTGGCAATTGTTACCGAAAGGAAGGTTACTTCCACTAGAAGTAACCAAGTTTTTTTTCCTGTTCATCTTTTAGTGCATGTAGAGTAAAATGTAAATTTTTTATTTGGCTTTAATGTTTTCTTCCGAGTCTATAGTTCTCCTTTAAATTTGTGGTTTCATGACAGTTATTGAATATGATCTTCCATAAGTGTATAGTTCTGGTTTAAATTTGCAGTTCCATGACTTTTAATAAGATCGGTGGTTTTTTTTTTTTTGAGCATGTGCAATTTTTCTGGCCGTAAAATTCAGTTAACACAAGCTTAGTTATTAATTTAACCTCTTTTTTTCTGAGACTCCTGCGATACTTGCAGGGTACTGTATTATGCCATAACATTTTCAGTACATTAATTCCAACAGCCTACAGAAATATTATATGGTAATATTGAATTATTTTTTCAAATAATTTGACGAAATATATTTCAAATTCGTGTCGCTTCGAGACAGTAATAGGAGAAAAGTCAAGTTATAAAAGGCAGGATCCAGAGGGAGCGAACCTGCTGCTATCTGTTGGTATCGCAGGCGGCTCACATGCTTTAACATGTGTGCTCTATATGTGTGAATGATCTGCCCAATGCCTTGTATAGACAACTCAGCAGACTCGAGGATGCTAAACCAGGTTAGGATATGGACAGCATCCTATTTCCCGAATCTCCCAATCTTCAGCCTGGTAACAGCTACAACTTCTTCATTTACAGTTGAGCCACTGCTATTACGCTATTACTGTCTCGAAACGACACGAATTTGAAATATATTTCATCAAATTATTTGAAAAAATAATTCAATATTACCATATAATATTTCTGTAGGCTGTTTGAATTAATATCAAGCACATATGGAAAGCATGGATGGTCAGTGGGAATACGACATGAAAAGATCTAATGTTTGAAGTGGTGTTTATTTCGGTTATGAATCGTCCTATTGTGCATTTCATTTTGAACACACATACATTACTAGTACAAAGATTAATTTCTAACACAACAGCTGTTTTGTGACCATATAAAATAAATCTAGGAACTCTTTGTTTTTGCGTATTTTGTACTTCTCTGATGTGCGTCACCAGTGCACTCAGAATAGCAAACTTAATATTAACCTTTGTTCGTTTGTGCATCAGCTGATACACAATTTTGTAAACTGTACTTTGTTTGTTTCGTATATGTCAAGTTGCCACTCACTCACTGTCAAAATCTCACCACCTTATATGAGATAGGCTATTGTCTGTTTGTACAAGGGTCTGTTTGCAGAATGTGGGGTCCCTCCTCCTGGGGTCGATGTACTGAAAACTAGCTTTGAGTGCTTTGAAAGATGTGCGGTGCTCTGTCATCCATCACCATTGTGCTTCTTTCTCCAGTAAGGAGAGGAGGGGTGCCATCAACTCGGCGATGTTTGGGAATAAATCCTGGAGCCAGTTGCAGAGATCTAAAAAGTGTCTGAGCTGCTTTCTCGTGTGGGGTTCCTCAGCTTACAATAGAATGGCACTGAGAGATCATTCCTGAGGTTAATTGCCCTCCATGGATACAATGTGGCCCAAACACTCTATAGATGTCCTCCCAGAGTGGCTTTTAGAGAGTTTTTCGGTAAGTCTGTGAACCTCGAGCTATTCTAACACCCGCTGCAACTGAGTGAAATGCTCATCCCATGACTTCGAGTATATGATGATGTCGTCCAGATAGGCGAAGTAAAACTCTACAATATACCCCGTAAGACTTCTAAAGACACCAGTCTTTGAAAGATGGCTGGGAAATACTTGAGGCCAAAGTGCGATTTGTCAATATCCTGATTGCATATTGAGCGTGGTGGAAATACTTGCTTTGCCTATGTCGCATAAGGTGTGGGGCAGGCAAGGGTAGTGACACCACACGAGATTTGAATGAGTTACAAGGTTGACAATCCCTTGCCGTTTCATTTCCTCTAGTTGCTCCATAATTAACTGGTGCTGTCTGGCAGAGATCTTATGGGGTCAGTTGTAGATTGGTGCTCATCAAAATCTCGTGTTGCACTGTTCGGGTTCAGCTTAAGTTCCCTCCAGTTCCAAAGGATCGGCGTGTTCAAGTACCTCCTGCAGCTGTTGGAATTGGGTTTTAGTGAAGTCGTGTTGGATCTCTTGAGCATTGAAGATGATGGTCGCTTGCCATTCTGTTTGATACTCCCAAAGCAAAGTAATTCGTAATTGTCACCCAGGTATATTTTTCATTTCCTGTGGTCCACGATGCACTGCTGATAGCGTACCATGAATTCCCTAGGATGATGTCCTATTCTATACCTGGTGTTACAACGAAGTCGGCTTGGGTCATGATGCACTGAATCTCGAAAGGAAGCGTAATGCAGCCATGGACTGTGAGTGCATTCAGCTTTTGCCATTTTCAGGGCCTTGGTTTGTGGTTGTAGGTCTACTAACTGGTCGCCCTTAAATAGATTGTGGCGAATAAAATTCCTTGATGCAGCAGAGTCGAGTAGGGCCAAAACATTACTGTCATTTATTCGGATATCAATAGAGAGCTTCGGGCATCTCCACCTCTTCGTCTAGGAGCTTGATGGCTTGCCCTTCTTGGCTGATGGGATCACTTCTTTTGATCCACCGGTGTCTTGTTCTGCGATCCGGGCCCTGCCTGGCTGGGTCGCATCCCCTATCTCGGTGCATTCTAACTTCTGACTGGGTTTCTGTGAACAGTGTTTATTTTAATGGTAGTCAAGACAGTACCAACACTTACGTAAGCATGGAGTTTGCGAAGTGGGAGGTGGTGGATTGTCTCGGCTTTCCACTATTTTCTGTTCTTCAGTTGGTTTGGGGTGTTTCGGTTGGTCGAGCATGGCCTGTGCATGGAAATTTCGAGCCCTCTCAACGTGTGCGCCCACTGACGATGGCTTGGGTAGTAGCAAAATGTTCTGTAGGCAAGGTAAGAGTAAGTGGGTGATTTGATAGATGCATCCATCTTCGTCCCCATCAGGAAATATGCGCCGGTACATTTGCACTTTCTATCTTGCGAATATCACGCACGATTTCTTCTCGTGGCTTCTGGGCGTTCCTGTATAATTCTGTTAAGTACGCCATCACTTCTTCCCCTGTAAAGTGTTGTCCTAAGTGGGTGCTGAGTTGTCTCCAGTCAAACTCCCTATACATGTTGCACCAATCGAGGGCCTTTCCTTTCAGCTCCTGTTGGGGTCGCATAACCCACTGTTTTTCTGGTGCCTCATCGCTGTATGCCTTCTCGTATTCTTCGGTGAATGGGGTCTTCGTGTGGCCTCCTGGTGAATTCGGGTAACTGCAGCTCCCCTAGGCAGTATGGTTGGCTTCGAAGTGATGGCCTGGATTAGAAAGTTGATGCTCCGAGGCATGTTTGCATATCTCGCATTGGTATACAAGGTCTGGTCTATTGATGGGTTCGTCGGGCTAGCCAATGCAGGCATGGTGGAATAGTGCATGGCATAGGCTACAGCTGATATTGTGGATCCCGCATCCAGAACACATGACCCAACTACAGTATGCACTTTGTTTGGTTTGGCAATCCTCGCACAGGTACTCAAGGCCATCTGTGTAACGAGGTTCATCTGCCCAGCCAAGGCAGGTATAGTGATGCCAGAGCTGTCAATGCGTACCCTGGATTCTGTGTACTTCCGTTCTGGGGCAGCCAAACCGCGAACAGTGGTTGCATTTGGTTGTGGCCATGTTGGCATCACCAAGTTCATGTTCACTTGGTTCGTTGCTTGACACTTCGGCTGTCATCTTGGGCACGACGGGGTGTTTTCCTGGGACTCCCTTAAGTCCTTGGGTTTTTGAGTGCCTAGTATCTGTGGAGGTATCCAGCGTGGCCGATCTATCAATGGCTATCTAGTCAGCACTATGACAGTCAAGAGTCCCACATTGGGCAACAGGAAAAGAGAGGGCCTATTTTCTCTTTGACTTGTAACATATCTGGAGTGAAATACTTATGAGTCGTGGAGGTGTGGCCTTTTTTGTATAAATGCCATACCAGGTGCTCCTATATGCTGGGGTATAGTCCTGCTGGGGCAGTGGTGCTCATCAGTTATACAGGACTGGCCTGGTTGCTTTTCGGCAGGGCATGAAGTCGGGTTTTGATAACACAATGTAGCATTTAGGGACTACAGCCTTGCTAGGGAGACCTGGGTGACAGAACTCTGTGGGTTTGTGTGCAACAATAGGCTGTGAGGGAGGATCTGGACAGATAGCTGGGACCAAGTATGCAATGGCCGGTTTGGGTAGTCGATCTGGCTGACTGACGTGGATACTCACCATAGGTATTCTTTAGGGCCAGTGCATGCAGGGTCGACAAACAAGTCAGTCCATCTGTGTCTCAAGGCTTGGGTCTGTTTCCTGGTGTCGAGCTTGGCTATGGATGCCATGAGCGTAGGAGATTGCTTGTCTCTGGGGGCCTGTATGAGCTATGTCAGCTTAACTCTCCCCTTCAGACCCTGCAATCTGCAATAGGTCATCAGGAAACACAAATACTCTACTCGTCTACGAGAAGGAAAGCAGGCTCCTTGTATTGCAATTTATGTGTTGGACCACGTGAGGGCCGTAGACTGGCGCAGTAAGCACGGGAAAATCAGGTTGCACCGTCTACGGTCATACACATGGGTGTTGCCCCAACCGAGTCTTCCCAACTCAGGGCAGAGAGAAAGGATGGCTACAGTAGGTGCTTGTGGATAAAACTGGTGTTTGGTTCATATAAGTGACCTTCCCAAGATTACCTGCGTTCCGTCCCCGTGAGGATTTGTCTGGGAGCCAGGTGCTAAGCCTACAGCAGTGCAGTACTCAAGGATTGAGCTGGCACATATGTATGACATATGTATGCACATATGTATGACATATGTCCTGCGTCAACATATTACCGAGAAGCTAAAAGCATGTTTAATGACTGGCAAAGGCGACCGATGTACAATAGCTTTGGTGAGTGGTGCATAACGATTCATGAATAACTATATGTATCAACGTAATGCTCAGATACTGACACGATGCTTGGACAACTAAAATGGGGTGGCACGGGATTAGTACTAAAAGGACTGCAAGGATAGAATTTTCTTGTTCTGGCACATCGGTGCATAATGCGGTGTGGCTTAGAAAGGTTCGTCGCAAAGACACACACACACACACCCGACTGTAAATGTAAGGTGCGCCGCTTCTACACCTATTATAATACGACTTGGACTCATCGCCTAGTACTGCTTCTGTCTCTACAGACGTGAGCAACACGTTGCCTACCCATACAGGCAACAGAAACTTGTTTTCCTTCTCACCTGGAAAGTACACATCCTGGCATCACGCCCCCCCTTCCCAAACCAACACTCACAGCTTGACGCCAGCAAGCTACCACTATATAGGTCCGGCCACAGCCGAGCTTTGGTCATTCTTTCGCATCTATTGCACCGCTCACAGCACTCTTAGTGCTCACAGCACTCTTAGTGCTCAGGAACTCTAGAGAAGTTCAAAGCCTACAAGTATGCCCTTGCGGCAACTAACTACGTACGTCGACGACCAGTCAACCCAGCGACGTACAAACGCAAACTTTCTTTAACTTCATTTATCTCCTCTATGCACCTTTAATTAGTAGTTGAACTGTTAACTATTATTTTCGTCTAGAATCAGCTTTTCCTGTTTTTTTAGAACCAGATTACCTACACCTCGAACCATGCAGTTGCATTCAGCTATCCTCAAAACTTGGTAGGTGGTGGCACAGGTCACGTGTATTTAACTTTCAATAAACAAACGTTGCTTTCTACTTTTACTTCCAGGGTATATATTTGTATTCAAAGTTGAAGGTAGATTACGCTGTACACTGCCAACAGAATCAGGGGAGTTATTAAACTGCTACCTGTTTTTGTTTTCTCCATCAAACGTACAGCACTATTCATGCTCATGGGAAAGAAAGCGTAAGACCCCAACCACTAGTAACACCGTCACACCACTCGCACTATTAGTGCGCTGTGAATGTGACCTGCAGTGCTACCGGGTATTCCAGGTGGATACACAACCAGTAGAGGCGTGGTGCAACTCCAGCTCAACATCCCTGATCAGTCCATTTATGATAGGGGATCAGTGGGTGGACTATCAAGCCAGTCGACAAGTCACTATTGGGGTACACTGTTGGAACATTTGTGCAGGCATTCACCCCGCTTAAGACTAAACTTACCTCGACTACCTAACCAGAGGTGAGTGTGTTATCAGAACTAACCAACACTCCTCGCCTCATCCCCAAGTCACTTTTGGTCTAGTGAGTAAAATCTGTACTGTGCATAACAGAAACGAGCAGCCCTGGAAGGTATGCGGACGAGCCGAGGTATGGAGGCAGCATGGTGTCTGGGCTGGCAGTCTGGGGCATGCTATCGTGCAAACAAAAAAACATTCACTAATTTTTACACGATCACTAAAAATGTCTTGTTTTTTTTTTTTAAATAATGATTACAAAAAGATGCAATTGGGAATATACTTAGTAATTTCTTGTGAGCAATAAAAGGATTATTCAGTGAAATGAATTTGCAGTTTCATACGTGCAAGTGAAAATTTATTTCATCTTTAAAAATCAGTTACATAAATCAACAATAACATGCTGTTTTTATGCATGTTGAGGGAGACTTATTGAGCTCCACAGTATGGTGAGGTGCATTATCCACTACACCAACGGAATAAGGCGGAAGGTTAGGTAGTAAATTCTCATCAATCCATTTTTCGAAGTTGAGATGGTTCATCTGGCAATGGTAGTCTCTAGTGACAGTTCCGGTGCTATACAGAACTAGTACCTTAGGCAGGAATCCATCTCGACTACCTGCGTGCGACAATATTAGTCTTCTTCCTGCACTTGAATTTGCTTGCACTCCAAACACTTGTAAAATGTCAAATTATCATCAACCCAACTTTCACCAAGGTAAACTATCTGTGCCAACTTCACAGTAGTGTTATCTTACGTATGTAGTCCTTACACCATGTCACGATGTTGGCTCTTTCAACGAGTATTTTCCTCTTTGACCTGCACTTTCTTCACTTAAATCCCATACTTCTTATTAAGCGATGAAGTGTTCTTGCTCCCCATAAAAAATCTATCCCATTTTTTATGATTGGCAGCAGTTTTGAAATAGTTGGAACATTCTTCTCGCGCACATAGAAATTGTGGATAGTGTTTCTAATAACACAATTATCCACTTTCAAAGAAGTGTGTCTTTTTAGAGTGGAGTAGATTTTTCCAGGTGTAGATAATATTCAGTTTGTCAGTTTTAATTATAACTTCATTTCCTTTTCGGATCTGTTTTATGGTGACTACCCCAACAATGAGTTGCTTGATTTACCGGTAATGATGGACCCTGTTGTTTTGCTTCGTCTTCGCACTTCTCTATTACAGTACTTATGATTTCGGGTCCCTTACTGTAAATTACTTTCCTCTTTTTACTTGAAGCCATGGCTGGAATAATAAATTAACCCATAAAATTTGTTAAATTTTGTAAAGGAAAAAAAAGCACAATTATGCAAGCACGATTTGCTAATGTTCAAATGGGTCATTGACAGATCTCACGTTTCAACAAAACCTTGTTAAAACACAGGACCGATGTTCGCGCGCACGACTTTACTACTGTCTGGCGACAGGTACTTGACCAGGTTTCCCAGGAATTCTCCAGCCTCACCCCAGCCCCCACAACCAGGGCTGCTCGTTTCCATTACGCACAGTAACTACCGTGTCCAGTCAGTCTAATCGGACACGCGTCAGTAGTGACATCGTATTGGCAGGTGAAAATTCATTGCCTATATGCATAATTATGGTGGGGCCGGTGAATAAAACAATTTACACGGTAGGTAAAACAATTTCAACATAAATTGGGACAAAAGGTAATACTAACTTCGAAACTCACAATCAAGGATAAGCATAGGGTGGAGCTGAAATGGTCTAATCACCATTGTTAAAAAAAAGCATCACGCATCAATATAAAATGGTAAAGGCTGTTCACAATATAGTGAGAACTTTTGAAATCAACCTTAGAAAGAAGTCGCTGCCCCTACCTGCATATATTTTAACGGGCGCCCAGTAAAGTTGGTAAGGAGAGATAGGAAGTGGTTCCGTATCTTGACGTTGAATAAAATGTGCTAACACATGACCAAATATACTCTGGAATGAAAATATTATAATTCATATATTATAAATACACATGGACAGCGGCACGTCTTTCCAGCTACAATAATATGCAGAACTTATTACAGCACTTTCATTTAAGCATGAAGGCTGCCAACAGTCTGTTATCTTTAAGTGCCAAGAAACTATTTTGGATGCTATTGTGCTTTTTTTTTTTTTTTTTTATAGCAATAGTTAGGCTCTGGCAAGTACTTTCACATTTGTCATCCTACCATTATTCACAACCTCGAAGCTTAAAGCGCCCACAATATAGGTGCAACTTTGTGTAACTATTTCAGCCCAGTCACAAAATTTCTTCTACAAAACAGTAACTCCTGTAAAACTTGCGTTTATTCAGTTTGGAATAAAAAAACTGCTAACTTCAGAAAAAATGCTTATGTCTAAAATCATGGATGCAAATTTTGTAATGAAATAGATGCTAATATGTTTACCTTTAACAACATATTTCAGGAACAGTAGCTGCTAGTGAAAAATGTAGCTTTTACCAAGCTCCAAGCTATGAATCTCCGACTGATCAGCAATTCAAAATGGCCGGAATAAATATTTAATTTTTCTTAAAAAAAAATTGATTCTTTTGAAAATACATTTTTCAGCACAACCAGAAAAAAAAAAGGGGGGGGGGCAATAGAGAGCTTATAAGACAATACTAAAACTTAGAAATAAAAGCACAGCACAATGTTTTATTGCAACAATTTCCATGATATTATTTCCAGTGCAAAACAAACTTGTAATCTCAATGCAAAGTACACAAATTGACTTGAAAGTATCTGCACTTTAATAAATCTTTTTCCTTCACCAGGTAATACAAACAATTTTAAATGCCTGAAATATTTTTACAACTATATTACAAAAAAAAAAACTGCACACACTGATTTAAAATAAAAAGTCAGAAACATGTACACATTAACACTACATACAGTAATTTATTAAGCATGTAATCCATCGATGATGTGTTGCTCTAGGTTGTGCTTTTCAAATTATTGTCCCAAACACACCATTTTTCCAAACCTCAAATGTCTTAACAGTTGTTAGTAATAATCTTCAATAGATAAAAACATCATATAAATAAACCATGCTGCTTCAGATCATCTCGAATCCAATACATGCTTCACAGGCTTAAAAATTTCATTACTTTGTAATATTGTCAAAATCCTCTAAAACCTTGATAAACCTACTATTTTAACAAGAGAAACAAAATGAATTTGATAACATGCCTTGCGTGTCAGATACATTTACTTGAAAAGCTTTGATAATGGGATCCACTTCTTCAACTCATAACACAAGACATGTGATCATAAGGTGAACATCTACTTATTGACCTACTATGCATTCTTGATAATGAGACACGAGATGTTCATTTTTGTATAGGCCTACAAAATAATTTTACCCATTTATTGTTTTCATCTTCTTGATTCTGTTGCAAATCATTCACAACCTAATTTCAAGTGTTACAATTTGCAATTGAAGTATGGAATAGTTAAAATCAACACAAACTGCAAGTATTTAGTTTTTCCATAAAGTACTTCTAAATGATACTAGAAATTTGCAAATATTACGTAGAAACCCGCTGCAGCAAGCACGGCAACTGCGATGACACGGGTATAACGAGGTCTTTTTGATGAACTGTCAAAAAATTGCAAAAATATTCCATGAAAAATTGTAATTTTACGAGTTGAAACATGTGCGGCGAGATTGTGTGAAGCAGGCTTGCGCGGGACTCGTGACCGTGTGAAGCACACTTTTGCTATCTGTCTGCCATACCTCCACTCCCTCGCCTGCCTCCTCGTTTCCCAAAGTACCTTGTATCGCTCTCGTGTGTCACATTCTTCCGCCTTGCCACCTAACCGCCCTCTCTCAGTTTTCATGAACCATGAAATCAAATTCCATTTAAACATAACAGTTCAAGCGATGGCTGGAATTGAATACAGCTACATAAAATGAATAATTTTCCAGTGACTAAAGTATTTACTGGCATAATTCTGGCACGGGCACAATTCATGCCACCGTTTTTATGGTACCGAATTAGGGGGAAAAACTTTTCCTTTCTTATTTCACGCAGTATGTTTCTCTCAATGAGGCATGTAATGCTAATGGACGCGCACAAAGTTCAACAGCGCAAGGTCGCTGACACTTCGAGGTCACTGTCACTAGTCCCGTTATCGATATCTGGCTGCTGAGCTTTCACTGCAAACATGTAAACCCAAATTAGTCACTGTATTTATTTGAATGCGGATGGTTTTTTAATGCGAAGGGAATAGTTTACATTTACATTCATTTTTATTTAGTATGAATACATAATGGGTAAATATGCTGGCCAAACTGCTGCATTTAAACTTCAGGTAATTGCGTATGCAGAGAAACACTGCAATAGAGGAGGAGACCAAAAATTCATTGTTTCGGAGTTAACGTGCATGTAATGTTACGCAGTGAATTGGACCTGTAACAACGGCAGTGGCAGGTGACGGCTGTCCGCAGCCCGCCAGAATAATTGTGTTCGTGTAGCAACCGACCAACAGCATATTGTTCAACACATTAAAAAAAACCACAACTTCAAATTTCATACAACTATGCAAAAATAAATAGACAACAGCATAGTTTCACAAACAAAATAGAGAAAGTTACTAAAAGAGCAGCACTTTTGAGAAAATATCATGTGTGTTTCAAGGCCTTTATGATCTATATTGATTAATTACTACTACTGTAATAGCATTTGGTGATTTACTAATCCAATGTTTTCAGGTCAATTAAATACAGTAAAATCTTGATATAAAGTACAAGCTGACTTAAAACTACATTATACTGAACATTTATTCAATGATGTTACATCTGCCAGGTATTTTAAAGTTGTACTTCCAAGTGAAAAATACACTGAGCTTTTACTGTATTCATGTAATCCAAACTATTCTCACACATTATTTTTGTTTATCACCCATTCTTACAGACCACTACTTGTCATCAACTTTACAAGACAAGACATTTTCCAAGTTGGCTGACTATGAATAATTTGTTTCTATTTTATAACACCATTTTCAACATCCATTTCCATAGGCTGGCCACTGACTGTTACAACTTCATGATCTATATGATTATCTTTTCCCTTTTCTTGCAATTTCGTACTAGCACTATTTTCACATTCAAATCTATTAGATAGTGCACAACCCAAAACCCTTGTATCATCTTTGAGCAATTGTGAAAATGCATCATCAGTACCACCGTAATGAACATCAACAGATACTATATTATTAACTGAACCATCAGCACTTTCTTCCCGTTCCATGTTGTATACCCTCGAATGATTTACATTTCCTGTCCCACACATATCTACATCAGGTTCAGTGGATTGCCAGGACGTTTCTTCATGTAAGCTGTCAGAATTCACGGCAACACCTCCCACAACTTCCTGACCAGCTTCTTTAGTCCCCGCTTCAACCTCACTACTTGGAACATTATCTACAGTTTTCTGCTGCCCTTTCAATCTAGCCAGCCGCCGTTCTTCTGCCAACTGGCGGTTTCTCAGCATGCGTTCTCTTTGCTCCTCTGACAGTCCCTGAAAAGAGCAGCACTCTGCTTTATCATTCAAAACAAAATGGGTTAATAACAGTCCTCGCAAGGCAAGAAAACACCAACTCCAAAGTGCTACTGATAGTCTCCCAGATACTCATGTGACAGTAATTTGTAAGGAATGAGCCTCAGAAAAATACTGTATGCCACAATGTGGGGAGGATGAGGACAGCAGTGAATGATAAAAATTTCTGTAGAAGCATGGAAATAAAAATAGAGAGCAGAAAGCACCTCTCTATACAGTATTGAGTTAATTTACAGCACCCATCTTTAAGTGTTTTGAAATTAATTATGCACTTGATTTTGACAGAGAATTGCAAAAAATCTCCTTTGTCCAAGGTATTATGATGGTAACAATATCCGTAGACTTACCAAAATGTTAACTACCAGTGGTCTATGTATTTATCTACGTGCAAATAATTAATACAAAAAACATAAGCAGTCCACATGCCCGGCAAGCAGTATTGATGGTACACAAAGTCAGCTGAGGGGACGACTTAATACGTATTCAGTAATGTACATCACCACTAGCATGGAGTTCTTTGCATTACTGAAGTGGGATGCAGTCAACTCTCGTTACTAAACCCCTGAAACAACAACCATTTTTTGGGGAACCATGAAAAATTCTTAATTGAAAAAGTTCTTCCAATAACATCCAATTTCAAATAACAAACCTTTTCCTGGGAACCATGAAAGGTCTTAGTAGTGTTAGAACAGTAAACTCTCGATTCCAAGTTCACAAATGCTACCAGTTAGTAACTTGCGTAAGCCAATGAAAAAAAACTTGCTAGCACATCGTAATATTGATATATTGCTGTTCCCTTTTTACAAAAATTATTTGCTTACTAGTATAGTTTAATTCATTTTCTTGAAAATAGACATGAAATCTGACGCATGCCGGTTATATCTGACTGACACGTACGTCGAGGATTTTTCCGCTAGACCAAAAGCGGGGTGGTTTGTGTGACTGCGAATGCACAGTGACAAGGACAAGAAGATTGCTGGTACAGAAGCAGGCGCTACTGCTTGTTGTCTTCAGTTGGGCGGCACTGTCCTGTTCCGCCAGCCTGTCCTGTGTAGGATGAGGTAATACTATCCACGGTTTGATGGCAGTGTGAGCCAGGTATTGTTCTCTACGCCTCTTGCTACTCCTCACCTTGTAAGGCATACGGCACACTGGTCTGACAGCCTACGCAGCGCACTTAAACAGGACGGTAATCAAAGTGTAGTCCAATAGTCTTGCTGGCACGAGCTCGATAGGAGTCCCCACTGATCCCTCGCGCATGTGGGTTGATCATGGACATGGAGCCGCATGGGCCACCAAGCCTCTAGTGGTTGTGCATTCGTACCGGGTTGGGAGGCATCCCCCAGGCTAAGGTCACTTCAGTACTAACTTAGTGCTCAAAGTGAGAAATAACCTGAGCTTGTAACTCCTCCCTGCACGAAGGTGTTCCTAGTAGTTGGGGCGTAGCTGTTTCTCCCCAAAAGCACTGACTTAGTGCTCGGGGGTTGGGAAGAAATAGGTAGCAGTCTAATGTGGATGTCAGTACTCTGGGTTCCTGTTGGCAGTGCACGTCGTATTCTGTTCCTGATCATCACACAGACAAGTACCCTGTAAATTAAAATTTAAAAGCAAAAGGGTAGTTAACAATGGGTGTTTATTGTATGGGCAATAAACACGTGACATTGTGCTACCTCCTATCAGACCATGGAGAGCTGAAGGTAACTGCAGTTCCAGGTGTAGGCGACCTGGTTCTAGTAAAAATGGGAAGTAACTGGTTCTAGACAGATGCAAAAGTATTTAAAGTTAAACTGACTAAGAAAAGTATGTCTGGAGGAGACAAAAAGAAGATAAGTAAATGTGTGTGTGTTCGATGGATATTGATGCGCAGTGAGTAGCCACTGGGGGCGTACTCGTAGCTTCCGAAGTTCCCAGAGGTCCCAGCACTGAATTAGTTCTCTGGGATGTCACGAGAGAGTTTGCGAAGAATGAACTGCCCGAGCCTGGTAGTGTACTGTCATAGCTGAAGCTTGTATGCTGCTGGTGCGGGCTACGGGGAGCGAGCAGAGCATCCTGGCTGGTCAGCGTTTCTGCTTCGTGCCTCGTCTGCGGCGGTTGACATAGGTTCCTATTGCCTAGTAGAGTAGGCGGCCGAGAATTCATATGGAAAATTCTCTCTCCCCTTCTGTAGTGATGAAAGTAGGAACATTTAGTGATGAGTCGTAATCGTTATTTATTAGGATGATCGGCACACGTCAATTCGCCCCCCCCCCCCATCCCCCCTCCGCGGTTGCGATGAAGACTCGACATGGAACAGGTGGTGGAGAAAGGCATAGGACCCCTCTCTGCAAGGTCTAGAAGAAGGTTTGGGTAGATGTCGGAACACGTGGTGAGACAGACAGGACAACATTTTTTTTTCCAGTCAGGTAGGCGGGACCCTTAAGTTTGGGTGGCTTGACCGCTGTAATGGCACGTGTTCTGTGTGCCGACGAAGCGAAACGTGATGCGTGGAATGGTGGCAGCCGGCCGGAAACCTTGGTGTTCTCTCTCTCTCTCTCTCTCTTTGGGTGGGCATCCTCTGCTCCTTGCCCTGGTGATGCGGCTTCACTGATGCGGAGAAATGTGCATTCCCCCTGTGTAGTAAAGATTGCTGGGTTAGGAAGCCGCGTGTGTCGGATGTCCCACCGGCCTACATTTTTACGTGTGCCATTGACAAAATCCAGCATATCGCTGGTGGATACTACAAGGGAATCATATATCAAAACTTGAAAGAAAAATTATTTAAAACAATGGCACAACAAAATGAGGGGAATAAAAGTAATAATAATTAAAGTATGTACAAGCCTTACTTGCGGAAGGTGGGGAAACATCACTACTATCCTGGAGCTTGCTGCAGTGATTTAAGAAAGAAAAGGGAAATCTTTCCAGGGAACCTTTGAGTCTGTCAGCACGCTCATGACGCACGTGACATGGTACTAGGTGGACAACCACAGGCTCTTCAACACCTGGATTGACCGGCTAAACGAATACAAAGCGAGTACACTACATGCATGAATAACACTGCAAATTGTGCGCACATTGGTCACTTAATACATACATAAGCACTGGATAAAAAATGTGGCACCTGGTTCTGAGAGCTCTAAGATTTAGAGTCTTTGGTTTGTTACTTGGTGCACAGATATTGCAAACATATACACTTTAAAAACACATGACTAACTTAAGATTTGAATTTTTAAGCACATTTAAAATAATTCATTTTGGTACATATTCTTCATATAAGACCCTTTTAAAACATATAGTTATATATACTTGTGTACCTACACATCAAGTCAGATTTAAATGCTGAGAGAAAAAAACTAACGTAGCTATCCCGTGTAGGAGTCCATTTTATCATATAGTTCTAACAGTTATTGTGTTCAGTGTGTATCTTCGTTGAAAGTGTTCAGGTAAGTTCTAAAAAAAAAAGTAAATGTCAACATGTGCGGAAAATACAGTCCTACACGATGGCATTCTTTATGTGGGTGACCTACACAAGTACACTGTAAAAACGTATAGTAACATTTAGAGGTTTACCTACACATCAAGTCAGATTTACATGAAGAATTGTAACGATGGAAAAAGATAAAAATGTCATTGCTATGCCAAAGTGTCTATCTTCAACTTATCACTGGCACTGTGGTGAGTGTCTTTACATGATGCACTTACGGTAGCCATTACTGTGGTGAGCGTCTTTTTGCAATGCTACCTACTTTAGTAGATTGTCAGCCACTGAGGTGTCAAATGTTTATATTGCACTGTGATGAAAAGTTTCTGTTTGACGTACAGCAGTTAGTGGCTGTAATTAAAAGTTGATTAGCACCTAGTCGAGTGACTAATCATGGTTGCATTTACCTCTTCGGTTCCTTACACTTCTTTTTCCCAATGCCCCCCCCCCCCCTGTTTTCAGTGGGGCGAGGCACTTTAACGGGATAGTTTTAATTTAGCTTAAATGTAATAGTCCTGCTTACGTCACTGTTCTTTGTTTGTGGCTAAATGAAAGGTATCTATAACGAGTCCTTGGTCACGCACAATAAATAGCGGTTAACGGTTACTGTACTGACTGCAACAACTGCGCACTTACTGGCAATCTTCTTCCTTATTTCTTGCAGGTCTCCCTCCTGGACGAAGGGCAGCATGTAAAGGATACGGCCACATGTACCTTGCTGTGGGTCTCCATGGCGATTCCTGGTACCAGCCAGGCGAACGAGCGGCCTTAGTGGTACGTGAGGGCATCAGGCATCGTGGAGCAGCTCGGGGCGTCGTGGCATCTGCTTCTTCCGCAACAGATTGGGAGGACACTTGTTCCCGGGACATTGAGGCAGTGCAGGGGAGTGACAGGTCCTCCACCCAACTGCACGGGTTCCCACCCGTAGGGCAGGATTTTTCTCTGACGGGGCAGTGTGAGGGAGAAAGACCTCGACCTCGACTGCGGATGGCACAGCTCGTTGTAGGACCAGGTCGTGTTGTGGGTGGCATCGACTGTCTCGTTGGCCGGGTCCTTGGGCGAGGCAGTGGGAAGGTGGATCTCCTCAACCTCCACTGCTGATGATGTGCCAGATGAGGGTAGTTGGCAACATTGACAGTCTCGACGACTGCAGTATCTTGCATAGCAAGATGGCGGGGTGGAGCACTTCTACGTTGGCAGCTCAACGTCCTCATAGCACTCCTTGGTGTGGTTCTACCTCAGGCTTCCACTGCGCAATGTAACTAGGGGCCCAGTCAATAATGAGAGGTGGTGGCTCAGGTCTCGTTGCGGGTCTCGGCTGGATATATGGGAATATCCATTCGAAAGGAGGTTCGTCTTCATCTTCGGATTGTCCTGGGGTTTCATCTTCGGCATGTCCCATGGGTACGGTCGGATCTGGCCTCGGGTGGCCTTGCGGATTCGCCCTCGTATATCTTCAGCCCAGTAGACGTCTTGTTTGCCTACTATACGGTATGGTCCATCCCACTTGTCTGCAAGGCCAGCACTGAATTGGTAGCTGGCTTTGCTGTGAGGATAACTTCACAGAAGGATGGCTTCCCCCATGTTGAATTCTCACACCCCAGTTCTTGGTTGAGGGCATTTCTTTTAAATATAGGCTTCCTTGACTTTCTGGGTGTGCGTGTGCGGGCAAGGCTACTAGCCGAATGTCATCTGGTTGAGGCATGTCTGTGGGCTCGTACTCCTATTGCCAGTCACCTGGTCGGTATAGTGTTTTCCCCAGTAGTAAGATGCTTGGACTGGTCTCGAAGGCTTCATTCGTTCGGTGTCGGAGGGCAAACATTATGGTAGGGATGTGTTTATCCCAATGCTTGTGATCGTTTCCCACACTGATATGAAGGCACTTTCTGATCTCCTCATTCCTCTGTTCAGTGAGGGTGGAAAGGAGGGGTAGTCCAGGTTTTCACTCCCCATCCTTGACAGGCGGTTTACCATTGATGGCTTGTAAACTGGGTGCCATGATCTGTCAACATGGCCTTCGGATAACCCCATGGTGCGAAAACCTGTCTCCATTTTTTGTACGATTAGGGTGGTTTCTTGGCTGGGTAAAGGACATATGTCTACCCATCGTAAGAATTGATCTGTTACCACAAATAGGTAGCAGTTTCCTTTCGTGCTACGTGGATAAGTGCCCATAAAATCGGCAGCGATGTGGGTCCAGGTCGTCTTAGGTCTCCTTGGTTTTGCGGTGGGGGGTGGGAACCCGGGTTGACTTTGCTGCAGCAGCACGTGATGCAGTTGCTAATGTACTGCCGGACATTGCAGCTTATCCAGTCCCACGTGTTTTAATGTCGAGCAGGGTTTCCCTCGTACCTGGGTGAGCAGCTTGGGGATGGTCGTGATGGTGTCAGCATATATAGGCGCGTAGTTGTGGTGGGACCCAGATCTTCCAAGGTGCATCGGGGTGTCTGCTGCGAATCCATACGTCATCCCGTAGTTCGAATATTTAGGGCTGTTCCCGTAGTAGGCGATGAAAATCGGGGTCCTCCTGCTGACTTAAGGCTATTTACTGGCGGGTTATTTGTAGTTGGAGAAGTTGGATTTGCTCCTCCGGACTTCTTTCGACCTGCGGTGACGGATACAAGGTGTCCGGTAAGTCATTCAGTTTGCCGGAGAAATGTTGGACCTCAAAGTCCAACTCAGGCAGGAACATGTCCCACGGCTGAGCTTGGCCTTCGAATTCCGGGGCTCGTTTAGCCATTGGAGAGTTTTGGAGTTGGCCCGGAGAATGAAGTGTTGCCCTTCGAGATAATACTTGAATTTCTTTATAGCCCAAATAATGGCCAGACACTCCTGCGCATTGATGTGATAGCGCTGCTCGGTTTCGTTTAACCGAGTTGACACATACGCTATCACATGTGGATGTCCATCTTGCTGGTACAATACTGAGCCCAGGCCATTCTGACAATGGTCCATTTGCAGTATTAATGGCTTGTCTCCTTATGGTTGGCGGAGTTGGTGGATATCCGTGAAGCTGTTCTTCAAGTCGGAAAACGCTTGTCGTTGTTCCGGGCCCCATCGCCATCGTGTGTCTTTCTCTAGGAGGGGGTGTAGTGGTGCCATGTATGTTGCGATATTTGGAACGCAGTTTTGTAGGTACCGTTGAAGTTGCCACTTATTCGTAGGTTTCCTACCGGTGAGATGATGTGTCCCAAATAATTAATTGAGGACTTTTTGAAGAAGCTTTTTGACAGTTTGCAAGTCATTCCGTGTAACTCGAGCCTTTCCAACACTCTTTGCAGATGGTCTAGGTGCTCCTCCTAACTACTGGAATATATTATTACGTCGTCGAGACAGGCAAAGCAGAACTTGCCAATATATCTTGTTAACACTTCTGCAGACATTTTTCAAGCCGAATGACATGACTCGAAATTGCAGGGTTTCTCCTTCCGGCATTGTAAAGGCTGTATATTTGCGACTATCTGGGTGGACAGCAATCTGCCAGTACCCGGACTCCATGTCGAGCGTACTGAATATTTTGGCATTGCAAATGTCTCGTATTGTAGGAGATAAGTCTATAGCTGGGGGAGCGATCAGGTGGGGTGACTTCAATTAGAGATTTGTAATTTACACAAAACAGCAATTTCCTGTCTTTCTTTGGTACGAGGACCATGTGTGAGTTGTATGGGGAATTCGATGGCTCCACAATTTCCTGATCGTTCATGTCGTTGACCTGTTCCATAATGAGGTCACGCCGGTAGGCTGACACTCAGTAAGGTCATTTGTAGACCAGTACATCAGTGGTGGGTCATATTTCGTGCTGAATAGAACATGTTTGTCGTAACAGCCCTCCTTGTCCGAATGCTCTGGCGTGCTCATCTAGCACAGCTTTTAATTGGTAGAATACTGGTTCTTCAAGTTTGTGGTTAATGCACCTCGGGTCGATGGGCATCGATGGAAGGTCATCTGGATTTTGATCCCAGTTAACAGTGATCCGGTTGGTTTCTCCTAGATAGAGTCTACGTTGTCCGTGATCTAGAATACATTGAATGCGGATAAGCCATGGACACCCTAGCATTATCGATTCGGACAGGGTTGGTGAGACAAATCCTGTCGGTGTAGCAATACTTTGTATTTTCATTGTTAAGGTGATTTGTCCGGTTACGCCATTCGCACTGTCCTGGTTTGCGGTCGCAGGTTGGCTTGGTGTTAACAAATTACTCTGGATAAAATTGCCTGTTTCCGCTGAGCCCAACAAGGCGAGCACCCTGTCATTGTTTACCTCCATTTCTATGTGTGCGGCTACAGGAATCTGAACTTCTGTTAGTCCCTGGAGGGTGGGCCCTTGTGTACCGGAGTGGTGGCCCATTTTGTGGCCTGGCGTCGGCGTTTGCCGGCTTGCTACTGGGAGTTGGTTTTCCAGTCTGTTTGACTGAAATAGTTGACGGCATTTTGTCAACTCGGTTGGATGTGAGGGCAGTCCTTGTCCCAGTGGTTCTCTGGCAGAACCAGCATTTGGGCAAGGAGGCCAGGTGGGGAGTTGGAGCTGGGTAACTCTTAAGAGGTGCCACTGGTGGAGCTCGAACTTCCAAGGTCTTGGGTGACATAGGCTTTTTGAGACTAGCCTGCACAGCAAAATTTTGTTCTGCCTCTCGGGCTTGGCTAACTAGTTCGTCCAAGGTAGTCGGTCTGGTGGCAAGAAGGACATTCCTAAGGCTGGGTAGAAGCATTCGACTGATGGCGTGAACGGCGGTAACTAAGCCAACACCGGAGAAAACACGCCTGAACATCTGTTCCTCCCTCCCTATGAAGATTTCTGCTTCATCGTCAGGCACCTGGGTCTGACTATAAAATTGAGTTGTCAACCATGCCAACATTTCCTCGCCCATGAATACCGTCACTAGCCTGCTATTGAACTGCTTTAGAAATTCCCCATATTGCTTCCACCAGGTGAGGACGAGGCCATTCAATTGTAGTTGAGCTCTGTCAACCCATTGTTTCGGCGGCATCCGTCTCTCGGAATTCTCTCACATTCTTGCGTGAATGTTATTGGGTCTTCATGGGGCCGACCTGCGAAGTTGGTAATTTGAATGTCGTCTTCCTGTCCAGTTGCCGGATGGCCCGGTGCAGTGCCTTGTTGTATATAGATCCGGGAAGGTTTGGATCTGCGGAAGTTAGAGATGTGTTTTCTTCTGCATCTCTCACATTGGTAGGCCATTCCGGGCATAGAGACGCACTCATCTAGCTAACCTATACATAAATTATGATAGGGTTCCCTGCATGTTGTGCACCTGATGTGATTTATGTCTTGACCGGGACATGTAACTTCATTACAGAAGCTCGTAGGTTGTTGACGGCACTTGGCACAGTGGTATTCTAGTCCGTCAGTAACTCTGCCTCTTCAGGCCAGCCTATGCAGGCATAATGAAACCACTTAGCGCAGTATGCGCATTCAATTTTCAGTGTGCTGTTGCCAGTACAGTCGGCCTGGCTACAGTGGGTATCGGGCTCAATGTCGTGGTTCTCGCCGGGGACGGCATTAACGTCCGAGTCTGACATTATCTGGTTTAAGGGTGCCACGGAGTGTTTGCGGACAACCTAAGAACGCTTGATTGTTTGGTTTAGACCCTTAGATCTCAGGGTATGGTTGGTCTAGTTCGTGCTGTTCACTGACGCCCTATGTTGGATGTCAGAAAATCTCTTGGTTGGTCTAGTTCGTGCTGTTCACTGACGCCCTATGTTGGATGTCAGAAAATCTCTTGACGCGTGCCGGTTAAGTCTGACTGACACATATGTCGAGGATTTTTCTGCTGGACCAAAAGCGGGGTGGTTTAAGGGTGAATACGAACGCATGGTAACAAGGACAAGAAGATTACTGGTGCCGAAGCACACGCTACTGCTTGTTGTCTAAGTTGGACAGAGCAGTCCCATTCCGCCTGCCTGTCCTGCGTAGGAAGAGGTAATACTATCTACTGTTTGATAGCAGTGTGAGCCAGGTATTGCACTCTACGCCTCTTGCTACTCTTCACCCTGTAAAGCATATGGCACACCGGTCTAACAGCCTACGCAGTGCACTTAAACAGGAACGGTAATGAAAGTGTAGCCCAATAGAGTTTTGCAGGCACAAGCTCGATAGGAGGTCCCCACTGATCCCAGGCGCATGCAGGCTGATCACGGACATGAAGCCGCGTGGGCCACAAAGCCTTTAGTGGTTGTGCGTTTGTACCGGGTTGGGAGGCAACCCCCAGGCTAAGGTCACTTCAGCACTAAGCAGTGTTCATAGTGTTCATAGTGGTTGGGGCGTTGCTGTTTCTCCCCACCAGCACGTCAGTACTCTGGGTTCCTGTTGGTGGTGCCTGTCGTATTCTGTTTCCGACCATCACACAGACTTTTACCCTGTAAATTAAAAGCAGAAGGGTAGTTAACAATGGGTGTTTATTGTAGGTGCAATAAACACGTGACCTTGTGCTACCTCCTATCAGACCATGGAAAGCTGAAGGTAACTGCTGTCCCGGGTGTAGGCGACCTGGTTCTAGTAAAAAGGGGAAGTAACTGGTTCTAGACGGATGCAAAAGTATTTAAAGTTAAACTGGGTAAGAAAAGGGTGTCTGGAGGAGAAAGTGAAGTTAAGTAAATGTGTACGTGTTTGATGGATATTGACGTGTGGTGAGCAGCCACTGGGGGCGTTCTCGTAGCTTCCAGAGTACCCGGTACTTAATTAGTCCTCTGGGATGTCATGAGAGAGTTTGCAACGAATGAACTGCCCAAGCCTGGCAGCATCCGGTCTTATATAGCTGAAGCTTGTAGGCTGCCGGTGTGGGCTGCGGGGAGGGCGAGCAGAGAATCCTGGCTGGTCAGCGGTGCTCGGCCTTGCCCAGTGGTGGGCGGTTTGTAGGCTCTCAGTGTATGGAAGGAGGAATAGAGTGGGGGGGGGGGGGGGGCATTGTGCCTGTCGGGTTGCATAACATTCAGGTAACGAATCTGCTCATAGGTTCCTATTGCTTGGTAGAGTAGGCAACCGAGAATTAATGTAGAACATTCTCTGTTACTTTCTGCAGATGAAAATAGGAACATTTAGGGATGGGTCGTAATCGTTATTTATGACATTGAGCGGCATGCGTCGAATCACTAGAGTAAAAGTGTGTAATATCTTATTTTTTATAAAATTACTGACCGGTTTCAAAATATAGTTTTTTCTCTATGTACCAGGATGCATGTAAAATTTAATGATAAAAAAATTTAGGTTGGCGGAGTTTTGAACTTATGCCCAAAAGTTACTATTATGAATTTGGCAGAAATAACTGGCAAACAGCTATGCATGCATACATACAAAGGCGGAATAAAATCAATTAACATAGCAAATTTATACATATTGTTTACGTTTTTGTATTTTCAAATGATACCTACTTATTTTTCTTTAATTATTCAAGTAACATGCCACTTTGTTAAGGTGGTTGAAGGAAATCTGCACGCCTGAGGCCTAAAAGTGTGGGCGCAAGAGGAAAGACCGAGAAACGTGCATCAACTCTCTCATCGCCTTTACATGCAGAACACTGAACTCGCCTGCAGTCTTGCCATCAATAACACGTCTCTACGAGACTTTCAGCGGAGAATCTACAATTTTATAATGTAATAATAAAAATAAAGGTTTGATGCACGTCCCTATTCTTTTAATGTTTTGTACTCAAATGTTTATACTTAAAAATTACCATTAAAATACCCATTTGAGCCATTTGCACTATCACAAAAACATGCTTTAGAGAGAAATGGAGGAACCGAAAAACATACAGACACGTTAAGTTCTAAAATAAAGCAAGCAAGGCCTGCAACTACCTGTTGAGGCTGTGACAGCTGTGATGTGTGCAGTGGTGTCCTGGCCCTTGCTTCCAGTATCTGCTGACTAAGCAGAGCATCAAAAGCATCCAATGGCGACTCAACAGCATCAGCACCAAAGTCAGGGATTCTGTCAGCAGCAGCACTATCGTCGTCTTCATCTGCTCTCACCACAGGCTCCTCGCCCGTTTCCAAACCCATGCGGATCCTTTTCACCAACGTCTGTGTGTAAAATAAACATCACATATGAAATCAATGGTAAACATTATCAACCCAAGGGGAGGATTTTAAATAATGCTTATGCCATAGTGCTGCAGTAAAACCATAAACACTTTCAATTATTTTTGACTAATCACACCACACTAAAGGGGATGCCCTAGAAAATTATTGTCTGTAAAATCACTATATCCGAGTAAATAAATGGTCTTTGAATACAATTTTTTTCCCCCCAGTAATGATAGGAAACTAGTATCTACGTTTACCAATTTTTACTTTTATCCTATTAAACATAAATTATATATTCACAAATAAAAAGAATAGACAAATTGGTTAAAAACACAATTTTTATGTCTTTCATCATCTGCAGTTACTTGACGGGAAAAGAAAAAGTATGACATAACACTTGCAAATTAATCCACAGACTTTCATTGTGTGCAATATCCTTCTGTTACAAATCTTAATTTTCGAGAAATTCAGCTGCAAACAATTACTGATGGGGGCGAGACCAGAAAAATCGAGTCCAGTCAACAAAGATAGACTCGTCAGTTGAGTCAAGATTTTTTACAGCAGACATCGAGCTACTGAACATGCTAGTCGAGTCACTGTGCTTTTAGGTTATAAACAACAAATACTGGCACCTAACAATTACTTTTCGTGTCTCAAAAATCAAAATTTTTGTGTTACTAAATAGTTAAAGTAGCCCCGGAATTAAATCAATAAATCAGCTGCATGCTTTGACACTTGGTTGATGTTTGTGATAAAATCAGGTAGGTGTTGACTTCAGCCATTTTGCTTCCCACAGCAAAGCACTTCCTCTTTGCCACCCAGACATCAGATAGTGGGACCCCTGTAAAGGTAGACAGGTACAGTCTCAGCAGGACACAAATCGTATTTACCCAAATGTAAGACAATTTCACATTTTGATACTCTGTTCACAGGAAAAAATGTTTTGGTAGGCACAAAAATCATAAATATTTCATCCAATTGCAAACAAAATTATAAAAAAAAAACTTCTCTACCATTGTAACACATATAGAATAAAATCAGGAACTATGTCAATTAAACCAGTTCTCTTATACAAAATAAAAATAAAATCACATTTCACTCACAGTCATTATCACCAACATACAATAGAATGAAAGGAATAAAACATTTCTTAAACGATATTACTTATATCACTATCTTTATAACCACTAAAGTAACAAGAAGTCCTTTGTTTTGCTTTTCCTGCATGTATTGAAGAACTATTTTTTCAGGTCAGTGAAACAACCCTTTTTTGGTCTGCTAAAAGCCTTACGGATAGAATTTGCACAAGTTTTTCTTTCATCTTTCACGATCTTCAGATGTTGGAGTCAGAAATCCAGTAATGCTGAGTAGCCACACTGTTGCTTTATTCTGCATGTCTGAGAACCATCAATTTTAAATTTGCATTGCGGTATACCCGAAGATTACGAGAAACTAAGAAATAGATGTTCCACATCTTTCCAGATTATCCATTTCATCTGCTACTGCACTTTAACAATTAGCAATGCATGGTGTTTGGATTCAACGTAAACAATGTCACAGATGTAATACCAATCTGAACAATTCCAGAATCCTGTATTAAGCGATTAATATATTCAGATGAATGAGCTTGCCAACCTTTATACAGAAATAATGGTGACTAACTAGACTAAATGTTAGAATGTGCAGCACGTAGCTCGAGCTAGTAATGTTTTTGGAACATAAACCTCTTGTGATAAAGATATGTATGACATTTTCTTGCCGACGTGTTAATATGCTCTGTTTACATTATATTCGCGGTTACGAAGTTAAGTACCGTATGTCAATACTTGTGGCTTTAAAAATAATTCTTCTTAACATTCTTGCCAGTGTAAACAATATTATTAGCCTAAAAAAACAATAAAAATCAGATACATAAATATTTTACTAACAAATTTTCACAAAAATGTCCTGAAATAACCTCAATATGTAAATGCAAGACAAATTCGAAATTTCTACCCTTGCCACAAGCAAAAAACACCCGTCTTGCATTCAGGTAAATATGGTACATTGTATCCACACAACCATAGCACACACAGTAATTAAAAATGGAAAGCCTTTGTCTCAATGGCATGTCGACGTCACGCCTTCAGCAAAAATATCCATAACTGTAAACTTGTCATTACCTTTCTCATCTATTTACTGTTTTAAAAACATGTGTTAAAAAAGAACTACTAACAGGTATCAAAGGCTTTAAATGTGGACCGCTTGTCCACTCATCCAGTGACCAGATGGCATGGTGAGGACCAGCCAGTACGCTACTATACCACTCCACCACTCAAAAAGTTATCTTTTTTTTTCTACCAGCATTACATGGCTGACATTACCATTCCTACAGTCTGTCTCATATAACTTGGAAAGATCATGATAGTCGATGAGTGACAACCTGATGTATACGAAACAAATAACGTGCCATTTACAAAATCCTCGTAAATTGGTTATGATTGCACCAGATTTTGTCCCAGTAAGAAAACAGACTAGGCCGGCCCCATATAAACGCCCAGGCAGCTTCCGAGAGACCGAGTAGGAACTGCCATCTTCATTTCATTAATTTAGCATATCAATTACTTCCCGTTTTATATTATTTAGTGAGAGCTGGCCTCACACATTTTGGCTGCCTTCAAGATGAGCAGGAACAAACTCCCTGGGAGGGAAGTCTATGTGGTCACACTCACTCAGGGGTTTGATTCCCCTCCTCCAACTGCCAATCCTTCACCGAGCAAGTGTACACCTAGATCTACCAACGTCGGCAGATCCGCGACCCTGCCAGGCAAAGTAAATTCGGAGCACAACGACACTGCTGGAGGAAGTTCCCGTATCGAAATATAGAGAAGGAAATCAGCGCTCAAGCTCGCTGGATATAATTTTGCTTGTCCATAAGGCTTAGTAGTTTAAAGCAGCAGTTAGTAGTAATATCACTGATACACCTGGTGAGAGGACGCTCTAGAGTGAGCAAGAGAGGATCGATGTATGAGAGCTGTACACTATCTGTGAATAAAATTTAGCTAATAATGACAATAAAAATGGGAATTTTAGAAAAAGTATTATTGTAAATAGTACATTAAAAAACATTTCACCTAAACTAATAAAAATAAAGAAAGTAACATCCAAAGTTATTGAATTATAGTTGATTGTAATCTAAAACCAAATGCAAGCCGAACTAAAACTTTCAAACCCACTGAAAATGAAAATAATATGACGCTGAATTAGAGGTGGGACTAAACCACACTTTCGATACTCTATACTGTTTTAAGCCTGATACCCTCTTACTTTTGATACTCAATACCTTTAGCAAAAAAAAAATGAAAAGTTTCAATGGTGTACTCAAGTTCAGAAACAATTGTTTACAGTTTAAAGTTTTAATAAAAACATATCACAGTGCAGTAAGAATATATATATATATATATATATATATATATATATATATATATATATATATATATATATATATATATATATATCAGGTTGAATACATAGACAGCTTCGGCTCTGCTAAAAATAAACAGTTTTAGCACTGATTCATCACATGATTTAAAAATTTTTCTTACAAATATTTAAAACTCGAGTGATTGTAATGGAAATGATTTCTCAACCATGAACCACTGTGAATAAACGCAGAAATGAAACTAAACGTTAAAAAAGTGTTCCAGCATTGCCAACTGTAACTGAATTAAGGTTGTGTAGCATGTAGCAGAATGGAAATAGCCTAATCTTAGTAGCCATTTTTTCATACAGTAAGTTTTGTATTTCTATATTTGATCTATTTTGCCTTTGTTCCAAAAAGAAGTGTGAGAATACAAATTACGCATCATACTTGCATCAGTTATCAAATGTTGGGAAATCACTCACAGCACCCTGCAACGAGCATGGCCAGCCCTTGGAATGAGCATGGCCGACTGCGAAATTAGCAGTTACTAACATTAGCGCAGTAATAGGAATTATTATAGTAGTTGGTAACTTGTTAAACTTGTAACCAAATTCTGTAATTTGTGACCTAACTTTTGAAAAGGTATAATATGCTCGTTGTTCGGAATGCGAAGGCGACTTGCTAGTCAGCAGATTGGCAATGCTGTTTGTTACAAATTATATGGCAGCCGCCTTTGTTACTGCAGCGCTTGGCTGCTGGTCAATCGTATATTTTATGTGACTGAGTATTAACCATTGGTGCTCAAATTATTGCCTACTATTATGGAGATATTAACATTATTGCTATTATTTATTGTTAGTTACAGTTTTGAATAATTAAATATTCGAATTTGATTTAATGTCGAATATAAATACTTCAAATTTTCGAATATTCTATTTTTTCTAAGTGTGAATGTTGATACTCAGAAACAGTAGTTTCCGACGCAAAAGAATATAATGTATGATATTTAAGAGGTGTAACTATTTATCAGAGCTTTCAGTAGTAATTTTTTTTTTAAATCAGTAGTTTCAATAAAATTTTATTAGTAAACTTTTTTCCAAATAGGGTATATACAGGATCAGCGAAAACCTAGAAAACCTGGAAAAGTAAGGGAGTTACATATCTGAAAATAGTTAGGAATCCTGATATACAGTAAAAGCCAGATATAACGCGGCTGTTGGGGGACATAACTCAGACCCGCGTTATAGCTTTCCATGCTATTCTGGAAGTGACCGAGTACAGTAGCAAAAAAGCTAGTGTTCTAATGGGGTGTGGCACCTATCTGCCAAACACGGCGCGCAAGTGTTATTATTTACCACCGTAACTCGTGAAAAGTTTAGCCCCTTGCTATCAGAACTTCATATTTTTTATCTGCATCACCGGAGTTGACGGCACCCAAGGGAGGGGAACAGAAGACGAGAAACGCGCTGTGATGAAGGGTCACATGCATTCAAGCAAGAATAACTAAAAAATACTGCATTTTCCAGACAAAGGATGTACTTATTCCACCAAGGGCTGTTCGCTGCAAGTGCTTTGTCACGCGGGTTGGGCACTCTATCGCTGATGGCCGAACCCGCATTGTAACTCTGTTGGCAGCCACGAGGCACTAGTAGTATGGTAAACAACTGATGACGTATGTGTCTATCTACATGAAAGCGTGTAAAAATGGTGCGTATGTTGAGAAACTACAGTTAGTTTGAATAACGTAATTGGTGAAACGTGATATTATATTTTTGTGACCCATGGATTGTAGCTGTATAGCATTAAAATGTACTGGTCTATTGAATTTTAGGTAAATAAACAATGGGTCGTATTTTAAAGTGTTGTGTTCCGGGTTGCATGCTTGCACTGCAGATGGGATCTATCAGTGCCTCACGTGTTGTGAAACATGTTGCTTGGTTGTCTGATTTGCATTTTACAAAGGAAAACTAAAACAAAAAAAAAAAGCTAATTATTTGTGTCATGCAAAGAATGATTGCTTTTCTACTTTAAGCTTTGTCCACAATGGTTCATCCGCCAGGAATTTTTTTCCTGAAAATCGGAATACATACCTCACGGCCGGTATATATACATTATAATCAGTGTCTACATCATAATTATAAGTACCACATAGAGCTATACACAGCAGGATATTAATTATAGACCTGTAAATGATTTCAAAGCATGAATTTCGAGGCCCGCCTCAAATTTCGGATTTTTTTTCTCGAAAATAGGAAGACATACCGCATAGCCGGTATGTGTACATTATAATCAAAGTGTATACATCATAATTATAATGATTACATACAGCTATATCCCGTAGTAGATTGATGTGGTGGCTTGCTGTTGTCGCTCGTGCCTAGATCGTCGGGGCTGGGCAGCTGTCTGTCGCTACAAGATTATTCTGGCGGGTGGCTGCCAGACTGCCGCCGCCACTGCCGTCGTTACAGGACCGGTTCAATTCATAACAGCGGCCCAGTATTGGGAAAACATGCTGATTAATGCGATTCATGTCAATGTGTTGAATTTCTACGAAATTTTGGCTGCATGTTGGCCTCTGCATTGGCATGATGAGGCCCGGCTATGTTTACGGAAATGTAAAAATTTAGTGCGGTCTACTTGAAATATTAATTCATCAAAAACTTCTGACATGGCCTATACATGCACACAACCTTACTCGCCAATATGGTAATATAAGAACACGTTTTATTTGCATATAAGGAAAAACATACAGTATTGGCTGTAATGAATCAGTAAAATATATCTCTACGCTCCCTCCGCCTCATCCATCAACGTCCCCGACTTGTGTAGCTTTCTTAGCAAGCGGTAGGTTATGTTCAACCAAAAACATAGTAAAAAGCACTTCTGCTTTTGTTGTCGGATCTGTTATATCACTTTGAAAACGAGATGTTATAGGCCTAGTCGCAACTTCATTTTCAGAAAGTCTTGATGTTGTTTACTACTAACGTGCCATCTACAGTCATCTTTCCCGCCATGTTGTACACTGAAATTACAACCGTACAACTGACAAAATGCATGGTTTTCAGATACACTGAAAGCATATAAAGATGTCCACAACTGTGAATATTCTTTATGGAATTTCTGACTGTTCTTTGGTTTTGACATTTTTCAAACTTTAGAACACTGTATATTTCATACGTAGGTTACGCTACACACGCAGTCGCGGATATTACCACAGGGATAACATACACCACATACTAATACTACTGAAAAAATGGAGTGCACAACTTTGCATGCAGCACTAAGTGTTTTGTTCGCTAACACTGCATATTCGGAACAATAATACTGTAAACAACACAAACACTGGCACAGAATGAGAATGTGCACACGTACTCTATGGCGCACACAGCGACAAAATATCATATTTACATACGCCGTTGGCACACAGAATCCTGTGTTATCTATGGCGACATGACGTGAACAATAACAATTACGATGGCAAAGTAAACAACTGCACAAATTTTTAAAATAAAAGTTGAAAATATTAAATTCCGTAGTATTTCTGCAACACCCGTAATTCCGTAGCGGTGATATACAATTTGTATGAACTACGGAAAATTTGTTGTACTTGGCACCTTTGGAATTTACCCGAAAAGAAGACATGTTTTTTTTGACAGAAAAGGAATAGAAAAAATTAGGGGTCATCTACAATTTGGGAATCATGTTCAATTCAAAACCTAGGAGATTTTGACAAAGGTTTTACATGCTTAAATACAGTGTGTTCTATGGTTGTGCACACTTTTGTAGTGCTGAGACTGTATCTGTCAACTTTGACCTTATCTGATGTCATCTGGCCATAAATAGGAAGCGCTTTGCAGTGAAGCAAAATGGCTCAAGTCACGAGTAGGTATACTATATAACACCCACAAAAGTTTTACAGTGTACGAAAAATGCTGCTACCATACTGCCACGTTATACACACCAATTTCATTGTGATTAGCTTTTCATTGAAAGTAAATCAAATATATCATATTATTCATACAACACCTTTTTTTACCTTAAGGGTTCGTCCTAAATTAATGCAAAAATACTACAACCTTAATAATTATCAATTATATGTGCTTTCATTATGCATAACTGGTTACAGGTACCATTTTAGTAGTTTTCTAGAGTGAAGTGTAATATTATCATTACGTTTTTTTTACCACAATGGCTCGTTCTGCCATTTTCAAACTGCCATGCTCCTCTATGAATGATCAATGAAGCTATACAGAAGTATTTATGTTTTGAAGGTTTAAGTTTGTTGGTTTCAGGAAATGGGCAAAGTGTTGATTTTATAATTATACAAATAAATTATTTAATTATCAGTGATGGACTAACATTGTAGTGAAGCATTCGTGCAAGTATTACCATATAAAAAACATGTTCAAGAGGTCGCAAATTACAGAATTACAAAGAGTAAGTTAGAGTGTTTTGTAAATAATCTATTTCGAAACAGTTACTACGTATAATGTTTTAAATGCACATGCCTTTTTAGGCAGCACTTTCAACTTTTTTGTCTTGTAATAATAATATTTGTTTCCTACGCATATGTTGTACATCCAACGAGTGTAAGGTTAACTTTGGTAAAAGTGTGTTTATTGCTGCATCTGTACAAACGCATATATCGTGTTTCTTACATTGAAATTTAAACTTTTTAAGTTGTAATAAAATGAGTGTTATTGACATACAAACAAAATTGTCCACTGCTACATCAAAACCAAATTCAATTCAAAATTACATTCGTAAGAACCGCAAAACAATACTGCCTTGTGAAAGACATTAAACTAAAAGGCTGTCTCATGAAGGACATTATATGAAAGATGTTAAACTAAAGTCCCTCCCCCCCGCATATTTCTACCGAAATAAAATGAGCCCCCCAGCAACAAAAATAGAACATGTTGGAATATCAACCTTGCTTTAATACCCTACATTGATTACTGGATGGAGATTTTTTCAGTGGTATAACTTGTCAAATTTAAATAGTTTGTTTACTTTTATATCTTGTCCTTTTTGTTGAAATTTTAAATACAATACAATTTATACAATATAATTTATACAATTTTGCCATGACGATTTTGATTTATACTATATATCTGGGCCTATTGTGAATCTCATTATTCAAATTTGATATTTGTATTCGGGAATGTTTTGGTATTTGCATTCGAATTCAAAATCAAAAACTGATATTCGCACAGGCTTAATTAACATGTTCGAAATATGAAATTTTAAGTGTTCTTTCACTGATGGAAAGCTCAAAAGAAGTGTTAAGTTCTTCAATGTAAAGTTTCTGTTGCCAGTATTTTGCATTTTTCTGAAGCTTGCCACGTTCTTTGGATCTATAATGTCCTCTTCCTAAAATATTTTATTGTTAACATGAGCGGCCTTTATCATAATTTAAACTTAAAAATATAGTGATGTTCGGCAAAATTTATTTAACCAACTATTCAATTAACAGTCGACTTGCAAACATACGCAAAAAAAGTTTTCTTAGTCTCGAAGAAAAGTACTGACATGATTGCACTGATATTCAATACTTTCAATAACATCTCTACACTGAATGCAAGTCAAATTTTGAATGTCCCGCGCCCACTCAATCTGCTGAGAGCACTTTGGAATTTATCAATCGGGCAGTGCGTTCACAGAGACAGGGGGTGAAGGGGAAGGAAAGGGAGTATGACCGCTCCACGCTGCTACATGTTGCAAACACCTTGCGCACGTGGCACACGTCTGTCTTTTTAAAGTAATTAATTATATTTCACTGCAAAATAACATGTAATTTTGAGACAGAAATGAATAAATAGGGCAGTTAAAATAAATTTCTTCACTGTCTTTAATAATTAATCATTCAAAACCACATCCTCTGATTTTCCCTGTCGGGAGCTACAATGCACTTGTGCTCAGCGACATGGGGAAGTCAAGTTTATGCTCCTCGGCATATTATTTTATTCGTGAAGATGCTGCCCATCAAATTTAATTAATATTACATACTAAATTCATGTTGATTTTACACCATAAACAATTAAACACCAACTGTATGGGAAAAAACATACCTTCAGTCGCTAATGAAAACGTCTTTGCAAATAAAAATTCCTCTTTAAGATGTATTGCGTAACATTTTCAGGTGAAACCATTTGCTTTGAAATACAAGGGATGATAAGTGCAACTATTTTGGGTGACAGATAATATTGATAAAATTTCTACCTACCCCAGGCACACTTTATTTGATCTGTGGCAGGCATGTGAAGGCAAGTCCACATGACCGAGAGAGAGATAGTGCTTTTTTTTGCTAGACGAAATGTACACAACAGGAGGAAGGAATGTGCACGTCCCAGAGAGAGAGAAATATGGGTGAGAGAGAGGATGCTAGGTTGGTTGCTAGGTAACTACTTCCCCTCTCGTCAGGCATGTAAGCGGAGGTAGCAAGCCAGACTTGCACGTCGCAGTCGTCTCACCACACCACAGACGAGCCAAGAACGTGCCGCAGAGCAGTGATAAATGGCGCACGTGATGTATTTTAAATCCAGTTACTAAACATTTGCATAAACAATACGACAGTTGGAGGGAAATCTTAGGTGACGAGACCTGAAATAGGCCTTTAATTGACACAACATCTGATAAACAATACAAGAGGATAGCTTTACCATTATTTATATAGGAGTTTTGCCCGGATCACTGAAAATTACTGTGGATACGGATTATCAATACATACATGAATTTTCGGTATGAGAGTAGACTGTATTGCAGGAGAGGAGTGGAATGCCTTTTACATTTAAGCAAGAAGCATTACTTGCAGTCATAAATATCTGCTTTTAGTCATGCCTTATTATCAATTCTAAAATGTATTGTACAGAAGTGCACGAGATGCAGTGTTCATCATACACTGTATGCAGAGCTTAAATACTCGTACATGTATGAAAATTCCCATATGTTTAGCAACTGCAACATCAACATTTATTTACACTCTGTGGTTTGGCAGTTGTGGTTGCAGTACTATTTGATAATGCAATGTAAGTAACTTGCAGATGTTTACAACTTTGGCTACCATACCTATGTCCCGAACACTGTTACAAATATTGTTACCAGGATGCTGTCATTTGTTTCCTACTAACAGAAAATGGGGTATCACAGACAGTGGGAGCAAGGGATACTAAGCAGAAGGAACGGAGAATAAACAAAACATCAGGAGTCTCCCATCTAAAGCAGGAGACTTGGCAACTATGTTTAGATAACTTGGCGCATGGTAGACATACACTAAAAATCAGCACCATTTCCTAATGGGCAAAAATGTTTGCTGTGCTGTGCACTAAAATGTTCACTCAAAGTGATGCATTATCACTTGTGCTCATATTATCTATGGCCGTAACATGTGATGAAAAGTAAAACATTCATTGTGTTTGCATTTATGGTGATAAATAGGGACCCCAGAAAATGGTGAACTGTGAACTGCGAAATACACGAAATACAGTGAAATTGGACGTTATTTCACAGTTTTCACGAAATCCACCTAGTTTTTACAAAATGCGAAATTTTGCACAAAAAATACGTTAGCATGAACATTTACATTCTTCAGAAACTGTAAATAATAGTTTACAATTAAGTGTCGAAAATCGATTTGTAGCCGACAATCAATTGCGTGTCGACAATTTATTGTACTGCCAACACTGCAATTTGCCGCTCTTCATAGTATTTTGTGGTGATTATTTTTGTGCCAAGATGCCGAAAATACCTATTATTGATTGCGAACGCGTAATAAAGCATGTTTCTACAGTTTTGACATCAAGAATAAAATAATGATGTCCAAGTTCTTTAACATGCGTGCCAACAGAGTTGTGAAAAAGTACTTCGGCTGTTCTAGTTTTTGAGATTAGGTGGAAACAAAAACGTGAAATGTAATGTTACACAAATTTAATTTTCATATCGAATTTACGTTTGTTGGTTTCAGGAAATGTACACAGTGTTGATTTTATAGAATGATTCTGCAAATAAATTATTTAATGCTTGTGACGAACAGACATGATTTTAGTGACATAAACTTGCAAGGATTACAAATGAAAAAACATGTGTTCAAGAGGTGCACATTTTACAAAACAGCAAGTTTGCATGTTTTGTAAGTAATGTATTTTTAATAAACCTTTACTGTAATTATTACAATGCACGTGGCTTAAAAAACCACATATTCAAAACATAAGTAGTGTGTGAATAATATTTGTTTATTAGTCTATATAGTAAATTTGAGTTGTAGGTTAACTTCGGCCAAACTGTGTGTTGTATTGCTGCATCTGTACGAATACGAACAGCGACATATATATTGCATTTTGTTTTTTCATTGAAGTTAAAATATTCAAAGTTACAATAATTTAAATGTTATTTCCATACAAGCAATATTTTCCACTGTTCCATCAAAACGATATGCAACTCAAAAAGGCAACACCCTCGCAAGAACCTCAAAACAGTGCCGTCTCACGAAAGACAAACTAAAGTCCGCCACTCCCTCACCATTTCCTTCTTTCCCTCGAAATAAAATAAACAGAACCCCAACAAATTACAAAAATAAAACAGGTTGGAGTGTGAAACTAGCTATACTATCCTACATTAATTACAGGATGGAAGTTAGCTAACGTCAGACTTTCAGTGCCTGCCATGACGGGGAACATGAGGAAAGAGGAAATTGCAAGTGTCCATTGGACTCACATTTCTTTACAAACATCTTTTTCTTCAATTGAAAACAGCTGTGGTGGAAGGATACATCGTGGCTCTGCTACTTTTCTAGAACTGTCAAAATTTACCCCACATTTCTTAAAGTAATGTTTTCTTCGTAAATTAATTAATTGTACTGGTACTGTTTCTTGTATTTAATTATTACTTTTCTATTTCTTATTCAGACACCGAACATGTGCATTAATTTTCTTTCAAAACATTCTAATTTACCCCAATTTATTTATTTTCAGACACAGAAATTTGGTTTTTCTTTTAATATGAATGCAAAGAAATTCATTATTGATTTTATTTTTAAAATAAGTTACAAAAATTTAGCATCACTTTTATTTTAAACACCAAAATTGACACTGCTTTCATTTTTAAATACTGAAACTTAATACAGTTTTAATTTTTAAATATCAAAATTTAACACCGCTTTTATGTTTAAACACTGAACTTTAACAGTAACACCGAATTTTCAAAATTTTTTGCACCAAAATAAGGCATTCTATTTTAGCATTTTCTGGGATCCCTAATGATAAAATTACTGTATTTACAAAATCTACTGGTTAAGTCTGCATTCATATTTGAAACTGCAAAATTACATAAAAACTGTCTTAAGATACAGCTGTGGGGCAAAAAGCAAAAAAAAATTCTTCATTTATAGCTAAAAATGTCAAAAATTTAAATTTTTCACAATTTACATGAGAATTTGGATAATTTTTTGCATTAACGCATTCACTAAATTTTCAGATCTCTACCAATTGGCATATGTAAAACAGTATCACCGCTATGATCAAGCCATTGAAATAGCATGCATACTCACAATGTCTTCAAAATACCACTCCATCTTTGTCTGGAATGTGTCTTTTTGTAGGTTACATATTAGGGACACTTTTAATCATTTTGCCAAAAACACATTTTTCAACATACTGCAACAGAGTTGAAGCATCAGCCTTCAAGTGCTTTAAGAGCTGTACACTATGTACAATGTTACTCAATGCACAGTTAAATAGGAAATAGAAATTTGCATACCCCAACGGGCTTTTTGTGACCCAGTTTCTCTATCTTCTCAAGGCAGTCATCAAACTGGAAGCGAGGGTACAGACGGTGTGCCCAGTGTTCCAGCTGCTTCATCATTATGTTGAGGTCATGTTTCTCATATCCCTTGCCGTGGAACTTGAAATCTTTGAAAACGTGTTTAAGAGTTGCAATTCCCCGGGGGCCTCTCAGACTGGAACAGAAAACATTACAAATTTGGCAGAAATAACTGGCAAAAAGCCATGCATACATAAAAAAGGCAGAATAAAATCAATTAACACAGCAAATTTATGCATATTGTTTAGGTTTTTGTATTTTCAAATTATAATTATTTTTCTTTATTTATTCAAGTAACATGCCACTTTGTTAAGGCAGTTGAAGGAAATTTACATGCTCGAAGCCTAAAAGCGTGGGAGCGATAGCAGACACAAAGCCATGCGCATCAACTCTCTCATCACCTCTACATGCAGAACACTGAACTGGCATGCAGTCTTGCCATCAATAGCAAACCTCTACGAGACTTTCAGCGGCGACCCTGTAATTTTATGATGTAATAATAAAAACAAAATTTGATGCACATCCTTACTTCTTTTTTAATGTTTTGTACTGGAATTTTTATACTTAAAAATGGCCATTAAAACACCCATTTGAGCCATTTTTACTATTAGAAAAACATGCTTCAGAGAAAAATGGAGGAACTGAAAAACATATATAGAGACATAATATTTCTTAAATACTGTTCATAAGTAGACATCGCTCACAACATGTTGGATGGTTTTTAATAAAATCAGTCACTGATGTGATTTCTATGACCAGCTTTCCATATACTAGTAATATGTGTTTTGGCCAATTTTTCAAATTAATAATAGTATTACAGTTTTGGAATAGCAATATTTCACACATAAATGTTACTCAGTGTACAGCAATGAAATGTGCTATGTCATTTACAGGTGTGGAGTTTTATCAGGTAATTTGGAGCTTCGCAATCTTGATTTTAATGTTGCAGTTATAACCAGAGGGATACACAACTGTTAATGTGTAACTTAAGAAAGTTGTCTCGTCATAATACTGTATTTGGTTAGAATAGCTGAACCAAGGTGATCAGTAAAGATGTCGTGAAGCTTGAAATGGTAAGAGGACTAAACATGTTCATTACAGCAAAATTTTATATACTGTAAGCAGGACGCCAAACGAGTATCACTTGGTAAACTATCCAACCACAACAATGCTCCCCTACTGTGCTGTTTCAAAATATGTCTCCATTATGTCACTGTTATTGTACTGTTACAAAATTTTTTGAGACCTCATTTCATTTTTTTAGTCTATAAAATAATTGTGAGTCATATTATTAACGGTTTCATTACTGTTATATTTGATTAATGTGGTGAATATAAATATTCAAAGATTTGATAATTTATTTAATTTTACATATCCAGTATTTATGACAACTCATTACGCTAAATTTTTTTATATTTTAATTTAATTATTATTCAATATCTATATAGGAAGTAATTTACGTATTTCAGTTCATTTAATCATTGTTTGTCACTCTTTTACCATTTACATATTTTTCTCTGTTACTTTCTCACTTCCATTCAGTTTAAGTCTAAGCCTTTGAAAGCTAAGTTTTTAATCTCATGTCACCTGCATAGCAATGTTTCATGAGAGATCGGTTCTCTACTGGCTGGATGTGCATTGCAAATTCCTTTTGGTGTTGCCATCTAAGGCTCCCCTCCCAACTCAATTCCACACAGCTGCAGTTCTATCAATTTCCTTGGTGTACCTTTGCTTCTTAACATGTGATTTTACAGCAAAAAAAAGCTGGTGTTCACATGGTAGTTTCCCCCACCTCTGTGTGAGACAGCATAACTTGCCTCTTTTGGACCGCCTGCAACATCACATCTATCATCAAAAATCTAACCTTTTATTAATTTGTCTTTTATTTGGCACTTCTATAATCTTCACAGAGTTCCGTTAAATCACTTTTCACCTTGCCACGTTCCCAGCATGTTATATTCGTTCTGTGCTGTGGCGGCTTTTTTTGGCACCTAAATGCTTACTAATTGATGTATACTATTTTGTGGCCATTATGCAGTCTGTCTTAGACGTGGTGTATACAAATTTGCGAGTTGTGAGTTTCATTTTATCCATTTTGTTAGGTGGTTCAAGACTTACTTCATCACTTGGTTATGTTACTGTTTTCCCTCACTGGTAAATTAACACTCCAGTTTTATGGTTGTTTTTCCTCGTGCACCAGTTATTTTCTCCACTAAAATTTTGTCTTATATTTTCTTGTTTTAGTGAGAGTGTACACGTCATGCTAACCTTTTCTGCTGCATGTTTTGGCTTTTGTTGTACGTCACCTGCCCTTTCCTTGCTGGTAACAACATGGTCAAGTTTGACTTAAATTCCTCTATACTGCTGTTCAGCAGGGGATATGTTATCTTCTTGCCCGTGAGATAACTGTTCCTGTGGCTCCAATATTTGACATTGATGCACTCCACTCTCACTTGCTCTACATAGCTACAAGTAACTTACACCCCATTGGGCCAAATTATGCACTCTTACTTAAGAGCTCTCGCTTCTTCCTTCCTATTGAGAGAATAAGAGAGCCTCACTCACTTATACCTCAATTCACCAATGGTGACCAAATCTCACTTACCAAACAGTTATGGTCAGCTAGGATACGTAAGTTACGGTTGGCTAATCAGGAGTGGGGGGGGGGGGGGGGGAGAGAAAGAGTGATGATTCCCTCTAGTATTTAATGAGTTACCCTTCTGCAGTGTGATTACATTCTGGTAGTGTTTTACCTGGTGGATAGGGGATCTGCTCACGCTGGGAGATTTAATGTCACTGACTTGGCGAATGGGTTTAAAGATGGAGGAGGGTAATCAAACCCAGGGTTAGCTTTATCGAAAAGACTTCCCTCCCAGGGATCTTGTTCCTGCTCACTGTAAAAGATGCCAAAAGTCGTGACGCCAGCTGTCACAATTGAATAATAAAATGGGGATGTTCGAGGTTACAAAACGGTGGTGAATCCAACTGCTCTCTGTAGTTCCTATTCCGTATCACGTACGCTACCGAGGCGATCATATGGGGCCGGCCTTGGTTTTCGTACAGGGACAAAATCTGTTAAGGATGTCACTACCTTATGTGTACGTACTGGCTTTGGGGGAATAACTATGGTGATCACCTTTTTGGAGCAGTACGCACTTTACCCATGGTAGGGGGTGTATTGCGAACAGGATATGGTTGTGGCAGGGGGTTAGTGCCTGGCTTAGGTTCAGGGAGAACTAAATTACTTTGGTGCTCTTGATCTGGCCACAGTCAACAAATCCCTAGCAAGGAATCTAAAAAAGAGCTACAACCCACCGTAATTGGTGGCAATTCCTTAGCTGGGTTAAACAAGTGTTCAATAGTCTGAGTATCTGGTGGGGGCTCACTGGCCTGGGGGGCTGGATTAGTAACTAGGAGCTGGTTTAATATTGCAATGCTTGTCGGACTAGTCATCGCAGTTGGCTGTTATGCCCACCTCCTTTCTTGGGCATTTGAAATATTCTTAAAATAGCAAAGACACAAATGTTTTATTGGCTTGTAACAATTGCTTACAATTACGATGGCACGCTCCCAATCTATCAGTGTAACTCAAGACCTCTTGGGTTCAGTCTTATCCAGACGAACCAAGGTAATGAGCGAGTTCAAGACTGAATAGACATGAGTGTTTCTCAGGAGAGGCTCGAGGGTACCGGACAACTCTAAGGAGTTTCAGGTCTTGTTCAGACTATAGCCTTATTCAGGCACCAGGAATCCCAAGATGGTTCGGCCCACTCGTATCTAACCCTAAGCGGTCGCTTGATTTTCAAAGAGCCACAAGTTTCACTGATTCAAATTACACTTACTTGTTAAAGAAATGGTAGGGGTGAATAATAATTAATTTACTGGAATTCAAGTTACCACAAATGTATTTATTACAGTACTCGTGAAAACAAGATGATGCTCGACTCTGTACAACACTTTTATGAAACGTAAAATTATTTACTTTGTGGTTACGGCACATGAAGGTGAACCTGCGAATAAGAGAAAGAAATGAACTAACTCCAAATTTCTACGTCACAAGTAATTTTGCATAATGAGGGGTGGTTGTCCAGAAGGGACGACGTTTACGGCCTGTTACTGCGGAGTACAGAGGAATGACTTGGGTAATGAGGATACAGGTGTAGGCACATTGAGACATGTGGAGTTGTATTGACAGCATCGTTGGAGATTCTCCTGAATCTCGGTTAGGTTTTCTCCGTGTGCTATGGTAGTGGAGTTACAGCTTCTTGGAGATGGATGGAGAGCCTTGTGCAGACTGTTTGAGAGTCTTCGCAGTTTGGAGTCTCTTCGCAGACTGGAGAGCCTTCGCAAGCTAGGAGAGTCTTCTGCAGACTGGAGGGTGCCCTCCGACCTTGTCCAGGTCAGCAGGCCGATGAAGACTAGCGAGAGTGGTGTCACTTCTTATATACAAAAAAATTCAATTTGGTGGTTGCCCCAAGGGCTTTGGGGGGTGCTAGCCTTGTTTCGCAGGGATTGTTTAATGTAGGGTAGTGGGCTGTACCTATCTCCCTGTCTGGAGGCTGTTGACACATTTAATGCCTCTCCACGAGGCTCGGGCAGCAGTAACAACATTGGCAGCGGAGTGCTCCTCTCATTCAGCATCCCTGCAAACTAGCTTCTTCTCCGCCGTGCTAGTGGCTCAGTGGGTAAAACAATTCTTTCTTCGGGGGTGACGACCACATGTCCGCATATAAGTGGGTAGTATAATTTTCATTACTTATCAGCATGTTTGTACTGCTTGGATTCAACCCTGTAGGCACAAGATTCATTGCCTGCTGGCATGTGACTTGCCCCAAATTACTATCAATCCGTGATGATGGGGTGAAGTCGTAGAGTAGAGTGCGCATGCACAGTAAAGTGCACGCGTCAACGTTAAATATTTATTCTTATGAAGATGTTGAACATTTGTTATATTTTACAATGCTGGGAGAAAGATTGAAATTTTTTTTATTGTGCTTTTATTACGTCATGCAAATTTAAATTTAAACTATTAAAGTAAATTTTATTTGTTTGGGGTACCCCTTTTAAGCAGAAGAAATTGTAATGTCAAATAAGAGAATTAATCTCTTACATTTTCTGAAAAAAGGCTTGTCAATTTGTTGTAAAAAATTTTCAATTCTTTTGAAACAGTGAGCAGTAGTAATCATCATGTGATTTAAACTAATAATTTGCAACGTTTCGTTTTCTATATTAAGATTTTGCAAAGACTAATCTTTAAAATTACATATGTTGCATGATCTCTATTATGTTGTCACACAGCAATATTATGTGTAGCAGTGTTGATTTGTTTGGAAAAAAAATAAACAAATTATGAAAAGATTTAATAACGCACAACCAGAAGTCACATCTTAGACAATTAAGTTTTGTATGTGTGTGTGTCTATATAATAAATAAATATATATATATATATTTTTCCTGTCTTTTATGCCATGTACGATTAACGATTACCCAGCAAATTTGTTGATTTGGGCATATTGCTTCCTCTTTATTTGTTTGTGCTGGGTCCTTTGGTACATGATTTAATTTCTTTAGTGCCACTTTGATGTTTTGGTGGTATTTCTTTATGTTCCTTTTGCCAAGGACTCGAGGCATTTCTGTGCTTGCGAAAGTTGATATTATACTTGTTTATTTTATTTTGGTCATATATGGGGATAGACAGGAGAAACTCATCCTTTGGCGCAATCTTGTAACTACCAGAGTATTTAACTAACTTTACGTTATTTCAGTAATGAATGAGCTTTGAATGACTGAAAAAAGACCAAGAAATAAAATAGAAGTTGACGCATAATCGACTCTGGAGGTGAATCCGGTCACTGACCCAAAGTGACTTTAATCAAATGCTAGGCTAAGCGTATCTTATAGGTGAAGAGTTACAGTGTATGAGCGGTGGGTGCTTTGCCAGTGTATAATTTTGGCCTCGTGGGCTGGCGGCCAGGCACACAGTCGGTCTCTGTACAGACCACTCGGCGGGTGATGGGTTGGGTTCGTGTAGGTATACCTGGGCTGGTTATGGTTTGTGCCGATCATGTGACTTAGGTGGAGATATCTCTCGTGTTCAGTCTGTGTCAATACTGATCATTTGTCACATAATTTTTACAAGGCCTACGGTGATGCCAAGAAATTTCAGCTGTGGATACCTTTCTTGTGACTCTGTGATCAATAATTCCTAACACAACAGTGTATACACATTTTCCTGCCTCAAAGAGTTTGTCTTGTAACTCCAAGCCATGGACTGTCCAGACATTTGCCAGGCACTACATATAAAAGTCTCTCAACCTTGAAGAAGAAGAAAAAATATTTGTTCGCACACAAACAAACATTATGATGCTTACCGCTCCGGATCCAACTTTGGCTGTGGCCTCTTAATTACACGCTTTTTTGGCTGCAATGGTGTACCCTCAGGGTTTGGCTGGTTACCCTCTACATTTTCTGGAATTCAGAAAGAATCACTATCATGTAACACAATTTCCCCACCAGTTTTACCAAACTACAAATCACAGTGCTTAGAGATCATTATGAGCACATCTTTCAAACAACCCGTTACAAACTAACATGAAAACAGTCGATCACTTACAAAAAAATTCCCATGTAATCACAAGGATTAATACATCATGCAGTTGGGGGTTGGACAGTGATAAGTAGCACTGAGGCTCATCTCTTGCAAAATGTAAGTTGCAAGAAAAAGTACACAGATGGCAGTAGATGATATTTGGTTACCACACTGACAAAATTATGTCATATGTCCATTTCCAAAATTACGTTTTTTCTATATAAGTTTACCAGACAAGGTATCAGGGATTTCTCTGTATTATATATATATAATATATATATATATATATATATATATATATATATATATATATATATATATATATATATATATATTCCTCCACCTCAAGCAAACAAAGCTTAACAGAGTCCAGAACAGACCAGAATTACAGTTTGTTACTTTGCAAAACTAAGGTACCGGCAGCCTGCATGGTCCGAAATTACAGCATATGTGCATGCACCAGCTTGCACATGCGTGCACACACACACACATATATATACACACACATGTGTGTGTGGTAATTATTAAGTTTCGGCAAAGAATATTTCTCTACACACTTACCTTGGTTTTCATCGGTTTCCTGAAGAGCAGGATCATCAATGTTACCTTCAATGAGGACTTCAAGGTCATCTGGGTCTGCACCAAGGTCAACTGCAGCTTCGTCATCAAACATTTTGTTGTAGGCAAAAATCAAACTGCAGGCCCAGATCATAAATACACATGTAGTTAATATAATCACAGCCAGCTTAAACATTATAGCCTAAAAAACTGAATCACACGAATGTTACTAAGCAAAGCAATACCTGAATGGCATAAAATATTATGTTAAGTATTTTTAAATCCTCAATAACGAGTGAGTAAGTGGAGGTTTTGGAAGCAGATTAGGGTGATGGGGGTGAGTATGGAGCAGTGCCGGAATGAGAGGATGGGGGAAACTGGAGATCCCCAGAAAACCCGCCAACCAGCAGCATCATCTGGCACGATTCCCACATGTGAAAATCCAGGAGTGACCCGGCTGGGGATTGAACCCTCACCTATGTGGGAGGCGAGCAGGCTAACCGTTCACCCTAACATTGTTACATTTTTACATTACTTTTGTTAAAAATTGCCAAAGACATCAAGTTTAGTAATGCTGTTAAACTCAATGTGACAGGAATACTTTTTCCTTGGTAAATACAGGTTCATTGGAAAAGAAGGCCAAAATTACAAACCACTATTATAAAAAATATTTTTCATGGATGTGGAAGTGGGGCATCTTGAAATGTTCTCTAAGATGTTGGTTGGATGAATCTTTTCTTCTCCGCATACACTACCTACGTTTTCAAAGTGTTCCCATAAAAAAAAAAGCCCAATGGTGATACGTATGGGCTTCAAGGTGGCCAGAGAATTGCCTCCCCCCCTCCTTTTTTTTTTTTTTTTTTCAATCCAAGCATTTGGGAATGTCACATTCATAAAATCATTAACCAAGTGACTGAAATGTGAAGTACCACGAATGGAACTAATCCTAGGCTCCGTTTCTTATTCCTAGTGTCTTCAAGCTGTGTTCAACTAAATCAAGGTACACAACCCTGGAAGTGGTACTTTCACTGAAAAAGGGACCAACAACATGATCAAACAGCAGTCTGCAACCAGCCGTTCACCTCTGCTGAACTGCGAACATCCTCATGAACCTCCCTCGGCGGCTGTGACACCAAATGTGACAGTTATGTCAATTTAACGCATCCATTCACATGAAACATTACGTCATCGGTACAACTAAATTGCTGTAGGGCAGCTTCATTGTCATCAATGATTTTGAGCATAAACCTTGCAAATTCCGCACATTTTCTCTGTTGTCTGGTTTAATTTTATACAGCAGTTGATTGTTGTAAGCGTGGAGCCAACATTTTTAATGGTAGTTTTTGGAATCCCTAATGCTGAACTTCTACAAGAAAATAATTTTTAGGGCCTTTAATGTAGGACTACCATCTACTTTCCATTTTTTTCCTTCTATGTTCTTGGTTGGCCAGATGTTGTTCTGTTTTCAACACTACTGGTTTCTTAGAAATGTTTGAGCCACCGATTCAAAGGCTGTCATATGTAGATTTTTCTAGTGGATGTAAACTTTGGCATTTACGTTGCAATGCCGTGTCACTACTGACTTCAGTTCAGCATACAATATAAACTGCACCTTCTTATGAATGGCCCGCATCCTGCCTCACACAGAGACACACTGACAACAGCAAGAACAAACAACTCACTACCACTCATGTGCACCAGTCAGTCTTGTAAAAAAAAAAAAAAAAAAAAACTTTGAACCTGCCGCTGGCTAACAGCCAACGGTGCCAGAGCCCATGATTGCGCTCACCACGCACGTGCGTAGAGAGGCCAGTATTTTGAATTTTCACATAAATGCTATTTTTCAGTGTAAAATGCGCTTTGTATTTGTAGGATTTAATATATCTTAATGTTTTAAAGTATTTGTTGTTTTAAAATTGTGTGGTTATGAAATTCAAAGTGCCCATGGCACCGAGATTAAGAACACTAATATTCCGGTGTGAACGCCGTCATAAAGACACGCTGAAATAATATAAAAAATTCACAAGAAAATTATATAATGTAAAACAGTATTTAATTTAATTTGTGCCATTTTATTTTCATAATAAAATATTTTACTCGGTGTGCATAGCACTTCCGCTTATGTGAACCACTTAGGCGGCCATGTTAGGTCTGTGCGATGCTTGCTTCTGGACAGTCTGTTGAGGAACGAGCTGGCGAGGTAAGACATTGTCACATACGCACTACAACTTTTGTTCACTGATGTAGGTTCAATAGTCAATTTAGTTTACCGGTCAACCTTTGCTTTCGTACGTTATTATGCATTATGCTTCCACTTTACTAATTTATTTCGCCCCTATGGCATTTTTTAGATTAACCGAGGAGAAGGAGGAGAAAGACGCCGGATATATCATGCGACCCGCGCAACATGAATCAGGTGCCATCCACCTATGTTAGTGTAATTTCTGCATTATTGCTGCATGCAATTTTAAGGGCTTTGTTTTCATGCATGTATTTGAGGGTATTTTTCCATGTTTGAATATTCTATATGGCAACATCACGTATAATCACGTGGCTGACCGACGCCAAGTATTTGTATACGCCATCATTGTGTTTTGAGAGCTTATTTATGTAATATCATAAGTGCAATATTTTATTCAGAGTTCTATGTTAAATTTTGTTAGGGTTCCGTGTAATTTCACCTAAATTGATGCTTTTTGTACTTGACCACACGGTCATGTTAATGTTTTATTTTACCTCCATCAAGCATGTTATGCACCTGCAATCACTTAAATCGTAATGAGAGTAATTTTCTCTATCAGAATAATATTTTGTCTGAATTTAATTTGCAGTTTTCAGAAAGAAGTATTGCAATTCCACGTGCACCATGTGATCCGCTACAAACTTCATTGAGCGGCATCAGCGCCATCTGAACTTGTTTTCACCAGTGTGTGTTTATTGTGAATATTAATCTCATGTCCCATCTTGTTTCATGTATCTTTTGAGGGTTTATGTAATTTTGTAATTTGTGTATGGTGCAATTACTCCTGTCCTAGCTGGCTCTGTGTAGAGGCCGTCATCACACTACCCACGTGCTGGCGGGCGAGCCCCGACAAGTTTGCGTTAGTGATGCAGAGTAATCACACGTGTTAATATGTTTCATCAAGTATTTCCGTTTGTAATTCACTGTGTCCTGTCTTTGGGGAAAAACTGTCAGTCCACCCTAGCGGCTGTCATCCCTCTTCCCTTGTGACGGCTGTGCTTTCACGCACCTCGTTGAGATCATCCATCTAGGCGTGTGCTAAATTAATAGCGGGCTGGGGAGCACCCAAGCAGAATTGGATAGTTATGACAGAGATTATCATAATTTCATTGGCACGTTGACGTGTACGCAAAGTAACAATAAAAATAAGTCTACAGTGAACTTACCTCTTTTATTCAGTAGTGACAGTGTCTTAGCCACATATATTTTGTTAAGTGTTTATTTCAAAGTAATGTTTAGTAAAAGTTTAGTATTGCCTACATGTTTGTAAGAATGCACAGGTGAGACAGACACACAGAACCCACAGCATCCCTGAGAACACCTAGTCTCAATAGTGCGGTGATTAGGAAGCACCGCTGGCACTCATAATACCAGTAATTATTTGTGTCATCGTTCGTCTTGTGTCTCACCCAATGGCGTCAAACCTTACCGAACAAATTTAAGATGCCACATGTGTATATCCACAACAAAAGTTTATTTACGACAATGATATATAATTTTGACATTCTTTTCCAATGACCCTGAACTTCCAAGTATGCAAGACTTATCAACTGTTGAAATTGAACATTTAGTCAATGGCTATCAGGTCACTATAAGCTAGTGCAATGTGAAAATGCATTATTTCTGTGATTATGTGCATTAGTATGTGTTTGTTTAATTAGCATATTTTAATTTTTTTAAATAACGTGATCAATTAAATACTCTATCGACCAAACCGTAATTGGGCACCCGTGAAGATAGGTAATTCAGTACGTCAGTTGACTTGTGTGGTCGCCATATGCTGCAGGCCGGTGTAGAACAAGTTGACAAGGAGATGGCACGAGATAAAGATCTATCAGACTTCGATAAGGGTGTGATTGTGGGCTGTCTAGCCGGGCGATTGCACGGAAGGTAAACAGGCCCAAATCAACAGTCTTTTTCGTCCTGCGTAAGAGGAAGGTCATGGGCATTGTGCCAATGCTGCACGTTCTGGGCAACCTCCAACCTTGACTAACAGAAATCGCAGAATACAGAAACGTTAAATTGTAAAAAATAGGGCACAACCCATGGCTACCATCCGACAGGAGTTTCATGCAGCAACAGGAGTATCGGTTTCCATTGGAACATTGCATACAGAAGCCCACCGACTTGGAGATTTCGTAAAAGCAGCTGCACATAAGCCCCATATCACGACAAGCAATAAAGCTCGGCAACTCAGGTGGTGTTTGGACCGTCGCAACTGGACACTGGAGCGGTGGAAATCGGTTCTGTGGAGTGATGAATCAAGGTTTACAATATTCCGGTTCGATAGACATGTATGGGTGTGGAATCTACCCAGGGAACGGCTTCTGCTGGAGTGTATAGAGCCAGCTAGGAAATTCGGTAGTGGTGGTGTGATGGTGCGGAGCTGTTTCACGGCCTTCAGCGTAGGACCGCTGGTGTTTGTCCATGGTAGCATGAACACAGAGGCCTATTGTAACATTCTGTATAATGAAATGCTCCCAACATTGTGGCGTTTTTACGGAATGGACTCGTGTTACTGCCAGGATGACAATGCCAGGTGCCATGTTTAAAGGGCTACTATGCAGTGGTACGCCAAAAACAATGTTCGCAGATTGGACTGGCCCGCCTAGAGCCTCGACCTCAACCCTACAGAACATATTTGGGACGAATTGGATTGCCAGGTGAGGGCTCATCAGGGGCGGCCAAAATCCATTACTCAACTCATGGAATGGTTGCAAGAGGAATGGCGACGAATCCCAGTGGATCCTGCAAACACTCGTAGAGAGCATGCCAGACAGGGTGGCTGCTGTTATAGCCACAAGAGGTGGTCCTACGAGATTCTAACGGGGTGGCAACCACGGAGCAAACATTATGGACAGGCCCAATTCCTTTTTGGTCGATAATATAGATTTCATTTTATACACTTCATCACTATAATTGACTAATTTCAGACAGACCACAGCTGGCCGAACATGCCAAGCTGCCCTCCACCTGCTCAGTATACAGAATGTTCTAATAAAATGTACTTACCTGTAGAATGGCAATACATGCAGTTTTCATTAACAAAGGTACAGTACATGTGTAGTGATGGAAATGAGCGATATTAACATAGAACTCAATCACATGAATCAAATGAACGTACATGAGTCATGGCATGCCACCAACAGCAATTAACGGCACTGAATTATAGCCACTCTATGGTGAATACATTTTATTGGGACATTCTGCAATGTTTATACACATAATATAGCTATGCAACGTAAGAAAAATATTACCTTTGATGCAATATACTGCAGCACAATAAAAATAATGTTGTGTCGTAGTGCTATTGAAATCAATATGAAGTAATATGAAAATTACAATATATTGCCACACTATGAAAATCGCAATATATCACAGTACAATGAAAATGTCAAAATATTACACTGCAATAAAAACAATTATATATAATTATGTTAAGCTAAAATCACGATCATAGCTATTGTGTGTTCAAAATAATTCACAAATAATTATAGCACTACCAGAATAATCATTAGCGCATAAAATACTAGGTCTATTATTTTTGTTTTATATTTTTACCGTCATGTTACAGCAAAGTGAAAAAGAAAAACGAAATGTACAGTAACTCGGTCAGAAATCCGTATTTATATTTTTATAAATGCATGTTGTGGATGTCATTTCGCTGTTTAAACCAGATGAAATTTATCACTTATAGATCACTTACAGTTAATTTCAACGTGGTTTTGACTCAGAAAGCTGTTATAACCTTATTCAAACACTAAATAGTGTAAAGAAATATGGCACCTGCAAGAGAGCGCCAGATAGTATACAACTTCAAGCTCTCTGTGCTCTCTCTCTCTTTCGTGCACTCTCCAACATATTGGGACAAGCAGAGAGCATTCTCTCTGACATCATAATGATGTCACGAGAGAGCGCTCTCTGGGCAAATTCAGACATGGCTTAAGCACTGTTCGCTATCCACTTGGCTTATGTCCCGTCCACAATCAACGTAGTGCACATAACATGCATAGCATAAAGAAGTACAAACATGTATTCGAGATGGTAACATCCACAACTAGTATTTGACATAACTTACTTGACATTTGCGTGACTTGGCGTTAAAGATGATCATCACCGAGTATCTTACGCCAAGTTCTTATCGCAGGCGAATGAGAATGTAAAACACTGAATTCAAAAGCGCATTGCTTTAATAGCCTACAGCTAATGCCATCACAGCCACTATATAATTATGGTTGCAAAGAATTGATTGTTTTCTCCACTTCTTTTGGAGTTGTGTTTGTAAAAGATATAGCAGGGTATTACCCTGTAGTGTAGAAATATGGTTTATATCTTGTTTTATATATTTTTTAAATCATGTTTTGTACAACATTTAAGTAGTATGAATTAAATATATCTGCGACTAATTTAGGGTCTGAAGATATGCAGTCATTTACTTTTAGGTTTACAACTGGACATTGCTCTGTTGTTCTTCCTGTTGTGTTTTTTACAATATTCCATGTAGTTTTTATTTTGTTTTGAGAATTCTTAACGAGGTTACAGAAAAAACCCTTTTTTGCAGATTTTATCATCTTACTCAAAATTTTGCAGTATTTCCTGTAATGATTCATTGTGTCAGGGTTGCTGCTGGTTCTGGCGGCCTTGTATAGTTTTCTCAGAAAACTTTTTTTTCCTTTGATGAGCCATAAATTTTCTTTGTATTTGTATTACTGTGGGTCAGTGCATAAGTTCGCAGCATAGTGCACGTGCACCTATAAGAATTTTGCTGGAAAATTTATTATCCCTTTTTATCTTTCTGATTGGTGAAACAAGTTATTTTGTAAATTGACAGTTTAGTTTGTTATACTTTGTTAGTAATATTATTTAAATCCCCGTCCAAAATCAGACAAATTACACTTTACATTTTATAACTTTCGTTTCAGGCTCTATATTTTGTTATAACTTTAATTTAAACAAATAAGGTGACAATTATTAAAGCACAATTTCTGGTAAAATAGGAAACTGTATTCCGGCCAAGACTTCAAAGTTCAATAATTGGTAATCCCAAAACTGCCTCTCGTCATAATGAACACGTTTTGTATCAATTAACCTTTTTATTAAATTGTTTGCAACCAAACCATGCAAAAACTATAAAACTCAAACATACCTCTTACATCATTAAATTTGTGTAGGAAAAGTTGGGTTGAGTATCCTAACCTACAGAAACTAATAAGTTGAATAAAAACTTAAGACGTTAACTATTGTTTTCAAATGTTGAAGTCTACAAGGACTCCTCCTTCCCTTTCTTCCCACCAAAGATACACCCCACAGTAGCTCCAGAGAACTGCTCTTCCTGCATGCTCTAAACAAGTTTTCATGCTCCTATCGATACTCAAGCATCACCAAAACCCATGCTCCTTCAAGCTGCTGTCCTGTTGCTAGACCTTCGTCAACACTGCTTGTGTGCTCACACACCTCTCCTGTGTCCATATTACCATTTACACATCCATCAGAGTGCCCATGAGCTATTGTGCTGACTGCACAAAGGAGGGAGGGGGCAAGAAAACCAACAGCCATATCTTATCAATGTCCGCCTGCAAATTTCCGCCCCCCTCTCCCACCTCAGCATATACAACACAATCGTCTGCAAACAATCTGATTTTTCCCCTAATCCCCAAACCATGCCATCTAATGGAATATTTTGCAACCTCACTAAAGCATTTGACTGTGTAAATCACAACATATTTATAGAAAAATTAAAGTTTTATGGAGCCTCAGGTACACCAAATAAACAAATACCTTTCAAACAGACCACAAGTGAGGATCAAAGGAAAAACTACTTCATTCTACTCTGAACCAGGAAAAATCAAGCATGGGGTCCCACAAGGATCAATATTAGGCCCCCTACTCTTCCTAGTTTATATATATGACCTTCCATGCCTTAACCCCAGAAACTACTCCAATTATATTTGCAGATGATACTAGCACCTTAGTTTCTGGAGACTCAGTAATTGATCTTACACAAAAAATGGACACAACATTTACAGAGATAAATGCATGGTCTACTGTAAACAAAATAAATCTCAACCTAGATAAAACATATCATATGAATTTCCCCATAAAGACCAGAAAAAACATTAATTCATATGTTAGCAGTAACAGAGACAAAATTAATGAAACTGCAGTGAATAAGTTTCTCGGCTTAAAAGTCGATAATTTACTTAACTGGAAATCTCACATTGCACATATTTTACCTAAACTAAGTTCAGCATGTTTTGCCCTGCAGAGTGTTGCAGGGGTCTTGAACAAAAATACAGCAAAAATTGCATATTTTTATTCCAGCATGTGTTATGGTATAACTTTTTGGGGTAATTCCATTGACAGCAAAAAAATTGTTTCACATGCAAAAGAGAGCTGTAAGAATAATCAATGGCAAAAGAAAGTCACTCATGTAGACCTCTTTTCAAGAGCTCAGAGACTTTAAAATTTGCATGTGAGTACATGTTTTCAGTACTTCTATTCATGTACAAAAACAGCCATTTATTTCAGAAAAAAAGTCCTTTCATAAGCATGACACTAGAATAAAAAAACACACGTGGCTTCAGTTAATTTAAAACTTGTCCTGAAAGTGCCATCCTACCTTGATAGCCAACTTTTCAATAAGTTACAAAAACTTCAAGAAATTTGCTTTCTAACCAAACACTCTTTAAAAAAAAAACAGCTGAAAAAATGTTTTTCTAAACTAACATTTTATAGCGTAGGTAGAGGATGTTTACTACGTCCAGTGTATACTGTAATTAGACTTGTCCAATATCTTTGTGCAGCTATGTATTGAAAAAAGATCTTACTGATGCAATGCAACAAAACAAATCATCACTAATATTTAACAGAACAAAATTTATAATTTTACTCACTTCCAAATAGGTGCTAGTAAAGCCGGGTATCGACACCTTTTATGTCTTTATAAAAACTTCACTACGAAAAAAAATATTACTAGTTTCACGAAGAAAACTCATTTTCATTATCGTCAACGTTATCGTCTTGTGTAGTGTACGACTCAAACGAACTCTTTTTCATTCTCTCCAACAACGAAGTCAGAAGCCTTTTATTCAATTTATCCGTTTGGGTAAGTTGTCTACATTCCGTTTCATTCGCACCTCCACCTTCCGCTGGTAAATTAGCTTCTTCAACTTCACGAACTACATCAGTATTCGGCTTCCCTGGCATTACGCAAATTCACTTCACAACACGTTCACGCTCCAACCAAATCACCCGAACGAGCATGTGGAACTTGACGGACACCCACGGAACCGTATTTTCGCGATAGAATCCGTAACAACGAGATGGTTTCGCGCTCCTGTTCACAGCTTTGTTGTAAACTCACGGTGACTGCGATAACCAGTGTTCACCATTTTTGGCTAACGCAGTCAGGAGAACATTAATAGAATTGTTAACCGGATTAGAGATGAGTTAAACCAGTATTTCTCAGGAACATCCCGTACATGTTCCTATTCTCAGCCGATACCTGTTGCTAATACCTGTTATTGGTAAGCAGTGTGCTAGGCTCCGAGATCACTGGCTAGGCCGCGTTGTTTTACTCAGACTAAAGATGAGGTAGACCGATCTCTCTAGGTGCTCAAAAATAATCTCCATGTCCCACCACTGAACTGCTTTTCTACCACTACAGCTTGCAAAAAAGGCGTGGATTGGATTTGAGGTTATAATGCTGTTTAGTAAACAAGTGCTATTGAGATGATTTTACGCTTCCTTTAACCAATTTGTAATGATTTTTTTATCATATTCCAACTGGTTTAAGCATTTTAATAATATAATAGTAATTGTCATTTTAAAATTAAGATATAAACAAACATGCTCAGCATGGATGACCATGTGACTTTGACAGTTGTGTTCCTTTGGAATAGGTCAATGTTGGGTACATGTGCAAAAGACGACTAAGTAGTCTAACTCAGCTTTAGTCTATGGTTCCACTACCTCACCTTCTCGAATACCTATTTTTAGCCATGTAGAGGTCTGATCTTTTTCGCTACCTCTATGTAGTGCTTACCTCCTGGTAGTTGGATTCTTTCAACTATCATCACAAAATCATTTTTCAGTGTTCATCAGAGCAATAAGGTGTGCGGGATTCCCTGCAGAGCAAGTAAATAAACTCGGGCATTATGATTGCCCTACCAGGAAAACATGACGCACGAGGAGGTTAGGTATCAGGAGGTATACTTCCTCGCATCTCATGTTCTCTTCGTAGGTCAGTGACAATTGCAATTTGCTGGCGGCACTTACTGTTATAGATTGGGGGCATAGAGACGTACCGAAGAGGAGAAATTAATTAATTATAACTAAAAACAAAACTTTGAACATTTTTTTTTCGTTGCCAAAAAATTGTAAAAAAAAAACTACGCAAAATGGACACTGTGAATGTGGCTGTAAAATAAGTTCAAATGAAGTTAGAAAGATTTTTTATATGTAATATTATCGTCCACACATTTTATTGGGATGCTGTATTGGATACGAACAGGTACGACGAAATTATATCGTAGTGTTGAGTACCAAGTAGGTGTGATTGTTGCTGCTTCAGTAACAGAGAGTGATGGTAAAAGGTACTATCAGAAACTAGGAACAAGTATAGACAGTTCTCACCCAATATCGGTTGCTGGTAACAGGTATTGAGAATATTCCCGATCTCTAAACCGGATGTTAATGATTCTACTCATTGTTTGGAATTCCGAACATTCTTCCGAGTTTCTCTAGTGTATTTGCAACTTGCATTATCACAAGCTAGCCTTTTAATGCTCAAAACGGGCGAAAATTCGGCAGTTCAAAATTAAGATAGTGCCTTACTTCGGGACAAATTGGGAAAGTTTTGTTGAAATGGGTCGGAGGTGACTTTTGCAAACGTAGATTACCTTAATCTGTACACAATGTACGTGCTTTTGGTCTAGTTATGATATTTATAGTCTTAGTGAAGTTTTAATATTATGCTTTTCTTCGTTGTAACTAGAACTTAATTTCTAACTGATAAGAAGCATGTCGCCAACATAACAAAACCAAATAGCTCTGCGTTTCAAGAATAGGAAAAAAGAGTATTACGGAATATATATTTCCTACATTACGCACTGGAATGGTCGTACACTGACGTCGTGTTTCAGTGTTTCGAATTTCGTTTAACGTCATTTGTATTTAGAATTGTGTAAGGTTTAGTGTCATAACCCCATGCCGTGTCCGAAATGGCAAATTTGGGGACTTAGTGTTAGGGGCCAGTCAGAGATTCGTTTAAAACAAAGATTAGAAAAGTTCTCTTTATCTATGGTCTAAAAGAATGATCCAGAGATGATCTTCCTCGGAGTTAGTCTTGAGGTTAAGCCTCTGTTACACTATCAAATTTTTGTTTCAACTCTATTTGACAATTACATTTTAAGACAAAATACGGCAATCAAACTTTTCCTTCCAACAAATTTTACCAAATAATCGTGTAAGTGTTTGAAAATGTGTCACACAAACTATCGCTAACGGTGCCAAACTGTCAATATTTCTTATTGGGAGAATCTATTATCATATAGTAATTGAAAATTATTTTCATAGTGAATTGTTGCTTTTGGTTTTCCACACTGTCTATTACAGGAAGAAATGAAAATAGTTTTGGAATTTATTTTAGTTTCTTTACTTAATTAAAATTTTATCTATAAGATTTGTTTTCTTTACAGTGAAATAAATGCCTCAGTTCGTAACATTTTGTGCAATATTCACTTAAAATAGCATTTATGCCCGGACAGATCCTACATAAATTAATTATCTGCATATCCTACATCGTTTCCAGAAATTGTTCGTATATTTAAAGTTTCTTGACGTCCATTTCTGTATTGCACGATTCTGATTGGCTGAAACCTCTGCCACACTGTCAAATTTTCGCCTCCAATTGTATTTCATAACATAATTAGAAAACAAAATATGGCCATCAAATTTTTCCTCCGAAGTTTTATAGAATAATCTTGAATGTGTTTGAAAATGTGTCACACTGTCAAAATTTTTATTGGGAGTATCTAATTTGAAATATTATAAAAAATATGTTTTCATAGTGAGATATTGTTTCGTTTTACTGTGTGGTTCACCACTCGAAGAAATGTAAGTAATATTGTAATTTATTTTAGTTTCTTTACTAAATTAAAGGTTTATTTAGAAGATAATGTATCCTGCAAAATGAAAATTAAAGCATCTGAGTTCGTAATATTACGTGCAATCTTCATTAAAAATAATATTCATGCCCAGACAGCATATACATAAATTAATTATCTTTATAACGTACTTCGTTTCCAGCAATTGTTCGTTATTTTAAGTTTCTTGGGGGCTGATTAAATATACGTTTTAATGGGTGCAACGCAAAATTTTACACTTGTGTAGCACCATAATGGAATTAAATGTGAAAAACCAGAGAGTCAATATGTTGCATACACACACGAATAGCAGAGAAATTTGCGCCTAGGCAAATACATCGTCGCAAGTTCAATTGCTCTCGCTGCGCATGCGCAGTCGACACATTTAGCTAATGAGCAACATGGCTATAATTTTGTAATTTCCAAAAAATGCATTTTGGTTAATTGTAGTCGGAGGCAATTGCGTAAATGACTAAATTAGAGTGACTTCAACAACAAATTAAAGTGGGTATAATGGAGGAGGGGTGTTTTCTGGGGATGCTTCTGGCTTAATATTTTACATAAAATAAAACACTTTTATTTCCATCAAAACAGTCCAAAAATAAATGTCTAATGAAGTGCTTAACATTTTTTGCTTCATATTTTGGAGGGGATTTGTTATGGAATACAAAAGAGTCTTGTTTCATTAACTGTCGAAGGGCGTGGCAACGATTGGTGACAAAATTGCTTATGACATGACATGCAACACGAATATCGTTAAAAGTCTGCGAATACAAACACCTTACATAATCCTAAATATTCAACTTTAGCACTGCACTGATTGCATTTGCAGAAAAAATATCAGCCATATGGAAATTCGTAATGAACTGAAAAGAACTCAATGAAGAATAGCATGATTTCTAAAAAAAAAAAAAAAAAAAAAAAAAAAATTATAATAAAAAAAAGTAAACACAATATTAGGTCAGTTACACTTCTAACATAGTCACAAATCGTATTAACACTTATAATATACAATATCACATCTCTTCCTTAACGTAAATAACATCAAACACGCAATCTCAAGCGTATTTGATATGTTGCATTATTAAACTTTTAATTTATTGTCTGCTAAAAATATATAGTTGCCCACAAATTAATCACCAATCGCCATACTTCCTCAATTAGTGAAATAAGCGGCTCTCCACGTCCAAACGTCGCAATATAAACATAAGACCCGTCAGTTATCGTTTCGGTTATAATATAACTACCACAAAATGTCAACAACTTTAAGGCGCGATAAAACATTATTCACGGCCACTTAAAAACACAGTGGTGCATTTAAATACTTTGCAGCTTATGTATTCATGTGGCCGTAAAGACCTTGCCACAAATGAATTCATTGGCACTGTAGATCGGGTAGTGGGAGTGAAAATGCGTGGCCAAAGGGACCCCGCCCACTAACGTTCGGTGTATTTAATTGCACCAGTGGCGTTGGGTGCAAGAGCAATGAAGTTTTATTTGCGTTGCGTTGCGTTGGTGCAAAAGATCAGTTCTTATATATAATCGACAACTAGACGTCCATTTTTTGTCATGCACGCTTCGGATTGGCTGAGAGAAACTTCAAATAAAATTTAGACGCTGTCTAATTTTCAAATTTTTGATGGAAACTGAAGCCATATAACTTTTCAGACAAATATGGCGGCATTTATGACGTTTTAATGACGACATAACTGTCCAACTTTATTTTAAAACTTATTGGATGCAGTATGATGGAAAAATTTGACACCTCACACTATATTTGACAACAAAATTCGAAGACTGTTTAGAACAATTGAAAGGACATAAAGTAACTCTTATGTAGCTTGTTAATGTTTTTAATTATGCCCAGTGATACTTCCTGTGTTAATTGTGTTTCATTCTCTTGTAATGTTATTTTCGCCAGCTGGCAGTAATGTGCCTTGTGTTTTTTTGTTTTGTTTTGTTCACAACCAGTAAAATAAATGGAAAAGTGAAATGACAGTCAGATAGAAGTTGGTGTTGTTGTGTGCAACTTAGGTTGTATTCTTTGTTGGTAAATTAGTCGTTTCAAGAATTAGAGTTCTTTAATAGGTGGGCAAAAGTAAAAAGTGTTTATTTATTAAACAGGTTATGGTCCCAGAACACGGAAAATGTTCAATTGGAGTGAACATTTTTTTTGCCTTAGTCTTATCAGACTAACGTTGCATAATTATGAACAAAATGGGAGGAAATGTGATAAAGTTAAGTTATGAAAGTAATTGGAAAACATGGAAATTCCAGACTGGCGTTACATTAAAGGCGAAAGGTGTTTACGGTGTGGTAAGTGGTACATGTGTGAAGCTGGGACCAAGAAGTGATGACTATGAAAGAAGATTAATGGAATGGCAACATAAAAAAAAACTATAGTTCAAGATCTAATTGTTACACAATTGGACAAAGGACAGATAATCCAAATTTTAACATGTGAAAGTGTGACACCATCCGCTTCCCCCCTAGCTTGTTTGCCCACCCTCGCTAGTAGCAGCTGCAGCCACCAGCACTCTACTGGGCACTGTATACATGGGTTGGAGAGTGCACCACAGCGGTCGAGCCGCGAAGACCGCAATTATGAGTGCAGCTGTAAGGGCCGAAGAGAGCAATCATGATGTGAGCAGGAAAGTGCAAGTGTTGAGCAAGCCACATGCACCCATGTACACGTGTCTTAAAAAGAGATCTTGCAAATTAGGGCTTAAGTGTAATCAAGATTAATTAAGAAAAGCTCAAGGACACATGTTCACGAAGCGACCAATCAAGGAACCCTATAGTATTTTGGTGCCCCCATGGGCCTTAATAACAGTGTTTTGTATTTCTCATTAATTATCAATTTCATGTGATTTATCCACATTTCGTTTCATACAGTGTAATATATCAATTAAAGAGTTCCTGTGCCAAGGGTAATTGTTTTTGTACTTTCTGTAGCATTTAAAGTAACGTGGATGTGTTTTCTGAAATCTGAAAGTGTAAGAAAATAGTCAGTGCAGCTGGCCTGCTCGCCAAACCTCGGTCGGCATGCCGTCCGGGACAGTTAGTTATACCATGGTGTCTCGAGGAGTTGGACGTGCTGACAGATGGGGCCATGTTTCACGCACTTGTGCGGTGCTTCATCTTTGTTTACTAATCACTTCACAGCAATTGACATTATTTACCGGATTCTTTGATTACTTCGCAGCTGCCCAAGATTCTCCACTTCTCCCTTCCCGTGAAATAGCATCGCCTGGGAAGGTTGAAGTTTTCACGTGAGTTCTTTGTCGCCTTCGGACCGTTTGTACAGTGTAACGGCGGATTACGACCAGCACCATGTATAAGTTTACTTCCTGGTGGAGCTATTAATAAAACAGAACGATTTAATGTATAATGGTGTGCGTTATCATTCGGGTTGCCTATGGGCCATAGGGGTGCAGGCCCCCACCTTTCCCACCAATCATTAAGGGTTATGTATCAGAGTATTTTGTATTATATTTCAGTGTTTTTATATACGTACAACTAATTATGGGTGTGTGACCCACCCCAAGATTTCACTGCACAAGGTTTCAGTAACATAACTGTTTTTGTAATAATCACGACGGTTGGAGCACCGGGATGACACTGCCCATAGGTCGTCGGCACATGACCCAGAGAGGAGAAGAGTCTGCTTTACATTAGCTAGTTGGTATTTCACTTCAAATACCTGGCACCCGTCATCTACAAATAGAAGAGTTGGTGAGAATTTATGGAACATTTACCAGTCCCACTCTCAACCTTAATGAACACCACTTTGCTCCACTACCTTGCCGCCAAACGGCGCCCAATATGGGGCGTGTCCTTCTACCAAAATTCCTTTTCGAAACTCACTTGGAATTTTCTAAAAAATTTCCACAATTTTCTACAATCAGAAACTCTCTTTTACCACTTTCCCTGACCTGTGCCAATGCCGAGGAGGTGTAAACAACACTGATGTGCACATCTGTACCCATGGGATGCCATCGCGATGCCCAGGATGCCAGGAAGTCTACACATATGGCACAAGGGAAAACCACAGGGAATCCACAAGGACACCGCTATTAATACCGCCACGAGGGAGAAAGCAGGACAAGGGAAAGCTGCCATCTTGGTGCACCGTGATATCAGCCATTTTGTGCCACCCAGGCGCCGAGCAGACAAAGGGGCTGCAATTACTTCCCCTCTGCCCGCATCGCGCGTGCTCGAGGAGGATGAAGGAGGAAAAGAAATGAGAGAAAGAGGAAAATAAATCGCCTACCTCTTGTGCTCTCTGCTCCCATACCGAACATATGTGCACGCCTGCTGTGCATTGACACCTGCCTCGTGCCACACCAAGTAGGACATCCGCACCATGATGTCACCCGCACTGTGCCGAGCATCGCCAACTTCCGACCGTGCTCCTGCATGCAGCACATCCACGCCAACTCTCTTGCGACCATGTGGACTGAAACAACAACATGATGAATGGGCGGGACAATAGTGACTCTGTCGAGTTTCTCTGACAGCAGTGCTTGCGACCACAACGGCAGGATTTTATTGCCGAATACGGGTGTGACACTATGTGCTGTAAGTGTGCCTGGCAAGCCAGCACAGGCATCCGTGTAGAGAACAACCGCGAAAGAGAAGAGCGAGTGAACAGTGATCTAGAAACTTTGGAAACTAAATTCAACATTGACATTTTGAACAACCAAACAACAAGGTGTCATGACCTCTGCCCAGGTCGGTGCACATTCTTATTAAAATGCCAACTGTGCAGTAACAGTTATCAAATAAGTGTTTGAACAGAAAAGAGTTGCAAACAAGTAAAGGGCTAATGTTTTCTTGTAAGCAGTGTAGTATGTAACCCTTACCACACAAGCAGGTCACGTATAATAGGGACACGTTCTTTGGTGAGTTGCAAAGAATAAACATGTGTGACTGTAACAGATATATGGGGAACTCTGATGGAAGAATAAGCAGCTGTGACAAATGCAACATTAGGGACCATCTACAGTGTCAAACATAGGCAGAATGGCAGACAAACAGTGAGGAAAAGTTCAAGTGTGGAGACTGCCTGGTCAAATAGGAAGCCACGCCTGCTGAAGTACCCGATGTTTAGAACACTTCCGCGGCACCACCCAGGGCGATAGCATCCGAATCACAACCACAGCATGTAACTACCCTCCAATACCAATCCTTACCACCGATACCTATTACACCCTATGTTCTGCACCTGCAACTGTATTATTCCCCGCCTTTGTACACTCCACATTTCCCAGCAGTATTGCCAACCATATAGAATCAGTTTCCTACCTTAATGCATTTTCCAAATTTACTGACATATGTAAACAGAGCCACGATGGCTATGCCCAGTTTTACCAATCGCACTGACATACCATTTCGACCAACACCTATGAGTTTCCAGACACTGCCAACCTTTTCTGGCCAACGGAATGAGGATCCATCCACCTTTGTACAATATTGCACAATGAGCCTGCAGAGGTATGGGGTGTCAGAAGATGAATAGGCCAGATGCATTGGAAGCAGTTAGAAGGAGACGCATGACAATGGTGGCGATCGATGAACCATTACGGACTCAGTTGAGGAGAGTTCATTCAGATGTTTTAGTGCTGCTTCGGAGTTATGTTCACCTCAATCCAAGCTCAGAGCAAACTCATGCTCCAGGAACTACAGGAGGGCGAAATGTTAACGACATTCGTAAACAGGAAAACACACCTAGTATGAACATTCCATCCTGGATTAAGTGAACAGGAAGTCCTTGAAGTGATAGCAGAGAAAGCACTATCAGAGTACAGACCAGCCTTTGTTCCACTACTAAACAGCGGCCTCGCAGTGTTCATGCATGCTGCCATCATCCTCGAACGAAACAGGAGTGTTCCGCGATGCGAATCGGGAGGCGCCCAGACACCCCAAGGACCTCACGATTTCAGGAACTTCCGCGGCGATAACAACAGGATAAACAGACACAATTTTCAACCGTGATGGCTGGAACAGCGACGAGTTAACCAAGTGAGTAGTTTTCAACCTCGTGCACAAGGTGGCAGGAACATGCAAAATGTGAATTTGTACCGTGATGCAAACTGGTCCATTCGGTGGAACTGTATGAGATCATCTCTGATGCCATGCCGGTATTGCCCAGAACAGCAGTTCCATTTGCACGCCGATTGCCCGGGATACCCGTGTCGGAGACATCAGAATAACAGCAGCAGAATGCCCACCAACAACCAGACGTCAGCAAAGACCAGCAGGGAAATGGGTTGTAGGGGTAGACCCAGCAACCACATACTGTACACCTCCCTGCAGCACAGGCACAGTGGTAATGCCACAACAAGTCCTAATTACCAAGGTCAGTAGCAGGGGTGCCAAATTTATTCGTGTACTTGTCGATGTAAATTATATTTTGGGTCATGCCCTTGTCTACATGGCTGCGTCACACAACATTTGTCACCTTCGTTTTGTCAATAAACGTGACATAACCTCAGCCGGACAAGTGATCCAGCTTGCTAATGGGGAATGTACTAATACAGTAGTCGGCCAAATGACCATTATATCAAAATAAGAGATTTGGAAACCATAACTACAGCCATAATTACTAATGAAATTAATGAAGAGGTTATTTTAGGAGTACCGTGACTCTCAGAACATAACACCATAGTTGAACCAGTCAAACGACGCATCCACTTTGGAGCAAAGGAAAGACAAACAGTTTATAATGTAGACAGCCGTAGTTATGAACATGTCTCTAAAGTAAATTTAACAGTATTTTAACATGACATACCCACAGTGCACCAAGCTCCTTTTCAGTGCTTGCTAGATGAACGTAAACTTGTTTTCGCGAACCATGATGCATTATGCAGGACAATGGTGGCAGAACACATTATCCCATTGACTCAGGAAGAACCAATCTTCAGTAGACCCTGCAGTTACTTGCCTCACCAAGCGAATATAATAAAACAGCTGATATCCATGATGCTAGCAGATGGGGTAATCGAACCAACTGGGAGCCGGTATAACTCGGCCATAACTCTCACCCCGAAAAAGGATGGGACCTGAAGGTTCTGCGTGGAAATCTGTCCTATCAACCAGATGACGTGCAGTTTTATACTGCCCTATATAAATGTCAAAGATGCCCTTAGCTCACTCGGATACCAGTACACCAGGAGGACATGGAAAAGACTGCCATTAATGCCCCGGATGGCCGACAATATCAGTTCTGTGCCATGCTTTTTAGGCTAAAGTGCGCCCCCGCAACATTCCAGAGTATGATGGTATGGGTCCTCGATGGTACGATAGGTGAATTCACACTCGCCTACCTCGATGACGTAGTCATAGGGTCGGAGACGTGGGAGAAACATCTAAAACACCTGTCATTTGTACTCGAGAGATTACAGATAAATGGATTAACTTGTGCCGTTAAGAAATGCTGGCTTGGCACGGGCGATCTAGAGTTTCTAGGCCATGTGGTGAACGAGCAAGGAGACTGACCAAACACCGAACAGCTGGGGCTGATTGAAAGTCAGGCACCACCATGTACATGTAAACAACTATGTAAATTCTTCAGCATAATCAATTTGTTGTGTGAACACATAAAGGATTTCGTAGTCATAACCGCACCCCTCACAGACCTGCTATCTCCACAAAAGTGGTACGTGTGGGCAGCAAACAGGAAACAGTATTTTTGCAGATCAATGAAAAATTCCGAGAATGTCCCGCTCTAGCATGATATGATCCAGGAAGACACTTACCTGCAGAATGATGCCAGCCAGGAGAGGCTGGGCGTCATACTCTACCTGTATGGTGACACAGGTGAGAGAAGGGTAATTGACTTTGTAAGTGTGAAATTAGGAAGTACCAAATGCAGATATGACATCAATGAAAGAGAATGTCTCGTTGTGAAATGGGAGATATTAAAGTATAGGCCGTACGTAGACTATCATAGGTTCACGTTGAGAACCGATAGTCACTGTTTAGTATGGCTCTACAACATGTGGGAAGCCAGGAGCAAACTTACAAGATGGGCACTTTTGCTGCAAGCTTACAATTTTTCTGTCGAATATGTACTGTGAAAGGAGAACGAGCTAGTGGACATGTTGTCACGGGCGCCAGAAGCAAAAGTAACAGTCACAGATGATGTTGAATGGGAGGAGGTATAACCCCTGTTACTACATAACTGGTTATGAAAGCAAACATAAACAGGATAATGGTAAGAGAGAATGACCAACTGATAGCAAATTTGTACCACGACGTAGAGATAGCGCAAGAAACTTGTGAGTTTGTGAGAGAGAAGGAGAGAGAAGAAAGAGCGATGTGAAAAAGAACACATGGATGGATGGAGATGTGTAGAACGGCATATTAAGACATGCTCGCCATGAGATAATACAAAATGGAGACTGTATGTACCACCTAGTCATAAGGAAAAAGTATTTGAACTCGCTCATGGGAGCATAATGGCAGGACACCCGGGAGCCGAGCAGACGGTTAAATAAATTTTGTAACAGTTTTTCTGGCCCAGTTTTACTCATTATGTCAGAAATTGGGTATGCAGATGCCACAAATGTAATTTTTTTCAAATCCCGGCAGTCTAAAGGAAATCGACAACAACAGCCAAGGCAGCCTAAACGACCATTTGAAACGGCCTGTTTAAATCTCATGGGGCCTTTTCCAAAGTCAGCTGGCGGGAGGCGATTCATATTAGTAGTAATAAATTGCTTTTCTAGAAGGATGAAGCTTGCCTGGTAAACAGTGCTAGGACCAAGCAGATTGTGAAATGCATGGAGACAGAATTTTTCACATGCTGTGAATATCTGAGAGAGTTACTTACGGACAATGGATCCCAATTTACTGGGAAAAGATGGTGTGAACTTTGTATGTGCTGGGGAGTGTTGCACATAAACTGCTATTTACTACCCTCGTGCGAACGCCATGGAGAGCCACAACCAGGAGTTGAAGGCATAACTCCAGCTCTGTGTGGGTGAGCACCATAACATCTGGGCCCAACAGCTGCCCGCCGCACTCTTCACGCCCAGGCGAAGAGTAAATGCAGCGACCGGACAAACACCGGCACAATACCTGCTGGGAAGTAACATAACACTGCCAAGCGAGAGATATTGTCCGAGAAAAAGAGAGAGAGAGAGAGAGAGAGAGAGAGAGAGAGAGAGAGAGAGAGAGAGAGAGAGAGAGAGAGAGAGAGAGAGAGAGTAGCGACACAAAAACTAGTGGCACGCAAGATGAGAGGCACACAATGGGATCGGCAGGTGAGATATGCGAAACGCTGGTTGCCAGAAACCAAACGACCACCAACAGCACTAACAGTAAGACAGGCCATATACATCCGACCTCATCTGCAGTCCGCGGACCGCAAGAGATTTTCCCAGGACTGGCACAACTCTAAACAGGGCCTCACCAAGTGTTAAAGACCTTGGGCCTGACCACATACCTGGTCAGGACGGGCCACAAGATGCTAAGGATCCACCATGAAGACATTCGGGCAGCGGCTGAGAGCGTTCCCGAGAACAATGGGGATAAACCCCAAATTGGCCAGGATGGCCACGCTCAGGACGAGCACATCACGAGAGATAGTGAAGCGGAAAGTGGTCCAGGACCTGAAGGAAGGGTCAGACCAACTAGTGAACGACATGGAGTTCACTAAGGGTCTACGTCATGCCAGCACCATGAACGAGCAGGTCGCCATGTCTGACAGGGACGGCGACGATGCAGGGACAAGGCGAGAAGGAACTTCTGAGGTGTATATAGAGCGAGATAAGCCAGAACAATCGGCGAGAAACAAGAACCACCAGGAGCCCCATGATGGCGATGGCGCTGACGAGCCCCCTAGTGACGTCCATCGACGAGAGGTGAAACAGTACCTCAAGAAAGTATACCAGCAGAGGACACAGGTGGTCCGGAGCTACCCGAAATGGATATACCAACATGTGTGAACCTGGTAGCTGATATCGAAAGGTCCGACGAGGATGGGCCTTCAAGCCATACCGTCGAACAGAAGAGCTGGAAACAGCACCGTGACAACCAGAAGAGGATGGGAAGTGGAAGAACCAGATCCCACCCTGGCGACATCACCTGTAAGCCTGCAGGAAGACAACTCATCAGAGATTCGGGGCAGGACCCGACCTACTGGAATGCTATTACCGGGTCACAACCGGACATGACATGACTGCAGCAGAGAAGAGAGAGGAGGGGTAAGCAGTGAGGACAACGAGAGTGGTGGGTTGGCCAGCAAACTACCTCTCCAACATCCCAAGAGGCGAAGAGCACCTCCATGGGAATGTACCACTTACGGTAGCACCACAATGCTCTGAAGAGTGCAGGTACACACACAGCAGCCAAGGAACAACAATCAGCCAGCATGTAGGGAGGCCTAAATGCTGCGTCCTCGCCGCAAGGAGCAGAGGAGATGTTCCTGCTGTGAGTGAGTCGCCAGCTGCAAACGGTCTTGCTGAGTTGGGGGAGGGGGGCATTTTACGCCATCCGCTTCCCCCTAGCCCACTTGCCCACCATTGCCGGCAGCTGCTGCAGCTACCAGCACACTACCAGGTGATCATGCACACCTGTTGGTGAGTTCACCGCAGCTGTTGAACCGCGAAGACCTCAGTTACGAATGCAGCCGCAGGGGCTGAAGAGAGCGCTCGTGACATGAGCAGGAAAGTACAAGTGTTGAGTAAGCCACGTGCACGTGTCTTAAAAAGAGACCCTGCACCTTTGAGCCTAATTGTAATCAAGATTAATTAAGAAATGCTCAAGGATGCCCATTCACCAAACGACCAATCAAGGACACCTATATTATTTTGATGACCCTGCTGGCCTTAATTACAGAGTTTTGTATATTTCATTAATTATCATTGTTACGTGTTTCATCCACATTTCGTTTCATGCAGTGTAATATGCCAATTAAAGGGTTCCGGTGCAAAGGGTAATTGATTTTGTAAGTTTTGTAGCACATAAAGTAATGTGAATGTGTTTTCTGGAGTTTGAGAGTGTAAGAAAATAGTCCACGCAGCTGGCCTGCCCGCCAAACCTCGGCTGCACACTGCATGGGACAGTTAGTGATACCGCAGTGTCTCGAGGAGTTGGGCATGCTGACCAACGGGGTCGTGTTTCGTGCGCTTGGGCGGCCCTTTATCTTTGTTCACTAATCACTTCACAGCAATTGATATTAATTTCCCGGAACCTTTGGTTACTTTGCAGCTGCCCAAGATTCTCCACCCCTCCCTTCCTATGGAATAGCATCGTCCGGGAAGGCTGAAATTTTCACCTGGGTTCTTTGTCGCCTTCGGACCGTTTGTACAGTGCCACCCTGCCGACGGGTTAAGACCACCACTGTGTATAAGTTTGCTTCATGGAGGAGCTATTAATAAAACCCAATGATTCAATGTAAAATGGTGTGCGTTCTCATTCGGGTTACCTACATACCATAGGGGCAAGGGCCCCCACCTTTCCTGTCAATAATTAAGGGTTATGTATCAGATTGTTTTGTATTATATTTCAGTGTTTCTATCTATGTACAACTAATTATGGGTATGTGAGCCGCCCTAAGATCTTACTGAGCAGGGTTTCAGTAACATAACTGTTTTTGTATTATTCTCGATGGCCGGGGCACTGGGAGGATACCACCCGTAGGTCGACGGCACACGACCTGGAGAGGAGAAGAGTCTGCTTTATGCTAGCTAGTTGGTATTTCACTTCAAATACCAGATGCCCGTCATCTACAAGTAGAAGAGTTGGTGAGAATCTACGAAACATTTACCTCTCCCATTCCCAACCTTAATGAACGCCACCTTGCTCCATTACCTTGCCGCCAAGTGCTGAAGAAATCTGGAATAAACTGTTGACAGTGTTTGCAAGAAGATCTGAGCTTTCGGTACACTTGCTATAACAGAATTTCTATAATTTGTAATTTTTTACAGATGAAAGTATGTCTTGAGTTTTTGTCCAGAATCGAAGATACAGTCAGTAACATAAATAGATAGGGGAAAAACTGTAAGAAACTATGATTTTAACCGAAATCCTTATGGCCTTGCCATCAACTTAGGCTCATTTTGTTAGTTCCTGGGACTCAATTCCGGTGGATGTGCGGATAATGGGTAATTTGACAGCTAGATTATTGATGGAAGAGGAGAGAGGTCTATCGTCAAAAGAAGAGGACGCAACAGCATTTGCTGCTGCAAGGAAATTTAATCCCATAAAAAATTTCTTGGTACGTGCGAAAACCGACCACCTTAGGGCTTAATGTTGCAGGTTGGGTCTAAGGGAAAGATTCTATTCACTGCAATTTTTGTAATAAATTAGGACACATCAAAAGGGATTGTTATCAATCTAAAAGGGAGACACAAAAGTAAGAGAATTCAAATGTAATTAGAGATGGAGAAGCATTCATCATCTTGACATCAGCATTGATCGACGATACATGCGATGACTATACTTGGTTTCTGGACACTGGAGCTTCAGAACATCTGTGTTGCCGAAGGGAACTTTTCTCATTGTATCCTACTTTGAATACAGACAGGCTGGTAAAATTTGGAGACGGAAGAGTTTTGAAAGCTGAAGGCATTGGTTGTGTTAGGTTATCGTCAGATATTTGTGAGGGTGACTCAAAAGTTATACTGCAAAATGAGCTGTTTTTGCCAGAAATGAAAATTAACCTTTTTTCAGTGGGATTTTCACTTGACAAATGCTACACTATGGTTTCAAACAATCATGTCCCAAAATTCTAAATAGCAAAGGTAGAATTTCAGCCATTACAAAATGTGCAGGAAGCTTGTATAAAATTAAATTTAGTTCACATGAATCAGCTGTTGCCCTTGTGGGTGAAAAACCAAGACCTTCTGTTTTGGCATGAAAGAATGGGTCACCAGAACCTACAACAGGTAAAAGGTTTATTGAATTCGTATGGTCAGATGATGACTGATGGACCTGAGGTGTTTTGCGAACCTTGCATTTTAAGTAAGCAGATAAGAAGCTCCTTCAAAAGTAGTAACACGAAAACTTCAAAAAGTGGTGAAATAATACATGCTGACTTGTGCGACCCTATTGAAACTCCATCTATAGATGGCTCTAAATATTTTTTGCTGCTGAAGGACGATTACTCTCACTTTTGTTTTGCTTTTTTCATTGAAACACAAAAATGAGGTAAAAGAAAAATTCAAGGTGTTTGCAGCATGGTTTAAGATTAAGAAGGGCGGAATGTTCAAAACACTCTGTACAGATTGTGGAACAGTGTTTGTTAACCGTGACATGAACAGTTGTTATCAGAATTATGTCTTGTACATGAGAGAAGCGTGCCGATTTGTCTAGAACTGTCTGGTAAGATAGAACGGGATATGTACACAGTAGCTGAAGTGGCCAGAACCATGATGTCAGCCAAGGGCTTAGAAAAAAAATTTTGGGCTGAAGCTGTGCAGTCTATGCGATAAATAGAACAGGCAATAATACGGTCGAGGGCAAAACACCTCATCAATTGTGGGAGAGAAAGGATTAAGACATAACTTTGTTAAAAGTGTTTGGATCAGAAGCATATGTCCATGTTGCAAATCAGAATCGTAAGAAATGGGATGTAAAATCTAAGAAAGGCATATTTGTTGGCTACAGCGAAACTTCAAAAGGATTTCGTGTCTTCCTTACGAATGAAAACAAGGTGATAGTGAGTTTCAATGTAAAATTGTGGAGTGTGTTGCAAAGAAGCATTGGATATCCGAGCAATATGGAAAGTGATAGGAGGGATACATGTGAGGATTCAGAGGATGATGAAAGAGAGGACTTCTTAGGGTTTCCTAACTTCAATGAAGAAGAGTCAAATGCTGCTACAGCCAGACCAAGTGTACTAACACGGGAAGAAAATGAGACTGGAAACATTGAACCTGTGGAGTTCGATAGTGCCAAAGAGAAGGGTTTAGTTGATATCAGGTGTTTGAGCGATAGAGATAGCCTGAGACAATCAAAATGGTTTTACTGTGTCTTTAATTTGCTGTGCATTATCGAACCTGATGATCCTGCCACATTCGAAGAGGCAATGAATAGTGAAGAATCAGAAAAATGGAGAAAAGCGGTGAATCAAGAATAGGAAAATTGGAAAGAAAACAACACATGGGTTGAAGTGGAAAGGCTGTAGACGTTAGTTTAGTGGAAACGAAATGGGTATTTAAAACAAAAAAGGGTGACAAGAGTAATCCAACAGTGTATAAAGCCAGACTTGCTGCCCGAGAGTTCCAGTAACAGGAATCCTTTGATGCATCTGAGACATATGCACTTGTTGCCTGACTTTCACCAGTGCGGGCAGTTGTAGTCATGGCAAATCAGAGAGGCATGCACATTCTTCAAATGGATGTGACAGGAGCTTTTCTTTATGGAGACATAGAGGAAACTGTGTATCTTTCGGTGCCTGAAGGAATAGAAGTGGAAGGAGAAAACATAGTACTCAAATTTAATTAATCCTTATATGGCTTAAAGAAGTCAACAACATATCGGAACACAAAAATCAGTGAAGTTATGAAGAAGGAAGTAGATAGGAAATGAGAAAGCCAGTGCAGCGAAATTAAATTGGCAATTTCCATCAAAATTACATTGAAAACTAACATAAATATTTCATGCTATTTTTAACGAAAGTACGAGAAAAAATTTAAAACTCAAAATCTGAAATTCAATGAAAAACTAAACAATTTAAGTTCGAAATCAAGTAATTTTATCGTTTTCAAGCAACTTTTTCTTATTTCTAGAAGCATCAATTTTACATCTTCAAAAACAAGGAAATTTAAGCCAAAATTATGTAATTGTAAGCTAAAAATAAGCAAATTCTTCATTTTTTCACAAATGGCCGAGCAGAATTTGTGTAAATTAAAAAACAGCTAATATTAAGCCAAAAATCAAGTTAATTTCTAAATTCCAAGCAACTTTTTCATGTTTTATAGAAATGCTAATTTATCAAGCAAGCAATCTAATTCAATGAAATTTAATCCAAAATCAAGCAAAATAAGCTAAAATAAAATGAAATATAAAAAAGATAATTGATATATTCGAATTAATAGAAATTGAAAAATTTTAAGATAATTCAATAATATGTAGAGATTTTTCATTTTTCAGTTATTTTTAATGTTTATACATTATAAAAACTTGTTTCTCATTTATTAATTCTAAAGCATTTCTATCAAACATGTTCACATAGCGATCTGGTAAAGTAATTTTATACTCTCCATGTAGAATACAATTAGTTTTTTTTACCAAACTTAGATTCATAATTTTGAAATTCAGAAGCTGCATACTTTTAATTAATTTCAAGATCTTGTAGTTTTAGTCAATTCATATTAATTGTTTAACTTCTTGATAAGTGATTCGATTTTATTTATAAGGAAATAAAAAATTTATTAAATTTTTTTTTTTATTTTAATAAATTTCTTTCCTTATAAATAAAATGGAATCAATACTCGAAATGGAAAATAATATCATATGCAAGCAATGTAAAAAATGTGGTGAAGTATTAAACATTGAATGTTTCCCAACACATAAACTCACAAAAGATAAGCATATTAACACATGTAAAAAATGTGTCAATATATAGCTGATGATGAATCATTATGTGTTAAATAAAGTACTATGTTAATGTGGAAAATATGTTTGTATTCCATATCTCGAAAACCATAAAAATACTTAATTACAACATACAAATGAAATTTGCCATAATGGTTATTCAACTACGACATGTGTAGTATGTAATGAGAATAAATCTATCGATTCATTTTATCCCCATAAAGCTACTGTAGACACACACAAACAAATGTAAAAATTGGTTTAGTGAATATACAAAGAAATATTATCAAAACAAGACGTTAAATAATTAAAAACATTGCTTTCAATACTAATAATAAATAACACAGTGTTTTATTCCATTCAAATTGTTATTTTTTATATTATTCTTGGGCAAAAATCATTGTACTAAATTGCAGTAAATAAAATCTTAATGGAAAAATTTTTCTTGCTAAATAAACAATAAAAAATGTCAGCGAATAATCTAGCAGTTGAGTTGAGCGGAAGAAGAGTGGAGGAGCTAAGATTTTTTAGCAAAATAATATAAATTAAAATATTGGTGTCAACCAAGTAAGCTGATTTAATTAGAACTCTTATACCATTTATTTTTAATGAAGAAACAAAGAACAACTTTACAAATTTACCATTTTCATACACAAATGTCAAATAACAATATTCAAAAGATAGAAATGATTTAAAAGAAATATTTCAATTCTCTAATAACATATTTGAAAAACCTAAAAACAAATGTAAGCAAGTAACAGAGTGGATAGTAAATAATAATTTTATAAATTTTTCTTTAGCTGCTGCTAATATCAATGAATCATATAGACAAGATAAAAATGAATTAAAATAAATATTTCCTTATTCTATTAGTAAAAAATAAGGTATTTGAGATAAATATAATCTTCTTAGGAAATTTAGAGGGGTGAAAAAAAACATAAAATTATATGCCAATTATCGAAAGACAGAGACTAACCAAGTAGAATTATTTACATTTCAATCACAAAACTATACAGTATTGAATGAAGCAGAAATTAAAAGTATGTACAAAACCATAAAAAAGAATTACTTGCACATTTATCCGAATTTGAAAATAAAGGTTCAGATTGGAAATTTGATAAGGTAATTTGAATACAGATAGCTATAAGTAAGTATATCCATTAAATGGAGCATCATACATCGAACTACCAGAAAAGATCAAGGAAAAACAAGCATGTATTAATGTGAAAAATGAAATAAAAAATGTTTTCCTTGGGCAATCAAGTCTGCATTGTTTTAAGCAGAAAAAGGTCCACAAAGAGTAACTAAATACAAAAATGTGGGGCTTAATATTGATAAAAAAAATAGATAAATATTAATATCCAATTAAAATAGATGATACACCAAAAATAGATAATCAAATTGAAACATCTATAAATGTATACTCTTTTGATGATAGGGACAGTGTTTATCAACTCTAACTTACAATAAATAAAAAGGAAAAACATATAAATTTACTTTATTTCATAGGTGATAAAAACTCACATTACTGTTGGATAGAAGATCTATCGAGGCTGCTTTCTGCAAAAGAAAAAAAAACTCAACATAGTGGTAAAACCTATATATGTGATATGTCTTCAATTCTTTTATTCCCAAGAAATATTAAATAAATATGCAGAAGACTACTCTAATAATAAACCAGTAAAAATAAGTTTACTTTTGGAAGGACAGCAAATATTTTTCAAAAACTACAAACATACAATAAAAGTTCCTTTTGCAATATATGCAGATTTCGAATCAATTCTAAAGAAAATATCAACAACTAAGCCAAATACAAAATAAATATATAAATTTAAACTAATCGCAAATATCAAATTTTAACAGAAGATGATATCGATAATGGCTTTTATAATGATGGACTAATAGAAATATATAAACTTACTAATGAACAAATACATACCATTGACTTGAAGTTAAATGATGAATTATATACTGTGAAATATCTGTTACACGAAGCTTCTGGTTTTTGATATTATATAGTATCTAGTTATGGTGATTATAAACCACCAGTTGTATATCGAGGCCCAAATACACATAAGATGTTTATACAAGGGGAAGTAGAAGAGATTGGGGAAATATATTCACAAACTGAACCAATGCATATACTAACAAAATAATAAAAAGTGTTTATAATAGATCTACAAAATGTACTGTATGTGAATGTAAATATACGAAGGAAAATAAAAAAGTGCATCGTCATGATCATACAACTGGAAAATTCAGTAACCCAGTATGTAATAAATGTAATCTACAATTAAAATTGCCCATGTATTTTCATAGATTAGCTGGGTATGGTGCTCATTCTTTTTTTAAATTCAAGAGCTAGAATATGATGAAGAAAAATATATACAAGTGCAAATAATGATGAAAAGTTTATTACTTTTGGGAAAGGAACAGAAAATTTAAAAATGAGACATATAGACACATTTAAATTTATGGCAAGTAGTTTAGATAAATTATCATCTAATTTAAGTAAAGATCAAATGAAACATACACAAAAGCATTTTCCAAAAGATCAAGTAGATTTAGTAATTAGAAAGAGGGGTTATTCATACGATTATATGGACAGCTGGAAAAAAATCTGAAGAAACAGAACTTCCACAAAAAAGTGAATTTTACACTAAATTAAATTAATCTGATATAACTGATGATGATTGTGATCATGCAAAATGTGTATGGCGTCAATTTAATATGAAGAACCTGGGCAAATATAATGATTTATACTTAAAAAGTGACGTGTTACTATTAGCAGATGAATTTGAAAACTTTAGAGAAACGTGTATAAAAGCATATAATTTTGATCCAGCATGCTATTTTACAGCACCAGGATTATCATGGGATGCAATGTTAAAAATAACTAAACAACCACTAGATTTATTACATAATTATGATAAGATTAATTGTTGAAAAGGGAATTAGAGGCAGAATTTCACAATGTTGTAAGATATATAAAAGCATAATAAATATTTAGACGATTTTAATAATAATCAAGAGTCTAACTATTTAGCTTATCTTGATGCGAATAATTTATATGGCTGGACAATGTCTCAATATTTACCATATGGCAGTTTCGAATGGGTTGACTATCCACATTTTAAATTAGATTTTTGGCAAAATTATATGTTAAATCTCAAGGATGATTCTTATCATGGTTACAATTTAGAAGTAGATTTAGAGTATCCTCATGATCTACATAAATTACATAAAGATCTTCCATTTTGTCCAGAAAATAAGGTAGTTCCGGAAAGAAATCGGGCTAAATTATTAACAACATTACTTAATAAACAAAAGTATGAAATAAACTATCGCAATTTGAAATAGTGTCAAAATAATGGGCTAAAGGTTACAAAAATACATAGAATATCAAAGTTTAATCTGTCTTATTGGTTAAGAAAGTACATAGATTTAAATACATCGATGAGAACTAATGCAAAGAACGATTTGGAAAAAAAGATTTTTATAAGCTTATGAATAATTCTGTTTTTACAAAACTATGGAAAATATAAGCAACAGGGTAGACTGATCTCAAATAAAAAACGCCTATGATAAATTAGTAGAAAAAACTAATTTCAAAAGGAGTACCATTCTTAATGAGAATCTTGCAGCTGTTCATATAAATAAAACAAATGTAAAATTCAATAAGCCTATTTATGTGGGTATGTCAATTTTGGACATATCGAAAGAGTAAATGTAAGATTTTCACTATAAAGTGATGAAACAAAAATATGGAGATAACATTGAATTATGCTATCACGATACCAATTCCTACGAATATAACATAAAAACAGAAGATTATAAAGAAGATATGAAGTCAATAATAGAAAAATTTTATACAAGTGATTATCCAAAAGATAATATATATAACATACCTCAAATAAATAAGAAAGTTTTAGGTAAGATGAAAGATGAATGTAATGGGAAAATAATGAAATAATTTGTTGGTTTAAGACCTAAAATGTATGCTTATATAGAGTTGGTGATAAAGAAAACAAAAGATCGAAAGGTTTAAAGAAATGTGTAGTTAATAAGAGAATAACATTTGGTGATTATAAGAATTGTTTGTTTAATGAAAAAATACAATATAGAACAGTGAATTTGAGTGAGAAATATGAAAAATCCACACAGTCGAAGTTAATAAAATAGCATTAAGTCATTGTGATGACAAAATTATTATACAAGAAAATAAAATAGCTACATTACCATATGGATATCAAAATTTATAATTTTATTATTGAGAGTTGAATAATTCAGCGGTCGGTGCATCAACCACTGAAATTACACAAATTATATTTTAAACATCTTTAATTTCCAAAACAATGTCAATATCAGCACCATCGAAATCAATTAGTTTACCATTTTCATCTCTAATTTCTAAAACGATATGATTAAAATGTTCATTATTTATTTTATAGAAAATTGGATATGTTGGTTTATAATCAATATAATCTCCAAAACCAAACACAGTTTTCGGTGGAAAACTAGCAATTATATTCATTTTTAAATGATTAGATTCACATATTTTATGAACATTCGTATGTCAAAGTACAGTAGACATTTATTGTTTCAAAATGAGTAAAATTAAGTAATTTCTGTGGTGTTACGGAAGAGAGGATTAAGTCAAAAAATCGTCAATTTGAGTTATGTCCAGGAAGAGGTACACATTGATGTTTGCTACCAAGTAAAACCAAGTTATATCAGTAAAAACCATTATAGAGTGTAATAACGGGTTAAGTTCATTTCTTAACCTTTGGTTATGGAAGACCGAGTTAAGTGAACATAACTCGTTTTTTCTTACTTATTATTCATTTTTGTAATATAAAAAAGAGATATAAGTTGACTTAACTCACTTTTCCATTATACATATTTGCAATTATTTCTCTCTGTGAGAGATAATCAGTTTATACTTAAAATGTTACCAACACTTGGTCACAAGTAAGAAACCTAACATATTGAAAGGGAATACCGAGTCAAACAATCCTTAACTGTGAGTTAAAATTGCAAGTGCTGTTGTTGGTGGCCTTGATGTAACTATACAATTGTTGATTTTTCAATTTGCATAATAAAGAATGCATGACAACATGCAGATAGTTTTGTTGCGTACAATATTTTTTTTCTTCTACACTTGACGGATTAGGCCACTGCCTGTTCCAGCTTGATACTTCATTCCATCTTCTTCTTGGTCGACCAACATCCCTACAGGATTATAGAGTGTTATCTCCTTTGTAAGATTTATCTCATCCATTCGTGCGATATGTTCCTTCTATTCTTGTATATACTGATCAATTTATCATTAAGTGTGTGTTTGTGTGTGTGTGTTATATATATATATATATATATATATATATATATATATATATATATATATATATATATATATATATATATATATATATACACAAACACACACACAATTCTTGCCTTACGTCATAATTTGTCAATCGATACAACCTTGTACATCCTTTAACCCCCCCTCAAAAATTTCATTTCAATGGCTTGTATTTTAGACCTCTCCTTGAGAGTGGGGACCCAGTTTTCACAGCTATAAGTAAGAATGGGTACCACCATTGTTTTGTAGAATTTTAGCATTGTATCTTTCCTTGTGTTATTTTTTAATGTCCTGTGTATTGTCCCACATATATCCAAATTAATGTAATTTGTTGTCGATGTCATGATCTCTGTCATAGCTAATGTCACAACCTAAATTGTTGAAATGCGAAACATGTTTTATGGGTAAATCATCTATACATATTTTTGTCCTAACTGAATTTTTTCCTTTGAATGCCATAACCTTTGTCTTCTTTGAAATTCCCATATTGTAATTCTTACACAACTGATTTAAATGGTGGAGAGATTTTTAAAGGTCGTTTTCATTATCCTGTATTATAAGTCGATCATCTGCAAAGAATAATGTATATATTGCGATTTATCTTAATTCCTGAAGTTATTATCGACATCCAGTCATTTAATATATTATTCATGCATATGTTAAATAAAGTAGGGGATAAGCTACAACGTTGTTTCAAGCCTTGACTTGTTTATATTGATTGAGACTGATGGGAGTCTAACTTCATGCACACCTTTGTTCCACTATATAGGCTTCTAGTGACTGCTATAAGATGAGGAGGGTAGCCTTTTGCTTCATTATAGTTCACATTGTGTATCTGTCAACTCTATCGAATGCTTTTTCAAAGTCAACAAACGCGATATGATTCTCAAGAATAAATTCCCGACGTTTTTCAACTATCTGTTTCAAAATAAAAGCATTGTCTGTACAAGATCGTCCCTTCCTAAAACTATTTTGTATGTCAAGTAACATAATGTCTGCAATTTTCTTCAACCTTTTATCAATTATTTTCGAGTAAACTTTGTATGCTGTATTCAAAATGCTGATGCCACTATAATTTTCGCATTTGTTTCGATCTCGTTTTTAAACAGAGAGACTATTTGAGCAGTTTTGCATTCCTCTGGTATTATACTCCTCGGCCAGCATTCATTAAATAGATTAACCATGTCTATATTATCCGAACCAGCTGCTTTTCTATATTTCACTTCACATATCACTGTTAGTAACTCTTTCATAGTTAATGGATCTACAGCACCAATTACTTCTTCTTTTCCCCATAATCCATTCTTTCTTCCTGGACTTGCAGTAAATTTCTATAATGTTGAAGACATTTCTCTTCACTCATTACATTCAAATGAGCAGAATCTTTTTCTAATGGGCCTGAGACTTAAAATAAACATACAACAAAATGTACAGTAGTAGAACAGAGAAGATTGCACGGTTAAGCAGAAATAAATCTTCTGAAGGCTCATTGGCAGGTAAGAGGTTATGACTACCATCATACTGTCGTAATCAGATGTATTATATTAATGGTCAATATTTCATTTTTTGTGTCTATATATTTTCAGCAGAAGGCACCACACATAGTTCTTACAACAGGGAATTGGGAGACAGAATTGAAGTTGTTGTCGAGAACGAGTTGTTGTCCTCATTGAGAGAAAGAGAGAGAGAGAGAGAGAGAGAGAGAGAGAGAGAGAGAGAGAGAGAGAGAGAGAGAGTGGAAGGTATGCATATGCATTTTTTGTTGTTTTATTTTAAATGTCTGTTATAAGCTAGTGTTACACATACATTAAATAGTTCCTTCTTTAATGAAACAAAGACCTCCTGTCAGCTTCACATACGAAAGTATATGTACAGTTATTATAAGTAGGCCTATTACTAATTTTGAGTTTATGTATGCATGTAATTACGGTACATGCGAAAACGTAAATTTATAATATTAACGCACATAAAAATATTAAACCTTTCATTATTATCATCTAATTTGTGTTTAAACCAGCCACCCATTCAGGGTTGGCAACTAAAGTTGGAGTTATGTGAACAAATTATTATTGGCTTGGCTGCTAGTGTATAATCATATTTTTAACTCTTCTATTAAATGTATTAATATAATAGTAGATGTAAAAGGGAAGTTCTACCGCAACTCGATTTTAATCGAAAAGTCGTAGTTTTTTGCTCCAAAATCAAGGTTTTTTGCTCCAAAATCATGGTATGAAATTTAAGAAATTAAGCATTCCTAATACAAGCAAATTTACTCCCAAATCAAGTAAATATACTACTTTTTCAAAAATTCCCAAGCAGGATTTGCGCCACCTTCAAAACATTAAATTTTAAGCTAAAATCAAGCAAATTTGTCACATTTTTCAAGCAAAATTTTCAAGTTTTATAGAAATAATTTTGCAAATGAGCAATATAAATAAAGCAAAATAAGCAAAAATGAGTGAAAATGATAATATATATATAATTGATAGAAGTTATATACATTTTAAGAGAATTCTAGATAAAGTACCAATTTTCCATTTTTCTTTCTTTTAAACCTTTATACATTATAAAAACCTGCTTCTCATTTATTATTTTCAAAGAATTTTTATCAAGTATCTTGACATATCACTATGGCAATGAAATTTAAAGTTTGCCATCTAGAATACAATTTATTTCTTTACAAAAATTAAACTCATAAATTTAAAAATCTGTAGAAATAAACAAATTATTTGTTTCCGTTTTTTGTGTTATTTACAAAAAAAATTTAAAGAAAATATTTTTTCATTATCTCAATAAATTATTTTTCTTATTAAATAAAAACATGGAAAATCAGGAAAGCAACGTAAAAAGTGTGACGAAGTATTAAACATAGAAAGTTTTTCACTGCATAAACACACCGAAGATAAGCAAAAATGTCATAGAGTATATGATAGAATTCGTTATAAGTTAAAAAATGAGGAAATACTGTGCGAATGTGGAAAATATATTTGTAATCTACACCTCAAAAAGCATAAAAATATTAAACTACTCAATACAAATGTAATTCCACATGTTGATTATTCAACTAAGGCGTGTATAGTATGTAATGAGAATAAATCTATCGATTAATTTTATCTCCACAAAGCTACTATAGACAAACATACAACAAAATTCAAAAAATGCTTTAGTGAATATGATAGAATTCGCTATAAGTTAAAAAATGAGAAGATACTATGCGAATGTGGAAAATATGTTTGTAATGGATATCTCGAAAGCATAAAAAAATAATAAATTACACAATGCAATAGTAGCTATACTAAATTAAATTCAACTTTATAATTATTCAACAAAAACATGTACAGTATGTAAACAGAATAAATCTATAAATTCATTTTCTTGTCATAAAACTAAGGACGAACATGCAACAATATGTAAAAAATCCTATAATGGGAAATATTCTCATAAGAAAAATTCAAATAGTTAAAAACTATTACATTATTATCAATAATTTAAGCTCACATTTCGATTTTACACACTTATATTTTCTACCTCCATTTCTGCAGTCGTCATAAATTTGTTTTCTTACAAACAGACAATAGAAATGACATCGCGAAATATCGTAGTTGAGTTGGGTGAGAAGAGATCGAGAGAGTTGAGACTTATAGGTAGAGATTTAAAAATTAAATATTGGTATAGGCTACGGAAAGCTGATCTAATTTCATTTATTATACCATTTATTATATATAAATCAACAAAGAAAAAGAAACCTTAAAAATTTACCCTTCTCCAATTACACTATAAAATATAAAAAGGCTAAAAAACAATTAAAAGAAATATTTCCATTGTCTAATAATGTATTTGAAAAACCTAGAAATAAAAGCAAACAGATAACAGAATGGATAACAAAGAATAATTTTACAAATTTACCATTATCAGATGCCAATATCAATTAATTACATGAATAAGATAAAGACAAATTAAAAGAAATATTTCCTTTTTTTACTTATGTTTCCGTTAATAAAAGAAATAAGGAGACCAATGAAGCTTACTTAGCGAATAAAGCTTTTAAAAGTAGAATATCAACATATAACATTGAAAATTATTTTAATTTAGTACAACCTATTCATTTTTTGACATCAGCAAAAAATAAGTTATTTCAGAAAATACACAAACATCTTATAAAATTTGTGGGGTTGAAAACTAGCATTTAATTATATATCAATTGTCGTAAGCAAGAAAATAATCAAATTGAATTGTTTACATTTAAATTACCAAATTATACAATATTGAATGATGGAGATATTAAAAGAATTTATAAATTCATAGTACAAGAATGAATTAAAAATTTTTCTGAATTCCAAAAAAGAGAGTCAGGATGGACGTTAGATAGAATAATGGGGATACAATTAGCAATAAATATGATAATCCATTAAAAGTATCATCATATATTGAACTGCCTGAATTTATAAAGATTAAGAAAGAATGCTTAAATGTTAAAAACAATGATCAAAAATGTTTTCTTTGGGCTGTTAAATCTGCAATGTTTCCAGCAGAAAAAACCTACAAAGAGTATCTAAGTATACAAATGTGGGTCTTAACATTGAGAAAGCATTAGATAAATTTGAATATCCAATTAAAATCGACGATGTACCAAAAATAGAAAATCAAATCGATACTTCTATAAATGTATACTCTATTGAAGATGAAGGTAAGAAATCCATGTTACATACACTAAAACATACAAAAAATAAAAAGAATATGCATATAAATTTACTTATTTCAAAAATGAATCAAACTTGTATTATTCTTGGATTAAAAATTTACCAAGGTTAGTTTCAGCACAAAAAATAATAAGCATGGTAAAGTTTACATATGCGATATGTCTTCAATTATTTTATTCTGAAGAAAAATTAAATAAACAACTGAAGATTGCTCGAAAAATAAAGCTGTAAAAAAATTTACCATTTAAAGGCCAACAAATAAATTTAAAAAATATTTAACATACAATGAAAGTTACTTTTGCTATATATGGAGATTTTGAATCAATTCTAAATAAAATATCAACAAATAAACCAAATCCAAAAGAAATGTATAAATTTAGCCTTATCAAAAAAATCCGATTTTAACAGAAGATGATATTGATAATGGTTTTATAAAGAAACACTTCAAGAAAGATATAAACTTACTAATGACCAAATAAATAACATTGATTTAAAATTGAATTACAATGAAATACAATTAAATATTTAGTACATGAAGCATCCAGCTGTGTTATTATATTGTATCTTGTGGTCCAAATTAGTGGCGGCTGCTGAGGTAGGGCTGTGGGGCGCAGCCCTCCTGATAAAATCTCAGAACGCATACCTCTACTTATCTGCTACTCATTAAATAATACTGTGTACGAATACGGAGCTTATTTCGCAGCTAATGATTTTTAGATGGACGAGACTCTTGTTATGAGAGAAATATTTTTGGAAATGTCGAGTGGTGGGGCGGCAGATTCTTCGCCCCGAATTGGGTAGAGCTAGTAGAGAGAGATGACCGTAACATAGGTACAGGGGTGCTTCGGGAGAGAGGGAAGACTTCAGGGGCTCGGCCCTCTTCAGCCAATCGCATGGTGTTAATCGGAGAGAGCTGCTCAAACAAAAAAATGGTTTCCTGGAACTTGACAAAGCTACCAAAACTACATGTTTTGTAAGCACACTTTCGCGCTCCACTCTTTTGCAGTTGTTAAACACATTTCTTAACAATACTTGTATTTATTCGAATATTTTTTATTTATAGCTATCGTTCAAACTCGCGTGAGCTTCAAATATAGTTTGTAATACTCTGAATAAGTTTGTTGTTAATCAATGATGAGCTATGAGCGTCGGTCAGAAGCAGGGTTGAATTGTTATTAATGTCGTGTTGTGTAAACTTGTAAATAATTATTAATTGACGAGTAACATTTTAAACCTTATTACGACAAAAATTTACAGTTGCGAGAATAAACTAGAACTACAGAATCTGGGACCAACAAGGCCAAATGGTCGTATACGAGAAAATTCGACGTAAGTACATGCAATTTCGCGGACTGGCTATGCGGGTGTGAAGTTGGAAATGTGTTGTTTCGTTTAATTTTTTTTGCAAATGAAATGTAATGATCTTGCATGGACTGTCAATGGGGTAAAAGATTTAAAACATTTGGGAGACAAAGTTAAAAGACATAAATCATGTTCCCAACATATAAAAAATTTCATAAAATTGCCAGTTAGATAGCACGTACAGTTTAACGAATGGATTTTTTTTTACAAATATATTAATTAAAATATGCCACTTTCATCCTCAAATTTGAATTCGGCATGAATTTTTGTTTGTACTGTAGGCTATGTAAATTAGTATTTGGTTTGAAAGATATTTGTTTTGGTATATTTAAGTTATTTTCATCATTAGTATGGTAGAATTGCTATTATTATGTTATCCCTCGTCGTCTCGTGTAATGTACCACACCATATAGGTACTGGTTGTAATGCATATAACTAAACAAACTTAAAACAAATACATGCCTGTGGTAGTGATTAGATCTGAACCAGCGGACACAGTATGTTGACCATTACAAATTGGGCGATGATACATTTTTTTTTCAAACAAGCACACTTATTTTTTGTATTTAGGTACATAAACTACACTTACTTAAGCCTGTCGTACACAATATATTTATCACTGTGTCTATTAAAAAAATTATATTTTTAATGTTATGAGTTATGACTGCTACAACCCTCCCAGTTTCAAAGGTACCAGCCGCTACTGGTTCAAATGAACATAGAATTCTTATGCAAACAATAAAAAGAGAAGTAGAAGATATTGGTGAAATATATTCACAAATTGGACCACTGCACCCACTAACAAAAGAAGAAAAAATATCATACAACAAATCTAAAAAATGCACTATATACAAGTGTGAATATTCTAAGGACAATAAAAAAGTACATCATGATCACATAAGTGGAAAATTAATTAATTCAACAATTGTAATCTAAAATTAAAATGACCAAATTTTGTACCAATTTATTTCCATATCTTAGCCGGTTATGATGCTCACTAATTTATTAAAGAGCTAGGATATTATGATAAAAATATAGATTTAAAAGCGAATAATGAAGAAAAGTTTATAACTTTTGGGAAAAACGCAGAAAATTTAAACATGAAATTTATTGACACATTTCAATTTATGGCCAGTAGTTTAGATATACTATCATATAATTTAAGTAAAGATTAAGTGAAACATGCAAAAAACATTTTCCAGAAGATCAAGTTGATTTAGTTATTAGGAAAGGTGTTTACCCATATGATTATATGGATAGTTGGAAGAAATTTGATGAAATTGAACTTCCAACAAAGAGCGAATTTTACAATAAATTAAATGTATCTGATATAACTGACAATGATCATGAACATGTAACATGTGTATGGAATCAATTTAATATTTAAAATCTTGGTGAATACCATGATTTATATTAAAAAAGCAATGTATTATTTTTATCAGATATATAGGAAATTTATAAACACATGTATAAGTACATACGTTTTAGACACTGCATGGTATTTTACAGCACCAGGTTTATCGAGGGATGCAATATTAAAAATGACTAAACAACCACTAGATTTATTACATAACTTTGGAATAATTTTAATGATTAAAAAAGGACTTAGAGGTGGAATATCACAATGTTGTAAGCAATATGTTAAAGCAAATAACAACTATTTAAAAGGTTTTAATCTAAATAAGGAATCAAATATTTAGCATATCTCGATGATAATAATTTATATGGTTGGGCAATGTCAGAATATGTAAGATATGGTGATTTCGAATGGGTTTATTATATATTAAATGATTTAGAGTACTGGAGTAAAAAAATATTAAATTTGAAAGATGATTCACAACATGCTGTTATATTAAAAGTTGATTTAGAATATCCATAACAACTACATAATTTACATAAAGATCTACCTGTTCTTCCTGATAGTAAGATAGTTCCAAAAACAAATCAACCTAAATTATTAACAACTTTACATTAAAAAGCAAAGTATGTAATACACTATCGGACTTTAAATAGTGTCTAAATAATGGTTTTAAAATTACAAAAATTCATAGAATAGTAATGTTTCATCAGTCTGGTTGGTTTAAAAATTATATGGATTTAAACACAACAATGAGAACTAATGCTAAAAATTATTTTGAATTTTTTTTATAAGCTCATCAATAATTCAGTGTTTGGTATAACTATGGCAAATATTAGAGACAGAGTTGATATAATACTAGTATCAGATGCTGAAAAATGTGAAAAATTAGAAGCAAAACGATATTTCAAAAGAAATACTATATTTAATGAAACTCTTGCAGCTATACAATGAATAGAACAAATGTAAATTTTAATAAACTTATTTATGTGGTATGTCATATTTAAACATATAGAAAGAATCAATGCCTGACTTTCATTATGACCCATAAAACCAAAATATGGTGATAAAATTGAATTATGTTATTAAGATACCAAATCATACATTTATAATATAAAAACAGAAGATTTTTACAAATATATGAAGTCGATGATAGAAAAATTTAGTACAAGTGATTATTTCAACGACAATAACTATACCATGCCACAAATAAAAAAAGTTTTAGGAAAGATAAAGACGAATATAGTGGAAAAATAATAAAAGAATTTGTTGGTTTATGAGCAAAATTGTATGATTATAGAGTTGGCGAAAAAAGAAAACAAAAATTCTAAAGGTGTGAAAAAATGTGTTGTTAATAAGAGAATTGCATTCGAAGGCTATAAGAATTATTTGTTTGATGAGAAAATTCAATATAGAACAATGAATTTGATAAGGAGTGAGAAACACAGAATATACACAATAGAAGTTAATAAAATTTCATTATGTCATTGTGATAACAAGATAATTACACTAGAAAATAGAATTGATACACTGCTATATGGATATCAAAAAGAATAATTTTTAATTAATTTTTGTATTATTATTTTTTAAACTTTTTTAATCTCCAAAACAACATCGATATCAGAACCATCAAAATAAATAAATTTACTATATTTTGTCTGTTATTTCTAATACAACATAATTATAATGTTTATCATTTATTCTATAAAAAAATTTGATATGGTGGCTCATTGCTAATATAATCTCGAAAACCAAACATAGTTTTTGATGGAAAACTAACAATTATATTCGTTTCCAAATGGCTACATTAATCATATTTTTTTTTTAACATTCCATAAGCCAAATTACAATGAATATTGATTGTCTTATGTTAGAGGCAATTTAGTGCCTAATTTTTTAAAATCTTTTTTCAACAGTCATATTTCTTTCAAAGCCAAGAACATCAGATAAGTGATCATCAAGTTTGATATCAATCTTAGTTTTAATTGTTATTTAATTTTTCACATTGTCTGTTATTTAAATGATTTTTTTTAATGTACCTATTGGATTTATAATTTCCTTAAAAGATTCAACATCGTATTGGCCTTTGGGAATGGTTATAACTTAATTTTTATCAATGACATCACTCATTTAGTCAATTGTAGTTATATTATTGTTGTCGATAATTGGAGTTTAAAATTTTGCATGAAAACTAGTTAATGCTATCGATTTATCTTTATTGATTATATCATAGTGAGGTTTCTTCTTAAGAATATAACTATGGTTTGTTAACTTGAAAACTTTATTATTTTCTATTTACTATAAAAATTATTGTAATTAAATGAAAAAGTTGAACAAGGGTGTTGGTGTTTAATTTCTGAAGATTCTTCTAAGAATAATAAAAATGGTGAACTTTTGCCTGATAATATAAGAGCTATAATTTTAGGTCCTAGTAGTAGTGCAAAAACTAATTTGATGATAAATATATTTTATAATATGGTGTGGTTAAATTTTAATAAATTACCTGTTTGTTTTAAAAGTTTGAATAAACCAAAATATATTCAATTACAAGATGAGTTTGAAGTGATATCCAAAAAATTTAATGAACAAATGACACATTTTAAAAATAACACTGAGGAAATGAATCCTTTAGATCATTGCGAAAACCAATCTCTAATTGTATTTGACGAAGTAATTTTAGATAATCAAGATATGATTCGTGAATATTTTACTCTAAGATAACACAAAAATATTGATGTTTTCTATTTGGCTCAAACTTATTCCAGAGTGCCTAAACAATTGGTAAGGGACAATACAAATGTTTTGTGTATACTTAGAAAGATGATACTAACTTAAAGCATATTTGTAATGATTTTGCTGGTGGATATATGCCTTATTAAATTTTTAAAGAAATTTGTGAAAAATGTTGGGGCAAAGATTATGGTTTTTATTAGAACAGATATGAATAGAAAATTACCATTGGTAAGTTTAGAAATAAAATTAATGTGTTTATTATATTTTAGATTTTTTGTTTATAAATGAAGACATATAATTATTCTTGGAATTACAAATATAATTGTTTTACTATCCAAAAAAGAGAATCAGACAAAATGTGTTATCAACTTTTTAAATAAATTTGGATATCTAGAAGGTGATGAAAAGTCATTTGAAAAGTTGTTACTGAAAAGTACAAAACTTATTTAAGAATATTTTAAGAATATCACAACCTCTCTCCAATCGATGGTAAAATCAATTAAGAAACACTTAATTTAATCAATATGTCAAGATGTGGTGTTAAAGACAATATATTCGGTAGCTACTCAACTACCACAAAATGGAATAAAATACATTAAAATGTAATTTTGCATATGAAAATAAATCATTTACAAATTTATCCACAGAAGCTTTTAACATTCAGCAATAACACACAAATTTGAATTTTGTTTACGATACAACAATTCCAGAAATAGTTATATCATACGAAAAAGGTCAGCGTAAATATCAAATATTATGCGGATTTTGTCCTTATACATAATTTCCTCATGGTAGTGCACTAGCCCATGCATTTTTTTTTCCAAATCACAGAATAGTCTTGAAATTTCTATCAATAGGCAAGAATATTGGTATAATGATGGAAAAAATACCCGTGACCATAAAGTTAATATATTAGCAGTTTTGATCAGCGAAATTGGCCATGAATTAGGTCTTCAACATACAAATGATAAAAATGGCAATCATGTATCCTATTCTCAACAATGATTTGGTTTATTTGCAACCTTATGACATTCAAAATATTCAAAACTTTTATGGGCCCCCAATACAAAATAATTTTAATGAAAATAAACGAATTGATTTATGCAATGTTGAATATATAAAAACATTTTAAATTATTGATGGGAAATTGTTATTTCTTACAATAAAAATGTTTGAACCAAAAGTTTGGGAGACAATAAAATAATCAATGATTTTTTTTAGATAAGAAATTGGTTTAAGTTTCTACCGACCAATTTCAATAATTTTTTTTATATTCCAAAGACCATCAAGTGAGTTAGTCCTGTTTGTTGACAAAATAATGTATATGGTTGATTATCCTAGTTCTAATCTTATTGGTGGTTATCCAAAGATTTGCTTTATTTGGATTAAGAGATGAATATAAAATAAATGCTGTTTTAAATTCATATTCGGGGATTTGTTTTTTTCTTTTATGAAAAGTTTTATTATGCAGAAATATATGAACATAGTTTCCAGATAAAAAAAGCATAGTCTAATTAGTGAGAAATTTCCTAATTTACCAAATATGATAGATTCGGTTTTTATATATACAAAATGTTTACTGTATTTTTTTAGTAATGAAACTTTCATGGAATATAATTAATTTACAAAAAAATTTTGACAAGTATTGGCAAAAATAGCATTTCATTGTTTGGTATAAAGTGCGAATTCTATTGTGAAATTATAAATAAAATGAAATATATTGTTAATGACTTAGAAAATCTAACTCCTTAAGAGCTATAAAATTCAATGAATTTGGTGTATATTCTTAAATATTGTTTTCTTCAATTTTTCGTTTTCTTCAAAAAATATTAATAAAAACACTTTTTACAACTCACCAATTGCACTTGCACATCGTTTCGTAAATAAATTGAAGTCAATTCTGGACATAAACAACAACAAACTTATTTACAAAGGTAAACAAGTTTTTATGATTCTTGATGAGGAAAATAATCCTTGGTTTAATGGAACTGATGTAACTAGACTTTTGGAATACAGAAAACGACAAAATGTGTTATATTATTATGTTAATAATGATGATAAGAAGAACTTTACTGAAATTTGAACCATCCCTAAAATAGGGACAGTTTTAAACATGAAACCAAATGCTATATTTATTAATGAATCGGGTCTGTATAAGTTAATATTTAGATAAACTATGTATGTAGCTGAAAAATTTACTGAATGGATAACTAAAATTTTTACCATCAGTTAGAACACATGGCGAATATAAGATTCAAAAACACATAATGCAATTATATAAAGGTGAAATAGAACACACAAAAATGAACCAAATTAAAGTAATAATTAAAAATATATAAATAAAATTCAGGATAAATATATTGAAAATTTAAGAGAACCCTTTCATATGCCTATAGATATATTAGCTCGCAGAAATGCAGAAATTAGGGAAATTTGTTGTACAACAAACACAAAATCAAAATTTAAATACAACTTAAATTCATTAAAAATTATTTGATGATAATTGTGAATTTGATTACTATGTCATTAGAACTCAAAGGACATGTTTAAAGAAAATTGTATGGAATTTAAGATATACATACAAATTGTGAAATATTATTGAGATTTAAATATATTCTAAATTCTATCAATTTATATCAAAGAATGAAATAAACCATTAATGGCAACACTGAGTGCTTTCGCAACTATTTTAACATTGATAGAAATAACTATACTCAATAACAGTTAATAAATTATATTAATAATCTTTATCAAATTGAGTAAGAAACTTATTTTTATTTTTATTTACAAAACATCTGTTTTATTAATCCATGAATTATGCGAGTTATCAAATCCTAGCCATTTATCATCAAGTTTTTCACCTTTATTTTTTTATATTTTTTTTGACCAAATATTCATCAGGATAGTTAGTTTACATAATTTCATATTCATAAAAACTACCCATTATTTTTTCTCCTTTTATATCTTTTAATTAATAATTTGGTATATAATAATTCAAAACTCTACAAATAGTAAACAATTCTGTTAACCAATTAGCAGTATAACCTTTTCAAAAAAAATTTTTAGTTTGATCACACAGGCAATTTCTCCAACTTTATATTTTGGTTTAGTAAACATAAAATTTGTTTGCAATACATTTTGCGCAGCATATACTGCTTTAGCTGTCACTTTTTCATTTTTTTATTAACTTCAATTGGTTTCATACCAATAGTGTTGTGCTTTGTGTTGTTGTAGTCTTTCACTAAATTATCCAATATATTTACCCATTTATAGTTGCCATTCAAAGTAAATTTTTTCCACATTATATTTTTTAATGTTCGATTAAATCTTTCCACGACACTAGCTTTTAATTTAGAAAATGAAGAAAAATGATTTATATAATGCTTTTCCATGAGTCCATTAAATATTTTATTACAAAATTGTGAGCCATTATCACTTTGTAAATTATTTGGTTTGCTTTTCATCAAAATATTTTCTAAAGCATTTACTACATTTTATTTGCAGTTTTATCTTTGATTCTAAAAGCAAATGCAAACTTTTAAAAATCATCAATAATTGTCATAATATATTTATAGTCTTTAGTTATGCGAGATATACCTTTCGAATTTCCAGTATCCATTTCTACAAGATCAATTTGCCACAAATCATCAATTCCATACAAAAGAACTTTTCTTCATGGAAATTTTTTTTGCATAGGTTTGTATAGTTAATTAATTGTTCCCTCTCTCACATTGAGCAATTTTTTTCTAAGAATGCTGATTTGTTAGAATTGCTAAACGAGCATATTCTTTTCTGGACTAATCGCCCATTTTTGTATTCACATTTTAATATTATTATTTTTAGTGGCTTTCTTACACTTCAAACACCACATGTTGTTCATTTAATTATATATATATATATATATATATATATATATATATATATATATATATATATATATATATATATATATAAGCTTTATATTTCACGAATATTACTATTGCCACCACCTCTCCATCACCATAAAGAGATGTTTTATTTTATTTTAAAAGTTAAATGATCACCTTTGTTAACATCAAAATGCACACTACGATCAATTTTTGTATTACTCTTGAAAACGGCCAAATTATTATAAAAAATGAGAATATCCGTAACTATGTTATAAGCAGTACAATCCATCAATAAAGTAAAGAAAATTTTATCATTATCTAAGTGAAAAACATTAGTCATCTTATTCCACTCTGCATGTAAATAAAATGCATAAGATTGGTTTAAATTTTGTAATTTATCATCTAATTCTTTATCAGAATCTTCTTTTATTTTTTCAACTTTAGAATCCACAAGTGTATGGCAATAATTCAAAATTACTTTGTTGCAATGTTGCAATTTATCAGTTATTTCTTTATCGAGATATCTTTTATTGACTGCATCTTTACCGTCTACTGGATCTGCCATATTATTAATTCTGCGATTTTGAATAGAAACATAGTCTGTTGTATAAACAAAAATTTTTCTTATTTGATCTCGCAAAGCAGAAATAATGGTATTATATTTTGAATATACACATGTTTTCAAATCAGAAACATCAGTGTTGTATTTTGATTCTACATCGTTTTTTAATGCATAATCAGAAACAATATTTTTATATTTTGAATCTACATAGTTTTTTATGCCTAATAAGCAACAACAGTTTTATATTTCATATCTATATAGTTTTTAATGCATAATCTGCAACAATAGTTTTATATTTTGAATCTACATCCTTTTTTGGTGTCTGTTTTGCATTATTTATTCGTTTTATATATTCAGCGATAGTTTATTTAAAAATATTTTATTAACTACACTACATCTTTTCCATCATTGGGTCACCTATATTAACAATTCTTCGTCCAAGAAATGAGACATATGGTTTAGTAAAATGAAAACAAGTGCTCAATTCGCTTTGTAGAGAAGAAACAATTGAATTGCATTTTGAATATACACATTTTTTTTTTTTTAATCTTCAGCAATATTATCAAAGTTTTTATGTAAAGTTTTCATGCAAAATTTTAAACTCCAATTATTGACAGCAATAATATAACTCCAATTATTGACAACAATAATATAACTACAATTGACAAAATGAGTGATGTTGATAAAAATTAAGTTATAACCATTCCCAAAGGCCAATACGGTGTTGAATCTTTTAAGGAAACTATAAATTCAATAGATACAATACACCCAGACGGGCGATGACCAGGATATTATTTCAACGATAATGCCAGAAATTCAAGGTCAGGAGTGCACAAATGTCGATAGGCTTGCCTGACACACACAGCGGCTCGCATTTGAAAATCGCCGCGCACTTCTCGTGTTATTACTTAGCCCTCGGCACACTGATATTCGCTCAGTCGAGTAGGATAGGACAAGGGAAGCTATGCAGACCAGCAACATATCAAAATATTGTTTACCATAAACAAACAATGCGTCATAAAATATATCTCAAAATATTTGCGATCCTGTTGTCTTTCAGACTACATAAAATCCACCAGAGAACTGTGCGCAAGTTACGTACTCTCTGCAGTGTTCGTAGTTATTAATTCCAGCTGTATGTTGCCTGCAGAAAGCGATTTGGTTATGTAACACTACAGATTCAACCACCTTCACATTACGTCGCCAAGCAGTTGCGATCTAGTCTTTAAGATCTAAACATAAATATTTTCTGAGACATATGAATTAACAGTTTCGTGTGTTCTGTAGTGCTAATTTTCCTTTCCAAAATACCAAATCCTTAGTTTATTCGCTTCTGCATAGTATTTAATGTCCTGATGCAAGTACACTCATTGCCATAAAGTCGTAGCACTCAAAAGTGACATCGAAATTGAAAGGCGCTTAATGGAAGCAATTAAAATTATTATATAAATAACCGATTACATCAAGGCTAATAAACCGTTTATTCGGGCAAAAGTCTACAGTTAAACAGTATCTTTGTTACATTGCTTTACAAACCCTAGTGTTGATACATTCTGCAGCATGGTCCGTTTTGGATTCAAGGATTCATAGAGACGTCCGACACTATCCAGTGTAAGATCGTCACATAGTTCCAAGTTACTCTCCAGATACTGCAGGTATCTTAATGCTGAAGCTTATTTCCTTACTGGCTCCATACACGTTCTGTAGGCGACAAGTCTGGAAACTGCACGGGCCAAAGAAGGGAGTCGACAGTCCTGCTGAAAGTGGGGTAGGGTATTATCCTGTTGGAAAATTGCCCATTGGAGCTGCTCCAAGAAGAGAAGTACGAAGCCGTACGAAAGTGTTTTACATTGCTGTTTAGAGAGTTCGGTCTGCTTTTAACAGCGATGTCTTGAACGTCTATGGGAGTTAAATGGGGTGGAGATAGAGCAGAGGTGAAATGCAAAGGTGGGGTAAATGGGAGTTTCCCGAGAACGCAAGACAATGTCTGCGATACTGTCGGGAATAGAACCCAGTTAACCATGGTGGGAGGTAGTCTGACTGCTACACCACCGCGCTCCCCACATGAACCACTGTGCCGACAGCGTTGCCTGATCAAGGAAGACGGAAAACCACGTGATATTGCTCTCCACGCCACGATGCAACCAACTGGCAATTTATGACTCCAAAAAGAAGTCAGGATTTGCACGCTCTCCAGTACCCATCCGTATGCGGGTAAAGTTTTCCTTCATTTTCCGGACGAAATCTGGATTCGTCACTAAAGACAATGCGTTATCATTTTTCATCTATCCATGTCACCCAAGTATGACAAAACAGACGAAGATGTCGCCGTTGTTGTTGTGTATATGAAATACGGCGTACGGTATGTCGATAATGCAGGTCTTCGTTTGCAATTCGCCTCGCAATAGTGAGATTGGAAATATGAGTTTCTACAGACGCTGCTGTAATTCTCTGGGTGGTGGTAAGAGACACTGATGATTGAGAGCATCTGTTGGACAACAAAAAGGTTGTATATTCTAGTGTCAGTAAGAGTGACCCACAGCGTTTCCAAGGGGTATTTTCTATTACTCATGTAATACTGTTGCACAGTTGGTCGTAAAGGGCCAGGCAGTGAAAAATATTTACTCAACGACCACCTTGTCTCCTGTAGTCCGACAATTCAACATCTCTCATACTCTGCACTGTGCTCATGTGTGAATCAAATGCGCCGCACTAAGGTCCACTCCATACACACACTGATTATATTTCAGACAGAATCGTCCTATGAGAGTTTAGATAACGTTTTTGGTTTTGATTTTGCACAGATGATGGTACGATGGCAAAATTTATAACGAGTATGATGTAAGCCAGTAATCAACAGCTTTACAGACTGACGCCAATGCCGGAGTACATTAATTAAGGTTAATTACCCACAGACTACTAGAACTGATTTTTTTCTTCAAATTTGTTGGAAGTTAAGTTAACATTCAGTTTGCTTTTGAGTGACTTTCGTTATTATTTCAAGTGTTAGTGAACTTTTTTTTCATGCAGACGGGATGTGTAGAAACATAGTTGGAGATGTGAGACGATTAAAAATTGAGAATACAAACATTTTTATTTTGGCAATTTTGAACTTATTTTAAAACCAAAATAAGGATTTTCTTTTTAATGTTAAATTTTTCAGATTTTTCATTCCTTTAATAACATACTGTAAAGATAGTGGATCAATCGAAGTAATCAAACTCCAGACAAAGATTGAACCAGACGTTAGAGAATTTTTCTAAGTTTTAATAAAGAGGTGGCAATTCTAAGTTTTCTTTTTACACCTATTTGGAATTCCTGTTGCCAATTCCTAACTAATAAAATCTGAATGAAACCTAATACCACATCATTTATTCCCAGTAGTTCTGTAGAAAGTTTAAGACATTTCCTGAGTGATCCTGTTTTTGTCTTGCGTGAAACTTTATTTCAAGGAGTTTTCATTGGTATGTTGAAAGTGTTCATGTCACTACACTAGATGAAAGTGTCACCACAATTTTTCCCCGGCTAGTAATAACTCACAAGTTCCTACACTTAACTTTGAGTTGTGTAATAAAATGAGAGTTGAAGCCAAAGCAAAAATCGAACACACTTAAAACACATTAATAACCATTACAAGCAACCAAGCACACACTAAATAAATAAAAAAGTGGCGCACAACATGTTGGCCTAAGCAAACCAAGCTATCAAACAATATCATACTAATTTTCGTGTCGGTAATAAAACTAAAAAATGGAATCAAACCAAAGCGAATGTTATTTTCTATGCAGCACAGTCCTAGAAAGTGTTGACACTCTCTCTAACAAATTAGGAGGTACCTCAATTAACCGATGTGTAAGTATGAATGGAACACCCAGGCACGACAATGTAAGATGAATATACTCAGCACCAGGAGAGGCCAGGAAGTGCCGGCACACAGCTACATCATCCCTTAGTATACATACTTAGCATGATATCACTAACCCAGATCAAACAGCACACTCTTCTGACCCTACACTGGACCAGTTAATGGAAATCGTAAAAAATGGAAGAGAAAATAGATAGAGTGATAATATGGAACTACAGAGTGAGTGGTTGGAAGCTGAATTGAAATAGAACAGAGTTTGAAAGCAGATCTGAAACAACAGGGGGCTAATCTGGCCCAGCAAATAGGAGCACTAAGCCCAACTTTAACCCAGCACCACGATAGATAACATTATTGAAACCAACCTAGTTCAGCAGGCTACAGACATGAAACAGTTAAGGGGAGAAATAAATCACTGCCTTGAAACCCTTAGCAACACCTCGAATGTTCAGATTACAAAATTAAGGGAGGACACAGAGTGCAAGTTTTAAAGTACAGACCTCACTATCCGAAACATGCAAACTGAGGTGATGGTGACACACAAAGCAGTTGAATTGACCAGGGAAGACATTATGGTGCAATACTTGAGAACAGGATAGAAACTATTGAGAAAAATTGCAGTAACACCCTAGTGTTTCATATTGAGGAAGTAGTTAGGGCCATGGAGGGGCATTTCCAGGAACAACTTGAACAGTTCAGCAGACGCATCGATAACCGAATTAACCAGCCAACCAAGGTCCACAATGACCATTTAAAGGATCTGTCTGCTAGGCTGGTTTCAACAGACCAGAAACTTCAAACTATTTTACAAGAAGTAAGAGGTAAGAAAACTGCACCCCTCACCAAAGCAGAACATAGCCCAGCCATGACTACAGAACAGTCAGCTTCATTTGTAGTGCCTATTCTAAATTCGTTCATAAACCCTACTACAGCACTTTTTCACCACCCTGAAAAACAATGGTCTGGAGGTATCCCTACATACGCAGGAAAACAAAGCGAAAATCCTGTCCCCTATTTAAACAAAATGGTGTAGTACTCTCGATTTTTCGCTCTAATTGATGGGGACATTCTGATGTGTATGAGCCTTAGCCTCACTTACAAGGCATATTTTTGGTTGGAGGTAACCATAGATAGAGTGACACATTTTCAAGAATTTAAAACACTGCATGAGTCAGCTGACAGTCCCACTTTGATCCGACCCCATGGACGACACCAGGCCATCTTGTGGTTCGGATCCCAACCGACCGACACGCGTGCTCACACTCAGCGCTGTGCTGTCAAGGCATAGCATGCTTGAAGGTGACACCAGGCTTCGTAATGCCCTTGATCAGGACGCGTACGAACAACCGACGCCATTGGGTAACACAAAGTGTCTGAGTGTGTCATTGACCCCCCAAAAGTAGAACAAAGTCCTTTCCAGTTTATCCAAAGTGTAAACCACAGGTGAACAGTGTTTTAAAAGTAATTTCAAATTATGTTAAAGTGAATTGCTAACAACTATCCACTTGAAGCACGGTCTTCACCCGTGCTAATACAAGTTTAGCCCCCACAGGCATCACCTGACTGGGGGCATCTCAGTTTGTGTGTTTATCTTGGCTATAGTGGGTGCAAAATTGTACATGTCAATTTTTTGCAGCAGTCAACAGGTTTACGGACTCGGATAGACACGTTTCCACCACTATGTGAATGTAAACTTAACAATGCGAAAGTGCGTTTTCATCAATAATTAAGTAACTCATATAGTTTATAGAACACATAAGTCTTTGTTAGGGACAATGTTCAGTTTACAACTAGTTAGGGGATAGCAACATCGTAAAAGTGAAATACCACCTACGTCCCAGTTTCCAAACAGGAAGGGAAATACAAGCACTTAAGAAATATTTGAATCATTTATGTAATAAGGGTAGTTATGTTTTATTGTAATAGTGTAGTTTTGTTTTGTATCACGGTGGATTGTTTATAAAGGCCATTCTTTTATTATCATTTTCTAGTGAGGTGGCATTGCCCAATATATAACTTTTATCAAGCATTAAAGACATTTGCAAGTAACGGGAATGTCACCAAAAATGTTTATGTAATTTGTGTGAATTTTTGTATTGTCTTAATTTACATTTGAAGTCACATTCAGTTTGTCAACACGACGTTTGACGCTGGCTCACGCAGCCTATGGTGAAAGCCAGCGTAACTTGTCCAGTTCGTTCTGAGCACTCAGACGTCTAGCAGTGTTGGAAGTTCCCTCCACGGCACCCTCGGTACCTTCATGTAGACTGTAAACATTTTAACATGCAATATCTTAAATATAGTGGAACCTCTTTTCTCATTTTTCCGAAGGGTAGAACAATTACTCTTTCCGCCTCATGGGAACATAGGTCGTTTTCGCAGTTAAGACTTTCGGTGGGCCTCGAGAGTCGAGTCTATTTTGAGTTTTCCTACATGGCCACGTCACGATCATGTACATATTACGTGAAGTAATCAGCTTTGTGAAATCTCGCGCAAGTGTTCTTCATTGTCCTTCGGTAGGCTTAGGGCGCTGCACCCGCTAGTAGCACACCCAGTGTTCACCAGTGTAATTTTCAGGCATACGAGACAACTCACAGTCTCGTTGAAGTGTAAGTCAGTGTGATTTTTAGGCGTACGAGGTAACCTACAGCCTCATTGTTGCGTAAGTAAATATCTGAGTAACGTATTAGTAAGTGTGCAACAACATGATTTCATCACGACAGAGGCGTCCAGGGTCCTACACGGCCGTCGGCCGTATGACCACCATCATTACCTTTACCGTGTTATGGCGCCGGGCATTTTCTACAAGTTTTAAGGGTCTAATCGTAATTTGCATTTTCTTTTACGCTCATGCATTTCCGATTTTTGGCGTCTTCATGGCAAGTGGCCGGAAAGACGCCAGCAGCCATTTGGTCTGATTTGATGAAGCAGGCCGCACGGTTCGCGACTTCCGGGCACTTCATAAACTTTGCATTGTCTAACATAAAGAACAATAATTTTAACTTTCTTCAGCCATAAAATTATTATTCAATGTAACTTCACCACCCAGGAGAGGCGGCTGTCCACCTACTGCAGACATACAGCCCCAGGAGTGTATATTTATATTTTAATCTGGAGAACACATACTCAGTTTTCTGCGTCAACCCCCGACGAGCTTAGTGCATCGGGTCTGCTTAACATGAGGATTGTCAACTTGCTGTTACTGACGGAACGTCAGTAAATTACTTTAACCCCAACCCAGGGGTCTGGATTGCAGGCCTTGCCTCTTAAAGGCATTTCGGGAGCTGAACACATCTACCAGCCATTCTCAGGGTTTAAGTGTTTTCAACGTAATATGTACGTTTATCAGTGTTTAATTGGCGTGTGGAGTGACCTTACAATTCCGCATTTAGCTAACTTCAAACCAGCATAACTCACCACCTTACAATGGGCACCCGCGGCGGTACTAGGCTGACTGCCACTGCCCATGGCTAGCAGCCTATCGAACTGCAATTAATACCCCTTTAAATGAGACGCAGATGATCGGGAGAACAGCCTAGCCACCTGGGTGACTCGCCATGACCCACAGCAGCAGAGCAGCTGGTAAGAAATCAAGAAGACATCTCCGGTGAGTGTTTCCCGCCAGAACTTTGAACAAAGAACATTGCAACAGTGATGCCCTTACCATTCTCTAGCCGCGACCTCACGTCATACGGCACCCTTCCAGCGTGACTAGAAAAAAAAACACTTTTCAATATTTTTAAAAATTCTGAAGAAATTCAAAAGTCGCATTTTTAAACTCATTATGCAGTAATTTTCATACTTCATTGTCTCACGACTATGTCATCCTCCTGGTATGACGAAAGCCAGTTTCCAAATTTTGCAACTTTAAAAAAAATTCAATAGTTATGTTTTTAAGTTTTGAAAAGTAGTTTTAAAACTTTTTTCAAACATTTAAACTGTGCTTGCCATTGTAACATTCATTTTATGGCACATCCCAAAGGTGTTACATAAAGCTACGTGTCGAACCCAGCCAACAAATCATGTAATTTTATAACCAACTTACAAGTGTTGGAACTGTTTGTTAGCTTCAAAATTGTCAAGTGGCACTCTGAGTATTTACAAAGCAAACAGTCAAGTGTGTAGCTGTACATGCAACATAACTGTTGTCAGATAAAATGGCGCGAAACCTTCTCAAACTGTTTCTGAAACTTTGTAACATTTTTGAAATTTCTTGTAGATTTTTTTATAAAAATTTGCGCATCAAGTTTCAAGTGTAAGAGCCCTGCAGGTACCAGTTGAGTGTCACAACGTAGTTTTAAACATGTTAAATCAGCATTAAAATTAGCTTCAGGCTCTTCAAGCTTATTTTTAAAAAAAATTTGAGAACATTTCCATAAAATTGCAATATGGTGGAAGGGCACACAGTCAGTAACAGCCATTGCCAATAGCACCCCGAATTCCTGGACAAAGCTGCCATTTTCTGTCCCCCTATCACCCTACCCCAGTGACATCACACACCACTGGAGAACATGGGATCCGAGTGGCGGCGAAGATTTGCGAGAATGTGCAAGCAGCACCCCTTCCCCCAGCACCTCCTAATCTAGTCCAGACCTACCTACTCACAGATCGATAGGACGGACAGCTGTAGCTACGTGACCCACCACACACATGGCCTCAGCTCTCATGTCTCCAAATTTTGCAGTTGTGCCTGAATTGAAGTCTCCTTATATAACATTGTTGATGACCCAAGATAAATGGGCAGAATAGCAAATATTGCGACAACCACCTGCATGATCTAAGCTGATTCATATAATTGCTTATATCTTGCGATTTATCAACTGCCTTAGGAAACAATACAACGACAGTGGACCATTGTCATGACTAGAATTAAAAGATACTGTATATGCTGTATGTAAAAGTGTGTAACAGGCGTGCTTAGAGGATGATCTTCTTCGTCTCAAATAGAAGCAGTCATGTTCTACTAGGTTGCAAATGTCTTTGTCCCTTTGTAGATGATCACGATGTGCTCAGGGCGGGCGGCCGATTTTACAATGCAGATATAAATTATGGTGCTAAACACCCAATTCAGTTGCCTAAAGATCACCCTGTTGTTAGCTCTTGTCGGTCACTATCATGCCAAATACCTTCATGTTGTACCCAACTCTTACATTCACTCATATCTCAAGAGATTTGAATTCTGTTTTCTCGATGCCTGACTCACGCCAAGAGTCTTCAAATGTATTTGGTATTTTCGTTGCAATCCACCTCTTATGGGCAGTCTACCACCAGAGAGAGACACTCCTTCCCGAGCCTTTGAGCATACAGTTGTTGATTATGCAAGACCCATTTCAATTCGTCTGAATGGTTTACATTGCTGTCCTATCCAGAAGGCTTACACTCGATCTTCAGATGTTAAGTCGCAAAGGCTATACACATTTTAGTTGTGTCTGACTTGTCTACTGATATCTTCATCGCAGACCTGTCTCGTTTTGTATCGCGAAGAGGATTGTGTGTTGCCCTGTATTCTGACTGTGGGACCAATTTCGTAGGTGACTCCAGACAGCTAACTCTGATATTCCAGGACCTACTGAAATCACCACCCTTGGACATCTTTGTATCTTATTATTCCATTGATCTACACTTCCTGCCACCTGTCAGTCCTCATCATGATGGATTGTGGGAGGTTGCAATGAAATCGGCAAAACACCATCTGCATCGAGTTATTGGGGAACAGATACAAAATCTGGAAGTGTTAATAACACTATGTACATGAATTAGAGCTGGTTTTGATCTCAAGATCTTTAACACCAATGTTGTACGCCCCTCATGATGTATCTGTCTTAACCCCTGATCACTTCTTGATCGGAGCACCACTTGTGGCTGTAATGGAGCCACAAGAAACATACCAAACCTGCTGCCGCTCCAAACAATGGTACATTGTGTGAACTCTTCCAACACATTTCTGGGGAAGATGGTGCATGGAATATCTCCAGCATCTGCAGCCTCGAGGGAAGTGGTGTACCCAACAGTCCGGAGTCGAAGTATGGCACCTCGTTCTTGGAGAAGAATGTGTACTACCTCAAGAATGTTGCTTGGCCAGCGTGGTTAAGGTCCACCCAGAAAAGATGGTGTCGTAAAGGGGGCTGACATTCGCACCCAAAATGGTGGCTACGTCATCCTGTGCTCAAATTGTACAGGCTTACTATTCAACAAGTGTATCAGTAATGTGAATATAATGTGCTTGAAATTTTTTTTCTCTTTTCCTCTGTTTCTTGTAAATATGGGTTGTGGTTGAAACCTCATTTCGGTATCGGTGGAGGGTATGTTTTGGACTTCTCAGTTGTATATATTTTTTGTGACATTGCGCAGTTTGGTTGAAACGTTCCGAATTTTATAGATGGCGCCGTTTAGTTTAAAGTGTATGAGAACTGCCACCTCGCCTCCCGAGTGCTTTGGTCTACCACTCTCTCCTTTTCCTACCCAACTATTTGGAATTCCCCCACCCTCCTGCGCATGTGCGGCCTTCTGAATCCTCATTGGTCAATATAGAAATTGAACACAACATCCTTAGCATCAGCGCGAGGCTCTGTCACTTCTACTCTAGTCGCCTGGTTGAGAATACCCTTCCGATATTCTGCTTCTTTGAGGTCCCCTCAGGACTCTGACATTTACTTCAGCATGTTGAGCTGTTGCTCATAAGTGTAGCAGAGACATTGTGTTTTAAGGTGGGTTCGCCTTTCACGAGATGTAACTTAAAGGTGTAAAGTTTTCATGGTTGAAGATTCAAAATACTGGTTTGGCTGTAATTGTGGTTCTTGTATTGGTAAAATTCCTTTTGGCGTAACTTACTAGCTGTGGAGCCCTATAACGTAATTCTAGCTTGATGGTTTTGTGGAAGTCTGCATTGCTGATCAAAAGTAGTTTTAATAATTTGAATGCGAGTTGTCTGAATAAGTGATGGCCAGTCAAAAGGGCCCACATCGACTCGTGTTCTTTGGTCCGCAATATGGTAACTCACCTTACTTAATTCTAGTCAATTTTATTTACGTCGTTAGTATCTTGCGATTTAAAAACACTCATGTGGAGTTTTACTTAGAATTTTAAATGTATTTGTGTGAGAAATATATTTTATGCAGGTCGGACTGCGATAGATCTTTTGGTGCTCCGACCAGTGCCTTGAGTTTTAATATTGTAATATTTTTAAATTATTTTAATTCAAGCAAAGTTCTTCAGTTTGTTTTTAAAGAAGCCTTTCAAATTTCTAAGAATTACTTTAGCGTGTCAGCCTTATATGGGCACCTAATGGTTTTTTCAGGCTTTTGTCATTGGAATGAATGTACGATTGATTTAAGAAATATCAGTATTTTAAATTTTATTTTGCACCAAGCTTTGATTGGCTCTATATTAAGCACATGGGTTACTTTTTTATTTGTAATTTTAATATTTTCAAGCTCATGAAAATGTTTACTTGCGTATGAGAATCCTGTTAAAGTGAATAAAAGCAAATGTGGAAAGAAATGATTTAATAAATCTTGTGATTACGACACAACATGTTATGAGTGACCTTAACTCATGTAATATCTGCAACAGAGTGTGTTGGTCAGTCTGACAAGATGGCGGACCAGTAAGAAACTTAATATGCGTGGTCCTCAGGAAGAGGCGTAATGAAGTGTGTTTTCGTAACAGAGGGCTATTAAGCTATTTTTAAGCCAGCTATTTAAATAATTCTGCCCAAAACCGTCCATTAAATTACAGAGTGCTATTAAGCTATTTTAAGCTGGCTACTTAAATAATGGCCAAAAAAACTGATCTGATGGATTTAAGTTCCGGCTCAGTCACGAGCATCTAGTCGTAGTCAGGCAGTCTTTCGAGGCCCAAAGTTAGGGCATTTGTATACAATGATAAAAGTTGAAAGGGTCAAGGAAATAAAGTCACGCTATACTTTCTTTGTTGCTGTTGAGGAAAACATAAAAAAGGAAAATAACATTTCCTGGACCTCGGAATGTGGGCTGCTCAAGATCAAGAAGCATGCTGTGTTCAAGGTCCGTGGAAGTGGGTGAATCGGTGACATACTTGGCGAAGGACTAGGCAGACTGTTTTGGGACTATGTCTCAAGGTTCAAACTTTCAGATATGAATTATGAAAGGTTCTTTAATGCAATTTTATCGTAAGTAAGGGATTGTTCGTCCGTAAGCTGTATTTTAGGATCAATACCGAGTCTTAATCCGCTGTTTAGGGCTATGGAAAGGTCTCGAAGTGCACGAATTCCCGTAACCTAAAAATCATGAACAGAATTTGAACTACTTAATTTAAATTTAGACGGTGTTCCTTTGTTTTATTGACTATACAACATGTTACTAAAAATCACCGACAAACTACGGCAGGTTATTCCTGACAAGAATGTAAGACTAAAATTTGTGTATAACTTTTCCGTAAAGTGATTATTTAGGGAGCTATATGCCCTCAAAAATCAAGTTTTCAAATTATTTTGTAATAATACTAGGAAATACAAGCAATTAAACAAGTCAGTGAATAGTATTTTGTAGAATAGAGATCATACACCTGTTAAAATGCGTCTGGAAATATCACGCCTTTTTCATTAGGAATATAGGGGTGGTGATTCGTAACAGAAAACGCCATACATGGTTAGATATTTCAAAGGTTCGATTTTTAAAATGCGAAAAAAATGCCAATATAGATTATAACGGGACGGCGGTGAAGTGAAGTGAAGGCTGTTGGCGCAATTGTTTGCAAACTCCGTTAATTCCTTCGCGTGTTCGAAGGATGGTTCGTTGCTCGAAATTTGGGTCAGAATGCCTGCAGGCGGGCACGACTCTGTTTTGGTATAGGTTGTTCACGGTAAAGTGAACACTCTTGAGGTTCTAGTTACTTTTCCTTTCAGTCTTATTTTTATTCTTTAACCACCTTAAAGGAAATATTGCCATGAAAGTAATAAACACAGTGTGTATATTCCACCGCACTCGGAAGTTCACGCCTAAGTCTAAAACAAAAGATTTCATTATTCCAAATAAAAAGGGCTTTCAAAAGTGCTCAATTTACCGTGAATAACCTATAACATGGCATTTTCTCGTGTTTGTATTGGGCGCATTCGTCGAGTGGCGCGAGACTGTTGTGACAACTGCACGGATTGGCAACCCTGTATGGATACACGTCCGCTTAGCACGCATAGGTAATAACAAAAGAATAACGCATTCGAGTGTTTACGGTAGCGTAGCGCGATGCCGTTGTTTTAATATTGTTACGTGTTTTTTAAAATAACACAGTGTACATATGTGTTGAAAATGTTCACCCTCCAATGAAGGCCACATGTGGCCGGGCATTGTCCTGCTGGAATACGTGATGTGGAGTTGCCTGAAGGAGGGACAGTACCTCGGGCGCTAACACCTCCCTCATGTAGCGGTTGATGTTCAGATTACCCTCAATATATAGAAGTCGAGATCGCATGTTGTGTCCAATAGCGGCCAAAAACCATCACACTTCGTATTTGTCCGATATACTGCTCCACCATGCAGGCTGCTAAATTGTGGTCACCAAGTTAGCGTCTAACATGTATGCGGCCATCACTGTAGGGCAGGTTGAAGCGAGTCTTTTCCGAAAACACTACATTTTGCTATTCAGCACGCCAGCGACGGCGTTCACGTGCCCATTGCAGTCTAAGGCGTTTGTGGTTTCTGGACAATGGAAGCCGATGCAATGGCATGAGTAGATGTACAAGGCCGATTGTGGCACACCCCACATTTTCATCAAACAAATCAAGCAATTTGAGGCCAAAATCAAAGTTTTTTGCTCCAAAATTATGATTTGAAACTTAAGAACTTATGCATTCTAAAAAAAACAAGCAAATTTACCCCAAAATCAAGTAAATTTACCACTTTCTTCAATAGTAGCGTGCAGGCTTTGTACAATATTTAAAATATTAAATTTTAAGCTAAAATCAAGCAAATTTCTTGATTTTCATGCAAAATTTTCACGTTTTCCAGAAATAGCAATTTTGCAAGGGAGTAAGCAAATTTAAGAGAAAATCAAGCAAAATAAGCAAAAATCAAATGAAAATATTAAAAGTGAGAAAATTTAATTAGAAAAATTATTTTACATTTGATCAAAAATTCGTAAAAAAATTAAATGCAACCATTCAACTGTGAGTCTAAACTTGTATTAAAATATCGAAACCATTTTTTTGTTTCTATAAAATCGTTTACATTTTCCATTTAATAAAATAAAAAATGTATATATCTTCAGTGATATTTTCTTTCAAATAATCATAAATTATATTTCGTTAGCTAATTAATACAGCATTGCAAATTGTACCAGCCTCAGCAGTTTTCTTTAAATCTACACTAATTTTATATCTGTTTATCTTGAACTACTGCTGTTTTTCTATATAGGCAGTCAATAACATACGTCTTCGTCCCCAAAATTAATAACAATTGATATCGCCATGATAGTTTGTAGTTGGCTTATAATAAAGTTCATTATTTCTATATATAGTATCTAATTTTGTCCTTGAATTTTTTAAAACCTTTAAAAGCGAGAAACATTTTAAAACAAAGATCATTTTCAATATCTAGATTCCAATTATCTTTTGGAAAATTTTCATTTCTTCCATTTTTAACATAAATTTTTCTCACATTACAATGATCAAACATTGAAGCATGTGAATATTCCTCAGCGCGATTTTTCCTATTAGTTTGGAAACCCACAATTACAAAATCAGGCATGTCAAATTGCAAATGATTAAACTGATATTTTATATCAAAATTAAAAACAGTTGTCCCAGCAGGAAGATCTTTTCCTAAAATGTTGCTGCAAAAAATTAGATTATCCACCAACACCAGAAAAAACATCTTTTGAAAGAGACTTATTCTCACAACAAAATCTCCTGAAGAGTCCTTGGGAATTGTACCATTGAAAAATTTGTCGCCTATAGATAATGATTCTACTATAGGTCTAGGAAAATAAATTGCTGAAGAACTTGGTTTTAATGAACGATATGGTTTAGTTAAAAAAGGTAAAAATCTTTATATTGGCGATAAAAAAGTGAAGATAAAAATAAAACACTAACTGTTGAAAATCAAGAATATATATTAGCAACTGAGGATGATCGTAACAATTATAAAGAAATTTCTAAAGCAACAAATTTAGTATATCAAGGTTATGAACCTAAGAGTCAAGTAAATTCGAATAAAAGTTGGAAATACAGAAAAATAATTAGACCACTTTATCAAGATATACTGAGGATAAACAAAAAAATCTATTGAAAGCAAAATATAGTTTGGCGGGTTTTAGTGATGATTTGAAAATTGGAGATGGCATAAAAAAATGTAATAACTTGCCAAAAAATATAATTGGATGGACAATGTTAGAAAATTAATTGATAGCTTCTTAGTTATTCATGGCGAAGAAAATGCCAGAAATAGAAAAATTTTACAATGAAAAAGTCAACATAATGAATATGCTAAACAATAAATATGCTAAACAATAAAATAATCAGGTCAGCACGACGATGAGTCGTGCTGACCTGATTGCCGATATCGTGCGCATAAAATCATTCGCGAGCTTAAAGAAATGCATAACAAAATGCAATCGCGAACAACAAGCTTATCTATGGTGGTAAGTGGTGTATCGACTAAGAGAATAATCCGTGGTTCAAAACGAAAGACGTTGCGAGAATACTGATCTGAAAAAAGCGTTGCGAGTGAATGTAATGGAAAAGTATAAAAAGCCATTTCCCAATAAAGGTGGGGGACTCGAGTCCCCCACCTTAAGAATGCACAACCTCTCACGTTTTTTTCAGATCCCATTAAAAACACTCTTATACCGCTATTAAAGAAAAATTATATTACAGTAAATTGTTTTTAATGTATATAACCATCCATTAAAAACTAATAACCATACATGTTTGCCCACTAGTGGACTTCGGTGATTCTTTCGCTTTTAACATCATAAATTAGGTTTCTTTGGTTTAATTGTACCACATAACATACAATGGTCTTCTCCCAATACATGACGCAGAGTTGAAGCACAGTTCATTATTACGTTAAGGGGTATCTAGTTTAGTCTTTGAATTTCTAAAATCATTGTAAGCAATATACATCTTATAGAAAATTTTATCATCAATGTTTAAATTCTAATTCTCTTTGGAAACATTTCATTCCGTCCATTCTTAATATAAATATTTCTTCACAGAACAACAGTCAAACATTGAACCGTGTGTTAATTGTCCAGGATCTTCTTTTCTGTTTTGCTGAAAACCTACAATGACAAAGTCTGGCATATCCAATTGGATTGAATTGAACTGATCTTTTATGTCAAACTGAAATGAGTTAGCATTAGTAGGTACTGGTTTTTCAAGACATTGCCAATAATTAAAACTATTTGGAATTTTGGGGTGTTTGTATAATTTTACTTTAATTTCGTCTTCATAAATAGGATCGTATTCAACAATTGGCCACAGAATTTCCATTTTCTCAGTAGCAATTTTACCAGCATCTGGTATATTATCTGCATCATCAGATCTGTCTGCTTTCTTTGGAGGTCTTCTGTAAAAAGAAACATCATCATTAGAATTTCGAATGAATGTGATCTTGTACCCACCTTTCCAGAATATTTCATTACAATCTCTCATAAACCCAACTAAATATCTTAATTGATAGGTAATTTCGTTACACTTATCTTTCCTAACATATTTACCTAGTTCTATCCCCGAAATTTGGAAGTATGCTAATTCTGATTCCGAATCTAGCAATGTATGCATAATTGTTGAAGTGATGCCAGGGTTGTCAATATTTTCTATTATGCAACCATGTTTAGAGATCTCTATTCTTGAGAACTGGAATGGGAAGAAATTCTCACAAAGATCAATAGTTGAAGTTATTTCATAATCTGCATTTATATCTCTTTTAGTTAGCTTATACTGTTGGTATACATAAGCTTCATTCTGATGTGAAAATGCATCGCCAATAGGAATATCAAACTCAATGCGCTTGTTGTATTCATTCAAATTATTTTTTGTTTGGTCATTTAGTGGAAACGACTGACGCTCATAACTTTCAATTTTTTGTTGATAAATTTATTACATATTAAAAAAATTCTTAAACAACTACACTTTTCGTATCGACCAAAGACTTATGACTACTATCAAAACCTAACCATTTTATTAGCAGCTTTTTTTCATTCATTTGAGACAGTATCCATTTAAGTTATCATTGTTCAATTTATTTATATAATAAATGAGACAACAAAAAATTGTAAACAATATAAAGAAGAATATAGAGAGAATAAAACAGCTAATTGAAAAGTTTAAAACTTTTAGAAAATTTCGCCAAGATAAATATGATAAAAATAAAAAACACGATCAACCATTGATAGATGCGATAGAAGATTTGGGGCAAAAAATTGGACACGTAACAAATAAGAATAAGAACTTAATGAAAGAACTTGTTCCATTTGCTGTTAAGAATTTAGACTACCCACAAACACCAACATAAATATCTTTTGAAAGAAAACTGTTTGGTAAAACAGGCACCGATGAACGCTATGACGATGGCATTAAACGAATTGGCGATGACGATGAGCGCTATAACGATGAACGCTATGGCGATAAACGCTATGACGATGACGATGAACGCTATGATGACGAACGCTATGTCGAAGCGTTGGGGCTTTTGAAAACTGATATCTCACAGTTAACTAACTACAAAACAACATTTATTGATAAGAAAGTGGCCGATTTCTTAATTGACCGCAAAGACGATGTTATTGGACTAGAGGCTGACAAGGTAGATTGTATATTGGTGATAGCGAAGTAACATTCTTCAATGACAAATTTACTGTGAAAGGGCGGACATACACTGGAACTGATGGTTTGATGAAATTATTAACTAGTAAGAAAGTAACAGAAAGTGCAACCGACTATGAACACTATAGTCGTATCCTAGCAGATACAAACACAGTTTTTCAAAGCAATGATCCTAACTTGGGAACTCCAAAATCGAGTAAAGGGAATAAATGGAAAATTATTGTTAAACCTATTTACGATTCGATTAAAAAGAAACGTCCCTCACCTAAAAAAGGGAAAGGTATAAAGAAGTATACAGACTATCCCAAAGAATACATACGGATATCAGGATGTTAGGATGCCTATTGATCGACTTCTCGTTATTTATGGCGAAGAGAATGCTGGAAATGATAATTATTACAATTAAAAAGTTGGAATAATGAATATGTTCAACAGAAAGTTTAGTGACTTTGTTGTGAATAATCCAAAAGGTATGCCATATCTGATACCAATGTTAAACACAATACCACATACTTTTTGGTAGTCGGAACATCACGGAAAAGGGTTACTCAATGACATAATAAATTCACTACCTTTGAGTTGCATGCACCCGGTTATCAGTACTTAGGTCCAGGTACCAGACTAAGAGAGAGAATTGAGTGTGGCGATAAACCCATTAATCCACTAGATGCGGCTGCAATGGAACATGATATAGCTTATCATCATAAAGATTTAGTTGAAAGACATGTAGCTGACAAAGAACTAGAAAATAAAGTGTTCAAAAGATTGTTAAGTTCAGATGCTGATCTCAATGAGAGATAGTGGGCTGGTGTTACTGGATCTGCGATGCATATTAAACGTAAGCTTGGTTGGGGAATTAAAATGAAATTATAAAATATTTGTTATAATAAATGAAAGTAAAAACATTGTATTTCAAGTTCCTAACGATGAGTTGAAGGGTTTGAATATCGATTCTTTCCTAACGAAAGACCAACTGGATTGTAAAAACAAGAAATTAAAGGAGTACAAAGGGATGACTATCACAATTTCATTTCCACAGCTTAAGAAAATGTCCAAAGAAATGAAAACTGGTAATGGTTTGACAGTTCACAAGGGGGATTTTTACCCTTAATTTTCGCAGCATTGGGAGTTCTAGGAGCATTAGCTGGCGTCGCATCATCTAGCGCTACATCAGTACTTAATGCCACGAAGAAAAACCAAGAATTGGAAGAACAACGCAGGCATAATTTAGCTATGGAGGAATACGGCAAGGGATTGAAGAAAGTTAAGTAGAGTAAGAACGTTTAAAAAAAAGTAACTCCACTCAGTAACTTTGATATTGATCAAATGGTTAAAAAATTAAATATTAAAAATTTTCAGGGTGTATTTATGATCGATGAGGTACTTAACACGCCACTCGATAATGAATGTGGAATTGTTAATCTAGATGTTTCGACAAACTCTGGTACACACTGGGTATGCTATTGAAAAAAGCAAACAGCAAATATTATTTTGATTCATTTGGCGGAAATCCACCGCGACAATTAATAGCATATCTCGGAAGTAATATTTTTTATAACGATATTAGAATTCAACATTTCAATCAAGTAACTTATGGTCATTTGTGTGTAATTGGGCTAATTCACTTTTCACATAATTTTTAATTTCCAAAAAATATTTCACTATTAATAAACAATTGATATATGTGGAAACGCATTAATGAGCTCTTGTATTGAATATCGAATTAAATAACACACGGCCAATGATACAACTACTGAGAAGATCAATCCTAATGATTTTATTTCCTACCCACAGTTCAACGACTTTATAGTCACACTGACAAGAAATAAAAGATCATTGGATAAAGCCTATCTTACTTACTAGGAAGTAGATAATAATATAGATTTTGAACAAAAATGACTAAGACATGTGGGAAATCCCATTGCACCAATGGATGCAGTCAATTTAGAGTACTGTCAGAAAAACAGAATTAACATTATTCGTTTAGTTGGGAAATACAGTTCAAAAGAAAAAGTATTTTACTTTGATAATCGAATAGAATATTTTTTATGAGAGATGGAACTATAGTTGAAATAATAATAAAACCAGAAAAATATGAAAGTATTATCAATTTATACCATCAACGGAAACAAATTGACATGTATGAAACTTTTGAAGTATTCCTTGATGATATGATATATTTTAAAATACCAAAAGCCCACAATGTACCCATTAAAAACTTACTTATAATCTAAGAATTCAGAAAGTCTTTAATTTTATTACGGTACTTACCATTATTTAACTCACGAGTCATATCTATTGTGATAAAACCATATTCATTATTCCAACATTTTGAACAAGTCTCCCTAAATTTCTCAAACGACATATCACCACCAATAAAATCTCTATGAATATGTTTAAGATTTGTATCGTCTTGTCTGTATATGCAAAGAAAATTAGTATTGCCTCTTATAAGCTGCTTAGGTACTTTTGAGTATGTCTGGGCTAAATAGAAACAATCAATATCTTTGTGTCTACTGCGAGTAAAGTAATCCCTTGCCATATTTTGATTTTCAAGTATGATATCACCGAAAACAACTATAGACTCGACATTCATTTTCATCAACCATTTCTTCATTTGATGGAAAGAAGTATGCTATCGGTTCATTAAATAATTTTGATGCTACATCTATATCTTTCATTAAATTGGTATATTTTGGTTGGTCCAGACTTTTTGAACGTACATAGAGAGTACCAAAGTCCAACCATCCCTGAGCAAATATAAAATTATCTATCATAAGTGTAGTTTTTCCATGGTTACTAGGACCCACTATCAAACATCTAATATTAGGTAATAATTCACCATGACGTTTTGTCAATACAGTCTTGTCCGGTATCCTTATTTTAATATCCCAGTCTACAAGTTTCATGTTTTTCTTGCTCATTTATTAATAGATATTTTAAAATAATATAATAAATGAGTGAAGTATTCAAACTAGCAGATAACAAATCAGTGTCAAAGAAAAGACTACATTACTCTTTAGAGATAGAGGGGCACTCATTGGCTTTAGTTCAGTTCTATACAGCTTATCTAACGCATAACATTATCTCTGGGAGAAATAAGCTATATTTTGTGTGTCAGAATGATATGGTATCGGCAATTGATATTCCAGTTGGTCAATATAGCTTAAAAGATCTTGAAAAAACTACAAAAGCAATTTTTTCTTTTAGTGTAGATTCAATGGGTGGGAAAGTAAATTATATATATATATATATATATATATATATATATATATATATATATATATATATATATATATATATATATTTCGAGCTGGATAAAATAACAAACAGAGTGAAAGTAAAATGTACGCTTAAATTACAGTTTGGAAAAAGGGGTTCAATAGGAAAATTTTTGGGTTTAGTAGAAAATTAAACTCTGAAAGCAAATGTGGATCATTATGGCGATACAATTCCAAAATTTGCTCCATTTGAAACAATAAATATACACTGTAATATAGCAAATGGTATGATATTAAAACATGATGAATATAATCATAGAGAAACTAACATAATTACCACTTTTAAACCAAGAACAACATTTGGATTTGGCGATACGATCTATTACTAACCAGCTTTTCCATTATTTTTTCCAGTGCAAACAAATTAAGCTAATGTAATAATAGTTGAAATTAAGGATGATCAAGGTAAGTTTATTAACTTTGATTTATCTGAAAGAACAGTGGTATTAGAGATGAGACCGTAGATATTTTTTGGGTTGGAATTAGACATATTCAATATATAATAACGTTAATAGTTTTTAAACTATTAAAGTTTCATGTGATAAAGGTTAATAATATTTCTATAGAAAGTGCAATGAATGATTTAGAAAAAGAATTCAATGTTTCGGCTACTTTGATATGTCGAATTTGGAGATGCTTATCTAAATTTCTTATTAGACTATGCTGTAGCGCATTGCCGAAATCAGAGCGATAATTGTGTTTTAATGATTGGATAACCATTAAAACTTTATAGAGATATGAGCGCAAATAAAAATCAACTGATGTCTAATTATACGACGACGATCATTTACTCTTTAAAAAACCGAATAGAATGCATTTTTTTAGCACCACAATCCACCATTCCATCATATGCAAAACTTATACCTCCACGATTAACATCATTTAAAACTTTTTCACTGAAAATCTGTACATATCTGTCAGGTAAGGTTACTTTAAAATTTCCAAAAGTAATTACCATTTTGTATCCATACCGTGTATCATTTATTTCAGCATGGTTTATGGGATAGGACTGTCCAATTGTAAGTTCGGAAAGTTTCTTAAATTGTTTGGTTCCGTTTAATACATTTAGCAACTGATCCATCTTTGTTATATACAACATTTTATTTTTTCGTATTCAAATTTTTTGAATCACTCTTTTTTTTTTTTTTGCAACTCCGCCCAAACGCAACTTTTTACGTGTATTTTTGCAGATGTACTCAAACGTAAAGTTTAACACAAGTTTTTTTCTAAAGACTACGATCTAACCAAACGCAAAGTTTAACACAAGTTTATTTCTAAAGACTACTATCTAACCAAACGTAACTTTTTGAGTCACTTTTTTGTAACTGCTCCCAAACGCAACTTTTTGAATCAATTTTTTGCGATTGCACCCAAAACGCAACTTTTTGAGAAATTTTTTTTTTTCGGTTGCTCCCAAACGCAACTTTTTGAGCCACTTTTTTGCAGTTGCGCTCGAATCGGCATTTGATGGTTTCCTGATAGCTCAAGCATTTAATTTACCGTTGGTTTTCTGATAACTGGGGGCCGCGCTCGAATCGGCATTTCTATACTACTAAAATATTTCGATGAAAAGGAAACCAAATAATTTACAAAGTGATAATGGCTCAGAATTTATAATAAAATATTTCAATAACTTATGGAAAGCATACTATAAATCATTTTTCTTCATTTTCTGAATTAAAAAGCTAGTGTCGTTGAAAGATTTAATCTAACTTTAAAAAACATAATGTAGAAAAAATTTGCTTTGAATGGCAACTACAAATCGATAAATGTATTGTATGGATTAGTTAAATAATACAACAACACAAAGCACACTACTATTGGCATGAAGCCAATTGAAGTTAGTAAAAAAAAAAAAATTTTTTTTAAATATCGCAAACAAATTTTGTGTTTACTAAACCAAAATATAAAGTTGGAAACGTTTTTTGTGAGAACAGATTGAAATATTTTTAAAAAATAGTTTATGCAGCTTATTGGTCAACAGAATGGTTTATTGTCTGCAAAGTTTTAAATTTTGATATGCCAACTTACAAATTAAAATATATTAATGGAGAAGAAATAAAATGTTGTTTTTATGAATATGAAGTAATAAAAACAAACTCTCCTGATGAATATTTGGTTAAAAAAGTTTTAGAAATTAAAGGCGATAAAATAGGTTTTGATCATTCTCACAATTCTGGGATTAATTAAAGAGCTGTAGTGTAAATTGCTTTACCACTGTGATAGTCCAGTTGGGACCTAATTTGGGCCCCAACTAAATCTGATAAAAATGATTTATATTTTATTTAAAATAGCTTCTTACTCAATCTGACTAAGAATATTTATATCATTAATTAATTGTTGTCGTGTATAATTACTCCCGACAATGTTACAATAGTTACAGAAAAACTCAATGTTTTCATTCATTCTTTCCTTCACTCTTTGTTATAAATTTATAGAATTTGGAATATATTAAAATCTCAATAATTCTTCACAATTTGGATGTCTATATTGAATCATATACAATCGTCTTTGAATTTTTTTTTTTTTTTTAGTTCTAATAACATAATAATCAAATTCAAAATCATTATCAAATAATTTTAGAAGAATAAAAGTTGGATTCAAATTTTGGTTTTTTGTTTTATGTACAACATGACGAGCCATTTATCTGATTACCTCATTTCTGCGATTTATTTCATCTGATGCTATATTAACATATTCTCTTGAATTTTCTATACATTCATCTATAATTTTATTTATATCTCTTAGAGATCAAGTTGGTCATCTTCAATTTTGTTCATTTTTCTAATGTGCTCTATTTGGCCTTTATATAATTGCATTACATCTTTTTGAATTTTATATTCAACATATTTTCTAATTTATGGTAAAACTTCTTTAGTTACCCATTTAGTACATTTTTCAGCTAGAGGCATATTTGATTTAAATATTAACTTAAATAGAGCTTATTCATTGAGAAATGTTGCACTTGCTTTCATGTTTGAAATTGCAGCTATTTTAGGGACAATTCTGAGAACAGTAAATTTCTTTTTATCGTCTTTATCAACATTATAAGATAATGCATTTATTGGTTTTCTGTATTCCAAAAGCCTAGTTACTTCCGTTTCTCTAAACTAAGGATTATTTTTCTCATAAATAATCATAACAACTCGTCTACCATTATAAATAAGTCTGTTGTTATTTATATCCAGAATTGACTCCATTTTTATTTACGAAATTATGTGCAAGTGAAATTAGTGAGTTGTAATAAGTGTTTTTATATATATTATTTTTATGAAGAAAACTAAAAATTGAAGAATATAATTTTTATACAATATAGAACAAAATGTTTATAAATATTGTGTGTTGTTGTATATTTGAAGGTATGAACGATTCGTTCACCCCTATATTTTCATAAATATTTTTGTGTTTTTCTATAATTACATAGCTCTTACAGAGTAAAATTTTCTAAATCATAGGCAATATGTTTCATTTTATTTATAGTTTCATTACAGGATTCGCCCTTTATACCAAATAATGAAATGCTATTTTTGCCAACTCTTGTTTTTTTTTTTTTTTTTTTTTTTTTGTAAATTCATTATATTCCATTAAAGTTACATTACTAAAAACATACAGTAAACCCTTTGTATATCTAAAATCTGAGTCTATCATATTTGGTAAATTAGGAAATTTCTCACTAATTAAACCATGAGTTGAGTTGAGAGATTTGGATGGCTCTTAACGAGGTTTTGAGGTGAGAATGGAGCAGCGCCGGAATGCAAGGGCGGGAGAAAAGAGAGAGTTCCCCGAGAAAACCCGCCGACCAGCGGCATCGTCCGGCACTATTATCCGGGGTTACCCGGCCGGTGATTTAACTCGGTTTACTTTCGTGGGAGGCGAGCTGTCTAACCGCTCCCTAGTAAAGAGATGTAGTGGGAGGTAGGGTTACCTACTTCTGCATGTTTGCCATAATAAAGGATACTTCCGACAGCTCGACACACACGTCTGACCACAGAGAAATTATCAAGGAAACTGTTATAAAACAAAATGTTTCAAATACTTTATGCAATGTGAAAAAATCAGTATCATAAAATAGTCAAACTTTTCTGTGATCTCAAACAACATAACATCAGTTGCAACTGTAGACGTTATATCAGTGTAATTTGAATTTCTGAATTAATCGGCCTTACAACAGACACTGGGGGCTCACGGTGGCTACAGGGCCGGATTTCCTACGTTGTCGCCCTTAGGCCCATGAAAAATTTTCATCCCCTCCGCACCCTGTTTTTTTTTTCTTTTTTTCCTTGATTTATTATTTTACAATCCATAGCAACGAGATCAGATGCGTCATCATTAAAACATTAATACGTTATAAATTACTGAATTACAAAGATAAACAAGTAATAGTCAAACACAAGGTAAAATTTAAATTATTGAATTAACATGTTATAAAACTGTATAATTTACGATGGTAATTTTAACTTTTTATTTGTAGGCTTGAAAATCCTAAACTCAACGAAGATCTACTAGAAAGTCTCATACCCGAACTATACCAGTTTCTGTCCACTGATAAATATAAAACTGGAAGTTCATTCTGGCGGTTACCGAGGCAACAAAGAACTTCGTTAATATCATAAAACAACTGACCCCCAAACACCAGTCCCTTTAATTGCATTTATTTTAGAATCGGTATACATTTTATTCTAGCACATAACCATACAAAAAACACATTTTTTTTTTTTTGCCCAATGCCATGCCTTCCCCTAAAAAGTGCCGCTCTAGGTCCGGGCCTAGTCGGCCTAATAGGAAATCCGGCCCTGGGTGGCTAAGCGATTAGGCTGCTCTCTTCCCACCAAGGCGAACCGCGTTCAATACCCGGTCGGTTTACTCTGGATATTCGCAAGTGGGAATCGTGCCGAATGATGCCGCTGGTCAGTGGGTTTTCTCGGGGATCTCCCGTTTCCCCTGTCCTCTCATTCCGGCGCTACTCCATACTCACTTCGCTTCTCCTTTATCGGCTCTCAAGACCTCTCTGTTAAGAGCCGCCCAAATCTCTTCACTCTTCACCAACACACACAGGAAGAAAAGATACTGTGCAGATTTCGGTAAGAGCTACTTTCAAGAACGCACTTGTCGAATGCCACCTGTCGGCATAAATTTAAACTGTGACCATTGGGTTAGAGCATTAGAGTAATCTTGCCTAAATTCGCTAAAGTAGCGCATTCCTCACACACGTGCTTATTGATATTAGTTACTTTTCAAAATAGCCTGAAATACGGGATGTATGTTGTCCCATCCTATGTCCATGCGGCATTCTTCTTTCATCCCCACGATACGGGAAATACCGTACAATATAGGATGGTTGGCAACCTTAGTAGAGGGCGTTGAGGAGAGGGAGAAATACATTAGATATTCAGTGTTTGATCCATATTGTAGTTCACTCCACGGCCACGTGAGAGCCCCGAGCCAATTTTTCTAACATTTGCAACCAATCAGAACATTGGAAAAATTCACGTTTTCATGAACGGTCGCAATATAGTTTGTTTAGCTCAGTGGTATGAAGATTGGAAATGTTTTTACATAATTTTTATCCATCAATTTTGTAAGAGGCTCCAGGCTCTATGTTTTGAGATGAGGAAGTAGTGCTGCGTTCCGGGGTGAAATTTTGTGCCAGGGACGGTTAAATCCCTGTTACAATTGCCGTGTCCACTGTCCTCTGTCCTCACTGACGTCACGAGACTCGCACACAATTTGCTGCTACAGTTAGCTACAATAGATGTTCACAGTCTAGACTAAAGATGAGGTAGACCGCTTCTTCGTTTTCTGCACATGTACCCAACATTGACCTACCCCAATCGTACACAACTGTCAAAGTCATATGACCAACAGTGACGAACGTGTTTGTTTATATCTTAATTTCTAAATGACAAGCACCATTATATTTATACGATACTTTTATCAATTCGAATTTAGTCAAACTGCATTACAAATTGGTTAGGGGAAGTATAAAATAATCTCTAAGCACTTATTTACAAATCAGTTGTCTAACCTAAAATCCAAACCATGCCGTTTTCACTAGACTTGTTGGCAGAAAAGCCGTTCCGGGTTAGGATATGGAAATTGTCTGTACGCAGCCAGAGAGATCGGTCTACCTCATCTCTAGTCTATGGTCTAAAGCTATCCAAACAAGCAGGTCCCGAAAACTGCTACCGGGTAGAAGTAAATACTTCACGCAATTTAGTTTTGTGTTTGTTTTGAGTCACGAATATTTGCCTGGCATAATTTGATGTGTTGTTTTAAAGGTGATTTCATTATTATAGTAGTTCATATATTTTGGTTATCGGTTATAGGAGTATATTTGCTTTATGTTTATCCAGAAATAAATTCCTTCATTGAAATAAATTTTTCCTCCAATTTTGCATTTTAGAAAATGCCCTTCTTTTATTGAATAATTCAGGCCGTAACTCTACGGCGCATATTTACAATTCGTCTCGCTTGGCAACGGCACACACTATTTTCGCCTCAATGTCGATGTTTGCAAATGTTTTCGTATAGTATTTACAAATTGAGCGTGGATTTCGCCGGTAAATTCTTCTTCTTCTGCCACTTACTCATCTTCTTCCATGAAAGACTCATGCACGGGGGACAAATGAGGACAAAATATTAAAATTTGCCAATTTTCTATAGATTGAGAACAGAGGACATGGCTCATGACATCACACAATCGCGTTAGCCAATCAGCGCTCTCGACGTCAAAGAGTACCGAGGACATCCGAGAACACGGGACATGGTAATTGTAGCACGGCCCTTAGAGGATCACGTATTTCCAAAGAGACGTCTTTGCGACGTCAAAGTTAACGACAAGAGTCGGGCGACGTCTCCATGACGTCGCAAAAATAATGGCAAAATTATGTCGTGTCTGTGACGTCGATACGACCGACGTCGCATTGCAATTGCGACGATAATACATTGAGACATCGCTGCGATGACACTGCGCCCATGTGTGTTACGAGGGTAAAGACGACCACGTTACACATTTTGTAGGCTAATGAAACGCAAGAATAATTCATCACTTATTTAAAGTCATGGGTTTTATTGACTTGCTCAACACATGCCTTCGCAGTTCATTGATAGAAGACAGTAGAATGTCAGTAAGGATAATGGCAGTTTTGTGATGTGAATGCGTTGATTCTATTTTAATAATGCATGTCATAACAGCGGCTTAAAACCCTTGGATTACTGCACACAACTAACTTGGGCGTGTTTTAGCTTCAGTGTAAAGACAGTAGCAGTTTCGCAAAAACTTACAAAATGCACTTTGGTCTGTTATATGTCTTCATTGTTTGTATATTTTCCGTTTTGTAAACCAGATAGGCCTACTTGTAACAAATTTAGATTGATACAAACCCTTAAATTATTAAAATTAAAACAAAAAAATATGGATGTGTTTGTTAAAAAGAACAATGTAACTAATGTTATAGAAAATTTTTAATAAAAATAAACTACGTTCTACGTATAAATAAAATAAATAAATTTATAAATAAATAATTGTTTTTAACATGTAAGTTTCAGTTTGTCTTCTCTTTCTGAGACCGGTACAGCTCCAGTTTCCTGAGTATGAATCTCACAGCTATGGACAGAAGGACGACGACCAGTGACGTGATGACCAGGAGGAACAGGACTATGTCCAAGAGGAGGTATGTGTACCACGGCATGTCCACCGCTGCAGTGCGCAAGTGCTTCGCTCCTTTGTGACGTAGTACATACTCCGTCCACCAGACTGCGCGCTCCATGGGCGTCGTTATTTGGTCGTTCACCAGCGCAGACAAGCGCTCCATGTTCTCTCGGTAGCTGCAAGAGGAAAACACAATTAGTTAGATATTTGTCAGATTATAGCTTTCTTTATTTTCATTTCATTTTTATTTTCAATTTGCGTTAATATCCTGAACCCTCTATACATTTAAGTAAGACTGGAGGACATTTTTAACTTAACTATGGGTTATCAATATAGATACAATATGTAAGATATTTACATTGAGTGAATTATCGAACAAGGAAAATTTAATTTTTGTTAGTGATTATAAAATTTAATTTTCTAGTTTAATTTAGGATCTGTTCATTACTTCCTTTTATATTTTTGCTAGACAGTGGCATGTGCTTATGGGGGACACAAAAATAACGTTACGATATCTACTCAAGAAGCATTTCTAGTCTTTCCACTTGAGGCCTGTTTTTAAATGGCAATGTTAAAATTCATAAACGTGTTAAACAATGTAGTGTTACATTGGACTATATTACGAGGGATAGTGCCATGAAAATATAATGGAGGTTGCACCAATGTACCATGTAGTCTGAGAAATGTCAACAAGAGAGCTCACGAATGTTCACACATGGAGACAGCTCTCGCGATAGGGGGACATGAGTTATCGAAATACTTAAATGGCACTACCAGTGGGTGCTGGGCAGTTGAGAAATTCCATTTCTGAAGTTGAGTGGAGAGTGGAAGTTTCTCGATATAACGTTTTGCTTTGGTAATGGAAAATTGTACTTCATGGAGGGCGCTTCGACGCACAGTGTTCAGAGCAATGAACGACCACAGATGTTTGATGTTCCTGACTAGTCTTGTTTGCCAAAACTGTCTATGGTAACAGAAAAGTCACACTGGCCGAGCTCACATTCACATTGAACGCAGGTAGTACCACGCCCATATACATCAAATAGGAATAGCATTCTTTAGCATCTACGGTATCCGCGAGCAAACGACCTAATAGCACTCTAAAATTAAAACAGTTATGACTGCTCCAAATAAGTGAATTGCATATCTGTTGAAACTGTTTCATTTGAATAAGTATTAAACTACTGATTAATTTAATTGCTGGTATTCGCTGTTTAAACAGTGATTTCATTCGTAGCGAATTGCACTGGCCTGGCAGTAAAACCTCAGTGATTCGCCAGCATTAATTGATGATTCAGAAAATAATTCTACTTACAGAAATCACTGATTCAGGTTTAGAGTGTCGCCCGTTCTTTAACACAATAACACTGGAGACGGCGCCTCACTCGTTTTTCTGACATAGCTGAATTGACACTAGAGAACCGGCAACATGTGGCGTGGTCTGAAGATGACCTATGACAGTTGCTTCGAGTTGGTGTTAAGATTAGGATAAGGCACAGGCCCGTAGTTGTCAAAAATACATATTGCTAGCTAGTGGTGATTTCACACTGGCTTAGGGTATATTAAAGGGACATAAGTTGTGTCCGCAGGTCTGCAAGAACTCGTCATTGAGTGGCGAGTACTGAATTTTGATGGTTATTTGCAGCTTTTCATGGACTCGCGCATACCCATAAATATTGGTATTCCAGCAGGGTTAAGAATCCCGTCTTATCAGATTTGTACTATTGAGAACTGACTTCTGGCACGGCCACAACGTTCACCCAACAAGAACATAATTAAGTGATTATGGGACGTGATGGAGAGGTACAGTTGCACAATAGATCATACACCTACAAGTACCCGACGTAAACCAACAGTCCACCATAAATCTTTCGGTAACTATTCAAAAAGATGTCGCATTGATCTCCTGTACTTCACCGGAATTGGGGGGGGGGGGTGTACTACTCGGTACTAGGCTACTAGGCAACTATTCCAAGAGTTTTGACACTAAATAGCGCGTGCTCTCTATTAACACAATAATTTAAATGTACGCACTTTGGACATTGTGTTTACTTCGTTTATGGGAGAGAAATTTACGCAGCACTTTGCAGTTGAGGCCTTTTGCGCCAATAGGGTTCAAGTGAGGTGGAGCAGCAGCGACAGAAAGCAATGGTGGATGAAATGGAAGTGCTCCGAGAAAATACACGGACCAATGACAATCTCCACAACGTTCTCCCCATACGGACATCTGTGGTTGAACCTTACCGGAAAATCAAACCATGGGGCTGCTTGGTGGGAGGCGAATGGTCTATCAAGTTTACTTTAAATTTGTGAGTAAAGGTTTAATTAAAGTTTATGATTATATCAGACATATTAGTTCCATTTATTGAAAAAAATGTTAGGCAATTTGATTGAATAATGAAAATGCGTTTGTATGAAGTGGTTATTTACAAATTATGCAGCAGATTAAAACAAGGTACCCAATAATTTGTTCTTTTCTAGCACTCAGCCAGATTTGTATTTCTCTTTTTAAAATCCGTGGTATTGTATTGTATTCTAAGCAACAAAAGGAACTTATTGCGTTAATTTATTTTGCGAGCAAGAAACACAACGGAGTCAAGTAAATCAAATACATTTGTCGTTAGCCCAACATACCTCTTATCCTCTATAACCTTGGTGAGCGCTACAAGTAATGTTTCCTTGGTGAGGTCATTCACCTCTAGTCGTAATGTCACTCCTCTGTCTTCTCCCAGTTTCGTGTTGAAGTCTTGGTCACCAAAGAAAGGAATCCCCAACATCGGGACCTTCGTCTGTATGGCTTCTTCGGTGCTTTGCAGCCCTCCTTGCGTGATGAAAACTTTGACCTTCGGGTGGCCTGAAACCATACACACTGTTGTCATATCTGTATTTATTTATAATAAAATATCTAAATTTGTTTGTTCCAGAGATAAATCTATCTGCCACTTTCTTTTTTATTGCATATAAACATTTAGATAACTGATATACGAAATTTACACCTGTCTTTAGGGAATATATGGATTAAAACGAACATTTTCCATGAAGTTTTCATTTTTATTAAATTGTTTCGTGTATTTTATGTTTAAAACCCCAGATGCCATGCTTATATCGTAAATAATTTCGTTTTTTTATTAGAATGTCAGTAACTTTCGAAGGTTAAACTCTAATGTCTGTCTGGCAGCTATTTTAATGCATACATACTACAAGTTTTTTTTTCCTAACAGCAAGCTCTGTTAACGCAAACAGTAGTTTCGATATCTTCAGAGTATTGGAATCTCTGACTTACGTCTGCTGCCTAATGTTTAGGTAAAGTCACCGTTAAAGTCTATTAAATGGCAGCACAGATGCTCTTACGGTCACTGACGTATAAGCTAGAAGCCTGTATTTTCCTGTATCACGATGATAGAAGAAATAGCCTAGCCAATAACGTAACCCTCTGACTCCCTTAATGATTCTTTTAGCTACGTAATTTGTTGTTATACTACAATAGTATTGAACCACATTCTCTGTTGAGCATAAAATACATTGAAAACAACGTGTAATATATATGAAAAAATATAATGTTGCTTGTCGGATGCCCTTAGCTTAGGATATTATATTAATTGCAACATAAAATATAGGCTGTTCACGGTAAAGTGAGCACTTTTTAAGGTCCTCCCAACATACATTAATTACTAATAAATATAACTTATTGCAGCCCCAGGCATTAAATGTTGAGGTTGGTGGAATGTATACACTGTGTTTATTGGTCACAGTGCAATGTCTATATTGAAAAGCAGCAGAAAGATGGAAATTGGATGAAAGGGAAAATTTAGAAGGGCCTTGAGAAGTGCTCACGTTACCGTGAACAGCCTATATACTTCAATACCAATTGAATCACACACATATGGCATATTTGTTTTATCACAAAACAATTTTAGTGCAATCTTCTGTTGGGAAATTAACACCCAGTCATTCAAGAGTTATGTTATTTGTTATTATTACATACTTAGTTTTTTTGGTGGTTACTATATAATTTAAATACGATTAATTAACCTTTACGGAAGTAACAAAATGTATTGTTTGTTTAAAAGCCCGTGACTTATGAAACGTGGATGCCACAGATGTCTTGTTAAAAAACTGGTTACCAAGGGAGTCAGTTTTTCAATGCTAGCATAGACGAATGTCCAGGCCTGTCATAATATCGTCCTATCAGCTGCCATCCACTTATACGACTGGGAGCCTAGTTCCCGAGAGCGGCGACGAGAAAACCTCTGGCGCCGGGAAGCATATCAAATCACAGAGAGTGATAAACTTATTTGAAACTTGCCACGGCTAGGCCAAGTCCCCGTGGCGTTGGCCTCAATTCTCCAGCCAAGTATCAAGTATCCTTGAAAGACTCTTCTCCTGAGTATCTCCACCAATCCTCCAGCTTCGGAATGCTGGAAAAAAATTGGGTTTGGCTGGGTTGGGGACACGGCCATTTGTTTTGCGTGAATACGTGTACGTTGACGCGCTAGGACGCCTCGATTTTTTTTTTTTTTTACGTTCCCGGCACCGCTTCACTCTATCAATATGTGGTTTTATGGGTATCACTGGATTGCTTTTGGCATGCTCGTTCCAACCGTATACGATTTCTGCATTTCGACTTGGCTTTTTGACGAGTATAGGCCGAAATCGTTTGAAGTTTTCTTAATTTTTTACATTAAACGCATACAATTTCACCATAACCACGCCACATCAATGTTTTCATACACGCAATCGATTGATCTTACCCCGAGAGTTGTCGATTGAAACTTAAACGCTCCTCATAGCTTCTACTAGTCAAGAGTTATATTACGCGGAAGTCGGAAGTTATGAGACGGGACGAAACGAACTCAAAATTGCGGCCAATCCCCCCCCCCCCCCCCCCTCCCGATTTTGTAATCTTCGGATTTTCTGGATTGCCTCCCACTAGGATCGCAAATTTAAAGACGTATTCACGTCAAAATTCCCATCACATCAGGTTTCTACGTTGGACGATACCGAACCATTTTTTTTGCTTTATTTCGTCGGCTCTACACTTCATTCATAATAAATGCATTTGTGACACATTTACACCAAAACAACTTGGCATTTATTACGCTGAACTGATCCCCACTCAATCATTATTGCACAAATCTGTATTTGTTTTTTTTTTTTACGCAGAGATACATATTATATTTCTAGTTCACAATTTATTATTTCGCCTTCTGGTCTACAAGTAATCGTATAAAGTACATTAGAACCTGTAACCGGCTTACTGAGCACTTTTGAGCTCAACGTTCTAATAATGTCTCTGTTCCGAACTTCGTATGATCAAACGAACCCACTTACTGACCTGCTCCCAGCAAACTTAGAAGCGATGTAGAGGCAGTATTTCCCTGTCTATAAAAACAAAAGTACGAGATAAGAACTACGCAGTGACAAACACGAAGGCAGAAGGCTTCGCACAGAATAAATCGTTCTCAAACACAAACACTATATTTTACAGTTCGACTGCTGAACGTGTGTTACTATTTGTTCTTGTTGAGGCACCCATTTATTTTAAAACTACTGAACTATACTCAGTTTGTTTATTCGTTTTGTTAAGTAGATTAATAAAATAATTTTTTTCTCTGTGTCATTAGTACGATTCATGAACGAGTTCAGTGAGAAACAACTAAAACATGTTGCTTTTTAGGCAACATAAAATGCATAATTAAATCATTATGTGGGGAAATATGATTACAAATTTGAGCAATGCTGTCAATTGTTATTAATATAACCAAGAAATTGTATGGCATAAGTTACCTACTTCATAAATAGTTTTGATTACATTATTATTTATATTCCCGCTCCCAAATGATAAAACAATGTCTGATAATGAGTGAGTGGCAGAAGATAAAATTGTTTGAAATGTATTTTTAAGGAAATAAAGAATAAAACTTGAAATTCGTCCTCTAAACACATAACAGGCACATGAGATAAAAGCGTTAATCAGAGCAGCCTCTGTAGGACAAGGGCACCCATTAGCTCTATCATAAACTGTTCTACGGACTGAAAGTTGATCAAGTAGGAAAAGCAATATGACCAGTTATTAGCAACTTGTAGTGATCGTTATCTTGCCAACTGTTAAAAAATGCGTAAGATTATTACGTGCAACCTATAAGCCTATACGTGTATTTTGACAAGCTGTGCAAATTTAATTTCTTGTGCGCTTCATTTTGCTGCCATAGTCCACAAAGCGTAATTTAAAGTCCTTTGCACAGAAAATTAAATAAAATTTTGGTTGCGTGTACAAATTCCTTTCCCATATGGGAAAATCTAAAAGCTACCAAACACACATTTTACACAACAAATAATTTTTCTAACTTACTATTGCGCTCATTAAGAATAGTGTTAAGTAAAAAAAAAAAACTGAATATATATTTGGTATCATATGCAAAAGATTTTACTTTGCGCAACTGTCACATTTCATTACATTTGTCTACACTCAAGACTTCAATGTCGAGTGCCACCCAAATCACTCCGCTCTCTTCACTCCCTTAATTCTATGTTTATCATCGGAACCATAAATATAATTGATTCTGACACGTTTATAAGCATTAGTCTACGAAAACGCTTTTCCTGCACGAGATAAAAATCACTCGTCTGAATGTTGTGTTGTAAGCCACATTTTACAAACAAAAGAAGCGAAAATTTAAGTAATCAATTCATAACGTCGAAGTTAATAACCCGTGACATTAAAACGATTACAAATGTAGTTTCTGACATTGGCGCTTCAATTATAGTAGCATGGGGTTATGCTTATACTGCATGCGTCGTGTCAAAGAAAAGTTCAACATCAGGGGCCAGTTCAGGGTCCTATGTACTGAAACGTTTTCTGTGAAATCGTTGTTTGCGCGTAAACGCTTATCTCAGTAAATAAAAGCTCTGGAAATACGAAGTATTGTCAGAAAGGATATAAAACTATTGTCTATGTCCATCTATTTTTACTTTTATCATATTAAGTGTATTAACGGAGAAAAAACATCGTGAAAGTGATTAAATACCGCATTTTTAAAACTCGCCTTTAAGCGGGAAGAGAAAAGTACGATTATACGCCGGTAGTTTGATCTGTGGACTTTCGTCGCGTGTAATAAAATCCCACTGTTACAGATCTAATTTACGCAGTAAAGCGTTACGACGGAAACACTGTACGCCCGGCGCGTAGGAGCGATGAGGCGCTAGGTGTGCGTGTTAGTATCGCTCCCTCGCTTTTTGACGTTGGACGCCCAGCTACACAGCCCCCTTAATGGAAATTATTTCACTTCCTCAGTAATAAGTAAGCAAAAAAATTTACCTGACAGAAAGATTACAAGAGACTCTACCTCTTTGCTACGATGGGCTATGAGGAGGCACTTACAATAGTAATGATGCTCGTTAAGTTCCGAGTTATTGCGGGGGTGGACTCGAATCATCATATGTTCAGCCTATCTGCTAAATAACAATGCGTCTTGGATTAAATATTTTTTCGTTTTAAATGCTGTCTGTGATCAGTCTACATACACCCTCTATGAAGTATGAATGGTGTCCAACACACAGTTCAGTTGGTAATGGCGAGAGAGTGAAAGTGTGCTCACGCAGTATGTCCTGCTGCGGCATCCACTTGGAGACCTTGACGTTGGCGGGCTGGCCTGGCAGGTTATCAGACTCCCACTTCCACAGCACGTGGTAGTCACGCAGCTCGGAGAATGTCTCCAGGAAGATACTGCGCTTCTCTGCTGTCAGCTGGTCACTCCTCACGTTGCTGCCGAGGCTGAAGTATATGGCGCCCTTCGGAGCGCTGTCCAGGAACTCCTGGATGTCCTGCACACACACCACAGCACATTTGTATACTTTTGAGAAATGCTGAGTTTTTTTAATTTCTCACCTTGGTTTCGGCGAAAAAAAAAATTCCACGCTTCCACAAATGAGGAATTTTGCAGACTAGCTACTAGCTTATTTAATGGGCATGATAAACATTTTTGATCAAATGTAACTATTTCCTGTCTAATCAAATCTTTTGTCTCTTTAATTCATGGAGTGCTAGTTGATAACGTACATAGCGAGGTGGCTCAGTGGTAAAAAACTGGGCTTGTATTAAGGGGTGGGATTCGGTTCTCGAAGGGGGCCCAACAGATACAGCTGTTTCTTTTTATGAATATATCCTGAGAGGATTCAGTCATTGTGCCGCTGAACGATCCTATTAGACCAGCACATATTAGTTATAGTACATTGAATAAGGGATCTTTTTCTTCCAAACCTTACATATTTATAATATGCATCCTGAATGAATCTCCTGGAAGTTTTGTACTTAATAACAAAAGGACCCAAAAGACTAAAGAGCCTAGTATGACACAGCCAGTGATGCAAGTGATAGTTTAAGTGCAGGTCGGGAAACACATTGTGGATTGTCTAATGGTATTCCTTAGTGATATATTTCAGGGATACTTTCCCAGTAAAATATTCCTTATTTCAGTTTTTGAAGGTTTTCTCGAAATAGTCCCAGGCGAATTCAGAGACGGTTCCTTACGAAAGGCCACTATAGATTGTTCAAACAGTTTGTTCTGTCTCTATTGATCGCCGCTGTCAACTAGAAGTAGAATCATATTCTCAGGCGGAAAATTCGGGATGACCCACACGGGAATCAAACCCGATTCCCCACAATGTGGATCTAGCACTATGACCGCTCGGCCAACGTAGCTCTATTATGAATTTATTTATCAATTGTATATTAATAATTCAAACTTTAATAATTTTAATTATTAATATTATTACTAATTAATTCACGAATAAATTGGTTTACCAAAATGGTTACTAGGTAGATGGTTCACAGACTAACTTCACAGCACTCATGTTTACCTCAGCCACAGAATTAGTTCCTCAGTTCGTTTACGGCTACTTACGTACATTTGTAAAATAAAAATGATGAAATCATCCAAAGTCTCTATATATATATATATATATATATATATATATATATATATATATATATATATATATATATAATATTTCCAAATTACCCTCCTATAATTTTTAGACTTTAAGAGTTTTAATATTTTATATGGAAGTTGAGATATTTTCGTTACATATTAACTACTATTTAATACAAGCTAAAATAATGCTATTCTTACAATTAAAATAATCACGTGAGTCAAGTTATTTCTTGAGACCAGAACTTGGTTCCTGAAAGGATAAGCTCAGGCTGCATGAAGTGAAACTAATAAATTAGAATAACTTACAAAAATATTCAAATATTTCAACTCAAAATATTTTTTCCGATATATTATTATGTTTAATTATTCAATAATTATAAACATACATTATTTTAATATAAAAGAGCTCTATTGTTTCAAAAAAGGCAAGTGTAAAATTTATTTAAATTCTGCATTTGGTGATAACAGGCTGGAGAATGCATTTTTTTTTTTTTTTGAAATAACTAATTGTAATTGAACTTCATTTAACCAAAACCTTATTATTTTGTTGGTACGTACCAGAGGAAGTTGCTTCGGAGGATTGATGTGAAACCCATTCACATACATAACAGCCGGAACATTTGGTCTTGGGTTGTGAAAGCACTCCAAGTAGTTCAGGAACAGCATACTGACTTGGTTGTGGAGATCCCCTATATAAGGCGTTGAGGACCCAAAAAACCGCTTAGTTATTAAATCCTGCCTGGGTAAAAGATTATTTTGGAAGAAATAGTCGAATCTTAAATTATAAATGGTGGCATGCAAACGCTGGAAGAACGTACGGTTCCTATCCGTGTACGGGAGAGCTATCTCGGGAATGTATGAAGGGTTGGTGGGGTTGCCCACGGAATCGTACATCACGCCAATAGGTGGCAGTGAAGATAAGCCGATAATCGGCGCGTTGAACCTATGTGCGAACGCGGTCATGCACGGAGTGACCAGCCATTCTATAAAGACGAGGTCGAAGTGCTCCCGCGTGTTGTTCGGGTCGATCATCGCCTGTATCTTCGCGTTGACCATCGTGGTCTCGCAAATGGCATCTCCTGTGGTGTAGAAACCTGTGAATTGTTCGTACGTAGATGCCTGGGCGAGCCTGGCGGACGCGAAGTCTGTCTCGCGGAAGAACTGGTAGGTTCGAGATATGTCGATCTCGGTGTAGTTGGGGAAGGTGGGGTCGTTGATTGGGTCCGGCGTGACGACCACCATCTGGTGACCTCTTCTAGCCAGCTCCTTGGTGAGGGCTCGGTACACCACCTGGTGGCTGATAGAAGGGAAGGAGAGTATCGCCAGTATCCTGGCGCCCTCCGCGTACGCAGCGCAAGACACGAGGCACGCCAACAGCGACGTCATCAGACAGCCCATTCTTCCCTGCCTGCTGCCAAGCAACATGTCTGAGAGTTGTACCACCACTGATGGCTCGAGCCTTGAGCTTCACTTTTTTAACGCCGCCGACCGGACCTTGTCTGGACGTCGCTCATCTCGCGAGAGCTGACACGCTGTCTGGGCGTGGGGGTTATCAACGTGCTTGCCACTTCAAGATCTGCAAGTCATCTGTCGTAATGTGCTGGAGCGAAATTTTGATGATTCGGTTATCGCCTGCCATGACCACGTGCAATATTTTTCTGACGGCATGCAAACATATCTGACGGAATGAGTTTCCATATATACTTTTGAAGAACACTCTTTAAATCCCTCCTTAGTTACTACTTCTCTGTTTCAATGTATCCTTCCACCATATATTAATATAATACTACCATGGCCCTGATTACTTAATTTGTGCCGTCCACGTTAAAACTGAAATTGTTAGTGCCTGATAATATGTTACTTATACGCCAGTGCTTACTTTAATGTGAATAAAAGACGCAACGCGTCTCATTGTACGAAAACATTACGTTAGCAGTACAACACTTAATATTAGGGTTATTTTTATTTCTTCACTGTGAACTTAACTGAGAGCCCGCATGACAATTTGAGCTGTAAAATATATGTAGTAATGGGCAGTGACTTTTCCAAAAGTTGATTTCAAAAGTGCTCACTTTATCGTGAACAGCATATACCAGTGTTTTTACAGGGCGACTTTACTTTATGTCCACGCAATTTGTTAATTTATGTGGACTGAAGAGAATATTCATCCCCCCCCCCTTCCCTACTTTTCGCATTTCTTCTCGCAACTTATTGGGGATAGCAGAATGACTTGGCCATTGAACTCGGGTCACTTAATGAGCACTGTTTCGCAAAAAAAGATTCTTTATAGCGCTGAAGCACCGCGCGAGGAGGCGTAAAGGTAATCAAATTGATTCTAATTCCGGGTAACGCTGTTTCGATTCCCCGTCCAGCCGTCCTGATTTCGGTTTTCCATAGTTTTCCGAAATCAGTCCAGGTGAATGTCGAGGGCTGGTTCTGCGATGCAGGCCTTGCGTGGATTATTTCTTCCCCACATCTGATTATCTGAACACGTGGTTCCTGACCGCACTGCTATAGGCTGTTCACTGTAAAATGTGCACTTTTGATAGCCGTGCTAACATCTACTTACATGCACGTTGTGTATTATTCCGCCGTATGTAAAATTAACACTGCCATGGGTCGGACGAGCGAAGCTGTGAAATTATTTGGAAAGTAAATATTTTACAAATCTTCTCATGTTTACACTTCATTGCACATAAAAAAAGGAAAACATAAAAAAAAAATGGAAGTTATTACAAATGGTTGCCTGACACTTTTTATTCAACATTTAGGTATGGAAATAATTTCCCTCCAACGTTACCAACTTTACTGGGCGCATGTCACGCAGTGCGCCCGTTAGAATATAGGTTATGCATGTAGGAGCAGTGACATTTTTCTAAGGTTGATTTCAGAAGTGCTGACTATATCGTGAAAAGCATGTAACAAGATTATAAAACATTCGCAAGCGGAAATTTGTAATTGCATCGATCACTTAATCGACTTTCACTTAAAACTGGTTAAAATTGTGTTTCATATAGAAACTAAAATTATCCAAATAAGTTAACAATTATCACGGATATTTACATTATTTTTTCTCATGAATTCACAAGGCATTATTCAGATAAAACTGATTGTGTAAGACAAGAAAATTGTTTTGTTAGACGCAGTTGCTTTAATCAATACAATTTGACACCGTATTGATTTTGCTTTACCGAATATGATATTTTGGTCTTTAAATGATTAACAATACTTTTATTGAAAACTAGCTGACCCGCGTGACTTCGTTCGCATGATATTATTGTAAAGTTATTACAAATTAAGCCACGCCATTGTTCTATAAAATTTTTATATTTAAAATACTAATATTTAGTCTTTCAGGTTTAATGGAATTATTGAATTACACCAGCCCTTCGCACACGTTTTATTTTTGCATTATATTTAGGACTTTGAATTGATCTAGCCATTTTTTTATTGTGCTTTCTAGCCACTAAGCTACTGCGACCCCCTTTTGGGTGCTCTAGCCACAGAGATACTGCGGCCCCCATTAGGTACTCTAGCTCCTGACCAGCTGCGGCCCCCATTAGGTACTCTAGTCCCTGACCAGCTGCGGCCCAACTATTGGGTTCTCTACCCACTGAGCTATTACGGCCCCACCATTGGGTGCTCTAGCCCTAACCAGCTGCGGCCTCACTATTGGGTTCTCTAGCAACTGAGCTTCTGCGGCACCCTTGTTGGATTCTCTAGCTACTGAACTTCTGCGGCCCCCTTATTGGGTGTTCTAGCCACTGAGCTACTGCAGCCCACTTGATATATATCTATCCACTGGGTCACTGCGGCCCCATTTTGAATAACTCTAGCCACTGGGCCACTACGGCTTTTTGGAAGGAAAGGAGGACAGCCCATAAACAAAAAATTAAGGAGAAATGACGGAAATTTGTTTTTAACAATGCTTTTTTTATGCCTGTAATCCTAAGAAAAGTTTAATCCATTACCTATTTACATCCCTGATCATAATTTTATCCAGAACCGTTTGAGATATCTCGATGAAACAAATACTAAGTTGGATATGGGGTTATTATCAATATACTGTGTAAATTTGATGTCAATACGTTAAGTGGTTTTTGAGTTAAATACGGTTGGACAGACTGACAGACAGATAGACACGAAAAAAAAAAACATTAGATATGGCTTAGTTATCAATTACTATATATGAAAAAATAATTAAAAGTGAAAAATTCGAAAATCACAGACAGACACTTCTATTTTATTTAGTAGTATAGTAAATCTATACTACTAAATGTTGATGAGGTAGAACTATTTTTTTTTCCATCCGTAAAATTTTTTAAAGAAATTTTTGGTGGGTACATTTAACTACGTAATTTTCAAATGTATATGGCATATTTTGTGGGACATTAATTTTAAAAATGATAAAGTTATGAAGTAATTGGATCTGCAAAGTCCAAACTACCTAAGGTTCACATCTGATGCTATACAAGTTACGGTTATCTTCATATTCACTTTACATTAGATTTGCAGGCGAGAGACGATAAAGCGCAAAATTTTCAGCGTCGAGGAATTTCATAAGTTCACTATTACTTAGAGCAGTATAAATTCGTAAATTTGCACTGTCCTCAATGTCAATAAGAGTGATATGCATGTTATGCAGATGGGTTTCAGAACGACATAAGTCCATAGTTAGCCGTTTATCTGTACTGCGCACGACTGTCTGATAGGAATCAGCTTTAATAAATGAATCCATGAGTGTTTTATATTCCGTTAATGTTTTTAACCTGTTGAGGTGCGATATTTGAGTGGCTCTTAACAACGAGTTCTTGAGAGCCGATAAGGGTAAAATGAGGTGAAAATGGAGCAGACCCGGAATGCAAGGGCGGGGAAAACAGGAGATCCCTGAGAAAACCCAAGACCAGCGGCATCGCTCGACACGATTGCCACTTTATAAAATCCGGGAGTGACCCCGTTGGGGATTAAGCCCAGTTCGCCTCGTTGGAAGACGAGCGGTCTAACCGCTCATCCACCGCGACCCCTTATAACCGGTTGTTCATCTTCATTAATATTTGAAAATTAGCGCAAGTAGTAATGATAAAGAATTCTACACAAATAGAGAAAGAAAACAAATCTGAACATAGAATTTTTTTTTTAATTAATTAATAATTAAATACGAATGGGAAAGCTATGCTTGGATTTTACTGTTGAAGACTACAAGTAAATTCAATATTTTCTTAATGAGTTATATTGCATTTGCCATCTAGAAAAATAATAATACCACAAATTTACGTTAATTAAAAGTATTAAGGACAATATTGTCTGTATATAAAGACACCTGATTTTCGCTAAACAAATTTCCATCTAAGTTCGACTTCAGTATCCAATCTGCCCTGGAGGCCGCGGTGGTGGTTTAGTGGTCAGACTAATAACCTCCCACCTAGACTAACCAGGTTCGTTTCAGAGCTGCTGGATTTCGGCATGTTGGAATCGTACCGGACGATGCCGCTGGTTGGTGGGTTCTCTCGGAGATCTCCCGTTTTCTCCCGACCTTGCATTCCGGTGTAACCGTGGAATCTTACTACCCGTGAAAGTTTACCCCCACTGAAAAATTCCCTAGTGAATTTCTACTATCTGGCACAGGGGTGGCCAAAGAAAATCAAGACAAATGACAGTGAATTTTTACTCCTCCGCAAGTAGGGCCGTAGTGGCTCAGTGGCTACAGCACACAAAAGTGGAGCCGCAGTGGCTCAGTGGCTAGAGCATTTATAGTTCGGGCCGCAGTGGCTCAGTGGCTTGAGCACCCAAAATTGGAGCCGCAGTTTCTCAGTGGGTAGAGCACCCCTCAAGTGGGGCCACTGCGGCTCACTGGCCAGAGCACCATCCTAGTGAGGCCGCAGTGGCACAGTGGGTAGATCACCAGAAAATTGGGCCTGCGGTGGCTTTGTGGCTAGAGCATCCAAAAGTAGAGCATCTGTGGCTCAATGAATAGAGCACCCAAAAGTGGAGCCACAGGGGCTCAGTGGGTAGAGCACCCAAAATTGAGGCCGTGGTGGCTCTGTAGCTAGCGAACTTAAAAGTGGGGTTGTAGTGGCTCAGTGCCTAGAGCAACCAAAAGTGAGGTGGCGGTGGCTAAGTAGCTAGAACACCCAACAGTGAGGCTGCAGTGGCACGGTGTGCATACTGGTTTCGTGTAGTGATGAACGCAGTGTCAGTCAGGTCCCGGTGTGCATACTGGTTTCGTGTAGTGATGAACGCAGTTGCAGTCAGGTCCCGGTGTGCATACTGGTTTCATGTAGTGATGATCGCAGTTGCAGTAGGGTTCGTAGCATCTGAGACTGGGACTTCGACGTTCTGATGGATTACCATGCGTGTCCACCCTCGGTGTTAAGTGGAATTCCAGTTGAGGTCCCAATAACTGTTCTTTACCACGCCCTGGTTGATCCGATGCCGATGGCTGTGGCTTAGTTAGATTAACCATGCAGCTCCCGTGTTGTTCTGGTTGATCCATAAAGTAGCTCCGGGGTCCCAACCATCGCTTTTCTATTGTTAACCCGCTCCTTTGAGATGGCGATGTCTGTGGCTCAGTTTGATCAGCCCCATGGTCAACCCCACAGTTCCCCATTATTATCTCTTCAGACATGCTGTGCATATGTGCTGCAACAGATACCACAGTCATCTGGACGATCGTTTATATACAAGAAAATATCCCTCCATTTTCACCTCTGTGTTTCCAACATTCATTAGTTGACCTCTGGCAACTCGACGTGCGCAGTTCCAAAGTGACATGCCTTTTCCTATTTGTTACCTAGTTCTACAATCATTCGGAAATGTCAACCACGCCCAAGGTTTCCGAGATAGTATAAATAGTGAGAAATCTTACAACCAAGACACGGTATTGATAAGAAAGTAGCATAGCTTGCAACCGTCCAGAAAGGCACCGATAGCTTGAGAAAATCAGTTGATAGTATGGTTTAGCTGAGTCGATACTTCACATTTAAACATGTTTTGCGACATGTTAGGATTTCGTGCCAATGATGCTGATGTTGTGGAGACATTATCTGTAAAGTATATGGATGGGACCTTGGAAACAGTAGAATTCCTTCCTCCCTTTTCATGGAATGATTTGGCGGCTTTCAACGATAAAATTGACAATATTCGGCTTACTAAAAATTCACATGGTTTATTGTGGGCGGAAGGAGTGGTCATGTATTACTGAGCACATGAATAAATTAACAATTTAATCGGGATATATTCATGGGATAATGTTTTCGTTTGGAGGACGGACCAGGCATTTTGGTTAGAGCAGTATGTTGATGATATTACTGTTATCGACATACAGGAGACGTGAGGTTGCCCATCATTTGATATTTTAGAGGTAATGTATCGAGGCATAATAGTGCACATGTTCCACCATCGGGTGGCTTTGTTCTGAATGTAAAGTGGAACGAATGCATAAGTGGTATTTAGATAATCATCGAAACATTGAGTACAATATAATAAGTCATTTGTATATATTGTACTGAAACAATGATATAGTACATTTATTATATATTGGCGCGAAATTTTACTAATGTTGTAATGCAAAATGTAAATGACACTTATATAATGACATTTATGCGAGTATGTACGATAAAGAGCTAGTTGGACCGAAGCGACCCTTTTTCATTTCCAGGTACGATTTTAATTATGATTGCCCTGGTAATATGTGACTATTTTATTTCAGATTGAAAGGGTTGTCTGCAACTTTGTACAGAGGATATCCTGCAAACACTAATACTTATTTTCAGCATTATATATTATATATATATATTAGATGATGGCCGTTTATTCAAACGAAAACCGTAAAATTTTAATACGGTATTTTTTTTCATATGACAGGAGTAAAAATATTATTTATGCATGTATCTGTATGTATTTATACAGTTATAATACTGTTATTGCATTAGTGTGTTATGTAAAGCTGGATACGCGATACGGGACAATTACCTGTTAAAATTGCACACATCTGTAAGTAAAATAATAGTAATAAAAAATTATATTTAACCATGGAGTTAGGAGTATACAGGAGATGGAATGTTGTGACGTAGGTGAAGCCGCTGGAGATAGGTGGTTTTACTATGGACTCTAGCCGCCATCTTGACAGTATCCCAAAACATTGTGTTTACATTAGAATGACGTTGAGAGATAGGTTACATTCGAAGCATTTCGTGTTGAACAAAGAAGCTGTTGAATAAATAAATATATATTACAATTCACGTGGGAAGTGTTGCTAGTTTATTATTGGTTTGTGTTAGTTGTGCAATCATATAATTTCCTAATAAAACTGCCGATCGTGTGTGTGTGTACTGGGGACCAGTATTGGGTTATGTGCGACAATAAGCACGTGTTTTAGATATAGTGCTCATGTATCAGGATTCGTGGAAAACTGTTTTTTAAATAAATGATCAAATAAAGTATAACAAGCGTTCTAACGTTGTCATGTAATGTATTGCAGGTTGCGTATCAGTAATAAGTGCAACAAAACGGCGACCAGCAGCCTAGCTGAATTTCTGTAAGGCTAAGTTCACATGTTCCTGAGCCACGAATAAATTATTATTTGCTTTCAATTATAATTAAATTCCTATTACTGACAGAAACTCAAGAGGTTTGTTTCCAATATGACTTCATCTCCTTTATACATATTTAATGTCAATATAGTAAATGATTTCTGGTAAATAAATTCTAATCCCGCTGTAGCTATTCCCTCTCTATACATTACATTAGTTCTCTGTTATGATACAGTCTTATACTTATATAACCCTTATTGTAGGGTACAATTTTGTTTCTTGCATATACAATGTTGGGTAGGGTTAAGTTACCCTTGGTACATAATTAAAACACAGAAATTAAAATTTCTACTGAATTGTCTGCACTGGACAATAAATTCTAGAAATTTTTTCAGAATAAAACAAAGGGGGGAGGTACAGGAGATATTTATGGATAATTTTATTCCCTATATCTACAAAATTGTATTACAAATTTCTCCAAAAATGCAATTTAGTACCAAACACCGTAAGAATAAACAATAGAAAATTGAATCCACATTTGTATATTGCACCAGCTACAACACAACATACTAACGTAAGATGGCGGCCTGATCGCGGTAGTGGCGTTAAGAGGATTGAATATTTTCAATTCTTTTACGCCGAGTTCTACGCCGGCCAATCACGAGACAACATTTCCATCCACGAGTGTCAGTGCAATGCAAGCTTATAACAAGAACATAGTTATTTAATCAATTTTGCAGTACAGTTCAGATTTCCATTTATTTAAATAGTCAACGCAATTATTAATATGTATACCACACTTTAAATATCCCTAAACACGATTCCCACAAAAGTTTTTTCATCACAAGTAGATTAACAAAAATAAATATCAGGTTAGTCAACACACTGTTTGAAAATATCCACGATATATGTACAGTCTGTCTTTTTTTTTGTGCTCGTTTCTCATTAGTCGCGTAACAGTTTTCTTACTGCGGTTGTAGCCAGTTCATCTTCATACTTCCATGGTAACGCCACTGTTATTTTGTTACGGGAACGCTACGGTGATTGTAGCTTAGGCTTTAGTCAGTCAGTAGCCACAATTTTAATTAAGCCCAACATGTTAAAAAATTTCACATTGGGGGAGAAAACTACAATAGGATATAATTTCTATAAATACACTTTTAGGGAGAATAAAGGAACCACCCTATGATTAGGTTTAAAATGTATGAAAACTTATTCGCCCACATTTTATGTTACTTTAGGTAGTTTAATTAGATTAGGATACATTGTTGAACTACAATGGGTGGAAGACACATGCACCGCAATGATATCGATAACAAGTGCACATGTACTAACCAGTGCCAAAGTGGTCCACAGACACGCTTGTGACAAAATTTCTTTGTCGTTACCTACCAACTAGTGCAATTATTATTTTTAGTGCGAAATTCTCCTCTGAATACATTAAAAACTATTCAATTTCAATATCTCAGAACCACGCTGCACAAACTTGACAAACAAACACTCCTCTAAGAAAAGCATTATCTCTGAAGAAATTAGGTTCTTCTTCTCCCTTCCCATGCTGCGGTGGGCAAAGTGGTAGGACGCTTGCCTTCCACCAATGTATTCCATGTTTATTTCCCTGTGAGGTTACTCACAGATTTTCACAAATAGGAATTAGGCTGATTGATGCGGCTGGCTGGCATGTTTTCTCGAGGTTTTCCGGTTTTCCCCCACCCTTGCATTTTTGTGCTGCTCCATATCTGCAATATTTCGCTCTCAATACCTTGGTTGTTACAAACCACCAAACCTCTCTGAACTCCTCCCGTCTTAAGATCATGGAGGCAATGGTGGTGTAGCGGCTAGAGTATTCGCTGTTTCACGAAGCACACTTTTTTTGCTTCCCATATACATCCAATACACTTTGGAAAGGACTTATCTATTATTATTATTTATTTTTGGTTTTATTATGCAATATGGATATTTCCACACAATTACATTAACATAAAAATATATAACAGATAATATAATTTACACACTTATTAATTCTAGCAGTTGTACAAACGTGTTAAGACTACATTTGGTTGCAGTACAAGTTGTTACAATTCATGTACAGATATAAAGTGTACATTATATTGAAACACGAGGTATTACATGAAGTCTCCTTATATCGGTCTTGTTCTGCGTTATAGAGATTTATCTTTATGTAAGTATTCCTCTACGGAATAGAAGGCCTTATTTATAAAGTATAATTTAACAGATCTTTTTAATTTATGTAAACTATTAATTTACTTCAAATGACTGGGGAGGTTATTTATTAGTTTTGCCCCAGCATAGTATGGATTTGATGTACATTTTGAGATCCTGTAGGAGAATAGGTGAAGATGATTATCTTGTCTGGTGTAGTAATGGTGTAAATCACTATTTTAATGTTTTCCATGTAAAACAAGAATACTACAGTAAATATACATGCATGGAATATTGAGCCTACAATGGCTTCTTTTTCCTTATTACTTATTAATCTCACTATTTTCTTCTATAATATAAGCCTTTTTCCATTTTGTCGATTTACCCCAAAATATGATTCCATAATTGATTATGGACTGAATATTTAAGAAATAGCATGGAAGTATTGTATTATTACTACAAATATTTTTTAAGGTATGTACCGCAAACCACATTGAACTCGATTTTTTACAGACACTGTCAACATGCTCTTTCCATGTTAAATTACTGTCTACAATGAGCCCTAGAAAATTAGTACTATTTACTGTCTGTAACCCGTCTTCTTCTATTGTGCATCCTGCATTGTATGTTTATTTCTTTGCATGAAATTCATGAGCACATATTTGTTTACATTTAATAGCCGTACTTAAAACACGAAACCCTTCCCTCTTCCACACTACAAGCACGGGAACACTATCGCGCACAGCATTATTTACCTATGTATGATATATAAGCTTTGCTCGCATGTAGTTCAACACGTCTCACAAAATCCCGGTGCAAGCATTAATAACGTGAATCTTTATTTTTTTTTAACTATGTAGGGCTTAACGTATCATCGACAGCGAGGTAATTAAGGACGGAGAAAATTGCTAAGACAAGCAGGAACGAGGGTGGAGTCGACAGTCGGCTATTATCTGCGTGAGAGAAACATCCTAGTGTTCGCCTGGAGTGATTTTGGAAAACCATGGGAAACCGGAATCAGGATGGCCGGACCAGGTATTGAACTCATGCCCTCCCAAATACCAGTCTAGTTGTTTGCCTCTACATCACCTCGCTTTGCACCATTATTACCAGGAAATATTTCTTGACATCTACTTCATATCTCCAAGAAGATGATACTTCCTTTTATATGCAAAGCATCACGCACTTTTAAGAGAAACAACACTTTTGGTTAAATAATTAATCAGCTGGCTTCAAAACAATGCGAAGTATATGCTGTTTACCCCAAATTGGATGCTTTTAAAAGCACTGCTTAAGATCGGTTTGCTTGCACATTGTGCAGTGTTTCGCAGTATGCCAAATTAACATTACCATGTGCTTAGTCACTTTAAAAATGCGTAAGTCATGTAAAACTAAAGTAATTAAAAAAGTTAATATTTTACAAATTGTCTAATTCTTACAATTATGTGCACAAGAAAGTCAGAAAATAAATTAAAACATTTCAGCAGTTGCAAATGATTACTTGGCACATTTAAACCAACGTTAAAATATGGCTCTACTTTCACTCTGTCGTTAACAACTTTACTCGGCGCATGCCAATCGCTATGCAAGTTGAAATATGCAGGTGCATGGACAGTGGCATTTCTCAAAGGTTGATTTCAATAATGCTTAACTACCAGTGAACAACCTCCACCCCCCCCCCTTGTGTTTCCGTTAATTTCATCCCATGAAAACAGCTGTGAACTGGAAGACGAGCGCTTAATACCAGCCTGTTCGTCGTGACAGGTTTTACTGACTTTCGATAGCAAAGCAGCGAAGAGAACAGAAAAAGATCCATTTACACTCTGATACTGTCTGGTTGTTGAGAAATATCTTTAAACGGTCATAGGCCAGATAACGCTCGAGACTGGTAAGTCCAATTTGCGTCTGTAGATAAGTGATCGCCAGGATGTAAGTGCTTGTGATGTTAGTTGAGATATTGAGTCGAGACGTTTGGGCGGATCTTTACAACGAGGTCTTGAGAGATGGGATGTTAAAGTTTAGACTTATTTTCGTTTTATATCACATGCTATGGACTGAAAAACGAAAGGTGCGGGTTTGCGGTGTTATAGTCTACTCCGAATTATTACTCACAGCAATTTTTTTTCACTATACTTCCTAAATTGTAATTTAAGTTTTTGACCTACATACACTATGGTCAAACTGCTATACATAACGCTGAAAGTACATTAACACTACTATACACAATTTTGAATTACCCCATGAACTTAATGGGACTGACTGATCTCTGCAATTGCGTAGATCTCGCAGGAAAATCATACGGTGCCAGCAGGTTCAAATCCTGGCCTGGGTATTCAAAGTATTATTAATTTTACAAAATATTGTAGGGAGTCGAATAAACCACATAGGCCTTTACAAAAAATCAACATATAAGAAACAATAAACTTAAGTCAATTAGCGAACTGTTGTTACATTACATCAGCTGCGTTCATGTTCATGGGCGTAAGACGAAATTGCATTTACATACGTAGACCTCAGCGTTCTCATGATTTTTTATTTCGGGCATACAAATTTTTACCCCTTAGGCGGCACTCTTGCGTACTGTTGAAAACAAATGAAAATCTTTTACACAATTTCTGGTTAATTACCAGATTTCAGTAAACGAAACTTGTCACTGAATATACTCGAAAGGGACGTAGACAAAACTCATCGCTGCAGTGATATCTTAAAACCATGGAAAACTGAAATCAGTGTCGTCGGACCATAAATCGCAATCGCATTGTTCCGATTGCAGGTTCGGAATTTATGGCATTCTAAACACATATGTTTTTACATAGGCGTCGGTCTGATAATAGTTGTTTTATCTTTTAAAATTATTTAAATTTTTGTGGTTTCGGTAGTACCTACTATTCTCGTTCCAAATTAGGCAACGATTGTTACGGCAGTTCCCAAGAAAAATTACGTTAAACCTTTATTTGCCTAGGAAGCATTATAATGTCCAAAATAGTGAAATAAATATAACGTGAATTAGGTAAAAAATTCTCCTAGTATGAATTGTCGACGCACCAATTTTGACTTAAATCTGTTTAATAGTACAATGTAAAACAATTTCCGGTAAACTTCCTAAACTGTAATGGAAGTTTTTTACCTACACTGTAAAAATTTCTGCTAATGAATTGTTCACACAACTAATCCGCTGTTGTCCACAACATTTGCATTCGTTCCTTTGAACCAAATAAATCGTTTGAAAATGCGTACTGTTATATTTTACAATTTTACAGTTTAGTTTGACTTTTATCATTTTTAAATAAACACACATTTATATTCCATACAGGCTATTTTTAGACCGCGTGATTCATTTAACTTGACAATAAGAAATCTCGCTAAAAAAATGCGTCGTACGACGAAAAGTGTCAAACTAAACTCTGACTATTTTCGACGGGGGAATTTAGCCCGGAAAAGTTAACTCACCATCATAGTGGATATTAGGAGGGGGTGTTTATTAGAAACAGTCCTTGTGACTCGATGTAGATGACGCTGAAATCGGTGCAAATTTTATTAAATTTGATTTCGTTTATTTTGGAACCGCCACTCTTCACTCCAATAGGAATCTGCGATACAAACATCCACTTGTGTATCTTAATCACGTTGTTCAACCTGTGACACATGGCTCTACAGGCAACGAGAAGTAGTAACGCAGTTTTTCAAGGGGAACCTCCCTGTTTCAATTAATTATGCGACAACTTTGAAGATACTTGACGTTTGTGAAATTAATCTGTAATGTAAGATTATATATACACACACACACAGATAGCTTGACAATCCCATTTATTTATAGTTATTATAAATATTCACGTGCCTATACTAACAATAAGAAGATCCTAAAAAACAAGCACGGTAATTAAGCCAGTCTTCCTCGCAATATTGTATTCGTCGGTCTTCTTACTTATTTGGGTTTATAAGAAAGGAATCTCTGAAATGCAATAGCAACATAAGTATTGCCCTTACACTGTAGTGCAGACCTAAAAAAACCTTAACAAACAAATTACAATTATTTCTCAATATCAATATTTAAAAAATGATTATTGATATTGTGACAATATTATTGGGTTTTAGTCCACTTTTTACGCCTGTAATGCAATTTACAGTCATTACTCGTTTGGCTATTGACGTACTTCGGAATGTTCTTTTTTAGAAACCTAAATAAGCAAAAAAATAAAATGAGGACAGAAAAATTTCATGCCGAGAAGGAGACAGACGTAATAAAAAAAATTGTACACAAAATAATACACAGACAAAAATGGGAACACATAAACGAACCTGCAGGACAGTAACGAACACTATTGCAAAAGGGCTTGAGAGTAGCAACGACCGGAGTTCAATCCATGGGCCTCATCACTTTATTCATGCATCGTTCAAGTGAAACTGTGAAACTAATGCAACAGAACATTCAGTTAGGTTATTACAATTCCATTTGTAGCGCGAACAATCCAGATATTGTTGAAAGTATTCCCTTGGCGGTACTATCAGTTCTGTAGTAGGAACGGAAAGCTCTACTGTAGCAACCATGTATACAATAGTGGATACAATCACAGACAGGTGCACAACAAACAGTTATGTTGGCATTATTATTATCTAGGTTAACAATACTGAGATGGTAGCTACAACCAAATAAACTGTTGTACCTAGCTAAAAGCCGAAATGCGTTGTGGTTACATAACATTTGGTTCCTACAATAATATGTTTTCCTCAACGTGAAAGTAGGCTAACTGCCTATGAAAACGTGTGGGAATAAAACGTGATGCAGCCGGAGCTAGCCTTTTCGGACTGAAAGGCATCTTTCTAATATTCCTGAACACCTTTTATGTTAATAAACTTAAATACATTTACGTACATTAATTGAAACCTTGATGAAATATTTTCCACCCACATCAAAGGAAACTGCATCTACAATATAAAATCTGCTGAGTAATAAAAACTGAAATGTAATTGACGAATAAAATTTACAACCAATCATGGTTCAGTAAAAATTTCTCCGCATGCAGACGTAGATTACCTCAGTACTAGCCCTTAATGGGGCGACGAAAGTGTGAATTGTCTGAAGTAATCGAAGAGCTCACTGCATATACAAATATGGAAATAGGTACCGAAAGATCGCTGCCGCGTTTAATCACAGTTTCTATATAGTGTAGCACCTTGTTTTAAAAGTATAAGAACGCAAGACCTACAACAAACAATGACAGATTAGGACGTTTCAAGTTTCATCTGCAAAAGATTAATGAGGTAATCATCGTCGGACGAATAAGGAACAATTATAAAATAATAGCTTTAACCATCGCTAAATATCTGTTGACATATTGAAGAAAACCCATCTGTACCAAAGATTTTGAAACAGCATCTATACTGCTGGGTACGAGGTACCGACTTCGAGATAGAAGCTCTTCATCAATGATGTGTATGATTGCGCTTCAATATGTTGATAAGGAATAGGATTTCTGGAGCTCGGTTATGTACTCAATGTTTATACTTACTGTTGAGGGTAAGTTACACACATTCGTGTCAGACATAACCACATTACTTTGGAGAAAACCTGATAGTGAACCAAATATATCCTCAAAACATAACACCAAATGTTAAGTTTGGGGGAACAAATGTGATATTTTGTGGTAATATGTGTTATCAAGGTGTAGAGGATCTGGTCGTCATTAAATAGTATATTATTGCACAGGGTTTCATCAACATACATTAAAATAAAGTGAATGAAAATGCTTCAAAGTTGCGTATAGAAAACTATTCTCCTTTTTAAAACGCTAAGGAATCGAAGTACACGGCATGGAAAACGAGGGAGTGGCTACTAACGTTACGGAATAATTGAAAACCGTTGCACTGTCCCCGTACATATTTCCTATACAAAATCTGTGCTGTTCTGAGAAAAGACAAGTAAAATTTTTGGGGTCATTTCATTAAGATACTTTTGGTAGAACTGACCAATATAAGGCAAAACCATTAGCAAGAAAATAGTATTCAGTGCCTGGAAGGCCGCAAACAATTAGTGTAAGAGATCTTCATACGAAGTATTAAACTTCAGTAATGCATTTGTGAAAATGGACACCAATGGAAACCATGACTTTATGAATACTTTTTCGGAGTTTGGATTTTTAATTTGCTTATTATGTACATGTTTTCACTGGCGGTTGCAGATTAATTTTGCTGTGGATAGATATGTTAAGTAATGTGCCGCTACATTTGTGAATATGTACTTCAGTCCATTGATATAAACAAATATCAGGCAAAAAGTTGCTGTATGAACACTTTTAGTGAGGCTTAGATTTTTATTTATCAGTCCCGTCAACAACCATTTATTTCACAGCGTTTTAGGTTCTCCAGACCTGCGTTATGGAGATGAAGTGGCTAGTATGTTAGTGGTACGTTACGTAAGAAGTCTAGTGGCCCCAGAATCCATCACAGGAAGACCGTCATAAGGACCAATGTTCGGTTTTGGAACTTGCTAATGACTTTGGCGAAATAACTATCACGCAGAAGAAAACAACGATGAATTAAATTAGATTTAATAACAAATTTAGAGTGAAGCTGTGCGCCATACACGTCCATTATGAGCTCCCACCCTTTTTACCTGTACAACAACTAGTAAGAAGTGTTGGCGTGGAAATCGCCACCCAGTCGTCACATCAGAGAACAACAACGCCAAGTATAGATTTTTGAAAGCCCTTAAAACATACTACAATCATCTGCATACAATGAAAACATTGAAAAGTAACTCAATACTCCCTCAACCGTAATAAACATCAAAGTATTAAAAAATTAACAATGTTTTGTTAATTTTTTGGTATTCCCATTTCTAAAGTCAATATTATGCCATTCAAATTGTATACACATCTACAGAGCATGTTATGTGATTTATGTACCAAGTCTCGCAATTTTTTTGGTCCGGTACCATTTTTGTTTTTAATGTAGAGACAATATTTCGTAGGATACCACGCAGTCTGCTTTGCTATTGTACCTACATATTGTACCAGAGGGAGGCAGCTACAAAATATTACAATCACCAGAGACTGTACCTTAATGTATAGACAATTTTCCTCCAAAATTGTTCATATATCTCAATCCAAGAAGAAAAGCTGGCTAAAAGTGGAAGAGAAGGCTGCTCCTTTCCGGCGAATATAAATTATATCTCGTTAGTAATGGTATCTTGTATGAACAGTTCTGAAATCCAACTGTCATTACAAAAATTGCACTCAATATACAAATAAGTTGTAAATTTAAAGAGCGTATCTTTATACATGCACCTGAATATTAGTCACTAGATTCACATCTATTCATTGCCGATACTAATTAAGATACCATAAGAGAACTGTGGGGAAAAATAGAGAGATACGACTGCGTAGAGGAACTAAGGTTGGAGCTAGCGTCAATGACATTTTAGATATCCTGATTTACAGTTACATTCGTATGTCATGTGCACCCTGGACAATAATCTAAGTTTCCAGCATAGATAAGCGTAAAATACCCATTTAACAGGGTTTTTGATGTAAAAATTTATAGCAAAAATTCCAATAACATGAAGTCGGGGCTTTTTCTTTTACATTCATTGTTGTTACATTGTGCCATTCCATACATCCTGAAAACAATATCTAATTAAATTTTTCTTATGCCTAGATGTCGTTTTTTAAATGATCCATTGCCACCTAATTATGCACACAATGTGCTAAATATAATTGTGTTTTGTCTAGTGGTTTTTGTTGTTAATAATGACATCGATGTTCAACTTTTTTTCACGCGTTACCCAAGATATTTCCTTCTATGATTTAGGAAATATAAAATCTATGTTTGATAACTGAGTAGCATATCAAAGCACGAAATTGGTTCTACTTGAAAGATTCCACGTTGTTGCTAAATATGTCGTAGAGTACAAATTGTGCTGTTTAGCTACAAATTTTTTTTTCTGTTTCAGCTGAGAACGAGAAACCTGGCGAAGACACTTTCCAAATCGTAGAAGAAAGTGATTTAAGAGATACAGAAACTATGTTGAAAGAACCTGGTCCCATTCCTTTTAAAAGTGTCTCAAGAATATCACCGGATTCTGGTGCAGTTAGCATTCTGCTAGGAGACCAGAACTGTTCATTTGTTCATACCGAACTATTCTCAATACAGAGAACATCCCGATGAGTTACAGAATGTACGCAAACAACAAAGAGATATTACTGCGTGGAAAGAATGTGTTAAGGAATTCTGCAAATTTTTCCCACCTAATTATGGCATCAAGGAAAAGGAGATCCGACATGGGTACGGCGAACCGAACGAAAGGTCCGTCTATTCGGATAAATGTCATCCAACCGAAACACTGGAACACAATGCATCTCATCCGATTGAAAACCTGGGCGACAGCAATATTAAGGTTCCATAGGATATATAATTTTGTAATACGAATATTTTAGGGCAATTGGCCATAATGTATGTAATTTCTGAAATTATTTTTTAAAATTGTTTTCATTGACTTGCGAAGACTTTAAAATGGTTAGAAACATGGGAATGATTCTTTATTTATTTGCCCTTACAATAACATTTCCTGAGTTATTGTACGTGTTGTAAGTTGCTCTGATGTAATGATATAAAGCACAAAGTGTGTGCCTCAAAGTGCTTTGAAATTCCTGTCGACCACGAAAATTTCGTGGGTAATTATATTGACTTCCATTTTCCACATTATTGCCACGTGGAGAACTAATGTAATAATTCAATTGCTAGTCATTTTTAACTAACCTTGTCCACAGTCTGAAATATTAGAAAATTTTGGTAGCCTCTTAAATATTACATTTGGCATAATTCAGTGAAGGCACAGCAAAATGCTCGCAAAAACCCACGTACACACACATGGACACACAGAAGCGAAGCGCTTAGACTATATACCTCCCCAATATTTTTAAGAAAATATTTATAAATCCACTTATCACATTTTCCCCAATTAATAAGTAGTTACCGATATAACTAATTAGCCTATTATCTTCTACACTTTAATAAAATAATTTTTAATAAACTTCCTAAAGATAAGCATAAGTTTACGAAGGGCGGAATTACCGCCAGATCGGAAGGCTCGAGAGACATGCTGTTAAAATTTATTTCTTTGCACTTTTCAAATCGTAGGCGACTGTGAGTGAATTTTACCGCCGAGAAAAATTATTTTCATTTGAATGGGTTTAATTGTACCACATATGTAGTATGCGTTTCTGCATAAAAACACTGCCGTTTCAAAAGTAGAGACCACTTCACAAAAATGAAATAAGAAGTGTTCCATTCAAAATGTGGCGAAAGTCGGCCGAGAAATTACTATGATATGGCATACGTTTCAGGCGACATTTTTCAACGTAAAACTTTAAAAGAATGGTTGTTATTAATTAGTGTATTCGAGGCACACAATAAGAAATGTCGTCAAACAAACCGAGTTAATAACAGTCTAATAGTTTCAAAGACATTTGGAACACAACATGTAGCGACGTAACTATTATAAAATGAGTAAATTTGCGGTAATAAACCTTATTCATCATCATATTAAAAGTACTTATTTACTATTATTTGTTGGAATTCATGGCCGTCAATTTGAAAATACAGTTAAAACACAAAAGCCTTTTTCTGGTGACTTGCTGTAACAATACTTGTATGCAACATTTGACAGTAATAATGTAACGCGGTCCCCAAGACGTGACGAGTGAACTGAAGTTTTTAAAGTCACGCTATCAGCTAAAACGTGGACAACGGAGCCCGTTTCTCAGTGTGATCATTAAATGCGAAATTTCCACAAACCTACCAGGGGTTGATTGGAATTGTTTGAATTGTGCGCCAATGATTTGGTTAAAATCAGAAATGAAAAAATATTATGTGGCCTGACCAAAGAATCAAAGTCCGAATTCCGAAATTAACATAACATTAAATACCCTTACCACCTACCCAAATCACAAATAAAATTTTGTTAAAATCGGAAATGAAATATGTGCCCTGACCAAGGTTCGAACTCCATAATCCGAAAGTACTGTTGCATTAATTATCCCTAGCACCTACCCAACTCACAAATAAAATTCTCGTAAAATGGGAAATTAAATATTATTACGGGCCCTGACCGAGGATTAAACTTCAAATTCCGAAATTAACATTACAGTAACTATCCATGCCCACTACCTAACTCACGATTTTTTTTTATATCGGAAATGAAATAATATTATGTGTCTAGACCAAGGATCGAATTCCAAAATCCGAAATTAACATTACATTAACTATCCCTAGCACCTACCCAACTCACAAATAAAATTAGGTTAAAATCGGAAATTAAATAATTTTACGTTGGTAAAGATGTCCTTGATGAGAATGTACTTGGTGAGTTTACGACAAACTATGTTTATAAAAAGGCTTAAATGCATAATTGACCTTGCCAGAAAAGGGTTTAGGTCATAAATGCCCTTGCCATTATGCTTGATATCGGCTATGATGTCTATGTTATAGATTTTTTGAGCATAGTTTTGATGTTTTGAAATTACAAAAAGGCTCAACTCAAAATAAACTTTTGGCAGAAAGGGTTTACGGCCTAAATGATCTTAAAATTATGTTGTATGTCGGATACGGTGTCTATGTTACGAATTTTATGAGCATATCATCAATGGCTCAGGAATTATGAGTACATTTATAAAAAGAGCTTACTCAAAATTTGGGCTTAAATGCTCTTACTACCATGACGGATATCGGATACGGTGCATATGTTACGAAATTAATCGTTATAGTATCAATGGTTCGGAAATTATGAGTATATTCACAAAAGGGCATCAATTCATAATTGACATTGTCAGACAGGGTATAAGTCTGAAAAATGCTCTGTTGTAATTTAGGCGATGCATTGTATTTGATGGTCGTAGTGGTTACATAATTTAAAATAAATAAATAAATAAAGATTGCCTCTATTTTTACTAAAATTCAAGATGGCCACAGTTATGTTTGTTTTGTAAAAAATTAATATATATTTTTAATTTAAATGCATAATTTTCTTAAACATTATGATAATCCTAATCCCAAAATGACCGAACCTAACGTAACTTTTTAGGTGATTGTCGATAAGCGCGAACAAGCATAATTTCCTACACCAACCTCGCCTCCGACACTCTCTCCTCCGGTTAAACGCTGTGGCACTACGCATACCGATGTCGATAAGAGGGAAAGAGGTGGGGCAGACTAAAAAGGACGTCCGAAAGTTGGCTAGTGGAGTTAATGCCGGAAGCTAAATCCAATATGGCGTTGCTGGAATTTTTTTGGTGGTAAATTAACACGATGACAGTGGGGGGAATGCATATAATCGAACGAATTGGAGAGACAAGAGAGAGAGAGAAAAGAGAATGAGAGAGAAAGAGAATGAATGAGAGAGACAGGATAGAAAAGCAAGAGAGCCAACACGGATTGATAGGGCCCTAAAAAATACATAGAATGATAGAGCATGAAAAAACACAATGGAATGCTAAAGTATAAACAACCGGGAAGGAATGACAGAGCAGGAAAAATCTAGATGGAATGATAAAGCACGAAAACAACAGGATGGAATGATAGAGCAGGAAAATACAATATGAAATTATAGAGCCTAAAAATAGAGAAAGATTGGTGGTGTGACGTCATGATCGCGTGTGCCATGAAAATACGAGTCCGGTGATATATAACACTTAATACTTATGTCTTGAAACTTTTTAACTATAAAAAATATTATATTTTATGAAATAATTATTAAATTAATTTTAAAATGTCAACTCCTCAATGCGGCTGAGTTTCGGGGTATTTCAGCCGCATTGAGGAGTTACATCGCCCACAATGATGAGAAAGTACTTTTTCATAAAGTTGTGGAAAATCTGACATTTTTAGGTAAAATTGGGAAGTTTTTAAGGAAATACAGGACATTTTGAGAAAAGAAAGGAAAATACGGGAAATCTTAAGGGGGAAAAAGTGAAAAAGTGAATTCCAAGATGGCGCCCTGGATCCCCCATCCCCCCCTTTTTTTTATGCTACGTACTAGTTGTGCCAGAACCCCCATTATATATCTACTACTGCGTACATAAGTATGAAATTGAACCCAGGGAAGAGCAGTTGTAATGGGTCCAGTTGAAGAAAAGGAAACCATGATTTAACTGCACCTTAAAGCCAAAACAAAAATACAGAAATAAATAAAATTTAGTTCATTTTGCATAATTTGCGGGTGCCAAATATACTACAACACTAAATGGTATGCATTCGAAATAGAGTCACGAAACATTCATCTAAGGAAGACGTATCCATGCCCAGCTCTAGATAATTATAAATTCTCAAGTTATATATTCTTTACAAAAGGACTTGAACTTAGTTTACGTCCTGTTTTACTTGAAATTTAAGTGATTTCTTATTACTACTTCAATCGCAATATTTCCTTCTCGTTTAGGATTGATCCTTGCGATACCTCTAGTCATTATTGTACAGTTAACAGTTCAGTGTTCCGCCAATGCTGTGATAGCCATGTGTGTGTTAGTAGTTTTTACCGTTTGGTCGCTCGTTACCAGCTGTGACAGTAGCAGGTAGCCTCGTCTGGCGTTAACCCTAGTGGGAACTCCACCATAAAAGGGACAGTGGATTACACCAGTCCCAACAGCACCCACTCCAAACAGCCGACAGTGGTAGACTGCAAAGCTACCATGTGCGCCGTGAAGCCAACATTCTACTTTTATTTTGCTCACGATATCTCTGCATATAGGCTATTCACGGTAGTGAGCACTTTTGAAAGCCCTCTCGTTTGGAATAACAGTCAATAAATATATTTTATTTTAGCCTTATATGTTAACTCCCGAGTGTGGTGAAACATTCGCACTGTGTTTATTATTTTAATGGAAATATTTATTTAAAAGGGTGGTTAAAGGATAAAAATGATTGACAGAAAAAGTAACTAGGGTTCAAAAGTGTTAACTTTACCATGAACAGTTTATAACAAACTTTCCCTCAATTATATTAATTTTCAAATTGGTCTGTAACATTTTAAGGCATTCATAGTATTGCCATGGCAAAAAATATTCAATTGCCATTAACGTCTGTCTAAGCAAGTTACATAGTTGTAAAATGAACATAGGCATATGGTAATTAAATTGGAATACTCAAAATGATCGTTGCCGTTAATACATATAACCCTTGTACGTCTAAATTATCGCTCATACACATGCTATGGCAATTCATAAAACTACATATTTGCCTTAATCACTTCACTACCTGTGGTAAAAACACTCATCATCTGCGACCTTGTAACTTGACTATGTAGCTCAAAAAACAGGACGTAGATAAACATTTTATTCGGTAAATTTTCGATATTTATCACAGAAGAAAACAAAACCTTCGCATCAAACATTGCCAACGCATCGACAAGGGAACACGCCATTGCATATTGTCACTCAGTTTTGCCAACCTCCATGTTGTAACCGTTTCGCCATCACATTTGAATATACAATTTAATAAATATTTCAATACTGAAAGCACGTTTATGCTATAAACTGCGAATTCAAGCAACATAATGTGTACTAATAACTATTAAATTTCATAAATTCAAAAACAACTTGACTTTCCTGTCACTATAGCGCCGGCCACTGGGAAAACGTGGCATTGCAAAACAGAACAAAGTCCACAGAAACCAAATAAATGACACAAGCTGTCCTGGATGGAAAAAAAGAAGACAGCAGGAAATGATGTAATGTACCTACTAGTGCGCTACACGAAAAAATACATAAAAAATAAATACTTTCAACGAATTATAAAGATATGTTTTTCCACCATTGTCACACACAAAAAAAATAACTGTTTCAGTTCATTAACTATTCGCATGGTTTAAAAAAAAAAACATAATTTAATAGTATTTTAAAGTGTTACAAGTTCTTTCAGGCCATTCCCAACGTACCACGTTTCTCCCTGATTCGAACTCATAGACTACAAAGTAAATAATATTAATTTGCAAACTAAATATATATCAAAGTTTAAAATAACGTTATAATGCAGCCCTGAATCATAAATGGCAGCACAAAATCATTATAGTGATAACCGATTTCTTTGTGTACGAACTAAGCATGTTAGACCTGAGGTAATTTTTCAAAGTATGATTCAAAAAGTGTGAAGTCGATAAAAATGACCTATAATACAAGCAGGTCCCAGGCAAGTAAACATATCGCTGCGATAGGATGAATGGAAATTAAATGGTGGGGGATGGGGGTTGTAACTAATTTTATCAACGAACTGTGTTCCAAGCACATGATAATCGATAAATTATCATAATATAATGTAAAAGAACTCTTCGTTGAATTGAAATACATAAATTATGTGAATGTTCCGGGCCCTTTACAAGCCGCTTAACCACACCGAGAACTATCCTGCTTTGAACTGGCAATTGGAAGCTTAATTTGCAAATATGATTATATAATAGTGCTAGGTTATATCAAGACCAACGTACTGGAAAATTATTATTCCGATGTGAAATACTTAGGTAATATTTTACAAATATCTGAACTTACGGACAAATCCGTCTACGAAAACGCTTAATTGATATCACCATTGTTAAAATTTTTAGCAAATTGCATGACATAGGTCGATATGGACTTTTGGGCCTTACAGAACATAATCTAGCTCACTTAACTTACACACTTTCCGTCCCAAAACCCCATAATGTACATAAATTAATTCAAGGCTATCATCATATAGTCTCAGTTATTTATACGAGATATGATAAACCTCACATGGCTTATAGTGTTAGACGTTAATACCATTTGTAAAAAAAATTGGGGAACAACATTACTATCGCGGAACTATTTGATAGACACACACTGAATAAATTTGTAAGGTATAAAACCCGCAACGCTCCTTGGATGATACTGAGATAATAAAGAAAATGAAAGAACGAAATTAGGCAAAGAAAAAATATATGAAACCAAAGACAAGATAATCAAGCCCGTTTTAGAGTTTCACAAGTATTGCATATACGTTTAGCCTTACCAGAATATTTCACATAAATTCCTGGATAGCCTACGCCTTGTTACGGATCAGGATAGCTAATCCAATTGCCGCACCGAACACGGAAACCAGGATAAGGACCGCGGGCGTTTTGAATAACAGGAATGTTGTTTAGTCAACATGGGCCTAGCAGCGGAAAGGGTCTTACCTCACTGAGTCGCCTCCGAATGAAGATGAAGAAAGAATGGATGTTGTGTCTGTCGTAGGCGAGAATGATACCAGCCGTCGGCAACACTATCAAGGAGAAGACGTTCCTAACAGACTTAAAATAGAGCTGTGGCTATAACTCTTTAAAGTTTATAACTTTGACACTTAAAAGCGAGCTAATAACTTAATAATAATAAATTCACTTTCAGCTCCTCCGAGTTGGTAATAAAGTTAAATTTAGCGAGAGTATATTTATTATTTTATTAAAAAAATATTTAATATGTGGAGTTTTGAATTAAGATAGTTAAGTGCCGCCTCTGAGCTACTTCCTCCCCACTCCAAATGGAAGTAGTTTGCGTAATTCTTAATTAAAAGGGCATAACAACATGCTACCATGTTCCTGAGAACCAGTCAGGTTTTGATCTGGAACCAAGTCAGTCAACGAAGGAACAATTTATAAATGCATTAGTGTTGAAAAAAACTAATGCCATAGGAGTACATTGCTTAAATATACAAATTATAAATGTATGCACTCTATTTTGTGCTCCCATGTTAACACAAATTCATCTACTTTTTGCGATATTCAGCCTTCCTTGGGCAATAAAACGGTTCTAAAATTACGCCTGTCATAAAAATATTCCAACCTGAAAGAATATAAGGATCTGTGACCGATTAGTATTCGTCCTGCATCGTCAAACTTAACTGAAAACTTTGGTTAAGAACAGTTAGTCTCGTACACAGAAAGAGAAAACTTGTGTATGAGGAGCAATCGGACTTCTGAGCTGGGTATAATATAAATATCATGCGATAGTTGATGTGACCTCCAGTATTTACAAAGCCGTAGACTAACGATCAAGGGTGAGAATTTGTGAATTCAGTGTCAGCAGAACTTCACAGGCTCACAGGGACAGAGAAGAGAATAACCTGTGCATATCACCCGCAGGAAAATGTCAGTGTCGAACGCCAAAATCGAATGATAAAAAATGGACTGCTGAAATTTTTTTCTGGAACATAATATCACGATTGGCTTAGTGCCATCCAAGAAGTGTTGTTGCACACAGATGCAGTAAGCATAGTTCAACTGCCTACTCCCCATTTTTCCTGTTATATCAAAGGGAGCCTATCTTTCCGGTTGACACATTAAATGAAGACTGGAGGCAAAATGGCAAAGAAATTTGTGTACCAGAGAGTTTAAGTTAATTAATTGACACTGAAAAACTAAACAAAAATATGGCCTCTATTCTGCCCATGAGGAAAAAAGGGAAAAAGTTGATTCGTGTGTCGCCGAAAATATAAAACAGTAGCAAGAAAAACAGTGTAGTATGTATGACAAAAGACACGAAATACAGAACAGTAGAATAGGAGTCGGTGACAAAGTTTTGATGGAAAATATGCGGCGAGATGATTAGAAGGGAGGGTGGTGCGATAGACCCTGGACTGGCCAATACATTGTGGTAGCTATAACTCGGCGTGGATTATGCGCGCTACAAAATGCGAATACTGGCAGTGTTGTTAAGCGAAAGCACAACATTTCACATTTGAAGAAGTTCTTGAGAAGAGTGTCGTACTCTGACCAGTCTGGGGATGAGCCAGTGAATATATTTGACTAGCTCAAAACCACAGCTGACATTCTACTTACGGACGTGAACAGTCAGGAAAACCAGAGTCACGTTTTCTTTCTTGTTGACAGCAAATGACATGAAGTACAAATTATTTGGAATTTTTTTCCAACAGCAGATGAAGGTGTTTCATCAACCCAAAGCTTTGGGTGTTCCCAAAAAAATGCACCAAACCATGGCTGATGGTAATTTTTGGCGTTTGTTGTATCTGTAAATGAGAAGTATCACATGATACAAAGGTCACATATTGTTAAATTCATGTCGCTAAACGAAGACAATAAGTGTCTTACAGGAAGGGGTGACAGATTATATTTGTAGAACCGAAATGTTCAATGAAAAAATTTGGGCAACTGAGGTAGAGCTGTTTTCTACTGCAAAAAATGCTTCAAACTAACATTGATGTGTTCTGTAGAAATATAGATTCAATGCTAATTGAATAAAATTCAATGCTAATGGTCAGCTTGATTGTAAAACTTCAGAACCCACACGATCAATTTATGTGCATTACAAACACCAATCTCACTATGATGCAGTATTGAGTGTAACAGGCTGCATTGCGTAAAACTATATCGTGCTTGTTGTTCAGTAGTTTTTATAATGCCCAGAAGTACAATTTGCTATATAATAATATATTCAGCCTGCTTTCTGAAGGAAGGAAGGTTTATCAGATAACCTTTCCTGCTTGTGATTTATATATATATATATCTGTGTGTGTGTGTGTGTGTGTGTGTGTGTGTGTGTGTGTGTGCAGCTGCCTGTGTTTCGCGAAACCAATTTTTGACAGCATGGACCTATTTTTACCAAACTCGGTACACTTATAGCACTTTGTAATGACACCTCACTTTCATACTCTTGAACCATTTAGTGCAGTTATTTTCAAAATGATAGCCATTTTTTATTTTTGGTTACTATGTCGTATATCAGGAACAATACTACCAATTCGAACAAAACGTGGCGGGTAAACAGAACGCATTGTCGCAAATAAACTTCCAAAAAATTGTCAACTTTGAATCGTCATTTTCAAAGATAGTGTAATTGCCTATGGAGCACTGCACCCAACTGTATAAGGTGAAAACCCATTTTTAAAAAAAGTAATATGGGTGCCATGACAATTGTCAGAGAAATGTGATTTATGGTGTATATGAAAAAAGAATGTATATATTTTGCAACATTATAACATATTTTACCAAAATATAATTTTTAAATGTAAAAAATTAATCGATTAAAAGAGTTCGCATTTTAACCAAATTGAAATGAAACAGCCCTTTACGTCTGGAGTAAACACTGTGTTTAACATATGATGGCACCTCCAGTGCGTGTAATGCTATACTTCATGTATACATTTAATTTGATGTGGGGAGTGTGGCTGAATTTCTGACTATTGGTGTCGAGGGGAAATTAACTTGTGTACTGCCACATAATATTTCTCGGTAAAGGGCGCCAGCTTAAATTAAGCAAGATTAAATAACTGAATTGGTGTTTAATACTGTATTTCATTGAACAATGTGACGTATGTATGGGCTTCTACCTGCGTACAAATGTGGTTAATTTCATAGATCATGCACCTCCCTCTCGTATTGCATTCATCCATCCATCAGTTTGGCATGGCGTCCGTGCAGCTCAGTAACAAGTCCGCTAGAAGCCAGGCGGACTCCTACTCCAGACGTTCTCTGCGTACCCAACTCACCCTGTTACACAACACGACAAACAACAGTTTGCCAATAAGCTAAAAAACTATTCTGACATGCAAAAACTCTTAAACCTATTTTGCGTTCTTTCAGATTCAGTTTACATATATTAGAAGAGGATACAAGCCAAGAAATCATGTAGAGAAGAGAATACGAAAACACTCCAGACACAATGTAATTTCCAGCAATTATCCTTCTATTCAATAGAAATATTCAGATATGTGTAAACTTAAAATGAATGCAGGAAAATGAAACAAGGCGTAAAAGTCTGACGTAACACACTTACACTGTAAAAATCCTCTCTTAAATGAAAAATGTCTCAGTTCAAAAATATACTATATGCATTTGGTGTAGCTGCTGCTGTTAAGAACACTAGAGCTCTCACTCGGGTTTCTTGTGGTTAGTAACAATGTGCTGGATTAAGCTACGGACGCCTAGCCAACATGGCGCTGGGTTTAAATTTCTAGAACAAACGCCATCTTGTCTGTACTAGATACGTAGCAAAATTGAGTACTGTATTTCTTACGTTACTGTAGAGTAGATCTCGAAGAAGAATATCATTTAATTTAAGAATATCATTTAATTTGTAGGAACAGGAAAGGATCAAATCTTGTGGGCTCAGGATGCAACAATAAGAAGTGTAGGGGTTCTGTCTTGCGTGGCTCACATCTCACGAACGTAGCGAGGTCTAAATACCTGACTATTTACTAAACAGCTGCTTAGTACTAAAACGGAGGTGCTATTTCACACGCTACTCTACGTAAATACACAAATAAAAAAATTAAAGAGAGCTGATAAAACTGAACACCGTAAAATTTAACTTAAATATCCTAGGCCTCGTCCAACTTCTTGGCGGGCGTCCTGTTCTAACGACTTGATGCTTCGGAAGATGGCGGCACAGAGAGCCAGATTCTAACCGAAATGGACCTGCCTACCGTATGCTGGACTCTCCCGGCAATAGGGGTGCAGGGTTCAAACCTGCTGACCAATCGAATGGTTCGCTACGTAAATTTAAACGAACTCACTCCAAAACGGCCTAAATCTCTCATCCATAGAATTTAAGGTCTCTTAGAAATGTAATAAAATTATACAAAAGATATCCCTGAAAAATTAATAATCAGTTCAGACGGTGAAAAAGTAATTAATATATAATATTAATTAAAAAACACAAACAAAAAATAAAACTAGCTAACTAAATGCATTTACACATGAATATTGCCATTCGTACATATAATTATTTAAAATCCTAACCATGTAAACATAGACAAAAAATTTAGTAAATAATATATGTCATAACGTACGGAAAATTACAAGAGTTAAATATAAGCAAATTTAAACATGTGAAAAGTACATAAATTATGTTAACAAGAAGTAGAAATAGTGAAAAATGTGAACGTTACATAATTTAAACACATTTCCCATTTCGGATACTTCAGAAAGCAGAATTTACTAGAAAATCTTCTTCAAGATTGGTTTTCATAATATTGTTACAATTTATTTGTAAAAATTAAGTGGGCTAAACCAAATTCGTTATGGGTTTGAATTAAATAAAAGTGATAATTATAGTTTCCTATATATATTTACAATAACTACAAACAACATTCTCTTAACTCAATTACACACAATAAATTTATATCACTTAATGACTCCAATTAATACAATTTTGAATTACCACAAAGAAATCAACGAAATTAAATAATTAAAAATCAGTCCCAACGGACAGTGTATCAACCCATTCATTTATTTTAACAATTATGCGTCCATATTAGACAGTTCCAATATTTACAGAAAAATCCGCATTACATGTCCATTCAGTCCCACCTCAGTTTAGTGGTATGTCCAGCCAGTCCGCAATGTTCTCGAGTCCTCCGAGCGCCCTCGCGCACAGTAGGCTTCACTTGTCGGTTTCACACCATCTCGTCCATTCACGCCACGAACCCCTCGTCCGCATCGCACCACAGTTATCTTCGAGCCCGCACTAGGCTAGATTGCCTTCGCTGAAGACTGCTGGCCGCTGGACCGCGGCAGCATATATAGTGTCGTAGGCCGTTACCCATAATTCTCTCTAACTCGCGCGCTGCGCCGAGCGTCCTAATTCCCAGAATATTCGTGCGCCTCCTACAAGTGTCGGCTACTTCAGCGGGGGAGGAGGAGGAGGAGGGCCTGTGATGCCAGCCAGTCTCACCGGAATATTCTTGTGTCTCCTGTCGGCTTCTTCAGCGGGGGAAGTGGGGACTGTGACGGAAACAAGTCCCGTCGCTGTCAGTTATTCACGGGCTTCCCCGAATTAGGGCAACCAAGCAGCGAGCTCGTCTTTCCGTGAAGAGAGGACGGATGAGGTGAGTCACCCCGGGCCACGTACAACGGGAGCCGGTGGCCGGTGCTAGCGACAGCCCATAACACTGCCCCCTCCTTAAGTGAGTTCTTCCCGAACAGACTCTCCAACATCAGGACCTCCGTACAGCGCCAGTTGGTCTATGTGACAACCTTGGGCTTCACCCAAGAGCCCTGTCGATAAATCCGGTAGACCACATAATTAATTTGCTTCAAGTTCCTGTACGGGCCTTCCCAAGATTTTTGTAGCTTCGGACAATATCCCCTTTTTCTTTTGAGGGCTGTACAGCAATACCAGCTGTCCTTAAAAATATCCTCAGGAATTCTTTGGTCATATAATTACATTCTGTCACTATTAAATTTAAGGCGCTTCCGGGCAAACTCTTGATTGTTGGTTAACTTCTGATGTAGGTGAATGGCATATTGTACGTTGACCGCTTCTTCTTCCACTGGACGTCCGAACAGCAGTTCACCAGGTAGGCAGAGCTCTCTTTCAAAAAGCATCCTTTAAGGTGTTACCCCTGTGGATTCGTGAACCTATGAGCGATATGCCAGGAGATATAAGGATAACTTGGAGTCCCAATCTTTCTGATTGTCTTCTATGAAGATCGCTAGATACTGTTCCAGTGTATGATTTATCCTCTCGACCATCCCATCCTATGTAGCAAGCCTGGCAACAGGACACTTTGCATGTCATTTATGGCCCACTGATGGAATGTTGATGAAAATGAAACTTATGGTTGAGAGTAGATGACCTATTAATGGCCCATAAATGGCTTTCCAACTGTATTCCATCACTGGCAGCACTTAACTTATCCATTTTTGGGCCAGTTATGGTACTTCACTATAATTTTTCGCGCACGTAAAAGACAATCGACTGACTGTGGTTTTACTGATGGTATTGCTGGATTACTGCTGGCCCAGAAAACGTGTGGGTATACACAACTCTCCCTGTAATAGTTAACTGCTGGCACCAAGAAACTTGGCATGCCATTTATGACCCACTGATGAAATGTCAATGGTGATGAAACTGATGGTTGAGAGTCGGTGCCCTATTAATAGTCCATAAATAGCTTACCAACTGTATTCCAGCAATGGCCGCACATAACCTACACTTAGTGCTGGTAAAAGTATGGGTAGCCATCTATAGGCCATTTTATGGCTGTGAAGTGGTACATCGATGGACCATTGAGAGTGAAATTTGGCTTATTATGGGGAATTTTATGGCTCCCACTTTTCGCAGATAGCTTCTTCAAATTACACACACACATGTATGTATATATGTGTGTGTCTTATATAGATATAGCTAATTTGTAAATATATAGTGGTGGAAATATTTATGGCAACTATGGCAAAATGCTGTAAATACAGTGGCTGGTATTGAATAATTTGACAAATGTAATGTTCTCTACGTATGAATGCATATAATTAGAATGAGAACTATAAAACGAACAATATTTAACCATATTTAGAAAATGAACATTGAAGGGCTTTTGTTGTTTCGCATCACTAAAATATTCAAAGCTGGCATCTGGATTTCAGAACAGATGAATAGCATCCAGATGACATACATACTGCGAAAGATTGCATTAAAAGCAAGTTTTTGAGTTAATATCGCTATTCATGTAGGGTCATTTCTCTCAATGCCAGTATTTTATTTATCCACATCTTTCTAAAAACTTATTTGTTCAGATGGTAAATTTTAAGACTATTAAATAGCTGGTGTAATTTATATTATATTAGTGTGTGTTAATAATTCAAGTAAGAATATATTTTTTATTAGTTCATCTAAACATAAGAATACCCAGTGATGTAATAGTTAGCATACTGGGCTGTCAATGCAGCAGTGTGGGTTCGTGTCCCCTCCTGTAACGGTAAGCATAAGATTTCATGTCGTATAATGTGTTTAATTGTAAAGTAGAGGAAATTAAAACAAAGAAAAGTTTACATTGATGGTCTAAATTATTATTTTTTAAGAGATACTGTTAGATATATGGTGAATGCATGGCTAGCATTTAGTAGGCTATCTGAGGGCTGTGAAATGGTGCATAGGTAGGCCATTGCTGTTGTAAGCATATGGGCCATGCCTGTGCCATTTGCGTTAACCACACCTGGGTTAGTTATGGGCAGAATATGGCTAGTTAGTGGTGCCACTTCAGGACCAGCAATGGTGCCGGGTGCATGTCGACTATACACCATCAATGGGCCATATGTGATTTGTTACGTGGGATTCGACTGAGGGTGTAATGCTGTGGTACAGGTTTTATTCATTCCTAAAATCCTCGTTGCCTCTTGGAAAAGAGTTGCTTCAAAATTTCGTCCTTGAGCATAATGGCTTAAATCGATCTGTTGGGGGTCGCAAATAGTACCTATGAATCTATTTGGGGGCTATGATATCACCAGTTCGAAAATGGTCGTTAGGTATGATTATAAATAACTTAAGGCTTAATGGTGTGTGTCGGCTTGTAAGAGGTCATAAGGATTACCTACAATTCAATTTTGGTGTCTCTAAGTCTACCGGTTTGAAGTGGTGGCCAAGTATGCTTATAAATTTAGCTACAGCATAATGGTGTGTATCGGTTTGTTGTGGATATAAGCATTACCTGCAGTTCAATTTTGGTGTCTCTTAGTCTATCTGTTCGGAAATTGTGTCCGGGTATACTTATAAATTTAGCTATGACATACTGATCTGTATCGGCTTGTTGGGGGTCGCAAGCATTATCTACAACACAATTTTGGTGTCTCTAAGTATACCTCTCCGGAAATGATGTCCAGAAATGCTTATAAATTTTGTTATGGCATAATGGTCTATACCGGCTTGTTGGGACTTGTAGGCATTATCTACAATTCAATTTTGGTGTCTCCAAGTCTCTCGGTTCGGAAATGGCCAGGTATGCTTATAAATTAAGCTAATTCACTGGTCATTTTCCTTGTTTTTTTTGGACATCCCTGTGACAAGGAGTAAAAATTCACTAGCGAATTTCCAGGGGGGATAAACATTCACGGGTAGTACTTACTTGCTTGATCTTGATAACTGTATAATTTTGTTTGCATTCTAATACATAATGGATCACTTTTATGAAGTGTTTAGTGTCTGGTGTAAGCTATAGATCGGTAACTTTTGAATGCATGGAATTCATATTGATCCATATATATATGCTTTTGAAAACAATACTAAATAATAAATCCAATTCATAATGGACCTCTGAGAGTTAGCATAGTAGTTCCAGTGATTCTGTGTTTTTTTTTTGTTACTTGATATGCTGTTATAAAAAAGATAAATTGTAATAGATCTTATAGATTTTATTATTACTGCCTCTAAGCAAATGTGGCTCCACTTTCGGTTTCTCAAGCCATTGAGCCACTACGGCCCCACTTTAGGGTACTCTATTCACTGAGCCACTGTGGCTCTACTTTTGGGTGCTCTAACCATAAAGCCACCGCAGGCCCAATTTTCTGGTGCTCTATACACTGTACCTCTGTGGCCCCACTAGGATGGTACGCTGGCCAGTTAGCCACCACGACCCCACTTGAGGGGTGCTCTACCCACTGTGCCACTGCGGCCCCCACTATTGGGTGCTCTAGTCACATAGCAACCGCGGCCTAACTTTTATGTTCACTAGCCACTGAGCACTGCGGCCCAATTTTGAGTGCTCTAGCCACAACGCCACCGCAGCCTCACGTTTAGTTGTTCTAGCCACTAAGCCACCGCGGCCCCACTTGAACTTCGCTCTACCCACTGATCAACTGCAGCGCCAATTTTGGGTGCTCTAACCAATACGCCACCGCGGCCTCACTTTTAGTTGTTCTAGCCACTACGCCACCGCGGCCTCACTTTTAGTTGTTCTAGCCACTACGCCACCGCGGCCTCACTTTTAGTTGTTCTAGCCACTACGCCACCGCGGCCCCGCTTTAACGTTTCTCTACCCACTGAGTAACTGCAGCGCCAATTTTGGAAGCTCTAGGCACTACACCACCGCGGCCTCTGTTTTGTTTGCTCTAGCCACTACGTCACCGAGGCCCAGTTTGAACTTTGCTCTACCCTCTGAGCAACTGCGGCGCCAATTTTGTGTGCTCTAGCCACTAAGCAACCGCGGCCCGGCTTGAACGTTGCTCTACCAACTGAGCAACTGCGGCGCCAATTTTGGGTGCTCTAGTCACTACGCCACCGCGGCCTTACTTTAACGTTGCTCTACCCACTGAGAAACGGCGGTGCCAATTTTGGATGGTCTAGCCACTACGCCACCGCAGCCTCACTTTTGGTTGTTCTAGCCACTACGCCGCCGCGGCCCAGATTGAACGTTGCTCTACCCACTGAGAAACTGCGGCACCAATTTTGGATGGTCTAGCCACTACGCCACCTCAGCCTCACTTTTGGTTGTTCTAGCCACTAAGCCACCGCGGCCCCGCTTGAAAGTTGCTCTACCCACTGAGCAACTGCGGCGCCAATTTTGAATGCTCTAGCCACTACGCCACAGCGGCTTCGCTTTTTTTTGCTCTATTCACTAACCCCCTGCGGCCCCACTTTTGTTTGCGCTATCTGCTGAGGCACTGCAACCCTATCTGCGGAGGAGTAAGAATTCACTGGTCATTTGACTTCTTTTTCTTTGGCCACCCCTGTGGCAGGTAGCAAAAATACACTAGTAAATTTTTTAGGGTAGGTAAACTTTCAAGGGGACTCCTCACGTTGCTGCCGAGGCTGAAGTATATGGCTCCCTTCGGAGCGCTGTCCAGGGACTCCTGAAAATCCTGCGCACACACACACAGCAAAGCAACTGTAACAACCGCAATTATCTCCTGCTGTAGTAGGTTCTGTTGGTGAGAGCAAATATGATTCTTGTCTGGGTGTTGTAGCCAGGATGGTGCTCGTTTACTGGCCGAAAGTGATTTCAAGGTCAAGGACCCAATCTATAATTAACGGCTGTGAGTTGTGTGAAGTCTTAGTGGCACCATACTTAGTGCCCTTAACTGTCTGGCAAACCGGAAACGCTCTCCCTCTCCAGATTAATGTGCCTCGTTAGTGGGCTCGTGCTGTAAGCGGGACATACACTCGTTTAATTGTTGGGACGGTAGCCCCACGTAGGATTAGGAGAGATGGAGGAAGTTATTTGGTTGAGGGTGCGTTTGGAGAAACCGGGAAACCAGCCTTGTTAGGTAACAAACTCGAGCTTTTGTGTAAAAAAAAAAAAAAAAATGGGGTGTGGCTCTGTTGGGGACACGGTCGTTTGATTTGCGTGAATACGTCTACATTGACGCACTCGGACGTCTTCGTGATTTTTTACATTCCTGGCACCGCGTCACTCGGTAATATGGGGTTTTGTGGGTATCATTGGATTGCTTTTGAGATGCTCTTTCCAACCATATATTATTTCTGTATTTCGACTTGGCTTTTGGACGAGTATAGGCCGACATTGGGTCAAAGTTTTCTTAATTTTTTTGCGTTAACCTAATACAATTTCCCCATACCCCAGCCACAGAAGTGTTTTTATACACACAATCGATTGATATTGACAAGATCTGTCGATTGAAACTGAAACGAGCGTCATAGCTTCTCCTAGTCAAAAGTTATACTACGCGGAAGTTATGAGACCCAGCGAAACGAACTCAAAAAATTGTGCCCCCCCCCCCCCCAACCACTCATGTACGATGCTTCGCAGTCCTCACTCAACGTAACATATTATTTGATTTTTTGGCAATCGAGTGGTAGAATTGAATTTTGAATGTGGACGGTAGATTCGGAGCTGCAATGCCAAACTGTATCCGTCGATTTTGTTATCGTCGGATTTTCTGGATTGCCGCTCACTACGGTTGCAAATTTAAAACCACATTCACGTCAAAACATCAAGGCGTTCGAGCGCGTCAACGTAGACGTACTCACGCAAAACCAATGGCCGCGTCCCCAACACAGCCACACCACATTTTCCTTCCCCCATTTGCGATGTTGTCCACAGGCGGTGTTTTCTTTGTGATGTGGAGAAATAGGTGTTTAGACAGGTTGTAAGACGTAATTTTCCGGAGAATTATGTGAATGCTGTCAAAATATCAGTATATTTACAAATGCGTATTATATCCGTTGTTTAGATAACTAAAACAGATGCAATTATTCGCCTACAGGTTTCAACGACAGAGATTTTGGCCCGGAAAGATACTCCATCGTAATTCAAACGCTGAAATACTGGAAACAAATATGGCACGTTGTCAGAATGTGCGAAAGAACGCCAGTGAGAGCACAACTTCATGATCTTTCTGTGCTCTTGCTCTTTCGACCCCCCCCCCCCCCCCATTTTCAGCATTCTCACTCTCTCTGACGAATTGAGACACGAGTGTGTCCTCTGTGACGTCAGTATGACGTGTTCGCGAGCGTGATATCACGAGTGAGCGCTCTCTGGCCCAATAGAAACATGTCCTGAGGTTCCGTTATGTATTCGTCTTGTGAGTCGTGTAGGAAAGTCCTGCCTGCTCCCGTTATCGCCAATAAGCCCGACGTCAGATCAATCGAGAGGTTTAGGCGGTTCCTAACAACGGGATCCTGAGAGCCGATATGGGTGGAATAGTTGAGAATGGGGCAACGTGGGTAAACGGGAAATCTCCGAGAAAGCCTGCCGACCTGCGGCATCGTCCTACGCGATTCCCACATGCAGAAATTCGGAGGTGACCTCGCCGGGAATCGAACCCGGTTCACCTAATTGGTGGGCGAGTATCATAACCCCTACATTACCACGTCCCCCAGCAAGTTATCGTACAGCGAGTGACGGCGCAGATTTATGCAAACGAATTATAACCTGTGACAGTCGTTAGTCATCGCTCTCGCATTACAAAAATTATGCATAGTAAAGATTAACATTTTTGTGCTATAGGTCATTTTACTTGAGATTTAAAAGTCTAATAAATAACAAAGTTTTGGAAATTAGTTTTTTCTTCTTTTAGAAAATTAGTTTTGTAATATTTTTTGTTAATAAAATTTTTTGCCAAAATATTATGTTTCATTTTGCAGAATTTTTGAGATACGGAACCACTTTAGCTGTCGCTGTTGCTTACCTGAATGTACAAAATTAACAACGATTCGTAAAAGTTGACGCAAATGTAAGACATAAATACGACACAGAATTAGTTCTTCGTTTGTACGATATTTACAAGAAATATTTTCCTGTGTGTGATGTAGTATCTGTTTAAATTACAACTCACTGTCAATGAAATGTAAATGTTGAGCTTAAGGTATATTTAAAAAATTAACATTAACTTATTAAAACAATTTGTTAACATATTTAGATTTTTGTCGAAAATAACATAAATTTAATGGTAACTTGCTAATGGGCCAAACTGAAAAGTTCCCAATTTGTTGCTTTAAACGCATACATTAAAACGATATTATGTAATATTTATAATTTATTTTCTACGGTTATAACTTGCATATATATACTTTTTTAAGTTGACATGTTTGGGTATTGAACCATTATTTATTAAAAGCTGGCTTCCGCAGACTATTATTTTCGTGCATATAAAATACAATATTTCGAAAAGTTAATAAAATATGCTATCCCAATTTTAATAACGTAAGTAATAGAAAATAAACTGTTATCTTGGTTCAGTTAAACTTGTTCAAGTATTATAGATTTAAATGAACAGATAATTAAAAAAAAAAAAAAAACTTTTGGATATTGCGAAATTATCTACGTCTTTAATGCCTTCCCCCAAAATCAGTTATTTTCAAGTAAAAATATTTTGTATCGGCTGAGTTCGTGAGTTTGTGCGTGCTTTTGGTTGCTGCTGCCCCTGCATTTCCTCTTTTATGCAACTGCAGTAGAAGTGATACTTTATTTTTAATATTATCATTCATGCTAAACAAACGCCCGAACTTCACCATTTTTAAATAACTTTTCTGTTATAAGAGGTGCTTATAAGTTAGTAATATTACCATCCATAGTATATATGTTTTAAACTGGACATTTTTTTTCATAAATATATTTGTTTTTAACACACTCGAACACAACGTGACATGAACATATAGCATACACACATTAGAAGAGTGGTCAGGTTTCACCAAATACTGTATTTGGTTTTCCTAACCGCCTGGAATGTGTTTGTCGTGTCCGGAACAGTTGAACCCTGGTGCACGAATTTCTCAGCCTCAACATAATGTACAACAATGGTCTACGGTGGAACAGGAGACTTTTGTACAGTTTAAAACTATCTTTTTAGAAGAGCATATTATCAAATACGCAGTACAGGGACAAGAATTTTTCTTGTACACTGATGCTTCAGATTTAGCCCTTGGTTGTAGATTGGCTCGGTTAGATAGCCAGGGTACTAACAAACCCGTTCCTATGGCTAGCAGAACCAAGAGTCTAACAGAAAAGAACTACACTGTGACCACAAAGAAAGCAATAGCTATTATTTGACCTCGTAACAGATTCACGACCTTCTACACGGAGAAAAAAATTAACCACCAAGCACAAACATGTTTGAAAGCAGGCAAAACGTTTGGACACCACCTAACTCGATGGTGCTTATTACTCCAGGAGTATGACATCGAAATCATGCATATAAAAGACTCCGAGGATATTAGAGCTTACTATTTAAGTTGTCTGTCTGCCTGACAGTGTAAACGTCCTAGTTTGGTCGAAAAAAGGACCACGAGAATTTGTAGTAGCAGGCCACGCAATTGTCAGTGGTAATCCAGACAGTAAGTCACCACAGTTACTGAGTAACATTCGTGATCAACAACAACAGAATGAGTTTTGTAATAAGATTGTGCCAAAATTAGCCATGGTAACGCAGGAGCATAAGTTACATTGAACATTTTGAGAATCAGCTGACAACGCATTGTTTTATCACAGTTCTGCTAATCGCAATTTGATGACTACTGGAAAACTGTTATTCCGCAACCAATTTCGCTTTCAGTAACCCAGGAAATGCACGAAGCATTTGGTCACGTTGGCTCCAATATATTATATGAAGCTCTTCGCAGGCAAATGTACTGGCCGAACATGTAAAACGATGTCGAGAGTGTAGTAACTGCTTGTGATTTGTGCCAGAAGAACAAGTATGATCAAGGAAATCTACAAGTAATTTTTAGGCCATAATTCCTAATGCTCCTTTAGATTTAGTATAAGTTGATATTTTTGCCCTACTTTCAAAATCAAAGGAGTGCAATACATTTTTGTAATATCTGATTTTTTCAGTAAGTTTACAAAACTATATACCGTAGTTCACGCTAAAGCTCAAATTTGGTTAAATAAGGTGAAACCATTTTTATAAGACGTTGGTAAACCACGCAGTATTTTATCCGACAATGTAAGTCAATTCACTGGTAACCTATTGCAAGAGGGGCTAAGGAAAATGACAAATTCACCTACTACTGCTTACATCCATCATCCACAGTCAAACCTCGTGGAAAGGAGGATGAATGTGCTTGATACAATTTTACGCATGTACTGCCACCACGTACAAGTCTGACATGATAAGATTCCTTTTGATGAGTTAGTGATGAACCATACAATAAATGTTAGCGCTGGATATATGTCTTATGAGGTTTTGACTAATGAGAGGTTGTAGTCTATCGCAAGCAAGTGAGACATCCTGTACCCGGTGGGATTCGAGTCGTTCAATTCTTCCTCACTCGCCAATGGACCTAATATACAGTACATTGCTCATTACACGGGGTACACTGGGGTCTAGTCTTCAAATGGCTTTTTACATTCTGGCCTAAAGAATACTGAAATACATTAAGGCTAAGATACATTCGCTAACACAATACCGATCCAAGTTACTCGTTATGTTATCATAAAATTACAAGGGGTTGCTCAATATTAGCGACGAATAAGTCAATACGTTTTAATTAGTTATTTATTGATGTCTAATACAGGTTTGGTTACATACTAGGACTCACAATATGTTCATTCACACAGGCGTAAAATATGCATATAGGCCTAATACTCAGAACAGTCAACATTAACAATTCGCAATTGTTGCTCACCAAATATATATGGAAAATCATTCTTGCAATAAATGTCTGGCCTTTTGTAAAATTAATGTTGATTTGCACAACATTAATATCGCATAAAAGGTCGTCGTCGCTTGGGTCCACGGCACATGGTAGTACAACAGCTGGGTAGCAGATGCAACGAATTCTTTCGGTGCTATAGCCCATGATTCCTCTGGGTTCTTAAACAGAAGGCACCGTACCTGGGAAATTCAGCACGATGGCGTAGGGCAAAGAGACACCCTGCAGACCTATTACTCGGAAAATCAGCCCAGCAGCAAACTCAATGCGAGCTCGTCCAGCCCGCTCGTCAATACGCGCCCCAGGTAGAGGCGAAACTGACTTCATAAATTTCTACTCCCACGCCAACAAGGTATGGAAATTGACGCTGGTATTTAGTGCGTGACTAAATCCCAATTCGAATGCTGTACCATACGTGCACCATTTAACACGTAATTCAATAAATGAGCCACGGTACTAACAAGTCAGTCGACAGAATGAGCGGGACACAAACATAAAACAGGTTCATGCTTCCCATTAGTTAACACGGTCTCATCTAGTAGGAATAAATCATATTCAAATACATTTACTTTGTTCCCACTTGCACCACTCACCAGCTCCCTGGCGTTAAGTACGCATACACATACCGGCTGACACATTTTTCGACTTAGCGAAGCGCTCAGGACTATGAGTATCGCTGGCTTGGACACGACCGCTCCATGCCAGGGCAGAGCTACAACTGCCGTTCACCTAATTGGCCTACCGCTTTGCAAAGCACGATTGCCACATGCCAAGCGGCAACGTCCCTTACTAATTCAAAACACAAATGGCACACTACTAAAACAAACAACTATAAAATATAGCATAAGCATATTAATATAGAACAAAACAAAATAAATGAAATAATAGAAACTGCAAGGTATAGACCAGTCTATAATTAAAAGGCAAAGAATATTTAAAAGCTAGTTCTCACACTAGATACCAGATCAGCTGGGCATTGCTATTTAGCATTCCGCATTTAGCAACCAAACCGTGTCTGTGACAACCTAGTCGTCACACAAATTGTTACCTAAACTGGTCCCTCATGCAACACAATTTGAAGGAAACAGTTCGCTGATAACGCAAGAAAGTTTTCTTGATTTAGTTAAAAGGAAATGGTTTGGTTCCACTGAGTCGCGGAGACAACATGTTCAGAATAAAAACATTTCTGTAGAGTTGTGCATCTTCTGAGAATTGTGAGCTCAAAACTTTACACTGTAGTGTTCATTTGAGGGTAGGGGAGCACGTCAACAAAGGGAGGTACCAGGCAATCTTGACTGCCCGCATTCCCTGCTATCTGGGCAGTGCCACACGGTATTTCACAAAGTGCGGAGCGAGGGAGGAAGAACTGGTCGAGTACTGGGATGTCACTACTTCTCAAGTGATGTAGGGCATGCAGCAGACTCGTGTTTTTACAATGTACTGTGATTATGTGTGTGAAATATTATTACCGTAATTAAATAGTAAAATGTGCAGAAATCCAATGATTGAACTTGCATATATGGCAACCTCCACGTTAAACATGCTAATGATCAGCTTCCTTAGCAAGCGAAGTCACTTCCATTGAACATTTGGTTCTCCGGGCCGGACTTCTGCGACACGTGGCGAATACACAGGTGGTTTTTTTACATACTGTAAGTGCGGAGTGACGGACTTTTGTCAGTAGAGGAGTAGTGTCTGTCGCGGAGCACTTATCAGCATTGGCAGTAGATCACAACCTACGAGGAAGCTGTCGTCAGTATAGTAGCAGTATGTGCGCTAATATAATAAACTAACTTATCGATGAGGTAGAATAATATGGTCCTGTCAAATATAATATGTGGCTGGACTGTAGCTATACAAAACCAGAACTTCACGAAGATGGATATTGTACGAGAAACTTAAATATTTCGGATGTAGCTGTGTCGCATTCATCTGCAGCAGAAGACGCGATTGTTGATAGCATACACATTATAATTCAAGAGGAAGAATAAATGGTGGCCATGGGTTCGGGTTTAACTCTGGCTTCGGTAAAAGCTCTAGATTTGAGAACTATTGGGTATGGTCCTCTTCACAAATAGACACATACCGATGTTCTCTCACTACAGTGAAGAAGATAACAACATAGCTTCGCCTTCAGCCATTAGAAGAAGTATAAATTACTCCATCAACAGTCATTCATACACAGTTGCTAAACTAACTTGTGCGACATCGGTACTGCAAGGATTCATTCGTGAGGAGTCAGCATCAAGTAGTCATCCTTGAGGAGTCCGCATCAAGATGTCATCCGTGAGGAGTCAGCACTACGTAGTAGTAAACGTGTGTGATTGTGTTCACACATATGCGTGAAGAGGATGCAATCGAGGACACCTGCACTTCTCAGAGCAATCAATAATTAAGTGGTAAACAATGTAATTACTGCGAAAAGTTCTACAGTAAAACTTACAATGCTCGCCGTCATGAACAGAGCTACTGTACAAAAGGCACCAATCTCTAGAATACAAACATGTGATATATGTGGTGCGTCATTTGGTAGAGGCGAATATCTAAAGAGACATACTAGTATGTGTAAAGGTACCATGCCTTTGCTTGACACGAGAAGGCACGGCAAGTCCAGTCTTCCTGCCAATTCGTCATGTGCACTAATGTTACTTCGACCACCCATATCATAACACGGACCTGCATGGTGCCCAAAACCAATGCGTGGAGATGGGACGATAAGTGGTGCAGAGCATGGGGCATACAGATCGTCAGGAGTTGTGAACAACACTCCTGCGCAGCTACCATGTAAAGCGAAAAACGAAGATGCTACCCAGGTTGTTGAGAACGCCAATGTGACCTCCAAGTCCACTGAGAGCGATAATGGGGCCTTCAAGTATGCTGGTGATGACGTGACAACATCAGCAAACCTGAGGCGTGGTCCTGAGACCTACTCAATACGGAAGAACAACATAGATGTGGTCATGTATAATGTAACCTCCAAGTCTGCTGCGAACGGTAATGTGACTTCCACAACTACTGGGATCGACCATGTGACCTAAAAGTCTACTGGTGATGATGTGGCGTCATCAGCAAAGCGAAAGCATGTTGCTGAGACCTACTCAACTCGGAAGAAGAACATACATGGAGACATGTATCGTAAACCTTCTGTGAATAGTGACGTGAAGCCTGGCTACTCGGAAGACCCCAATGACCTAGTTGATTGACTACGAGGGTTGGTTTAATTGCAGAGAGTTGGATATATGTCTGTCAATGAAGAGATAAATTAGATTATTGTTGGACTCAGAGCTGGAAGCTTTATTGTATTATAAAGGCCAAAGGTCAAGATCAAGGCTCAAGGTCAAGGGTGGCATTCAGAATTAATGGTAGCCCGCACCATCGGCTACCATTTTGCAATTGGCTGTTGTCATTGTGCTGGCCACCAACAGGGCACCAGCCCTTCTGGCCGCCAACACGATCGCCAACCCTTCTGACTACCCACCACCGGCTGCTGCCCACCAACATGGCCGCCTACCACCGGAAGTTACTACTTCCCTCCACCGACCACCGTTTTGCACGCCCACCACCGACCAACTTTTGCCATCGCTGGCGCACTGTCTGCTCACCATTAGCCACAATTTTGTTAGATGGTGCAACTTCCAAGGATCATCATTTAGACTCCATCCTTACAACAAGGTCAAGGGCGTCATTCAGAATTCTGGCCGCCCCGCCGCCAGTACCTGCCATATTGCAAATGGCTGTCGTAGTTGTACTGGCCACCAACATGGCCGCCGGCCCTTCTGGCTGCCCACCACCAGCAGTCGACATTTTGCTCATGGCTGCTGGTCGCAGACATGACAGCCCGCATTCAAACTTCTGGCCGCCTGCCACCAGTGGCATCTGGACATTCAGAATTCTGGCCGCCCACCACCGCCAGCATATACCTTTGTGCCATTGTCTGCAGGCGTGTCATCATGCATGCTTAACAGGAATCGAACCTGTGATAACGTATTTTTCAAGTAGGGTACAGGTTCGGGAATACGACCCCACTCTCCCTTTTACTGGAACCAAAGCTTATATCAGACGTCTTATACCGCTCGGCCAACCTGTCTATTTTTGTATTAGTGGTGGAATTACATGGCTTCTTTCAAATAACATACAATATATGGTCTTGTCTAGCCATTACTTGTGCAATACACGTTTGTGTGTATGTGTTTGTGATGGGCTTGGTATGCGAATGCAGGTCGGGGACTTATTGTCTGTAATTACTAACACCATTGTATACATCATGTCTGCTTTTTTATGATGACTTGTATTAACACTCTCTACGAGGATCGAATCTGCGATACCTCGAGGTTGGTTCAGGGCACATGTATTGTTTCCTTTCAATAGTATACCACTAAGTCCATTGACAGGGGTAGGTGGTTGTGGTGATGCAGTACTTGCTCGGTATCTACCATACACGGGAAGGTGGGACCAGTCATTGCAGTCTCTGCTTCCAGCGAGGTCACTTTGACGACGAGATGTCCTCGCGGCCTATGGATATTCACTGCTACTGCAGGTAAGATAGGGGATAAATCGTCTTGTAATAGGTTGGCATGGAGCAGAGTTCGAGACTTGACACTATACAAAAAAAATTAATACACTTTCAGACAGCCCAAATCTAGTAAGTTTTTGCTACTGATGGGGGCAGACCTAATTTTAGTGGGTTCTCCGACATACAAGATAGTCCACTGTGTTTACCTGAGCTGACAACCTATAAACACACCAAGTATTGATCATCATCAGAAATCACAGGCAGCAAGACACCGACTAACACATAACGGAAGTACATTTCTTAGACACTAGGAATAAAAACAAAAAAAAGGAAACAAATTTATTGTTGATGTTTATATTTATTATTTACATAACCAAATCGCACTAACATACTCACACAAAGGCATATATATAATTCAATAAAGCCTCCAGCTCTGAGTCCAATAATAATCGAATTTATCTCTTCATTGACAGACATATATCCAACTCTCTGCAATTAAACCAACCCTCGTAGTCAATCAACTAGGTCATTGGGGTCTTCCGAGTAGCCAGGCTTCACGTCACTATTCATAGAAGGTTTACGATACATGTCTCCATGTATGTTCTTCTTCCGAGTTGAGTAGGTCTCAGCAACATGCTTTCGCTTTGCTGATGACGTCACATCATCACCAGTAGACTTTTAGGTCACATGGTCGATCCCAGTAGTTGTGGAAGTCACATTACCATTCGCAGCAGACTTGGAGGTCACATTATACATGACCACATCTATGTTGTTCTTCCGTATTGAGTAGGTCTCAGGACCACGCCTCAGGTTTGCTGATGTTGTCACGTCATCACCAGCATACTTGAAGGCCCCATTATCGCTCTCAGTGGACTTGGAGGTCACATTGGCGTTCTCAACAACCTGGGTAGCATCTTCGTTTTTCGCTTTACATGGTAGCTGCGCAGGAGTGTTGTTCACAACTCCTGACGATCTGTATGCCCCATGCTCTGCACCACTTATCGTCCCATCTCCACGCATTGGTTTTGGGCACCATGCAGGTCCGTGTTATGATATGGGTGGTCGAAGTAACATTAGTGCACATGACGAATTGGCAGGAAGACTGGACTTGCCGTGCCTTCTCGTGTCAAGCAAAGGCATGGTACCTTTACACATACTAGTATGTCTCTTTAGATATTCGCCTCTACCAAATGACTCACCACATATATCACATGTTTGTATTCTAGAGATTGGTGCCTTTTGTACAGTAGCTCTGTTCATGACGGCGAGCATTGTAAGTTTTACTGTAGAACTTTTCGCAGTAATTACATTGTTTACCACTTAATTATTGATTGCTCTGAGAAGTGCAGGTGTCCTCGATTGCATCCTCTTCACGCATATGTGTGAACACAATCACACACGTTTACTACTACGTAGTGCTGACTCCTCACGGATGACATCTTGATGCGGACTCCTCAAGGATGACTACTTGATGCTGACTCCTCACGAATGAATCCTTGCAGTACCGATGTCGCACAAGTTAGTTTAGCAACTGTGTATGAATGACTGTTGATGGAGTAATTTATACTTCTTCTAATGGCTGAAGGCGAAGCTATGTTGTTATCTTCTTCACTGTAGTGAGAGAACATCGGTATGTGTCTATTTGTGAAGAGGACCATACCCAATAGTTTTCGAATCTAGAGCATTTACCGAAGCCAGGTGTTAAACCCGAACCCATTGCCACCATTTCTTCTTCCTCTTAGGTATGCTATCGATAAGTTGGTTTATTATATTAGGCCACATACTTGTCAGGAAAGAGGAAACATCTGTGGTGTTGTTGACTTATTCGGTGCAACCAAATCTTTCAATCATCCTTTGCATGCAGATCGCTTCTGGAAAATGCCATTACCATTAAGCTGCATAGATGGTGTATAATCTTTAGGTTGTTTATCAGTTTTCTCTCCTTTACAAAGTTTCTAATGACTTCTTAATTCATTGTAATTTAAATACCTTCTTCGACACTTATCGCATTGATATGTCCTATAAATGGTGTTCCTCACACTAGTAGTGTTTTCGTGTTTCCTAGCATCATACACTCTTATAAATACCTTGTCTCAAAGGTTGCATGGATGTCTTGGCAGGGGCACAGAACTATCTTTGACCTTTGTAGTAGAAGTTTGATGTTTATTTGCTAATCTTCGCCTGGCAGGCAGTGCAGGGCGACCTTTGCATGTTGCAAGATGTTGTCTCAAGTTGCCATATCGGGCAAACTGTGATTTACACTGTTCACATGCGAACACAGAATGTACTGGATTCTGATGGCAACCGGTTTCATGTTGTCTGCAGTTGGTTATTGTAGAAAAGGTCTTCTTACAGTAGCAGCACATACAATATCCCTGTTTTATCAACTAATACGAACACGTTACCTTCAGCAGATGTTCTATCTTCGAGGTCAGAATAGCTTCTTAGCTGACCGGCCTAGTCCGGCCTGTTTTTTACCACATTGTCATGACAACCTGACGAGGGTACTATTAGTATCAGATTGAGAGCAAGTGTTTTTTTTGTGACTTACAAAGTTTCCCATGCAGTGCTGTTGCAGTACTTCATACCTACATTCTGCTGGTCAGAGATGAAATTATGCTGTATTGGGGTGACAGAAATCGGTATCTGCCAATTCGTTAAGCAGGTAGTACCCACTTGTTCGCACTTCTAGATTTACTAATGGTAGGGTCCATCAGGACAAAGTCATTAACATTAGGCTTCGGAGATGCAGAATATAACTTTGAAGTTGTTCGTCATCATCGAGCAGTCCCAGTATTCTCTCTGTTACAAAGATTTAAATCTTTACTTTAAGCAGTGGCTGTGACTTACACAGTTTCAAATATCTTTTTAAACCATCAACACACACGTACTTTCTTCGACACTTATCATGTGGATATGACATATGGATGATACTCATCTTAGATGAACTTTGTTCATGTCTCTTTGCATCGTATGTATTTGTAAATGTCTTGTTACAATATTTGCATGAATCTCGCGGTGGTACAAAGAACTGCTCTCCGTTGAACCCTTACCTTGGACTGGCAATATCTTCAGAAACTTCTTGACAGGTTGTGCAGAGTCACCCTTACATTTTGCATGATGTCTTTTCAAGCTTTAATGACAATCAAACTGAGATTTACACTTTTTACATGCGAACATAATGCGACCTGCATTCTGATAACAACCAGCTTCATGCTGTCATAGAGTTTTTTCTGTTAGAAAATGCCTTTTTACATCAGCAGTACGAATAACTTTCCTGTTCTATTGATGAATAAGAGTATGTCATCCACAGCCGATGTTTACTCTTTGAAGTCTGTATGACAACTGAGTTGGTCTACCCTATACTAGAAAAAAAAGTATTGGTGGTACACCTGCCACTACGGTGACTACTACTACTACTACTACTACTACTACTACTACTACTACTGTGAGATTAATGTTTATCATCCTCAACCACAGCCAGGAGGCGGAACTGCGAGAGCGCGCCCTGCCAGACCATCTCTACCACTGCACCAATGGCTCTCAGGACAGAACTACAAGCTTGATGGTGACTGTCAACCGAACCTGCGCCGGAACGTCGACCTCGTCAGCTGCTCCAGGTACATATCTCTCTCTCATTCATGAGTTCCTAAAGGAAGGAACACTCTTCTGGCATGCATTACACCAACCCCTAGAATGTGGTGCATCGAAGGTTCAAGCATAGGCAGGGTAGACAGAGTTATGCTGTCTGTAATTGCAAAGGCTTGGTCCGTACACATGTGTTGGTAGGGTCATGACTGTCTGTAATTGTAAAGGCTCAGTACATGAGTGTAGGTCAGAGACAGTGTTTTATTATAATTACGAACATGACAAGGTGGTTTATGATGTCTCGACTGCTGGCTGTGAGGTTAGCCTCTTTACACTCGTACATGATCTACTTAGTCTTTATTCGAATATTTCCTGATGTGTGCATACAAGGTACACACTTCGCCTGCATCATATGGTTAGGTCTTGTAGATGATGGCTTTTTGTAACTTTTGGCAGCGGGGCCTTGCTTCCCTCAGAGTAACAATTGTCTGCTGGCGAACATGTAATCGGTAATGTATTGCGTGTATGGAACGTCGGGCGGTCATTGCTTCCAGTGAGTTCACGACTATGATATGTGCTCGCGACCTGCAGGTCTTCTGGAACATCTACACTCCTTAAGGTAAAACCTCTGCTCTGCATCGTCTAAGAGCAGAGTACATACATCGTTGACATGTGTGTGTGGTACGATACCTCCTTACTCGGTTCATGTTTCGAGTTGTCACAGTGTGTGTGACCTATGATTGTAAGTATTAGTGATGAACATACATTGCACAATGTGGTCGTTACAAGCCATTTTGTTTATAAGTTTTTTTTCCCCTTTTGTACGATCTAGTGGGCGAAACTCGACTGGGAAGAGCAAGCAGCTGTCTGTAGGGACCTGGGTTCGATACTTGACACTATGGGTAAACACAACATCACAATTATCATAGTGGAACGGCTGAACATGTAATACTGGATGGAAACCGTTGAAGTGCATACATTGAAGGTTCGGGAAGGGTCGACAGATTGCAATTTCAAAGGCTGGGAACATTATGTAAGTACTTACATTGTGGTTCGGGTCGGACCGACAGAGTATGTCTGTTTGCATTTACATGCATTGAAGGTTCGGGCAGGGCTGACAGAGTATGGCTCCCCATGATTGTAAAAACAAAACAAAAAAGTCTCGGTGGTACACGTGTGTAGGTAAGGTCGTCAGAGTATGACTATGTGTGCCATCAGGCTACATGCAATATTTATTATCAAGTACATACGTTTATTGGCACAGTAGTACCATACACGGAAAGACTGGGCGATCATTGTGGTCTGAGCTTTCAGTGAGTTCAAATCACTTCCTACAGGTCTTCTGCTCTACAAACACAGTACATATGTAGTTGAAATGTGTGTGTGTGTGTGTTGGTGTGTATGTGTGTTTTATATCTCCTTACTCACCATGTCTAATTCGATTTTACTTAGTTGTCTAGAATCCTCGATGGATGTGTATGGGATGTACATTGAAGTCTATGTACATGGCAAATGCAGGTTGGTCTCCAGTTGTCGTGGGGGTACAGATTAGCTGTGAGCATTGAAGGATCAGTACGCGAGTATGGGTTGTATGCGAGTACGGGAGTATGCGAATATGACTGTTGTACAATGAATGTTCCATACAGTATATGAGTGACTGTAATTACAAGCTTCGGTATGCGAGTGTGTGTAAGTCGCGGTCTGGTCGTGATTGATGGTTTTGTTTGTCGGTTCGTAAGGGGGGTGGGGGGCGTCATTTGACCAGAGCAGTCTAGCATGATTTACATTGTGTGTGTGGCTCGTATTATAGAGCAGAGTGACCCATCCCTGAGCCCTCCCTGACCCCCCTCCTGGCCCTATCCCTGATCCACCATGACGCCCTTCCCTGTTATTATCACATTCTTCGGTACACGAGTGCAGGAAGGAGATACTGTTGTGTGTGTAATCTCATACTATGATTTTTTTGGCTAGTTGTATCTCAAACGATTCGGAAATTACAGCCAACTACGTGGTGTACCACTGTATCTAATTTAAAAAAAAGGTCGGTACATGAGTACAGATCGGTGACAGAGTATGATTGTCTGTAATTTCTGGTTGGAGAGAGAGTATGGCCATCATGTTAGTCTCTTCATGGGCGGTGGGACCGACGAATGACTGCAGGTGTGTCAGTATGTGCTCACAATGGGAATCAAAACTATGATACATTATTTATTCGAGTAGTGTATAGAAAAAATGAGTCAAGTGTGGGGATTCGGGTTGGTATTTTTCCCTTTTGTGTACTCCAGCGGACGAACTGAGTAGCACACAGAGCAATGCATATGACTATCTCTAATTGTGTGTGTGATGTGCTTGGTAGGCGAGTGCAGATTGGGAACTGACTGTAATTACTACCACTGTTGTAGACAGAATGGCAGCTTTTATGTCAACTTGTATTATTATTTTCACTCTCTACGAGAATCGAACCTGCGATACCTTGAGGTTGGGTACAGATTTCATGCATTGTTTCTTTCAATACTGGTAAGCACGTTGCCAAGGGAGAGGTGGTGGGAATGTAGTACTTAGTTACTATCTATTGTGTGCAGAAAGGCAGGACCGGTCACTCTGGTCTCCGCTTCCAGCGAGGTCACATCATCGATGAAGACAACGACGATGACAAAGACGACAGTGAGCTGTGCACATGGCCTACGTGTATTAACTGCTACACCAGTTAAGGTAGGGGATAATTCGTTTTTGTAATAGGATGCTTATCGTTCTAGCATGTGTTGTTGTATGTGCGGGAGACTCGGCTGTCTAGTGATGACTGTGTATTCATTGCGAGGGACATCTCATTACATATGTACATACATTGTCGTCTAGGTACACAACTCATGGGTGCAAAGCCGGTGGTACTGATAGACTCTCAGGAAGTAAGTACGCTGTTACATGAGTGCTCGGGGAGGTCGGTGCACAGCAAGTCGCTGGCCGGGTGGTGGTGAGCATTCGAGAATGTAAGGTATGGGGTGATGTAGGCAGATAGAGGGGGAGGACAAGGGTTACAGAGAGAGGGCTTGAGGACGAGGGGAAGGTCGAGGTGCTGAAGGCTTGAGCACAGGAGGAAGTGTGTTTATAGGACAAGGCGGTGGCACCGAGGCAACATGAGAGACAGAGGTGAGTAAGAACGGGGAGACGTGCAGGCTGACATATGTCCACGCATCCCTTCTCGCCATCGGGGGTTATGCATGTATTATGATTTTGGTAGATATATCTCAAATGCTTCATAACATACAGCCTTCTCTCATAATTATGGTTGATGTGTATATTATGAATTTGGCGATAACTCAAATGGTTCAGTAATTACAGCCAACTATGCTTATAAGTTGCCATAGTGCATACTTGTCCCTGGGACCCCTCTACTTGTTGTGGCAGATGTCTATGTTATGAATTTGCCAACTATAACTCAAATGGTTCGGGAAGTACACCGAACTATGCTATACACTGACATGGTGCATACTTGTCACTGCGACCCCTATAGTCATGGTGTATACCTATGATATGAATTTGACAACTATAACTTAAATAATTCGGAAATTATAGCCAACAATGCTTATAAGTTGGCATTGGGCATACTTGACCCCACGACCCTTCTCTTAGTCGTAGTTGATGCCTACGATATGTATTTGACAACTATAACTTAAATGGTTCGGAAATTACAGCCAACTATGCTTATAAGTTGACATGTTGCATATTTGACCCCACGACCCTTCTCCTAGTCGGGGTGAATGCCTATGTTTTGAATTTGACAACTATAATTTAAACGGTTCGGAAATTATAGGCAACTATGCTTATTAGTTAACATGGGGCATACTTGACCCCACGACCCTTCTCCTAGTCGTAGCTGAAGCCTACGTGAGGTATTTGTCAACGATAACTTAAACAGTTTGGAAATTATAGCCAGTTATATGTATAAGTGTTACGCCTACACATACACACACAGCTTTAAGGGGGGCAGCAGTGTTACACGAGATCCGATCGTTCGCTGCCGCCGGCGAGGCGCTCGCCGCCAAAATAGTTGACATCCTCTGCTGGTCGCCAATTGTCCTAGGTACACATAGGTCGGCGATACCAAGATGGCCGCCGGGTATGACTTGTCAATTTGGAAGGATTTTCTCGATTTCTGATCGATTCCGCCTCAATGTGCAAACCACCACCACACTGTGCAACCTGCCTGGATTATGATAATTAGTACTGGCTGATAAGATGGCTACCTTTGGCGGTAGGGAAATTAGGGAAATTTAGAGGGTAAAAAGGGAAAATATTGCGTTTTTGTACGCGAAATCGACTGTTTTGGACGGGAAAAAGGGAAAGAAGAGAAATTCTCGCGCCTCTAATCCTCCGTATGATGCCAGGTAATATGTTAATTGCAATCTTCCAATTCTCCGCCAGACGCTAGGTGTCCCAAAATGCCCTTTTTTATTCTACTGCTGTCTTCACACTGATGGACCGTGACTGTTAAGGTAAGTAGTTTGAGAAAACAAACTAAGGTAATTGTGGTCAGAAAACTTGATGAAGTTGTGGAAAATGGTTATTAGTAATTTATTCCTTGTTTAAGTCACACTTGTTTAAGACACCATCACACAAAATTCTCACAATGGAGTATTATTAACTGTTCTTCATGCACATATTCCTTGTAAAATAAGTAATATTGGTTTAGCTTTAGATAACTGTGTATATGTTATTTTAAGTATATTTCCCATTACCGGATAATATATTGAAACGTGATTTAAAATAAGCCGGTTTCAGTTTATTTCTCTTTGAACATTTTGTGAAAGTTTCAAGTTAATTAAATAATCTGCTACATTTCGATATCATCCTATCTCCACTCTACCATCGTAACATCACATCCCATTTTAGTATTAACATTTTCTAATTAAATCACTAACTGTACATCATAATATCATGTAACGCATTGTTAATAACTGTGATAAACATGTTAGTGTGTCATATGTAATTCTTTTCCAGGTGCTTATAATCCTTTTGTAAACACAATAATAATTGTAAAGGGGAGAGTAGTTAATTTTACAAGTCAGTTATACAGTTCACTTAATTTTCATTATAATTACAATTTTATACAATATAATTTGATTAAAATAAATTGCTATCTCAAATTTAAAGTATTAAAGTAATTCACATATCCACGCCATATAGTGTTAGGAACAACACAACAGCAAGACAGGCTGTCGCGCACGCGTACTGCCGACGAGGCGTCTGCCGCGCTCGCATGGAAGACAGTTTGCACACCCTAGCAGAATTGAAGTTTCAGGCCTATATGACCTCGGCAATAACCAACCACAGCATTTCTACAGCCCAACTTGCCTGAGGAATGGACGGCAGTTCCTTACACCTCAATTATCCATTCCGTTGTTGTTATTTCCCCTCAAAATTTTCCTACCGTGGCGAAAAGGTCGTCAACGTAATTTTTCTTCCTACTGCCACAACAAGAGCCCCGCAACTACTAGTAAACTGCAAAATTCACCCAGACTCCAGGGCGAGATGGGGGCACCTTGCTGGTGAACGTTGGGAGAGAAGTTATTATGGCGTGGGCGAGCCTTAGCTCGACGGATTGCTTGAACACGGCATCGCACCTTTAAACATCAAACCTAGTACGCGAGCGGAATCGCAACAATTTATTGCGATAAAGCCAGCAGCAGAAATCCTCTTCACTGGCCAGCAATCAGGGACAGGTATGTTTACACAACGGGCTGATATAAGCCAACACAAGGCTGGCGCATCGTCTCGCGTCATTCGGCCAGCAACGAGAGAAGATCACGCAGAAATGGAGGTGTCCGATAGCCGAAAGCTGCCTACCAAACAGCCTCAGGGACCGTATTTAAGGTGGGAAAATTCCAGTTAATTTATCATATTAGTGGCTGTGGTAACTATTTAATATCAGGTTAAATCAATGCATAGTATAAAAGGAGGTCCCTGGCGCGCGTCTGTCTGTATGACTGCGCTAATCTCGAGAACTACTGAACGGATTTGGATGCAGTTTTTACTGTTATGATCTGCTTTTATCGAGGAAGGTTTGTGTGTATTTAAAATTTCCCTAGCACTTGTAGGAGCTGAACATTAACGGTACTAGTGAATCCAGTCGGGAAAAAAAGTTTTCCATTAGCGCACTCTCATGGAAAACACTGTCTAATCCTTTAAAGTAATAACAAAACCATGTAAGTACGAAAAAATTGTGTAAAATTAAGTGATCTACAAAAAATTCAACAATAGCATATCTCTATCTATAATAGATAAGTAGTAATAAGTGAATTTACAATTTAAATTACGCCATAAAAACCACCGTAAAATTCACTGTCGTTTCTAACCATAAAGACTTAATATTTATCAAAATAAATTAGTTCATTAATAAAACTGTTTAATGTAGATAATAAATATCCTTTACGTAATAAAATTATCGCTAATAATTTAAAACAAATGGAAAGCTTTTTCTTGCATGTGTTTAGGGGGGGGGGGGGGGAGCTGTACGAGGCGAGTGCGTGACCCCGCGCGCAGCGTCAGACAGAACAATCTAAATTGTACCCGGGCGAAGAGTATATAATAAATTCAATATAAGCTCCCCCGATTAATTAATAGTAAGATAATATGATATCGTGTGTTCAACATCGTTAATAAACCCAATCATTCACAGTAGTGCTCTACCATACCATCACTTGTTTTTCAGCTACGCCGCTAACCCTTTCTTGTATGGAGTTGAACAAAATGTTACTTCGTACCAGTGTGTTTTTTCTCCTGTCGTTGTAATTTTGGTGGCTCGTTTTACGTTATAGTGCAGTCAAACCACCTATATGGCTTGTGTGCGCAGTCCGGCGCTGTTACTAGAAATGTTTTGGTCATATCCAGCGCAGCCTCATGGCAACAGTGTTTCACCGTGGTTGTTGACTCCCGGCTTCACGGCAATGGTGTTTTACCGAGGCTGTTGATCAGCTAGCTGCAATTCCACTTTTAGGAAAGCACGCCTATTTATTATTTCGTTGCATGTTGATTCTCCAAAATTATCTTTCGGATATGAAAAAAACAACAGAAAAAGAAACTTGGGATTTTCGGTTTTAAAACAAGGAAACTAACAATAATTAATTAAAATTAAAGTTAACTTCTTTTAGGACAACTAAAAAAAAACCATTTCTTAACTTACTGTAATATAATCATACTGAGATACATGTTTAGAAATCATTTGTAATGACTTGCAAGCAATTCTGCTGCATTAAGTGAAACAGTCATGTATTGCAGAAACATTTATGCAAGGCAAAACTGAGTCATTTGAAACAGGTATGTAAGTGTGTTTCTTTAAAACTCATAACCATATATATTCTTATCTGTTAATAAAATGTTATGATTGTACGTAAACACTGTGTAAACAGTTTTTTTTTGTTTGGAGGGAATGACATCATACGTGATGTCCACAAAATGTGTTCCTGTATTCTGTAATTAAGTTACGTAGTCTGGGACTTGCGTAATTTCGCATTTGCATGAATACAAGTGTAAACCCGAACATTCGGACGCTGCAGTTGCAGAAGGCTCTTGCGGTTTCGCTTGCTATCTTAAATCTGCTCGGTTCACCTAGTCACGAACACGTCACGCCATTCCTTATCTACCGTGTTTGTTTGCAGATCGACAGAATAACAATTGAATGCAAGCACAAATAAGCAGATAATATATTTCTTGGATATCGCTATGTTATCTTAATACGGTATCGCTACATCTCAGCCTAAACACGTTCCAGCAACACTGAACGTAAGTTAGTTATTCTAAACGCTATAACATGCACAGAAGTATGTGAAAATTTCTTTTGACATTGTACAGTGGTGAACAGTAATTTGTTTCTAACGCAATCACATTGTATCGGTATTATTGAAAGTAAAAATTACGCATGTTTAAAAGCGTTTGATGCAAGAAACTTTTTTATTTTATATTTGTACCACATTGCGTACTATTCAAGTTTTAGACATTATCGGTAATAACTTTCTCCTCACAAAAATAATTCGAGCGCATAGTTTCAGCATTAATACATGTCAAAATCGCTATTTTACTGCTTTATAAATGTACAAAATAAAACAATATTACATACAGAAATGAGATATTTCGCACCGAAGCTAAGAACTGCTGCAAGACGTCTATGAAATTGAACAAGGAAATGTTTTTGCTATTTTAAAAAAATTGCTGGAAATAAGGAAATTCTTGCAAATTCTTTATTTGTAGCTGCCCCTGGATTTTTGAGAAATTACTTTATCTTAAGATACCTTAAAATAAATTAAAACAATACATTTTAGTTGCCCTTGTTACATTTTCTGCGGATAGGTTAGTTCATTTTACTTCTACAACACAACAGTAAAAGTTTAACTTTGACGTCGTTTTGCAAAAAAACCATGCGATATAAAAACTAAATTATCTGAGGAAAACGTAGACATAGATGATGTCTAGAAGTTGAAAGCTATGTCGTTGCATTTATGAATTGTTTACTTTTTGGTTGAGAATTTTCGGTCAGCGCTAAGTGAAGATCGAACACCGCCGTTTATCAACCCCACGGTAACATATTTCTAAAAATACAATTTTATTCACATTTATCAGACTTTCTACAATGTCCTGCGACATCTATTAATATAGGACGATTAATACAAACGTTCACAAATGTATAGGCTGTTCACGGAAAACTGGGCACTTTTGGAAGCCCTGCTTTAAACCTACTTGCATACACATTGTGTATTCTTTCACCAGAAGTAACATCGCCGTTAGCCTCTTCGCGTTATTCTTGCGTCAACCAACTAAAATAATGACATTAATAGAAAAGTAAACGTTTTACAAATGTACTAATTCGTACACTTATATGCATAAAAACCAGAAAACAACAGAAATAATTACACTGTTCACACGAATGTTTTCCTAATATTTTTTAATTCCGTGTCTCGACGTTTAATTAAAATTTTTAGACGAACATTGGTGATCACTGAAGTGATTTCTTTAGCTTTAATTTTTTTTGTGTAAGTGACGGGCACATTTGTAAAATATTTACTTTTCCAATATTTTTTACAGTTTCACTTGACCGCAGCGCTTGAATAAAATTATCAGACACACGGTAACGTTAATTGCAGATATTGTTACGCACTCGCTGCTTTGTTCCGTGCGAGCGGGCGGAAGCGAAGAACAGAGCAGTTACATGATGGCGGCGGCAAATCAATGCAATGTTTTTGAATGACAAGTGTGCGATAAAACCAGGAACTGCACACATGTTACAAAGGCGAGCCGACACGATAATCCTTTTTGTGGCGAGTGCTGCTGACCTTGGTTGTATTTGAGTTTCTATATCTGAAGAATTTTCTATTGGTTTGCTGACATAGTTTCTCTTAGCATGACTAGGAACGCGTCGAACTATCCAGGTCAAAAGCCAGCAGACTATAATAGTGCGATAGGCCTCCGAGCCAGCAGTTGTTGTATGGATGAGTGGCTAGAGTTTCAGTGATCGACGACGAGAGAAACTAGCGGCGAGAGAAATGACCAGCGGGAGGGAAATATGCGACTTCGTGAATCAGAGAAATATAGAGTGCAACTGGCAAGCTGAACTGTTGGATTGGATGCGTGAGTGGAATACGTCACAAATAATGGCGAAATGCAGACTGATTGTGTGCTAATTATGAGTATAAGTATGACTATGACCAAGATGCTATATTAAGAAGGGCGTTAATTAGATTTGAAATATACATTAAAGAGTGTTCTCACTGAGAAATGAAAAGAGAATTAGTGGAAACAGATAGATTAATTCTGTAAATAATTGCTATGTTAATAAATTAAAATAAAATTTAGTTATTTTATTTTTTTCTAAGACCTCCGTCCCTCACGAACCCAGATAAGCCTCTCTGGCGTCTTGTAACAATATTGGGGAAGAATACACAGTGTGCATACAAGTAGGTATTAATCAGGGCTTTCAAAAGTGCTCAGTTTACCGTGAACAAACTGTAGCATATATTTCAGTTGGCAAAAGTATTTAGTTCGTATGAAAGGATGGTTCTGCTAAACATTAAAAAAACGAACACATTTATCAATGTTGACCATATGAATTTGTAAGTCGTGCTGGCGGTGAGAGCCTTTTGCTCCAGTCCCCAACATTGACTGTTGGGGACTGGAGCAAAAGGCGAAAATCTTTATACCTCTTTCTTAAGGTGGCCGTCTGGGTAGGCCGCCGAACGCTGTGCAGAGCTCCAGCAGAAAACGTTTCATTAAAAAACCGTCCAACGTGTCTGAGTGAAGTCTGCTTTCGAATAACATTTTTAAGGAACTTTAAGAGTCTGTGTACGATATCCAGTTTCTCCATATCTCTCTAGAGCATGTTTTTCTGATAGTGAAAATGGCTCAAATGGGTACTTTCTCGATATTTTTTAGGTATGAACATTCCGATACAAAACATTAAAAAAGAAATAGGCACATGCATCGAAACATGATTTTTATTATTACGTCATAAAATGGTAGTGTCTCCGCAGAAAATTTCGTATAGGCGCGTTATCACCGGCAAGACTGCACGCCAGTTCAGTACTTTGCGCGTAGAGGCGATGAGAGAGTTGATGTGCACGTATCAGTCGTTCCTAGCGCTCCCACGCTTTTAGGCTTCAAACATGCAAAATTTCGTCAACCAGGTGGCCGCCTTAAGTATATCGTTTTCACTTGCTTTACCTCATCGTGAAAGTATGTGTTGCATTTTCGTGGCATTTACGACAGTCGCTGAGTGTACGTAAGCTCACTTGTGGTTGTGATGGCAAAGATTATCAAGTGGATGTGTGTGAAGTGAAGTGCTAATTTTCCTCGCGTGCGCCAGCTACCGAAGGACATTCACTCTGTCCCGTTTTATTTGGTCCACGGTGACTGCTGTCGCGAGGCAACCTTCAAGGTTACGACTTTATAGTTCTGAAGGTAGTGCAGTCTTTTCCATTTAATGTAGCTGTCTCACGTCTAGGAAAAAAATGGTTGTATGAACCAAATGTCTGTACCCAAAACCCATGTACAGTAACTGTTAATATATTGACAATAATCAGATTAGCTGTTTATAAAATATCTCTATATTTGTCGAACATATCAATTGCACAAACTCTGTGTTGTGGTCTTATTTATTATTGTATCTACAACTGTGAACGTAGTTTCTACAGTAGGGCTCACTGTCCATATTACAAAACAGACAATTCCTTGAACAGAACTACTTTGCAATATTTGAAGTTTTCCCGCAACAAAAAAATTACTATAATGGAAAAACAACAGAAAATCATGGTGGTGCTACATACATCTGTATTCTGTTGTAGCTGGTTCACGGTAAAGTGAGCACTTTTGAAAACCACCTTTTAAAAAAAAACCCTGGTCGCTAACCGCGCGTGCTTTAACCGACACACTCTTGCATTTCTCCCAGTTAAGTTGGCAGCGAAATACGTTGTATTCAAAGTTTAACATTTTGGCTTTTGACCACTGAATTTATTTAGAACATTTCCTTCATATTTTATGCATATTAGAATAATAATCGTCACTATGTCAACATATTTACATCCTCAAAATATCGCATATATCAAAGTTACACTTGAATAGCACGTGAATAATGTGAGAGGGTAGAAGCAATACTAATTTTATATATGTTGGAAGGATACAAAATTGACAGCGAAGTAGCTCTTCATAATGACTTTCAAAAGTGCTCAGTTTACCGTGAACAGCCTATAACTTGTCACGCCGGTATGGTTGCTTGGGTAGACTTGATGGTGTCTGACTTTCTATTTGGTTTCATAGGATTTTAAATATAATTCTGCTTGATCTAACGGTTCAATTAAAAGCGTAAGGTGAATGTTACTCCAAGTGCTAATTGGCCGCAGTGTGTTTTAATTGCGTTTCTGCTGTTTGGACATGTCAAATTTTCTTAAGTGGCTGAAATAATGCTAGATATGTAGGACATAAGTGTGCTTAGGATAAGTACAATTTTTTTCTGGACTGTAGTAAATAAGGTTATGTTAGGTTATTTCCTATTTTTTCTGGCCTCTGGTAAGTTATGGTAGGTTTGGTTTTTTAAACTTTAATAGGTTCATTTATGTTAGTTTTACAGATGGTAAGAATGTTTATGTTGCGGGTTGGTCTGGACTATAGATTTTCTTGGTAGACTTGGGTTAACATGGATGGTATGGTAGGCATGTTGTGTGATGTATTTTTCAATATATCTGTCTTGCGATTGTTGGTGTATGTTGAATGGTGTGGACAATATGTGTGTGTCGGTGAGTTCTGTAATACTAAGGTATGCTTGAGTTAAAAGTGTTTTGTATGGGCGGTCAGTATATTTTGACTGTTGTCTGTCGGCGTGGTGGATGGTATGAGAAGAAGTTGATTGTGTCACTGATATGGGCTGTATATTTGCCTTCTATGGTTAGTATGGACGAATGGTTAAGATATGCTAGAGTTATAGTGGTTGGTATGGTGGTGTTGGTTAGTAGATCAAGTAGAATGGGTGTTAGGTTATGGCCTGGCCTCAGCTGTATATTTGCTTGGTACACTTGAGTTATTATGGATATTACGCTTGGTGTATTGGGTGGTGCGGTTAATTAGTATGACTGAATTTATCTTTGGTTGTAGAATATGTGGGGTTGGTTGGTCTGGTATGACTTGGGTTATAATTGATGGTTGGTATAGTGGCTAGTATATATTTGGCTGGTGTCGACCGTTAGAGCAGAAAGTATGAGCAGTAAGAAAATTTTTGGAAAGGTCAATGTTGAGTGAATGGTTGGGGTATGCTTGAGTTATAGTAGGAGGTGTAAACGAAGAGTATATTTCGTCTGGTGTTGGTCGGTAAAGCAGATGGCATGCAGTAGTTACAGGGTATATAATGGTACCTGTGTGCGGGTATATAGGCAGCCGGGTTCAAGTTAGAAAACTTAATTTGACAGTGGCAGTCGTGAAAGACACTTCGTCTCAGCTCATGTAAGTAACTGGAATATAGTATGGAGACAAATGTTGCTGGTCCATCAACGCCTGAATTTGGCACAGTGCTATCGACTTCATCAGTTTGGGAACCTGCGGCAGCAGCACCACCATAGACTTCTTCAGGCGTGGCACCGACAGCACCATCGACTTCTTTGGATGGTACACCTACAGTGCTGCCATCGGCGACTTCGCCAAGACTTCGTTGCACTTACTGTGACAAGATATTTCTTTACAGTCAAAGTGCGAGGAAGCATGAAAAAACTACTCGTGTGAAGGGTCGTCCCTGTGCTATACAACTATGTGACAAGTACAAACATATGTTCAAACGCGGTGATAACCTAAAGATACACAAGAAGAACTGTAAAGGTAGAGTTTCTGCAGCTAAGAAACGATATGTTCTAGCGGCTAGAAAAACCACATCGAACGGATTCTACCTGAAACAATCAGCATTCAAGAGTATATTAAAGGATTATGTGATTGGAACTAACTTTGTAGGTACGAAAGACATATGTACATACATGGACCACAGTAAGCAAAGATATATATATATATACATATCAACTAACAGAGGAAGTTGAAGAATGTTCCAAACAATACACTGTTTGGCTGGAGTGTACCTACGAAAAGCCTCAGCCTTTGGACGAAGCCATCAGTCGCAGAGCATTCAAAACAGCGAACTAAGCACTGTACAATGTTGATAGTATCCCAAGGGCTGCAGAGGCCTTGAAAGAAGAACTTCGTTGTGAAGCAGAAAAATATATGACCAAGGGTTCTGGTTGAATGCTTACTAGCATAAACTGTCTTGTGCTGCATATAAGCAGATTATGTCTACATTATAACACCCATAAAATAGGTTTTCATGAATATAATTAACCTATATTATAGTTTTGTTTTTATCGCTGCACATATTGTCATGTAAGATTTTATGTAATTTTTTCACACGTCACACATGATTTCAACTGTTTATGCAAATCTCATTTATTTTTATTAATTTTATTTTTCTTAACACGTAGGATTTTTAGAACTTAGCTCTATGGAGGCAATATTTTGTGTATAATTGGGATAGGCTAGTTTATTTTTCATTGTGTATTTATTTTTATATAATTAATATTTTTTATGTAATCTCATTCTTGTGTTTCTATTTATTATTATATTGTATCTCATTTCCGAGATCACGTATTCTTGGGTTTTCATCATTTAAGCAGTTAGAAGTGGTTCGTGAGGGTGGTTTAAGTAGTTTTGATTTCCATTGGCCCGCAGGTTTAAACTCTGATTGTTGATTGGCTGGCGCCTTAGCCCCCCCCCCCCCTTAAGCTAGCACCAGCCGGCAGAGCTTAACGCTCTCTTCTCTAGCAGCATTCAACTAAGTCAGACGTAGGGCGGGAGGTCCTCCCGTCTGAAGTGGATGGAGAGGTAGGATTTATAATTAGTTTTAGGGTGTGTAGACGTTTCCCTGAACCGACTTTTAGATAATCCTTGCAGCAGCAATGGAGTTTGAGTTAATAGTCGCCCATTTGCGAGGTTAAGTGGGCTGGAGATAGCTAGTTTTGAATACGCTGTCTACTTACGTGTAGAGCTGAGTTCCACGTATAATCACCTTATCATGCTACATATTTCCCTGCGAGAGCATCCTACTTTCAATACAGTTGGTGAATTAAAAAATAAGTTCTACGCTGCGATCTGACATTTTCATCTAAATATAATTTTATTCATAGTTTAGATCAGCTCAATTTCCATTAGCGTCAGTAAGGAAGCGACGCCATTTTTATTTTTATAAGTACGGAAGTTTCCAACACTTTTGCGCCCACTGCAAAACTTGAGATAATGGTGACTTTTAATAGCCAGACTGTTTAGTGAGCACGCAAATATTAAGTTAACATTAGCTACAGAAAACAGTTGAATCTATCATTTTTTAAATATTTTTTTTAGACACTGGCAAGTTTTGATATGCAACCGTCAAAAGGTTCAAGGAGCTAGGCATGGCCACTTTTAACGTTGTTAGGATAGCGTTGTGTCTTTCTAGCTTCACTCATATTGCCATTAGGATTTTCAATTATTTCTTATATCAAACAATTGCAAAGACAAAGGAAATGGAAAGTTAAATAAATGAAACATATCAACAGGACGTATCTGTCGTATCGTTTTCTCTGCGGTAGTGTAAAGATAACCTGCTTCTTACCCAATGCATAACATATGTTTTTATTAGAGTTCTCAATGGCCTGCCTTGTGGCGCATGTACACAAATGGTGTACGTGCCAAATTTTTATTTTCTAGAGGGAGCTAATAGTAATAATTTTGTTCACCTACCTGCCCAGGACTGCACCGGACAATTATACAGCGCCAGTCTAGGTAAGAACACATTTCCCAACTGAGTTATTGCAAGTCATTTGTTCAGCTTGGTCACTCTAAGTTTTATATGTGTTGTGTCATTATTGTGTATGTAAACTACACTGTTCGTGAGAGTGGAGAATATAAAAAAAGGGCATCACACTGACACTATACGCAAAACTGCTCGTGAGTGCCATATGCAGTTGATCCTGGCTGGTGTTGATGAAACTGACACAATTAACCAAAGCTCAAAATGACTAAATATGCAGTGAACAGTGATCTCAGCAAACATTTATTTTACAAGGTGAATATTTTAAGTATTCAACATTTATGCAGAAAACCCAGCAAAGTAATACGTGTATGGTGACCGGCATACTCTATACTAATAAATATACCATATTTGTGAAAATTACGTACTATTTTTCATATTGGACACACAACATGGTGACGGTGGATACTGGCATGCCTAAAATACATCACAGTATATACATGAAAAGTGAGCAAACTGCTAAGACACAACATGAATGTTGCGGAAAATTTAAGGATTTTGTTTCTGTGTTCGTAGTCTGAAGTATGTATGTATGTATATATGTATATATATAAAATATATATATATATATATATATATATATATATATATATATATATATATATATATATATATAATTTCAATGAAAGAAGTTTTCAATTTCTCACTGGTGTATTCTGTGCCTACTTCCCCTGATATAGAGAATATGATGGTATGTACTTGGTTTAGTTACCTTAACTTACACTCAAAAAAAGCCGTGTAGCATACTTATATTTCTACAAAACCTTCGAGATAATGAATAATTAATACAATTTAAGAACAGCTTAAAAATTAAAATTAAATAAATTTTAAAATCGAATAATAAATGCAGATTTTTCTTTGACATATGCTACGCCTATAAAAATTAATATGGTTACCAGAAACAAATGCAGGGGGCAACATCAACATCAGTAGGTATATAAGTAACCGGGATCAATTTTTGAATTTTTTGTAGTGATATATTTTAATACATTTCAAAAACAAAAATACTTGATTATATTTTTCTTATTTTAATAATGTACCATAACGAGTCTGTTGTAAACTGTTTTCGTTAAAAACATCACTACGAAGGCCATAAATATGTTTATCACTATGTATGGTTGTAAAGGGCTTTAAGAAAGATTCCTGGAACTATAAATGATACTTACAAACTGAATTTCACGAACTTGCCTCCTAAGAGTTCGCAAATTATATTTACCTACCTAAATGCCTGTACATATTCGCATGCTTATGTGCCATATATGCATTAATTAAAAAGGAGCATAGTAAAAAGATTAATACATTAATATAATTGTACGAAAGAATGTAAGCATCTTCGTTTGGTGCCTATTATATCTTAAAGAATGCTTTGTATCACTGGATAAGAAGTCCAGTGCTCAGGGGTAGGGTGGCCGACTTGTAGTCGGAGGGTCGTGGGTTCGCGTCCCGGTGCCTCCGACGTGGCAGATGCTCAGCTCGATTGTCGCACTGGGAATTCGTCAACAAGTCGGTCTCACTAGAGCTTCGTTGACGTTAAAAATGCCACAACAACGTCAAATGAAGGTAGGGGGGGGGGGAAGTGGTCATAGCTCCCGAAACTGAAATCAAGTGGTTTTGGTTCGAATCCCTGTCCCTCCATGAGGTTTTTTTTTTCTGTTTTGAAATGTGAGCAGCTGTCATGGGAGAGTGTGAAATGTACATAATTTAAATTTTTTACAGAAATTTTGCATTAAAAATATATTTTCCATATATTTTACTCGTTTTTTTTTTTTTTTTTTTTCAAATGATAAATGAAATAAATTGAAATAAAATATTTCTAATTGTTTATAAATGCATCGATTCATAGATGTCTGATTGTTTTGAAATGCTGCACACTAGCTGACGTGCGATCATGGTCTCTTCCCCCACGGTGCCCTAGGGACGTCGCCCTCGCTCTTCGCCTGTTATGACAGGCGCATCTGTTCGCACGCCTGTTGGGGCGTGTGTTGTTACAAAGCGAGACGGCCTGGTTTTTGTTTTAAAATTTTTTTTTTTTCATACCGCAGTAAAAACAAACTGAATAAAGTACATATAAAAATGTCGATTGAATGGATTATTAAAGAATAAAGTATTTATATGCGAATATTTTTTACAAGGTCATGCCTGGAATGCACGTAGCATTAACAGTTAAAAGTGTGATTGTAGGGGGTCTGGCCTACCGTAGGTTTGTTTTTCTGAAAAATTATTTAGATCAGAAACAATAATCCGAGGTATTGAAACGCATTTATTAAAGTTTTTACAAAATATTTATATAACTTTTTGGGTTACAGTTTTTAGTGAGGGGGGAGGTCAATACATCCCGAATTGGTAGGTTGAATTTACTTAATTTTTATTAAAATATATATTTTTTATTTAATGAAATGATTACCAGTACTTCTTTAAAAAGTGGAATGGACCCCCACTTTTTCGTGAAATAGTTGTTTGCGCGGATACGCGTATCTCGGTAAATAAATGTTCTGCAAATACGACTTTTTGTCAGAAAAGATAAAAAAAAAAAACAATTGTCTATGCCCCTATTATTTTACTTTTGTTATAGTAAGTGTATTCTTGGAGAAAAAAAATTCGCGATTATGGATAAAAATCGCATTTTTAAAGCTTGCCCATGCATAATCCTTAAGCGGCAGGAGAAAAGTACACATATATGGACGAACTTTAATATGTGGGCTTTCATCTCGTGTAATACGTACCCAGTTTACACAGTACAGTGTCACAGCAGAAACAGCACTCCTTGCGCGTAGGAGCGATGAGACGCTAGAAGTTTGTGTTAGTGTTGCCCGTATCGCTCCCTTGCTTCTTGACATTGGCCGAGGGGAGGGGGAGGTCCGTCCCACTCTTAAACCCTTGTCTTAGCACATGCCCCGATAGCCGAGTGGCCTAAGGCGCCTACATGCCGACCCAATGTTCGGCAGTTCTATCCCGCCCTCCTCCAGACAATATTCTGAGCTTCCAAAATAACGGCACTCCTAGCGTTATACTCTAGAACAAACACGGCAGTCGAGCGAGAGCGACACCAGCGCATCTAGCAGATGATGAAGGAACTACTTAGATGATGGGTGAAGAAAGTGACTAGAGGAAGAGGAATAAGAGAGAGACAAGAGAGAAAGGAAAGAAATGGGATGAGAGGGGCAGACATTAGGGAATGAGAGACCAGATGGAATGAGAGAGAGAGAGAAGATGGAATGACAGAACATGAAAATACTCGACGGAATTATAGAGCATGAAAAAATCACATGAAATGATAGAGCATGCAAAAATAAAACGGAATGATGGCCTTGAAGTATGAATCAAGCCTCATAAATAATAAAAAATGGCTCATTTTCGCAAAACATTGACTCGCTACTGCATGATCTAGGGCATGGCTTTTCAAGGGTAAAAAAAAAGAAATTAAAAAAAAGGGATATTAAAGAGAAAAAATATAAATTTTGAGTGGTATTAAGGGGAAAATGGACGATTGGGGGGGGGAAGGAACTGTTGAGGGTAAAACGAGAAATTTCAAGATGGCGGCCGACACTACGTGCCATCCTCGGGGTGGTAGACAGGGCCGTAACCCCCCATCCCCCGCTTATCACCTGCTGTCGCAGTAACTCGACACCCTCGCTACTAGTCATCCCAAAAGAAGCAGCTCTCTGGCAGTCAGTCACGAGCTGGTTTCGGTTACGTGCGTATCAGGACGGTATATTATGGCGCAGTCTTAGAAGAAAGGGAAAACTATACATAGCGAAGCGAGGGAGGTGATCAGACATGTGATAAATAAATTTGACGAAGAAGCTAGTGAAGGTCAAATAAAGCATTTTTTATCTCAATCCAATCTACACGCATCAGAAGACACTCGAATTTATATGAAAACTGTTTCCAGAATTCGCAAAGAAGGTGCCGTTATTTTTAACAGTTAGCTGTCAACACAAGGCGAACACCGTAAACGTCCACATGAAAGAAAAATTTGCACTGTGACTCATTTGATAGAGTAATCAGAGACACCATTCATGATTTTTACGTAGTACATAAACAAGTACCAACATGTCCTAAGCTTCTCGTTGCTTTGAAAGAAAAAATTGATTTTCCTTGGGGTATTCATACTCTATGGTGGATACTGAAAGAAATGGGGTTTAAATGGAAACGGTGCAACAGTTCTCGGAAAATATTAGTGGAAAGACCGCAAGTTGTCCACTGGCGTTGTAAATATTTAAAATCAATTTTCCACTACAGAATCTAAGGCCGCTCCATAATTTACATTGATGAAACTTGGGTTGAGAGCAACATCACATTTAACAAATTTTGGCAAAGTGATACTGAACCTGGTGTGTTAACCAACAGCAGTTCTTCAACCCGTTTAATTGTTGTTCACGCAGGTGCTAAAGCTGGATTAATTGAAAATGCATTGCTAATTTTTCCAGCAGGCAGAACTACGGGTGACTACCATCAACAGATGAATTCTTGGGAAGTGGATGCACTATCAGTTATTGCCAAACCTTCCGGAAAAGTCTGTAGTTATTATGGACAATGCGCCTTGCCACTCAGTGCAAGAGAATAAACCCCGATCGAAGTATGCAGAGAAAAAGGAAATGGAGTGGTGGTTGACCAATAACAACATTCCCTTTTCTCATGAAATGCGAAAAACAGAGGTTTTCGACTTAATTGTGCAGAACAGGAAGCCTGAAAAAGTATTTCGCATTGACCAATTTTTAAAGCTGCACGGACACGATGTTCTTAGACTTCCTCCTTATGTGTGCGAACTTAATGCCATTGAAATAGGGTGATCTAAAACAAAGAGACTAGTGCGGGAAAAGAACATTACTGGTAGCTTGTCATCAACAAAGCTAATGGAAATCATGAAGGAAGCAATATCTTCCATCACCCCAAAGAACACGCAAGGATTCGGTTCGCATGTCCAAGATATAGAAGCAGACTACTGGCAGAAGGACTGTCGTGTGGAAGACGCAATAGACAGTTTTGTGATATCCTTAGGCCGTGACTCAAGTCGCTCGAGTGACTCATCTAAATACGAATCTTCCGAATCGGAGCTGGCGCTGCCGCTTCCGAAAGTGAATCAATTATCACCGAACAACAACATACACTGTTTGAGGTAAGCGGTACAAGCATCTCCTTTCCGAATATTTTAAAGTTATGCATTCCTCACCTTAACAGTTTTCGCCCTACATTTGTCCCGTCAAAATTGTTTGCAGGTCACTATGGCTGTTTCGCAGGTATTGAAGTATTAAAGTTAAAACTGTTTGAAACTGTTTCTCATGTTGAAAGTCTTAAATTACTGCCAGTAACGTGAAAGATGTTTTGAAAATTCTAACTATAGTGAAATGTGATTAATTTTATTACCAGAACAGATTGCGAATAAGTGCATTAAATAGCTTGCTTTACAAATTTGTACTTCAATCTCAATGCAAAACAATTCGCACGCCAAGCAGACGCTTAAAATGGCGAATATTAAGGTTACTGTTAAAAGAAATAACAAGAGACGTATACTATAACATTATAGTGTATGTTTGTATGTGTTTCGTATGAAAGGGAAATCTCCCTGCGATCTGATAGTTTTAGTACTTGTAGTGCGGGCTAGAGAAGACGGTGGTAACCTTGCAGTCCACTGGGCCATCCACCCTGCCCGCATTCCAGAGCCTCGCCTTCTCGTCTGCAACGGACAGCATCTGCTCCCTCCTTTGTGATCAGGTGACGGGTACCAGGTCAGCCAGAACCTGCTATGCTGAGACCAGGATCATGATTCTCGTTCGAGCAGCTGGATTTCGCGGCTCGCTCGTTAACGTGACCGCCGGCATTTGCAGCGGACGTGGCCTTCTTACGTCTACATGATTACATCGACCTAGTCACGAAAAATAATTTATTTATAAGACGTTCGGGAAATGCTTTTAGATAAACTGAATACATTCAAATAGCAACTATATTTATGATAAATTAGTTATTATCTTTTTTTTTATCTGAAGTCCGTCATTCAGCATTTTATTGAGGCTGGTTGTTCCGTAGCATTACCGTACACCACATTTGAATTAATGACAATAATATCCAGAGTTTTCCTTATACTTTCTGCGTTTGTTGTATGGTAGAAGAAAGAAATGGGGTCCTTCGCTAAAAGATGTAACAAGTTGCCCTTAGTTGTACCAGATCTTGATTTTCATCTACAGGTGACTTGTAAATTACCAACTTATGGGTACTCGCTTGTTGTAGTATGAATCTCATGGTAAGCAATTGTGTCTGTTCAAAAATGTGTGTGTCTATATATATATATATATATATATATATATATATATATATATATATATATATATATATATATATATATATATATATATATATATCTTTTTCCGGGACAGAAATGAAATATTTTATTGGCAATTTCTTAATTTAGTTATCAAAACATAACTTTAGACGCTGTAATGTCTCTTAAGTCAGCGACATTCGTAGTATCCCTCTGTTTAAGATATTTATTCTTCTGTACAGCAGTCTTAAACTACAGAGACAATGTTGTATCTCTTCAGAACAGATAGCTCTATAAAACCCTATAGTCATCACTTAAAATTCTGTGTAAACAACACGTGCAAAGCTGGTTTAAGCTATTTTTAATAGCCGTTGGAAAGCTATAATTATGGCTTGACTCATAATTATTCACCATAAACTTCTCAACGAATTTCAGACAGTAAACGTTATCTTAAGGCTCTGCGCCTTACTTTGACACCAGCGGAGTGTGGTGAACTGTTGCTATACCCTGTTCACGGTAAAATGAGCACTTTTGAGGCACTAGTTACTTTTCCCTTCCAGCAATTTTTTTTATCCTTTAGCGATATTTTAAAATAAGCATTACCATATAAGCAATAAACACGGTGTGTAAGCAATCAATACGTGTAACACACATCCTACGCCACCACGTTGGAATAGTCAAATTTTGCGATGTAATGCAAGACCACATTCAAATTATGTTTATAAACTACCCCGGTAGGATAATCAGATATGAAATATACAGCAAGAATTTCTCGGATTTTTGATAGAAGAGATGTTGCATACATTCACGTAATGAACTAACATGAAGCCATCTTATTTTCCGGTGTCAATATAGCCAGGATATTAATATAGTTTATGCACGCCAGCTCACGGAACATATATATATATATATATATATATATATATATATATATATATATATATATATATATATATATATATATATATATAGCCGGGCACTTGGCCTTGTGAGACGCATGTACGCATGTGTGTGTATATATATATATATATATATATATATATATATATATATATATATATATATATATATATATATATATATATATATATATATATATATATACTGCTTGTGTTGTAGGCCTATTCCAGGCACTTTTAGCATAGAATATCAGCAGACAGGATATTATCATGTAGCACTGAATAGAAAATACGTGACGAGTGGAACAAATGTAGTGCACTATTGAGCTGTTTGCATAATCATACCCTCCCATAGGCTTATAAAACAGTGTGAAATAAAATTATGTGTTAATATCGTGTTTTAGGTTGAGCATATTGTTGGCAAAATTTATTACATCTGAGCAGTGTGATAGTAGAATATTCCTCCCTTGAGGAAAACGTCTGCCTGCCCCTTACAAGCTCGGAAACCAGACGTTCGATGCGAAGAACACTCGCCTTAGTTAACCACACTTACTTGAGACCAGAGACCATTTGTCGCACTCTGAAAATTATGCAGCTTACTTTCCATGAGGACAAGCAGAAATTATGCAGAACTGGGTTACCAGTGAAGGCGAGGAAGTGAAAACAATTATTCATGCAAATAGGAAAAGACGTCAGTCTACATACCATTTCCAGCCAAATTATTTTATTTCAAATTCAGTTTCTTCCATTTATTTTATATGTATTCTGGCTGTAAATGGAGCTAGTAAAATATCCTGATTGGCAATAGCAAAAGGTTTATGAAAAACATTCGAACTAGCATTGCCGATAGGAAGTGGTCAGATATAACGGTTGTTAACAATAACCTTATTAAAAAACGTAAACTAGCCTGACGTGTCAGTTTGTTACTTCAAAAATCACAATGAAAACGTCTGGAATTATTTCTTTAAAAATTAAACTTGTCTCAGTTTAGTGGTAGAACAAATAAAACTATGTATCTTAGGTTAAATTATGGTCAAAATATGCTCGTTCTTAGCTGTTAAAAACGCCGTGCAAAAATGGAGTTGTGTAGAAAGTTCTATTACAAATGGCCGATATCTTAGCCCTATAAAATGTATAGACTAAACTCATAGAAAAACTAGTAGTGTAGATAAATAGTTTACTTTTAGGATGATACCATTTATGGTAGAAAGCAGGAGGTGATCTCGGGAAAATGTAGTGTAGTATTCAAACTTCGTATAATTAAGGTGTTTCTTAACGTGGCTTACAGCTCACGGAACGTCACGGCGTTTAACAAACTAACCTTAGGTCCTAAACAGCTACTTACTATACGGAGGGGTTTACAGCACACTTCTCCACGTAGAGACAAATCAGTGCTAACCAAGCAAGCTATGGAAACTAACAACACCCTAACCTACTACTTAAAATACCTACTCTACGTCCAACTTCTGGCCGTGCTTCCTGAATAAGGACTTAACCCGTTGAAATATGGCGACAGAGAGAGAGAGAGAGAGAGAGAGAGAGAGCGATTTCCTAACTGAAATTTCCCGCCTAGCCCTATGCTATCACGCTAGCCAATGGGGGTGCAGGGTTTAAACCTGCAGCCAATCGGAATGCTTCCTACTCACAGCTAATCTAACACACTCTTAACGGCCTAATTCTCTATGTTAAAGAATTACGGGTCTCGTAGAATGTAATAAAAATAACACAATAAATTCCCTGAAACAATTCCAATGGTGTGAGACCAAGAAAATAAATTAAAATATTGAATTATTAATAAAATTACCAACAAAAATCAAATCTAGCTATCTCTTGAATTTAAACATAAAATATTGCCATTATAATATCTAACTATTTATAACCCTAAACACACGAAAATTAATAAAAATAAGTGAAATTAAACATGTGGAAAATGTATGCAAAATACAGAGGTTGACATAGACAGTGTAGGATGTGTAGGAATATACATAGATTATAATAATGAATGCAGAAATGGCAAAAGTTTATGTTACACCATCAACCGAATTTTAAAATAAACATTGTCATTTAAGTAATAAACACAGTGTGAATATTCCACCGCACTCGGAAGTTAAAGTCTAAGGCTAAAATAAAATATATTTATTAACTATTATTACCACTGAGAGGGCTTTCAAAAATTCTCACTTTACCGTGAATAGTCTATAGCCATAAGCTACTGCTTACTCACTACTGTTCATTTTCGGTGCACGCAGCGAGAACCAATAACCTTTCTGGAGCCTAAAGCAACTGAATGTATTTCTACCACTCACAACGAGCAGGCAAGGAACCCATTACACGCGTCCTGTGGCGTCAGCTGCCGCGCTATGTTTCAGTGGTGGAAGTGTAAGCTAGCAAGCAACAGGGTACATACAGCACACATCTAACGCCAACTTTCCTTGAAACAGTTCGCCACACGCCACTGTTTGACACTATTATCTTCATAATAATCAGCTGTACAATCGTAGTGTCGGTGTTCACAAGTCGACTGCAGGCTGAAGTCTCGAATTGATTTATGTATTTTTAACTGCGGTATTTTCTTGAAAAGATGAAATTTCATTCTTGATAACTTTAACAACTGCTGCTTCCAAATATTTGACGCGCATGGAATGTACTTAAGCTGTGATTTTACCGTAGAAATAAGGTGATATGGATATTTGATTTTTAGTCAAGTAGTAGTATTGTTTGTTATTTAAGTACTACCTTATTGAAAAACAACAAACCAACAGCTGAACAGTGAGAAACGTTTTTCATACAAAGTGGTCAAAGTTAGTAATGAAATATTAAATTGAAGTTACAGTCCGCCTTGACCACATACAAATTCTTCATATAGCCTTACAAGTAAAATAGGTTTACTGAAACATTTTCGAGAGCAATAAGGTGAGTTTGACAGTGTCCACATTGGGGATGTGCCAAGGGAGAATATTCTTTAGATTCCAGCTCATATTGACAGCTTGTTCTCACACTGCAAAGGAAGACACTTACGCATGTATTTTTAGCACTGTTAGGCTCTCAATTTCTCTCCCTCTTGAAATGCTCTAACCATACACTGGGCTACTCTATAAGATGATTAAGGGTTCGCTGAATCGAATTACCGACAGTTAATTCCATCGCATGCTAGAAAAAAATTGTTACATGTGGCCACTGTCTTTCGTGCCCTTTCCCTCTTCTCTCACGCGTGCGTTGAAGTCACCGGCAACTGTTAAAGGGTCGGTTCCACCCCTTCTGCTGAAATTCTTCGCTTTCGATTCATAGATTCATATTCATAGTATTTACCGACCATGTATGGTTATATAACATTGACATTTTAGGAGTTGTTTAATAATATGCGCGTAATTTTAATTGTGTGTTGTCGGCTTGTTGTAAAAATTCAGGAACACACACACACACACACACATATATATATATATTAAAGGCTCTTCACTGTAAAATGAGCACTTTTTAATGCCCTGTTTAAGATCTACTTGTATGCATGTTGTCGACGGGCGACAATGCAGTGCCCAGCTAGCGAGTGTAGTCTGCGAGCATCAGGGGCGTGGCGTAGAGCGTGAGGCTGACCTGCTGGACTGTGGGACTTGACGAGTGAGTGACAGACATTTGGAATTATGTTAATGTATGACAGTGGTCACTTTGATCTGCAACGTATAAGTGAGGATCAATTGACTGCAGCTAGTATTAAAGACAGTAATCAGGACTCTAATAATATATGAGACTGGAATAAATATTGCATTCACTAATAGGAATGATAAGTGTCGATAGTAGAGATAGGTACGTTAATATTGTAAATAATAGCCGTGTGAATTTTTCTAAGACTGTAAATAAATTAAGATATAAAATTTAGTTCTCTTACTTTTATTAACACCCCCGATAAGCCATTGGTGACATGTAACAATATTACCTTTGTTTAATTACATGCCTGTAAAAAATTTAATAAAACTAATTTTTAAATCCAACTGAAAATGTGTCTATTTCGTCACTCGCTATATACATAAAAGCTAAGTACGATGCGACTCGGTAATAACTGCGTGTTTCAAACCTCTTGAATTCCGGCTCGTTTTATGGGCCATAATTAAAATATTATATTTTGTTCAACATGAAGTAGCGAAAAAAACTATATTAATCGACCACTTTTCTCAGTCATACATGCATATGCGATTCTGCTTTAGGAACTGCTTAAGCCCGACATGATGTCAGCAATTTCATTCGAAAATGTCGGAGACTGCATCCCACCACCGTTTGAAAATGTAACGACTGAGCTCCGGGTATACTTTTATTGATATGAGCAGTTCATGTATACTACTTAGAATTAGCTACAAACATAAGCTAGTATATCCACAGCTTATGACAATATTGTAAGGAAAATGCTGCCGAAAATTAACACGGCTTATTTTTAAATGAACGAGAATGCTGGAAAAGATCTCTGACCATTCAGATATCCTTTGACATTAAAGTCAGATCATTTAACAAAAGAATAAAAATACAAATATTCTGTAAATGAAAAGAAAACACACTGATTTATTCAAAGTGTGGATAAATAAAAATGAAATACCATATCCGAACACATTTCCAAAACTTTGAATATCAGTTCTCAACTGTACAAATGAAGCAAGCCTGTATTTAGTATGCGCAAAATCCGCCATTCCATACGATGATCTCCTGACCTAGAATGACTACAACTACGTAGGTTTTTGGTAACAATAAATGTAACAATAATTTGACAATCTTCTTTTAATGTGGCAGCTTAGTGGAAAACGTACACGTACATACAAAAAAGCGTAAATAAATACACCGCAGAAGCCATTTTTATACAGTTACTACAGACATATAAATCCTGCTGCCTGTAAGGAACTAAGCTGCTAAAATTCTTTCGTTTTTTTGCACTCGAATGAACCAGTTACAGGCAAGGAAACTGAAATTTAGAAAATGTGGTTGCTGTTCGAGTAAGTGGAACATTCGAATGATTGGTGCAGTAATGTCCAAATTAATGGCAGTGCGAATAGCCACTACATTCATACGCAAAGAAAACCGAGAGTTGATGGTTTCGCAAATGTTCCACTAAATAAGTTCGAACGAGAATCTGGATTATCAGAAACCTGGTTTATTCCCGTTATTGACGCAAATCATACGTTTGAAACAAGAAACATTAAATTTCTGGTTGATTCGTATGTGCAACTCGAAAGCAAAATATATACAGTGCGAAAGATAGACACAAATAAAAACTTAATTATCATCATAATACTAGAGTAATTGCTATTGCAACTACAGCGTACGAAACACTTTATATTTATTTCTTCTCCAACGACGCGTGTATGGAAATTACGGTGAATCTCCCATATAATCCTACGTCATGAACATTGTATTGGAAGTGGCAGGCCATTTTCTTGCTGTTCTTGTAATTTCTTTGTAAAGACATACTTTCAAATGATCAGGAACACCTAGAAACAAAATTATTTTATTTATTTATTTACGTAGTGTTGACTAGTAAGTTATACATCATATAACACTGTATATCCCTATAGTGACAATGTAAGTATAGTAAAATAAGTTCAGCCATGCTCAATATCACTGTTTTCAAGAACATTATAATAATTTTACAATTTCAAAATATATTCTTACACAATTGAACCTGTTACTTTCACTCAATAATGGAACAGCTAAATATCAAAATATCAATTTTAGCACAAAAATAAAAAAATAAAAACGGCTGTAGCATCGATTTCGAGAAAATATTTCCAAAAACTGAACTAGGAATCAGACTGCTGCGTAAGTAGTGTTGCTATGGACAATGTATTTTTAATGGGGAAATGAGGCTCGTGAGGACTGCTTACGGATGAACTCTTTTTCGACGGATTTAGGGTTCCCACTACGGCTCGTTAGGATTGCCATAAGACAAGTTTTAGACGGAGACTATAGAGCATAAAGTGACACTCGCGGTCCGACCTGAGTTTCGCAATATTTTATCCATGCTGTACCTGATTTTCCGAATGTGTCGATGCTCACATGCACCCGATAAATATTTAGCTAACATCCTTCGGTTAGGAATCTTGTAGGGCTATGAGTTCGTGACCTCAAACCATAAAAATATATTAATTTTCCCTCTGGCTTAAAAAAAAATTCTGCTACTTTTTTCTATTCACGAGAGAATGTTTTAGGCATGTATAATAAAGTCGAAACGCAAGTTTTTTATTCATAATACGAAGGTTATTGTGAAATAAAACTTCTGCAATTCGGTTTAATACCCCGAGTTTTGGAAGCTTTTTTAGCGATTTTTGTATGTGAATTCCTGGTGTGTGTGATACATATCTTTAAATGGACTCCCTAGTCTTCATATGGGCCATACTGTAAGAAGTAGTCTTTATTCTAATTAATAATAAAGTAGGGAATATTTCAGCGTAAATATATTTTTCAGGATAGAAATGAACGTCCTTATTTTGTTGCCACATTATAAATTAGATTATTTTAATATAAATGTGGTCGTTTAAAGAGGTTTTCATTGCACATAGCCTACTTTTGTCTAAATGTCCCATAAAATAAAAATCGATAAATATAAATACAAATTTTTGATTGGGCATACACTATGCGTGTTAAAGTAATATGGCCATCAGCTCCTAGAAATATAAATACATTCTTGAAGGATTAGTGAGTAGAATGGTTGAGCTCCGGATACATCCGGTAACCCTAACGACCCGAAGAAGTGGCTCCAAATCCGCGGAAGAAGCGAACGTTAGCAAGCGAGCTTCCATAAGCCTCACTTCCCCGTTTAAAACCCATCGTTCCTGTTCGCTCATTAGACCCAATACATACGTAGTGCAGTTAATATGTTCGTATGCACAGTGGTGCGTGGCTGCATACACGCAGGGTGCCGGTCAGTCCACTGCGATCTTAAGTAATTTCCATTAAATAGTTTTTGTACAAGCTGTCTCTGATCATGAATGGTTGTAGCAAGGAAAATGAGATAGAGCAATAATTGATGTCACTGCAACCAGACACTGCGTCTCTATCTGTTAAACAAACTTTCGTTATGTTTCAATGTAATATGCGTATGCAGCCCTAACGCTTTTAGCATACCTAACTGTGTAGAGTGAGCTTACAAAATATTGGCAAAACGTACAATTGCTTCTATCCGAAATCATACAAATGTTTCGCCGACAAACGCATCGGGATCGAGACACCTTGGACATTATAATATGTCTTGAATTATTAAACAAGTCACACTGAAAGCACGTTACGGCGTATTTCAAAATAAGTAGTAAACATTAACATATTCTGAGCAATAAAATACACGTACTTAGCCATTCTGATAAGAATGAATAATTATTTTTCGTAACTGACTGACTGTGCTACTTCAAAACCGAGAAAATGCACAAAAGTCATGTATGACAGCAATATATATATATATATATATATATATATATATATATATATATATATATATATATATAATCCTGACATCATGTGAATAGAAAATCATCGGAAATAAAATTATTTAACACTTTTATTACTCAAAACTTAACCTAAAGAAAATCTGACGTTTATTCGTTGAAATTAATGTCTTTGTTACACTTATAACGCGGCTGCCTAGTGTGGGAGTAGTCGAGTGAAAGGATAGAGTTTCACGTATAATTAAATGTGTTAAGGCGTGTGTTGACCACATTTCCAAAAATTATTTTCTAACAAAAAATCATTTTGTGTGCCTTTGCCTGCGCCATATTGCTAAAGGCCGTTCACGATAAAGTGAGCACTTTTGAAATCAAGCTTAGAATAAAGTCACTGCATACATATTAACGGGTGCACCGAGGTACATGCACCCATTAAAATTGGTAACGATGGAGCGAAAGTAGTTCCACGGTTTAACGTCAAATTAAAAGTGTTTGGCAAATATTTGAGATAATTTAAATTATTTATTTCACTTTCTATATTTATTAATGCATCGAAGTGTATAAGAATTAGCATATTTGTAAAATATTAACGTTTCTAATAATTTATAGTTTCGCTCGACGTACACATGAATAAAATGATGAGGTCCATAGTAGAGTAATTTTTAAATAAGGCGGAATAATACACGATGTGCATTAATCTTAAGTAAAGCTTTCAAAAATGCAGTTTACCGTAAACTGCCTATACATAATTTTTTTTTTAATTTTTATACCATCAAATTTGCGAGTAATTTAAGATTCACAGACTCGTCAAAACACAAAAGTCGTATTAATTTACTCTCGCTTGCTCTCTTGTAGCATGGTTCTTCTCTCCAAAGCGTTTTTTTTTTCGTTGAAAGCGATGTGAAATGTGGGCGAGGCACATGGAAAATCATTTAACATTAAAAATCCCATCTTTCCACTATGTCTGGTTTTGTATCAGGTCTGAATCCAATAAAGACGCGTGCAAGTCAATTTATGTAAAGAGCGTTTTTTTTTGTAAGTCACTATCCGGTTAGTCGAAAGTCATAAAATTAGGTGGCTTGTAAACTTCCATTGCGCGACAAACTTAAGTTGATGATTTACATTGTAACAAATCTGCTGATGAAATTCAGTACGCAATACAGTCATAAAGTTGTATTAGTAAGTGGCCTAAGCATTTTTTTTTCGTCTCACCTATTCCGTTTACTCTCATTCTCCCTTAAAATATTCGTGTGATTTCAAACTTGTCTGACGCGATGATTGTGCCTTGTGGCTTCTGTAACCGAAGAACGTGTAGAAAATCTTGAAGGTAATGTGCAGGCGATGGCGTAGGAACTCTGGTGTCTAGATACTATTCGTTGTTTTAAATGGCTCGCTAGCAGGCTTGCTGGAAACGCCCTCATTATGTATTCTGGAATAAATATTTTCAGTTTTGAAATTATTAATCAATATACTCTCGTCTAGAGTCGAACCGCCGAATTCGTGCACTTAATGACACTGGGTCCACTTAGTTTCGTGTCGGAGCATACAATGACTAATAAAGCTTAGCATGTCTTAGTGTCAAATCTGAAGTGAAAACACAGGTGGAAACTTCATTTGGTTATGGGAACAGGCCCATTTAAGATTTAATTATTTACGAACTGTTAGTACTAGCTCATATCGACGCGCTCTGGATGGCGATGACTGGAAGCAAATTTGGGACTTCGCCAGGCTCACCAAAGTCATCACTTTTACGTCGGAAGGACAGCAAGTGGCAGTTAACAAGATAAACTAACCAAAACATGTACATAAATAACACGGGCATCTACGGCTTATACGGGACTCCGGAAACTTACGATTCAAAGCGCCAGTAACAACTTCGTTCATAGAGGTTACCGAGTCAGGATCGTATATGATGAACAGCTCATCGAAGCAAGTTGTAAGAGAGACAAGGGTTGTTATCTTTATCAACATCAAACGGGGAATCAGTTGCCATCATCTTCGATCGTTATATGTTTAATATGAAGAAGTTTAACGGAAATGTTCGCATGATACGGTATAAATAACGTCTCAAGTGTTATCTATTTGCCAATTATTCTTTGTTTTTTTTTTTCCTAATTTTTCAGTAGTAACTGCCGGGAAGACGTGATGTAGTTTTTCTTGCGGGCGATTTTAGATATTGACCTAGAGGCTGTTTGCGGTAAAGTGAGCATTTTTTTAAATTAGAAAAAGTCACTATCCCCAACTGCGTAAAATTTAACCGGCACGCTGACCCGCTTGCGCCCAGTAAAGTTGGCAACGACCGAGGGGAAGTAGTTCATCTTCTAAGCGTCGAATTCAAAATGTTCCGCAAACATCTGTGAATACAGAAATAGTTTAATTTACCCTCTGTTTTTTTTTTTCTAATGCGTTTACGTGTAAGAATGGGCAGATTTCTACAATATTTACTTTTCTAAAAATTTCACAGATTCAGTTGACCGACGCTTGAATTACGTGGTCAGGCCCACGGAAATGTTAGTTTTACATATGGTGTATGAATACACACAATGCATACAAGTAGATCTTAAGCAGGGCTGTCAGAAGTGCCCACTTTACCGCGAAACACCTTTAGCTGCAAAAGTCAAGCAATATGACGACAATAACACAACTGTATCCTGGATGCTCGCTCTGTCGATCCGTGTAACGTAATACAAAATCTATAACGCAATCTGTGGCGAAAATTCTATCAGTGCATTATGGCGGGGACTGAAAAGCCACATTGCACACGTACTTTGAAGTTGTTAACTACGATACTATGTCGATCGTGAATTGTGATGGCTGACGCAATGAAGAGGCGAAGTAGACAAGTCCACTGCGCAAGGAGTGGATGATTTCAGCATTCCTGTAACATGAAGACAAGGTAATGGTTCTCTTTGTTTTTTTATAGTTTTGTTGCAGAAGTTATAATTTTTATACTACTCGAGTACAAAAAAAAAACAGTAGCGCGAGGCAAACAACCACGACGAGAATATGTCAACACCACAGGTCCGTGAATGTCGCAAGAATAATTTTGCAGCAGCCTAGAAGCTTTATTCCTTTGCACACTCGGGTCACAAACGTGTGTTCATTTGCATCCGCTACTTTGAGAGGCGATTTTATTTCTGAACTGATGCGCGCATGGTACACTGCAAAAATATTTCAGTAAATTTCCTCAACTGTAATGAACATTTTTAACCAATAGGCTTACACATAGTGGGAAATTTGCCCTTTATCAATCTGCAAATACCGGGAATGTTAACTGACAATGTTGTAAGCTTCACTTCACATAAAATATAATCAATAATATTATTTATGTCTTCCTTTAAATTAACTGAACTATTAATTATTGTATTTGTAGTTCTGTGTGGCATTTAATGTATATCATCATTATTTGTTTTGTATAAAACGTGAGATATTAAATATAATTTTATAGCATCATTTGATCTTTAAGAAATTGTTAACATTTTAAATAATGTATTATTTAATTTATTCTAAACAAACTTTAGCAGGGTATATGTAATACTCTTCATTGGAAAGAAAACATACGCGTAGACCAATATGACGCAAATCTGCGAAATTTTCTCAGTGGGTACATTCCCCATATCCCTCCGTGTTTCTTATTGGGCCATAATCGTCCAGGACTTTGCAACACAACCAAGGCCCAACTTTAACAGTAATACTGAATTGCACGTGCTTCAAGACTGTTCTGCCGTTAAATGAATTCGCGATGACTCTTGCTATCTGTCAACTAATGTAGATTTGGACATACCTTTAACAATTAGTGTTCCAACGTAGGAATTAAGTTTTATTTCCACAACAATTTAAAATCTTCCCTTAAATAATTCGATAAATCTGACTGTTTCTCCATCCACTTTATTCATAAATATCATTAGTCACGTTTTCCGTAACATGAAAGAAATCGAATTATGACAACAAATGAAAACAAACTATGGGTGGCAAGAAACTGATTTTATAAATGAGGGATCCCTTTTTTATAAAACGAATTCCATTTTACTGCAATGTGTATATTATTTCTTCACTAATTTTTAAATTTGTTAATAAGTAAATTGAAATCATCACTGTCGTCCTCTCCATTTTCACATTCTTTTGTAATGCTGTACTGTCAATATCTCGAAATGTTCTGTTTAATTAAACCCTGAATTTAATTTTTCAGTGAAGATATATAATTATTTAATTTTTAGCCTAATTTCCGAAGGGGAGAAAGTCTTATAATATAATTTTCTTGTCTGCGTGTATGTGTGTGTGTGTCCTCTCTCCCTCACCCATTAAAAAACATCTTAAACGTTTGTACCGAATTTCACCAAACTCCATACAAATATTATACTTAGTAAGGAGAGCTTACCTTCATAGTTCTCGACTAAGTGTAGCGCTTACTTTAGAAATGGCAGCAATTTGAATATTTAGGGTGATATTTCATACCTCGGAAACCATTTCACCTATTTAAACCAAATTTTTTATGTTGGCAGTGCGTCATATAAGTATTGAATTTAGAGATGAATATTGCCGCCAGTCTGCCATTTTGGACGATAGACCATCCTCAGCAGTTGAACGGAACTCCAGGCCGATGAGACATCACCCTTTCAATCAGTTTGCAGCTCCTCTCCTACGTCGTGGAGACTCCCTCGTCCAGTCCTGCAAGCCATCCTTACTAGAACGTTTCAACTTTCTCTTCTCAAGCAAAAAACATTCTACCCAAAAATGTTCCAAACCAGCTGAATGACAAAAGCTCTTCCCTTAGTAACCATACCTGAGATCCGCATTTTATATGGTCCTAAAGCCCGTTCTCCATGTCAAAACGTAGTGTATGAGAAATTTAACAGTAATTGATCAGTTTGAAAGTGCGTTGAAAAAAAAATTAAACAGTTAGTCAAAAAACACACGGTAGAGTTTGGATAAACTCTCCAGTTTCACATAGACATCTTACATCGAGGTCCCATTCGTGACATAGCCTTAATAAAATTAAATTCTAAATAGAAAACATGCATGAATGGACAATTAAAAAATACCCCAATTAATGATGAAACAAATAATATAAAATGATAAATGAGTGAGATGATAAGTGAGGAACAACTGTTAGGGAACTCCTTACTTGACGATATTATTGTACTTCAAACTGTAAGGAACTCCAATTATATCGTTTGCTTTAATTTACGTGAAAATATTTCACTGATTCTTCAGATACGTTTCTTACTGATTGCATATCTACGCGTTGTTAACTTTAGAATTACTTTTCATCAGCAAATACTAAGATGCCTCTTATTTTGTGAAGAACTGAACTATATGAAGGCCGCCCACGTCAAAGTGAGCACTTGTCATGGCCGTGCTTACAACTTCATTTTAGCTTACATGTATAATTTCAGCAACTGTTAGTATAGAACTTGCCATGTTGCTAACGTACACAGTTTCTTCATTTTATAGTTCTCCAAAGGTAACGTCTGACGCCACAGTAAATTAAAATTTTTACGTTATTCTGCCCAATGGTTAAGGGGGGGGCCTTCAAAATTGCTTACTTTGCCGTGAATAGCCTATACGAAGTTGGGTTCCAATTAATAAGAAATACTCTTTACATATTTACCATTTATAGGCATCATGAATTCTGCTGGCTCCAACTGGCTCAAAGGTGGACTAAAAAAGCACTCATCAAAGTCAAAAGTCATGTTTCGAAGACTCGTGGTAAACTCTTTAAGTGTGCAGGCAACAGACGAGCATCCCGGGAGTTTCAAAGGCTGCATCTCAGAGCTTCCATTGCGGTAGGACACCTAGAAACATATATAGTAACATCCCTATTAATATTATTACTGCTGGGTATCCACACTTAGCAATGTCTTACATAGATAAGACGGCTTGATATAATGTAAATTATATATTTTGTATTGTAAATTTAAGTACGTCAGTTTAAGGACAAATATCAATTTGGCTTTGAATTTCCAATTCGAAGGGTTCGCCTATCTGGCGCTTCAACTGCTTGCAGATTCTTTTAAATCTTCGTTTTTTGACGAAACTATTAAAAATTCCTTCAATTCGTTTGCCTATGAAAAGACACCATACCCCAGACGAGGACTAAATGGTACTTTAAATTTACCACGAATGCTGTAAATATTATTTTGGAGCCCACCAATACTGCTAAAAAAATGTTTTTTTTTCTGGACTACCGTATCTTAAAACATACTAACCTGACACGAGCTAAACTACGATAGGGGCCTGTAATGAACGTTGCAAACTTGTCATCGATGAAATTATAGGGTATACGCAGCAATATGAGAACATTGCACGCAAGTTCAGAGGCTTACGCGTAGTCGCGTAGTGGCGATGGTGCAATTGTAGCGCGTGACAATGTAATCCTTATAGCTCCTGCTTATTTCGGCCAAAAACGAGAAAATCTATGTAGGCAGATACACCTGCTAACAGCCACACTGTTATAGCAGCGTTTTCTGTTCAAGGCCAGTGTGTCCCCAGTGATGGCGGTGAGGTGTTACGTCAGAAGGTAGGTATGTAGGTCGTGATGTCTCGTCAACAGTGAGGTTATTAGAGACAGAGAAAGCTGCTAAGAGTTGAGTTGTTGAGAAATTCAGGTGGCTCTTAATAACATGGTCTTGAGAGCCGATGAGGGCTAAGCGAGGTGAGTATGGAGCAGCACCGGAATGCAAGGGCGGTAGGAAACTAGAGATCCCCGAGAAAACACGGGAATGACCCGCCGGGGATAGAACCCTGTTTCCCTTGGTAGGAGGAGAGCAGTCTACCCGCTCAGCTACCGCGGCCCCACGCTTCTCAGATCAGCAGAAGCGGAGAAGGTATCGGACATGGCCTGTAGGAGGGAACCAGCCCAGCATTTCCGAGAGCAGAGCTGTTGGGGCCATGTTGGTTTTATAGGCATGGGGTAAGTCAACCCGATACACAGGGTCCAGGATCCGGAGTCAGACGTACCATTCAGCCATATTGTTTATCTCAGCCATCTTGTCCGCCATATTGGATATTGGTGACCTTGAGCTTGACCCCGTAACATTGAATGACCATGAATCCAAAAAAGTTCGAAAAATTCCTGAAAAATTATTTAAAAAATTTATAAATATTATTTATAAATTTGACGCCAATCACATTGGGCGTCTTAACATTCCTCTCTCCAGCGATTTTTCTCATTTGTTAATTAGTCGAAAGGCATCCACATCCCTCACTCATACTTATTCTGCCATCTTGGACTTTTTGTTTGTCGTATGTTTATACATTGCTGGAGGCCGGCAGCTTGGAATTCATTTGTTCAATTTTTCAACACCTAGGTGGCACTATTTTCTCTATTTCACCACCAGAGCTTCTGCTTTAGTCACAAAGTGCAGCCATATTTGTTTATGATTTTTAGATTAAAGGTAGTGCTGTCGGCGCCCTCTTTACTGGATTATATTTTCAGTGTTCAGGTAGTGCTAATTTCTCGCTTATTCAACTTTCTATCGGCCTGTACCGAATGGTGAGAGTGGCCATTCCTACAAAGTATGTAAACTGCCATATTAAATTTTTTTCAACATATATTCTCCATTAAAAATAATTTTTATACAAAGGAAATCGATTTTTTTAATAAAAAAACACAAAACCTTTTAATAAATAATTTTATTTAGTAATGTACAAAATGAGAAAAAAGTTTTATTAATTGCAATCTCATATGTTCACCACTCGATGTCAGCATCGTCGACCCAGGAACTGTAGCGGGCTGAGAAACACCACCATTTGACATACAACCATCCAGGTCACCAACCTTGGCTTTAGGCTTGTGTGGGTCCCTCCTTTTCATGTCAGCGTACAAAGTTCGAAGCAGGGAGTCGTTCTTGGCGTATTCGGACTTCATGCGAGTGGTACAATGAATGGTAGCATTATACTCGTGGACGAGTTTCGGCAGCAGTTTCAACCACTTGCAGCTCCCATTCACAGCAAAATGCCTCCATATTTTCCCCTTCAGAGTCTTGTTGAAGCTCTCTACGATATATGCTTTGAGATTGCTGTATGCAGAATAATTATCTATGTAATATTTCTTCAACAGGGCCTTTAACTTTTCATAGTATAATTCATTCCCCTGGTCGTTTTGTAGATTAGTCGGGATTTGTCCTTCGTACACTACATCTGTCATGGCCTCGGTCCCGTAGTGCACATTCTTCGACTTGACAGCCAGCTCCCAGTGAAATTTGCTAATGCATCGATGACTGTCAACATGTATTTGTATCCTTTGTTGACCCGATCACATGGTACCATCTCGACGAGGTCGACTTGAAAAAGGTCGTTCATCTCACATAGCATGACCTTGTGTCAGTGCTAGTTGCGTCTCGCATATGCGTGCAGTTCATTGGCGATCCCTAATCTACTAATTATATGTAGCCTCTCCCCTTCAGTTCTTCGACGACTGAAATTATCTCGTTAGTGTGGGAGTAATTTCCAAACCTTTGCGAAAGAAAAGTAGCTGTAGTCTATCGACCAGCTCGTTTGGGTCGTCCCAGAATACATAGTCGGTGTTCTTGTCGCCATCTATCTTCTTTAAACATTCGTCACTTTTTAGTGCTAGGCCGCTGAAGAGGTCTGCGAGAATGTCAATTTTTTCATGAACTATATTCATATAAACACCTGTCTCGGGATCATTATCTCGGTAAACTGCGTGCTTCAGTTCGAGCAATTTCTTGTATCCCAGCAAGTCGGATTCTGTAAACTCCTTTAGCTCCTTGCGAAATAGAAGTTCATATAGCCGCGGGGTTCCATGTATCTTGTAATCGCCTAGTTGGAAGATCCCACCTGGTAGAAACTCTATTTCATCAGCACCGAGAAACCATTTATCATTATGTCTGTATACACCATATGTCGTACCATTATTGTAAGATGTGTATGATCGTAGGTAGCTACGAACCAGAGCATTGGGTTTGAAAACTCTCTTCCATACTTTTTTCTTGTGTGGCAAATCCGCATCTGATCCATCGACCCGATCTGTTTGTATCACATCATGGTTTTGTTTCTTCATAGGCTTACCAGAATGATCGATTTAAGTCTTCATTGCTACAGGTGTTCCACCGCTGCCTGAGTACATTGATACAAGTAATTGGCTTAAAAAGTCTTCATTTATAAAGTTGCGTGAAATTTTTACTCTTGGAGAGCAAATATTTCGAGCGAACAAACTGTATCATCCGATGCAGGTCGCTGGCAATGTCCGACATCGCACTGAATAAAAATTGTTATTGTTGCACTCTTTTATAGGTTAAGTTTTGGGTCTCCACAAAAATGTATTCGATATTCAATGTTACCAAGGCGTTCGCTGCAGACATCCAGTATGTAATCTTGAATACCCGTTGTCGTGGCGAAGTGGAAAATCAAGGTAGTGAATTTGCATGTCATATAGCTTTTCAGGTTTTTCAAATTATCATAATTTTGCGCAGATGCCACATTTAATGTGTCTATAATTTGCCCTTGAACACTTGTTATGTGCTTGTCCATGACCACCATATCGCGAACGATCTCAGTCTTCACACACTCCATCTTCGCCCGAGTTCAGAGGGGTTGTTCTGAAAGAACGTGTTTTGTTCGTTCAACATACTGTGCAATTCCGAGATGGTGGAATTGCCAGTTTCGAGAACGAAATGTTTAGTAGCAGCATCCTCGGATAGTTCGGGTTCGCTGACATTTCGAATTATTCTTCTACTAGCATCACAAATTCCATCGTTTCTTGGTATGAGACAACCTCCATTTTTGTCTTGTAAAGACACAGCATGAGACTACTTTGCCTGAATTTCGATATGCTGTAACTTACTCGACAGTCGGTGATGAACTGATTGAATCATCATCGGTACCTCCCATTATATAGGGGCCAGTCCTTCACGATTGTCAAAAAACCGTATTTCTTTTTCCAGCACAAGGCACAAAGACTCTTGAAATCTGATGGAGCCATGTCTGTATCGACGTGACCATTGTAAATATGCCCCAAATTCATATCGTACATGCAAAACAGCTCCAACATACACTATCGACGAAAAAGTAATTGGGCACCAGTCCACAATGTTTTTTCGGTGGTTGCCACCCCGTTAGAATTTCGTAGGGCCACCTCTTGCGGCTATAACAGCAGCCACCCTGTCTGGCATGCTCTCTACGCGCAAGAAATCCACGGGGATTCGTCGCCATTCCTCTTGCAACCATTCCATGAGTTGAGCAATGGATTTTGGCCGCGCCTGACGAGCCCTCGCCCGGCGATCCAATTCGTCCCAAAGTTGTTATATAGGGTTGAAGTCGGGGCTTTGGGTGGGCCAGTCCATTTGTCGAACATTGTTGTCAGCGTGCCACTTCATAGAAGCCCTTGAAACATGGCACCTAGAATTGTCATCCTGGAAGTAACATGGGTTCATTGCGTAAAAACGCCACAATGTTGGGAGTATTTCATTATCCAGAATGTTTCAATAGGCCTCTGAGTTCATGATACCACGTACAAATACCAGCGGTCCTATGCCGAAGGCCGTGAAACAGCATCACACCATCACTCCACCACCACCGAATTTCCTAGTTGGCACTATACACTCCGGCAGAAGCCGTTCCCCAAGTAGACGCCACACCCATACACGTCCATCGGACCGGAATAATGTAAACCCGACTCATCACTCCACAGAACCGATTTCCACTGCTCCAGTGTCGAGTTGCGATGGTCCAAACACCACCTGAGTCACCGAATTTTATTGCTTACGATATTGGGCTTATGTGCAGCAGTTCTTTCGAAATATCCAAGTCGGTGGAACCCTGTACGCAATGTTCCAATGGAAACCGATACTCCTGTTGCTGCATGAAACTACTGTCGGGTGGTAGCCAAGGGTTGTACCCCATTCTTGACAATTTCACGTTTCAGGGTTCTGCGATTTCTGTCGGTCAAGATTGGAGGTCGCCCAGAACGTGCAGCATTGGCACAATGCCCGTCGACCTTCCACTTAAGCAGGACGATTGATTTGGGCATGTTTACCTTCTGTGCAATCGCCCGGTTAGACAGCCCACTGCGATGGCAGCTAACAATCACGCCCTTAGAAGTCCGATAGCTCTGCACCTCGTACCATCTCCTTGTTAACTGATTCTATACCGGCCTGTAGCGTATGGCGGCCACACAAGTCAACTTACGTATTGAATTACTTATCTTCACGGGTGCTCAATTACTTTTTGGTCGATAATGTATTTGCATTGTCGTGGAGCAGCTGTTTGGGTTTGGGTATGCACACATAAGTTTGGGCGAGGGACACTCAGTCCACCTTCATGCGCCATCCCGTATTAAAGTACTCCTGGATGCGCTTTTGTTTCTCACAGGCAATGTCATCGAAGACTAATATCGCGTTTGCCAATGCTTCGCTAGGGGTCTGGTGGCCTCATTATCACTGCAAGGAAATAACCCACTCCATCCATGGTCTGCAGCACTTGCGCCAATCGTTTCTGGAACGATTAAAAATATATATCCATGTTCTCGAACCGAAGGCCAATGTCTTCTTCCAGTAGGCTTAGTAGGACACGTGTTTTTCCGCAATTTTATGCACCTGATCATTCGGAAATAGACTACCATGTCGTGGTTCGTGGGATAAAGCTTCATTTTCAGCATTACTGCATATGGGAGAGTAACATCTTGCTTGACAATATGTATGTTACAACTACTATCTTGTGGTGCTAACTGCAGTGCTAACTGTGGTGCTGATTGTGGTGTTGATTGTGGTTCAAGTTGTGGTGATTTTGTGCATGTGGTGCTGATTGTGGTGCATGTGGTGCTGTCTGGGGTGCATGTGATGTTGATTGTGGTGCGAGTGATACTGATTGAGGTGCATGTGGTGTTGGTGCATGTGGTGCTGATTGTTGTGCATATGGAGCTGGTGTGTGTGTGGTGCTTACTGTGGTGCATGTGGAGTGATTGTGGAGCAGGTGGAGCGATTTTGGAGCATGTGGTGCTGATTGTGGTGTGTGTGGTGCTGATTGTGGTTGCATAGAATGAATGCTGCAAATTTTACACTGTTTCTTTAAAGCATCACTCTGTGTAAACTGATGTTGACAAAGTTTACATTAAAATTACATACTTTAAATTATCATCCTGCAGGCTCTTACTTCATGTAGAAGCACACTGCGAACAGCTGTAAATTCTTTACCACAGAAGAGACAAAACAGATGCATCATTATCATTTTAAGTCCTTACTGTTCCGAGTCTAGAATGAAACTGAATAAAAAAGTATAAAAGCGGTGTATTTATACTTTTCTCGGTTAGTTCACCACGATGCCTCGAAGAGTAAGACCATAACTGAAGCGGGATCGTCGATACGCTGAGCAACAATCTACTGTTCGAGCTCCATATTCCTGTATACAGATTCTGCAGGCCAGTAAACAAGCTAGCTAAAAGGCTGTCATGTGGTGACATGAGTATCAAGATGCTGGATGAGGCGTGCAAGCAGCACGACATCGCTTTCCCCCTAACAAGGATATGGAAAAACAATACCAGGCAGATAAGATACTTGCAAAGAAGGTCGACGAGATAAGAATATCATGACACGCATTTTCGGAGAAAAGTAGCCGCATGGGCGTATCCACGTGATAAAAGCCAAGGTAAAGATTAGCATGGGCGATAAGAGCAAGATAAAGGCACAGGTTAAAATGGGAACTGATAGAGAGAGCAAGAGAAAGGAGCAAATGAAACTAAAAGTAGTGACAAAAGTAAGAAAAGTATATATTAGGCCCTCGGGGGCCTAATAGGAGCCACGAAGGGGTACCGTTTTCCGAGTCCCAAAGACACAATGTAAATATGTATGCTATCGCCTTCGGTAAAAAAAAAAAAAAAAAAAAAAAAAAAAAACGACCAAGGCCTCCACTAAGGCCATACCCAGTAGGAGGCGGTAGTGTGAAAAAGCTACTTAGAAGAAAGAGGCATTAATGCAATCTCTACCGAAATGGCCGCTCACAAACGTGGATTTGTAACATGGGGCGCAAATTGGAAATACCACATTTCAGGGTAGTGTTTATGAAAGATGCTTTGCCCTCTAAACCTATGAAAGAATAATGTGACATAATTAATCTGGAGACGGCAGCCATGCCCGGTACGCACTGGATAGCATACTTAAAATGCGACAAACATGCATGCTCTTATAATAGTTTTGGAAATTTGTATCATCCCTCCGAACTGCGACAGTACCAGAAATATACCAAACTAACACAATTACGAAATGGAGCAGATGCCTAACACGTGGAACTGTGGACATTTATCTCTTCGCTTCTTGGTTCGCTCATACAAGTAATTGCATAAAATGGCTATAAATCGTGAGGAAACCATTAGCCGTGTCAATAATACTCACCTTGACGGGTCGTATTACCGAGCTACGTGCTGTACACTTTCCACCACTCCCTGTAAGAAGGGCAGTAATACATATGCCTTGTCGATTTTCAAACCTACAATGCGATACCGAACATAGATGAAAAAACTGCAAGATGTACCTCGTAAAAAATGGTAATGATTCCCATGCGGTGTCACTGCGCATAGACTCTTATGAAATAAACGACAGTTCAAGGTACATTGAAGATACGCTTCCACCCGACAGAGAATTCTAACTACTCGGGAATCCCAATACTCTGAAGAGTGTTATTAGATGCAGCGAAGATATGGACTTAACGAAACTAGATACTATCGGACCGATGCTAGGGTTCGAGCCACGCATATACGAAGCTAGCAAAACACACGTGTCGTCACGGCCTGTTAACATATTGCCGGTCATTGTGATACGAATAAACTGCATTTTAGCGAGTGGCACATTTGTATCATATTATATCAATGGTTGTTATGGTTATCTCTATATTTTAACATTAACTTTTAACTCAAGTTTTAAATATCTTATGTTTGTAATTTGGCATTAATTTGTGGTAAAATGGGGTTTGAATTTTAAAAACCGTTCCATTATTTTAATAGTTATGAGCGTTTGAAGTTTTGAGTTGTGTTGAAGCTTGAGCGCGCCGTCAAAGTACTACAGACGGCGCGCGCACAGCAACAATCCCATGTATAAGCGATGCGACCCTGTACTTTTCCATTTTGGCTCGCTGCCAGCCTACCGTACCGACCGGATATTAGGATTTCAAGGTTTTCGTGACGTTCTTTCCATTCATGTAATCTGTGGTATTCATTTCATAGATGAATAAAATATTACACGCGTTGTACTTATATACGTCTACCATCCACCTTCGTACTAATAGCATGAATTCGGCGGATGGATCTGGAATATAATTCTGTTACCGGAAGGTAGACTACGTGTGACCAGTTAAGTGGGATAGAAGTCAGAAGAGTATATATATTAGTGTGTATATATATATATATATATATATATATATATATATATATATATATATATATATATATATATACACATACATACATATATAATGTATTATACACGGCTCTGTTGATAATTAATCATTTAAATAACTAATTATTGGTTATTCCACTCCGTCCTTCAAATCGTATAGTCATCTAAAGACCCACACGGAAGACCCTAATAAATTACGGACGTACATAATACTCGTACACAGCGGATGGACGGACGAGAAATTTTCAAAATAACGATAACGCTATCTATAGATAACCTTTATTCCTGATAAGACGTACATAGTCGAAGATGTCAACACAAACAGTACCAGTAGGGAGCACAGTACGTGTCCTGTACACAATTACTGTCAACGTCTTACGCCAGTCTGCTGCTGCGGTTCCTGCTGGGTACGTTCTGCTCAGTGCCACCATCGAGGATTACGTCAGCTATAGCGAAGGTTAGTGATCACCGTGAAATCAACCAGAAACATATACGCAACCAGACGATTCAGATAACGGTTTAACACACACTGAAAACTCTACACGCAGTGCCAAATGCAACGCGACTCTTCGTGAATTTTACAGTACAAAATCACCAACACCTGAGTTACGGCACCACCGCCTTCGCCTAGCGAAGACGTGGAACTGGAGCAGTCAGGTGCAATCGAATAGGATAAACTCTCAAGGGGTGGAATTTCAAAACCCTCCCTTGTCGGTATTGCATTCATCTGCGGGCACATCAACCCCATTAAGTCAATTGGCAGGAAATAGAAAACAGAATAAATATGATACACCGTCAAATAGATCAAGACCCTCTGAACGATCTGAATTAGCATCCTAAAATTCTAGGGGAAACGAAGACTTCTATCTTCACATAACGAACATTTCAAACACAAAGGTTCACTTAGATATATTGCAGCAATTCCTTCCACATTTACAACCATACAAACCCCAATGACTCTTCAATCAGATGATGAACGAGTTGACGGCGCCAGTTTTACAGTTCATGAAGACGTTGTTAATCAGACAGCTGTAATTAGTACTTTTGGTAACACTGTACTATTTTCTCTCAAGGAAATTAAGTTTGAGATTGTCGATCAGATTTGGTTGTATCGAACGTTTGTTAGTACTATTAGTAATCTGCATATACTCGGCCATGTACACGTTATTCTTAATCCCTAATATAATGTATTTAGCGGATTATTTCATGTCTTAGTATGTTTTACCATTTTATTGTTTTAATTGCCTATTGTTCATTCTATTGCGTGTTATTTAAATAGAGTGTCTGTCCATTTATTGTTTTAAAAAGTTAATTTATAATATAAAAAAATAATTATAAAATACTTTTCCATTTTTGCTCGATGCTAATCTGCCGTCCCGTCCGAATGTTAGGATTTCAAGGTTGTAGACTTAGGATTTTCGTGTCGTTCTTTTCTTTCATGTAATCTATGGTAATCATTCGTATGTAAGTACAACGCGTGTTACATTTTATTCACTTTGCTCCATGTCATTAGAGAAGACGTTCTGATCGTCACGTAGAGTGCACACGAGGTCGGCGTTAAAGTCGTCGACCAGTACGGAAAGTTGGCTAACTTTCGAAACGAAGAAACCACTCTACGCCTGCATTTGAGAAGATGGGAATGATGCACGACAACCAGAACCAATAAAACAAATTGTCGTGCAATACCTGCAATCAGTATGTCGCGAGATTTTCCTCCGCACTCTCGGCTTCAATGTCAAACATCATGGAAGATTACCTAAACATCGAAGGGCCGGTCGTTGAAGATAGCGTAACGAAAGTAGAACTTCATGCATACCAACCTTTCCTGATCAGACCGTACACAAAACCATCGGAGGTTCGGATAGCGGTCCAACACCAAGATATCTGCTCTCTTCCTTGCCAGTATTTCCTGCGAATTAGGGGGACTCTAACGAAAGAAGATGGGTCCAACACGACATCGACGAAAATAACAAGCAATGGAATTCTTCATCTGATAGATCGCATCACGCATTTTCTCAACGGTGTCGAGGTGGACCAGTCGCGAGATGTGGGCTTAACCTCGATGATCAAAAATTACCTTTCGCTCATGCACAATGATCTGTCTGCAGCCAAAATGGCAGGCCGGGTAATTAAATATGACTGCAGTGTTCCTTTATACCTTGGATGCAAGTTTGAAGTGTGCATCCCGCTCTCCATGCTATTGTGATTTGCCGAAGACTGCAAACGAATTATCTTCGATTCGAAGCATGAACTGGTGCTGCTTATAGCTTATACATGTGCAGACATCATCGTGATTACGGGAGAAAACCTGGAGATAGTGGAACTGAAACTACAGTCTATCGAATGGATGCTGCCTCATGTGCAGCTGAGTACTGCAGAGCGTATAAAGATGCTAGCGAATGTGGATGATGGCAAAAACTTGGATGTGGCATTCAGGTCGTGGAGTCTCAAAATATACCTTGGATTGCCAGCAAGCTGGTGGATCAGCTGGATAGCGAAGACCAGCTTTACTTCTGAGAAACCGAGGTTCGTTATCATTGAGTTACAGACTGGAAGACAGTGCAATGTGAGAGTGAGCCGTTTTGCTGTTCGACACATGTCAAATGGAAAATGTAAAAATATTTTTGAATAGCGTAAGCTATCCGTATGTTGACATGAACATGAACTTTGAAAATGGTCATTACCTGCTGGTATATCAAATGTATGCATATTACGGACGCCCCGAATCCACGATATTGAGCCCTGCTACTTTAGAGTGTTTGGCACCTCTCATTGTATTCGATGTGATTAAAAAGGACGAGCGTATTACCTCCAATGTAATCGACTGCACAATCGAATTCACGACACTTGGAAATATACCTGCAAACTCGTATGTATTCTGCCTGAAAATACCTAGGTCGACGATGCTGGCATCGAGCGGTGAACACAGAAGATTGCAATTAATAAACCTGTGTCATTTTTTCTAATTTTGTATATTACCAAACAAAATTAGTTTTTAAAAAATATTTTGTGTTCGTCTTATTTTAAAAAACACTCCGCTTTAAATAAAAATCATTTTAAATAAAAATACTTATATTTGAAGGAAAAAAAAACGACATTACATATGACAATTTACGTACTTTGAAAGAATAGCCAATGCCACCATTCGGTACTGGCTAATAGCAGGCTGCATAATCGAGAAATTAGTAAAACCTAAACATTGAAAATAGAATCCAGTATGGAGGGCGTTGACAGCACCGTCTAAACTTTAAAAACATAAACAAATATGGCTGCCACCTGGTGGCAAAATCGGCGACTCTGGAGGTGAAATCTAGAAAGTAACGCCACCTAGGTGTTGAAAAAGTAAACAGATTAAATCCAATATGGCAGCCCCCAGCAATGTATAAACAATTGACAAACGAAAAATCCAAGATTGCAAAAATGTGTATGGGTATGGGGGATTGAAGCCTGTTGACTTATTAACCAAAAAGATTCATTGGTAAAGGAGGGGAGATGTTAGGACAATGTGATTGATTAGAGGAGGGTCAGTTGTCTGCTTGACATGGAGCTGGGGAAGGGGACCAGCGGAAATATAAGATTTAAAACAACATTTTAAATATTTGTAAAATATTTATTAATCATTAAAAAAATTGTATTACTTTTTAAATAATTTTTATAAATATTTTGAATATATTTTTGGGTATTTTTGGGTTCAATGTTATTTAAGGGTACAGAGGCAAGGTCAATGTCACCCGGATATGATATGGCAGACAATATTACCTACAAAACCCAGATTGCTGTATAGTTAGGGTCTGACTCCGGACCTGGACCCTGCATATCGATTTGGCATACTCTAGACTATGTCTATTAATCAAATATGGCCGCCACTGCTCTGCCAACGAAAACGACCCCATGTCCATAGGATGGATCGAAAAGTGCCTTGGGGGGGGGGGATCGTTTTTGAAGCTGTGTAATCGGTGCTTTTGGAAGGAAAAAAGGGGTTTTTTTTTTTTTAAGGGAAAAGGAAATTTTGAGAGAAGAGGACATTTTAATGAAAAATGGGAAATTTTGAAGAAAAAATGGCCACCGGGGGACCATAATGATAGACAATGAACCCCGCCAAGATCCCCCGCACCCTACCTTATAACCAAATATACTAAATTAATCTGCTTTTTACTTATATTAATTTCGAATAGAATATTTTATTTATAAATAAAATATAAATGAAATTTCAATTTGACCAAAAATTGGTAATTCTGTTCTTTTCTGTTAACACAAGTAAAAAACGCACGTGATAAATAATATCATTAGAAAACAACCAAATACGTAAAACTTGGTATGGTTTTTCAAAGGTTTGGTTCAAAAGTGTGAAGAAGCCGCGAATAGACCATATCTTCCATGAGGCAGTAGGTGAACATCCGTCAACGCGCACGACTGACGACAACGTTGAGCGTACACGTGAAATAGTTTTGTTGAATAGACAAGTGACAGTGGGTCATAATATGGCCTACTGTCCTCGAATATATTATATTCGAGAAGTAAAGTCTGCGAACTTCACATCCGATTCCTACGTTCATTCTCCCAAGAGATGGTCATATTTTTATGCCGACTCGCTCGATGGATGAACAATATACGGAGAGAGTCAGTACCTAATCATACACGATTATCACTTATGAAAAAAAAATCTGGGAACGGCGGCTCAAGCGCCCAACAGCGGCTAGTTACGGGTGAATCGAAGCCCCTTGTCTTCTGCAACCCAGCACACTCGTAAGCCCCGCTGGTTGCCCCTCTCGTGGAGAGTTCCTGCATACTTCAAGCCTGCGGAAGGTATAATATTACATTCACGGTTAAATCACACATTTCTGAAGCCCTTCTAAATTTCTAATTTCAGGACATTCCTCCGTCTTGTGCAAACTATGCTGAACTAAGTCTGGAAAATTACACCAAAGGACAACGCACCGCATTCGTGCACACTCAGTCGTAATATTATTTTGCGTGAGAACTATTTCTTACTAGGCGTTACCAACACACATTTTTCTCACTGTTTTTAGTTCATATTAATTATCAATTAAATATTATATTTTGTGGATGAAATATAAATATCATTTCTTTTTAACAAAAAAAAGCTAACTGTATGAACACAAGTATAGAAAGCTTGTGATACATGAGGTATATAGGAAATAACTAAACACGCCGTAGAAATAGTGATTTTTCAAAGGCTTGTTTCAAAACGTGTGAAGAAAGCGCGAATAGTCTATATAGCGAGGGAAGCTGAGGGGAGTTTGGAAGATAGCCAAACCATCAGACATCTGCAAACAGTCTTCACGCCATGGACAAATCAAATCTCGCTATGGCTTAGTATGTCTCATGTAGAGTACCATAGTCTTAGAAATACTAAAAATCGATAAAAAAAATTCAAAGACCACAATATTTAATTATTAAATTTCCCTGTCATCAAGATGCGTTTGGGTACACCACACTCCGTGCGCACACCTAGCAAATCGACCATGACTCTTGTATGGTAGTCCTAACGTACGTCCTCACACCTCTGTCCATACTGTCGACACTTTGTAAAAACTTAGTTTCGAAGTGCCAAAGCTCTCTCCCTATAGTCCGGATCTTGGCCAATCGGACTTTCACCTATTTGTTACCCTGAAAGCAGCCCTACGAGTCCGAAGATTCATCTCTGATGGCAAATTGAAGACAGCGGCGCATTCGTGGCTCTCAGCTCAGCTTAAATAAGTGGCATAGCCAGATATCTCTCAAAGGTAGTGTTTACGTTGCCTAAAAAAAAATTCATTAGCGGTTCTAACGCATATGTTATTTAGAAAAATTAAATAAATAAAAATAAATTCTCAATATAGTAAATGTTTTATCAATACCTTACTGAAATTGCATTATGCGTATTATAGGTTATCACTTATTAACAATTATAATAATAAATTATATTTTTAGGTTCAAATTCGAGGGTCAAAATGATTTTGTGAGGAGATATAAAAGCTTGTTGACAAATAGACAAATTGTACTGTAAAGCAAGGTGATTAAGTCACAAAATAACGTATCTCTGGTTTCTATATGTTGATTAAAATAAATTATACGGCCAGAGTGTGGATAATTTTTTTATGGCTGGAGATGCACGCAGATGGCATCTATACATCACTATTGTGTAGCGATTTGCTAGTTGTTACACGCGACCCTGTTTGTACACAACCGTTCACAGCAACAATGCCCGTGAAGAAGGCCACCCACAGACACGCGTATAAATTTCAAGAACCATAACAACGAGCACGAAAGGCATGTACAATAACAACAAAATGTATAGGATACCAAGAATTTTGGGTTCAGCGGACATTATGAAATTCCTTATAAGATTTCAACATGCCACGCCTCGAGTGCAGACGTTTAACGGCACTCAGAATAGGATGTTTCCAGGCCGCCACAAGGTCACCCACCGGACGACCGCACCCAACCTCCTCAAGGAGTATAACATAACGCACCGTGGGCTCATGTAGAAAAGGATTTAGATACACTCAGTAGCGCGAAAAAGCATTAAGCTAATAAAACAGCTAAACCAATATGAGGAAGGGGGGGTGCTGAAATATCGCTCGAGGGGCTTTGGGCCTCCCGTTGGCGAAGAGAGGCCTTGTAGGACTCAAGGTCCGTCGCTTCATCACCCTTTCTAGAGTCACACGTGGGTTACAAGTCTCGGATAACCATGGCACAGTACTGCCACGACGCGCGTTAAGCGCCCAAATGCCTTCTTCATCCAAGGGTAACACACATGGAATGTCCGCGATCTATTATCTCCCCCCCCCCCCCCCTCAGAGTGTATAAAGTGAGCACTTTTGAATTCAACCTTTGAAAAATATAACTTTCCTTAGAGGCTTTTCACGGTAAACAGAGCACTTTTGAAAGCCCTGTCTGTGATCTACTTGTTTGCACGATGTGTCTTTCTCCGCCTTACGTAAAATTAACATTGTCATGGGGCGCATGCGTCGGTCAAGTGAAACTGGGAAATTATTAATATAACGTAAATACTTTACAAACCTGCTTATTTTCACATTTCGATGCATTAAAATACAGAAAGCGAAATAAATAATTTTAAGTTTTCACAAATGGTTACCTAACACATTTGATTCGACGATAAAATATGGAACTACTTTTCATTCATCGTTACCAACTTTACTGGGCAAATGTCATTTATTACGCCCGTTAAAATATGTGCATACAGGGGCAGTGACTTTTTTTCTAAGGTTTATTTCTAAAGTGCTCACTTTATCGTGAACAGCCTATACGCGCATGTATATTAACAGGCACTGTGAGTGGCATGCGCCTAGTAAAGATGGTAATGTTGGAGGGAAAGTAGTCCCATGTCTTAACGTTGAATTAAAAGCGACAGGTAAACATTTGTGAATACTGAATTTAATTATTTTGGTTTCGGTTTTTTTTTTTTTTTTTCAATACGTCTAAGTGAAAGAATTCCCAGATACGTTAAATATTTATATTTATAATAATTTCAGAGTTTCAAGTGACCGACGAATTAATAAAATTAGCAGGCCCATTGCCATGGTTATTTAGCATTTGGCGGGAGAATACACAATGTTCACACTCGTAGATTTTGCGCAGAGCTTTGAAGTGTGCTCAGTTTACCGTGAACAGCCTTTACACGTGATGTAGAGCGAAGACTGGACCGGGCACCTAGGCAGAGTAATAACTATTACGTTCTCCTTTAGATCTGATCTTTAGCGTCGCATCCTGGACTCCTCGTATGATAACGAAACAAGTGTACCAAATATATTTTTAATAATTGGGTCCTATCGTAATGTCTGAATTTCATCTAGTACTTAAGTTTTAGGTTTATTAGAATCAAATTTAATGTTTTGGTATCCAGCAATAATTTACAAGAAAATAATGGAAAAATATATTTATCAAAAAAAAAATATTTCAATTTTTTAATTCGGAAATTTTACTTTTCAGTTAAAATCTTAGCGTATTAATTATTTTAAGAAATTTCTAATAGTCTCACTATTTGTTGTAGACAACTATGACTTAGAATTATACTCTGGTCTAAGGTATTCATGGTACTTACCGTTACAACGTATTGATCTCTGGTACTAGTGGTACGGCGTAGTTCAAAAATCAAACATGACGAGAACTGCGGTGTGATAGCATCACGAAACCCAAGTGTCGAAAGGACGCTTATCATATTCTGGTCGTGCACTGAATAGACGAACAACTTTCTGTCTGGCGAAAGAGTACCCTTTAACTTGTTATTCATGCTGCCCAGCACTCCTGCAATGAACTTACCTGAAAAAAAAATTATGAACACGACTTCAGAGATAACGTAGCAAGGTAACGGAACGATCGTAAGATATATCGTAAGCTAGACTTTTTACCGAAATCAGATGCACGTTAGTTATGCTTGCTCTTACCGCTGTATAACCTTTGGATTTTCTTGGTACCAGCATACGTGAAGAAGAAATTAATATCTGCATAATCAGCAACTGATTTCACATGCACTGATTTAGTCCAGCTGGGCAACGGAAGGCCTTGATAAACCTGGGGAAAAAAAATCCCAGTACCAAATGTCAGCTTTTTCACATAAAACTATGTTAATTCTAAAATTATGACCGCATTATTTCGCGTTCCTGTATTAAAAGGTCATGAGTAGTAGGCATATGCCGATGCGGACACACAGGCTTCAGGCTGAGGCACGAGGCTCCAGAGGGCTCGGCCGCCATAATGGATTCAAGGATTTCCGCTCTGTCAATCAGATCACGCGAACACCATGTTGGGTTCCGCCATGTTGGTAGCCAGCACACCGCTATTTTTGTAATCAGTATACCGCAATCTTTGTAACCAGTACACCGCCATCTTGGTGGACCGCCATTTTGGTAACAAGTATGTCTTTTCCATGCTCTATCATTCCAAGTGTTTTCACCGAGTGCTCCCATTTTTTCTTTCTCATTCTTTCTTTCCTTTCTTTCTGTGTTTTTCCTTATCTCTCCTTCTTCCATTTCTTTATTTCCTTTATGTATTTACCTTCCTTTCTCTCCCCTTCGTTCGTCATTTATATCTCACCTTTGTTCGACCCACCATCTTAGTTTTTTAGTTTGTCATTTGTTAATATGTTACTGAAGGCTGCTATATTTATTTATATTGGCATGGAGGCATTTTTAGTGCAGGATCGAACTGCTGGACCTTGCCAGACTAATGTCTTAGACCACTCGGCTATCGCGACATGCATTGGGTCAAAAATTTATAAGGAGTATATAGCGTGTGGACGAATAAATATGTTTTCGTGGCTATTTTTTCATTGCATTTTAAAAGTATTTATTTATTATTTAGATTTAAATTACATAATTTTAAGGTTTTTTTTCTATTTACATATGATAAGTTTTAAGAATAAATATTTTATATTTATTTTAAGTTTAACTTATATATTATTTATATTTTAATTATGTAATTTCTTGATATTTAATTTTTATTCATAGACAAAAAACCTATCTACCTGTCTACGAAATCATATTTTCAAGAATTCGATTATAAGATCACAACAACCACATATTTTTATAACATAAGAAAGTTATGTATTTCATTATATATTTTTATTTGATCTTTAAATACAAGTGTATCCAGCGGCGTGTCTACAGAATTGTATCATTTTTATGCAGATAAGAATGCCTCGTCAGAAAATATGATTATGTGACTATGACCAGCGCCATATTGGATTTATTTATTAGCATATATAAAAATGTATCAGTAAATATATGCCAAGTATTACATATATTCTCGGACTTGTGTGTTTTCAAGTCAAATGCTATACGTTCATTATCCGTACTTTTACGATTTCTTTATTTACTTATAATAGTTTTTTTTTACTTTCCCAGATTTTAAGTACTTACATGTAGGGACTTTGTATTCTATGTTAAATGTTAAATGTAATTTCTTCCTTTATGCTAGGACTTGTAAATTTTTTCCCATACATACCTATTGGCATACACCTTCCGCTTAGCATAACTTCAGTTAACATAACTTAACCTAACTTCACCTAACCTAACTTCGCCAGTTACAAATATAAACAAGCCATACCAACGTCGAGCCAATCAAATATTCCAATCATAAGCTCCAACCATGCTATCATAAGATCAATACTATTAAGTTAGCCATATATGACACCCATACCCTCTTAATTCCCAGATACAAATATACCATCCAGTCGTAATAACCAACCATGCTAGCTAAGCATTCTGCCCCTCTTGTACTAACTAAACATCACATCAAACCATTCCACTCTTACAAATTAATCACACGAATAAAGTTACACTTTTGTCATACTGCCAAAATAACAGAACATTTTATCAGGTCATACCAGGATTCCATATATATATATATATATATATATATATATATATATATATATATATATATATATATATAATTTATAAGTGCGTGAATTCGCGGATTAAATTAACTCATTTACAGTTACCAATTTTCAGAGTAGTTTGGGGCTTAAGGTTTATGTGATTTTAATATGAAGTCTATTGCTTAGAACATATGAAGTCCATGGGAGCTGAAGGTAATGTTAACTGCTGGTAATGAGCCTTGATTTTCGTTAATGTGTGAAGTATAAATATTATGGAACTAAATATATTTAAAACTCATGTAATTTGGCATCGTGAGCAACATTAAACGAGGTAATGTAAATTGTTTGCAAGTTTTCCAGTAAGTTTTGTTTTGAATTAATTTGGCATCTACAGAGTAATGACTGTGAGTCATTATCAGGCTTTTCCCTCCTGTTGAAAATGTATTTGAAACACACCGCACTTAATTATGAGACATTTTGTTGTCATATAATGTAAGTAAATGAGGTATGAGTTGTTCAAGAGTATAGTGGCTTGATATTACAGAATTATAGTAGTTACTTTTAAAGTACGGATATTTGAAGGTTTCCAGACTTTACTCAAGGTGCGTATGAAATACTGCCAATTGTCTTTAAGGCTTGTCTACTATCAAAATGTCTTAATGCCGGCATTAAACACAACTTAGAAGGACGAAACTTCAGCACAGCGGCGTGAGAGTCCAAAAGTCCGGCTCTGAGTCACGGCCAGCCCGTAAAAAGGCATAGTAATGCAATAGTATTGCTCTACGAAGGCGACGCGACACGATATGCCTAGTTCGTGGAGTCGGCGATGGCAAAAGACGCGCTGTGCGAAGTTCAAGTCGGCGAGACAGATGTGCAGTGATGCGTCAGCAATTGCGTTACACGTCATGCCACACATGGGAACAGCTTTGCCTCCGATTTGAAGTATTTCTGGTGAACTAGAGATTCCTGAATGTAAGATGCATTTATTATTACATCCATCACAAATGATAACATAAAATTGCCAACGGCTCTCTAGAAGCCTCATAAGCTGTAATAACTGTGCTTAAAGTGTAGTGTGACACAACGGTCTACCAAAATCCTTCACTAAAGACAGATAAAGTAGGTAGTATAGATGTGAGAAATATCATACTTAACAACACTATAAAATGCTTGAAAACAATATTCAATGTAATAATAATGCCAAATTTTTGGGCTCGGGAAATCTTAAAATATTACTTATAATAACAGTAAATGCTAACACCAGGACACCAAATTACACTACAGGATGGCCGATGTCAAGGCAGTGAGCTACTCCTAGAGAGAGATTCATTAAAACGTAAAAAAAAGAAAAATGCTCTTAGTACCTGAAAATCACATGATTAAACTCATAACCCACGCTTCTAGTTAGCATGAATAAATTGGATTTTTGAACTTAACAACGACCACTCACAATTAACGGTCTAAAACAATACTGTAAGAGAATTAGGCTGAGCCATGTACAACTGCCAAAATACTGACAACAAAATCTCAATAAAACCACTCAACACTGAGTAGTATCAGTTCACGACTCACCTGTACAATGACACAATTAATGACGTAAGAATAAGCCGGAGTATTGGGTTCGAATCCAACTTCAATTTGTCATTATTTTCAACATCATTTTTACTTTTTTTTTACATTAAAAAAAAAAGCCGAACAGTGACTAAGAAATGGAGGTAAGTAAAACCCTAAATAATTAGAAAAAATATGTATGAAGAGGTTTGGCGGCTCTTAACATATTATCCCCGAGTGTATTCATTTATGTATGACGTGTTGCAGAAAAACGTAAAAGAAATCATGCTTCTTGCTGGATACGGCAGATCATCGAGAAAATCCTGTAAGAGGTTAACGAGGTCTTAAGAGCCGATGAGTATGGAGCAGAACTGGATACGGGAGATCACCGAGAAAAATAAGCCAGCTATTTAAATAATAATTTCACTTGACCGGTGTATTAATAAAGTGATTAGGCCCATTGTAAACATATAGTGGAATAATACAAAAGTAGATCGTAAGCAGGGCTTTTGAAAGTGTTTACCGTTAACAGCTTATACTGCTTGCAAGCCGGGGAACTTTATTTTTATAAATGAAATTCGGGGAGTCGTACATACACATTATCTATACAACCAAATTTTATCTCCTAATTTTTAATGTTTTTAAGAGTATCAAACATCATATAATATCCAGCTTTTTGCTGTCATAACCTAAAGTTAAAAAAATTCATAAATCAGCATTGATAACAGTATATAACTTTCTTCAACACTTGTAGTCCGTTTCATATAGTTTCAGTAAATTTTGGCAGTTCTCGAAAATAAGTGCAGTTATGATGTATCCCTCCGCCACAACTGTTCTGCCTGTGAAGAAAATCAACTACAAATCCAATGGCAGGCATTGAAGAATGGACAACTTCTGTGCTACTACAGTTGGTTGCCGTTCTCAACTGTTTTATTTTTGTTATGCCTACGCAATATGCAAGTTAGGGTTTTGATATTATTTTATTGCTGGTGTCGGGTTAGGCCAAATACATTTGAAAATCTCCTGCAATGCGAAATTTACAATGTAAAGATATTCAGTAAAATTCTACTTTACACGTATAAATTTTTGGAAAGTGAATACAATAAATTTGAATAAAAAACAAGGTTTCTTTAAAGTCCAAAAATAAATTACTAATATTCTAACCAAAAGTTTAAGAAAATATTAATTTTTAAAATGCATGTACTTACTGTTTACTTCGTAATTACTAAACACGTACCTAACCATTTGGATCATTACATTATTAAAATATATTGTTCGCCACTGATACAAAATAATTTATTTGCTGACTTGCACAATCAACAAAACACTTGAAACCTACAAATTTAAACTTCACAACGTAAATAACTTTTCGCCAATGCTTCGCGATGGTCGCAGAACATGGAGGCCCGCAACAAAAAACAGCGACTAACACTCAAGCACACAACATTTTAAGGCACCTACGACGAACTAATAAAATACTCAAATATAAAATAAGTATCAACTGCTGAAAGAGAGCTCATTAACATTTCACCTGATGGGTGGAGGCCTTTCACATACTCTACCACTGGAAGACTATTCCAGAGTTCACGGAGATGTAAATCAGAATGCTATAATTAGCATGCACTCTACTCCCGTGCTGTTCTCTCGGAAGAAGGTTACATTAGAGATTGGGGATCAAATATGGTTATATCGGAAGTTCGTCAGTAGTATTGGAAATATGCATATGTTGAGTCATGTCGAAATTGTGTTTAATCCATAAGTAATAAATAAATCTATATTGGTTGTAATATTTTGTGGTTTTAATTTTTTTATATTAATGATTTTTTTTAAAATAATTATGATCCTTTGGTAATAAAGTTTGTTATAATTGTTATTATCATATATTTATTATTACAAGAGAGGCAATTACACAGACAGGCATACATACACACCACTGATTAGTCCACACCCCAGTGACAGACGACAGTGATATCCGTCACCGCAGGGAAATCACCAAGAGCATCCCACCCGTGTGATGGCATGTAGTTGTAAGTGAACAGTTCATTTAAAATCTGACATGCAGGCCATATTACTGTATCTGTCCATTGGGTACTACTTAAATTAGACAGATGTAATTAGTATTTATATGAAACTAATTTGTATATTTGGAAATTTGCCTGATTTTGATCATGTAGACATTGTGTGTAATGCTTAAATGGTAATACAATTTGTTGAACAAAATCGGTTTAGTAATTCTCATTTTTCTGTAACATAACCTCAATACCTGCGGCAGCTATACACACTAGTTTTACTGTGTGCTACCGCATTTAAAAGATTCTGCATTAGAGATAACATTGTAGATAAAAAAGTTTTAATCCTGGGTTCTTATCTCTTGTGCGCTTAACTTATCTTTTGCAGTATGACTGCTCTCTTTCTCTATAACTAGGAAAAAGTTATAACATAGAAATTTAATCTGGAGTACTATTTTCTTCTGCAATGATAACACAACATAATAACATGCATTCTGCAACAACCATCGACTGACACAGTACTTTGCAAATGGTGATGGAGTACTTTTTTTTTTTTTTAAGTTTACATGTTCTCCTTGAGTCACTGAGTAATAAGTGCCTTTTCCCTTTCTTCTGAAAAAAATAATAAATTACAACCATAACACATTACAAGGTAGCATTATACCTATGATTCACCTTACAGGTGAGTGAGTTCGCTGGCAATGGTCACATTCAGTAAGTTAAGTATTTTTTACTTGCATCACAGGGGCTACACTATACCTTAGTTTGAAACTTTGGTAGGGGCAATAAACCATTTATTTAGTTGGTCTGTCGTAGTATTTCTCAGAATATCTATAATTAATTCCAAAAAATACATACTTGGATAATGACTGCAGTATACAAGCTCGGAGATCACCAAGGAAACCTATGGCATCGTCCTGCTCAGAAATCCAGGAGCAACACTAGAACATATGATTGTTTATTCACTTAGATAAAAATTAAAGTCATTAAAAATTATAAAATGAATATATTTTGCAATAAGGAATTCATTTACAAGAAAATAATTTAAATATATTGTAAAGGAATGACAAAAGGAAATAAATGAATAAACACACAAATACATTTTCGCATACTATTTATTTAGTACACAGTAAAAAAAAAAAGTTATATAATTTTAAGAAATTAGTTCTTGTAGTTCTCTACTTTAGAAGACTGTAACATACAAGGCTAAGCAGTTCTCAAATTATTGTAATAATTAGTTTATTGCGAAAGGCAGCACCAGTCTCTGGGTCAAAACGCATTGGTCTCCAGTTGACTATCCATCTCATCATAGCCGCATTGGAGGAGCTTGCCCTCCTTAACAGTTGGTTCCTTGACTTCTACCTCGCCGATGGTGGGACCACCATCAAAAGCAGGTCCGACATCCATAGCTCTAGGATTAATAACTCCTGGGCGGCACCAACGAGTAGGTGCAAGTTCGTTTCCCGATATGGAGGCAGAGACATCCGTGGTGGGTACAGTCACGAATGTCTGGCGTCGACGCTCTACTCGGCGACATCTAATCATCTGGCTGGCAGTATTCTTCTTCGTGGGCTCAAGATGCTGTGAAGGTTCATGCCCCGCCTCGGACAGCTCCACGGCACAGTCTGGTACGTGGATGGTAGTAGGTGGCTGGGTTAAGGCGATGATTTGGTCGGTGGTGCAGGGCAGCTGCATCTGCGACGTCATGTGGAACATGGTACAGGCCGATTGTCCCGGACAGTGCAATTGAAACTACATAGGTTTGTAGGCGACTGGGTAATGTGTGAAACGCCAATGTTACGTGCCGCTACTATCGTAGGCCTTGGTGTAGTGCGCAGATATCCATCTTCTGCGATAAAGCTGTATTCAATTCTGCCATAGTCAGGTTTGACATTTACATAACTTTTCGTAGGACAGAATGGAGCCATGGTGACAATCAGATATCTAGGCGACGCTAAATGAGCGCACCGATTCTTCCCCCTTATACATAATACGGACGATGAACAGGTGTTACCACATGAAAGCTAAAATTCTCGTACGTTTCGGGTGACTTCGTGTCTAGTCGTAACTTGCTGATTCACGGTCCAAGTACGAGTCACACCATTTGTGCAGCAGCTATGAATATTAAAACACGCGTGTCCTGACACGTGGCCTGTGGCAGACGTGTCGGCACTGGTCATCATAAAGTTTCGCCAGCTTGTGCTGCAAAGGACAGCCATACTTGCACTGCACATTAATGACTTCAACTTCGTTTTTGCACAAGTCGCCCAGCTATTTCTTTTGCTCGCACCCTACCACGTAAAGCAGTCCTTGTTGTTACTGCATCAGCTAATCGCTTAGCATGTGGAAACCTGATGGTAAGGATTGTTGCCTTCATCCCACTCCAGTCCATAGCGGTACTTGGTCAGCCAGTCGTTCGTCTTCTTGCTTTTCTCATCCAAGAGTTTTCACAAATAAGGGGGCTGGAAGGAGCACATGTGCATTTTGCCATAGTTGTTGTAGGTAACTGCGATCTCCTTGAGCACGTAGCTGCTCCGACTCTGGAAGCCTTGCAGATTACAGTACATCCTAATACAAACTGAGGCGAGAAGGAGTGATCATCCCGTTTGTATATGCTTAGATCACCATGTTTACCAGTCTCGAAAAACAGTTGTAGCTCACTACTGTGTCGTGCAAAATCAAACAGTATGCAGCAGTGTTGGCAGGCACATTTTCCTTGGAGATAATTTCTATACGACAATCCACCACACCGTTTTGAAGTCACTCGTTTCGTTTGGACGAGTAGAAGACCAGCAATGGTGCCTTTCGACGGAATCTTTCTGAGCTCAGGACAGGGTAGGACTCGTGACCATAGAAGGAGTCTTGAAACTGAGTATAGAGATAATATGCCAACACAAATCTTTCTTGATCGAAGGATGTGATCAAATTCACGTACGAAGAGCTTACGCTATTCGAAAATATTTTTATCTCATGTACTGTGCAGTATTCGAAGGTCGATTTGTTTGCCGAGATGTTGTGTTTCTTGTTCATTTGAAATCCCAGTACAACATAACATGGCGTTTCCATGCTTGAAGATGTCTTAACGAACCAGTGGTTACTTGTGGCTGATAACAGGGCCAGACATGTAACCAAACCCTAACTCATGAAGGTTATGTTGATGATTTTTTTCTTGACATAGTTCAGTAGCTTCGCGCATTCGTGGGTGCTCGGATTCACGTGGGTAACGAACCACTCCATGTTGGTCAGGGTTATGGCGACGGACTGCGGATTTTCTCCGGCTCCCAACACCGCATCGAGATTCGAGGTGCCTAGCATTATCACCACTTATTACTTGGCTGCTATTATTATATACCTATAATCTTCGGCGAAACAAAGTAGCATCGATACTGACACAATCACCTATAACTTGTCTTCTGAGAAAATAGGAATTTTGTAACCATCTTCCATTCCCCAACCTGCAATTTTTCCTTGTTGAGATTGTTAGGCATAAGTGATAGGTAGTTTTTTATCGTGGTTGTTATGCTGACATCCTGTGTTTCTACGAAAGTAACACCATTCATTCCATATATTACTCGCTCTATGAGGTGGAGTATACAATTGCTAACAAACACTGTGTTGGTGAAGTGGGTCCCGTCCTCTTTTGTGAGCATACCTCAGATGAGTAGGAATGATTATGAAGGAATGATGTAGATATCTTGATGCTCTATCGGGATTCGAACCTCATGCTCGAGGGCATAGGAACCAGTTAGATATGGCTTTTAGCATTGCAGCTCATAATTCTTTGATACTGTTGTTGAATTCTGTGTGCTGGGTCATGTTCAATACATCCCTGTCTTCCATGTCTGTTCACTTTCAACCCTAGGCTACATAGAAACTGCTTGTTGGTACGTGTTCGGTATTTCGAGGTCTACTGGTCCTGGGTTTGGTGCTCTGCTCGACTTTATGCACAGTACGTCTAGCGAAAGAGATTTCTTCGTTTCTGAAGTCTTCCTTATAGATGATCGATACGACCACTTTGTGTGCACTCTTCGCAATCATGGGAACATAAATAATGCTTTTAGAAATTTCGACCAGTTTACAATCAGGTGGGGCCATCGACGCGAAATCGTGCAGAGTATTGCTGGTTTTACCATTGATATAGCAGCCGCTCGCCAAATTATAGTTTATGTGTACCACATTCACTGGAAATATGTTCACCCATTGCGACGATTCGTACATTTTAACAGCTCCATAGATTCGAATCGAAACCCCAGCATTGGTCCTATGGTATCCAGTTCACTGAAATGGATATTGGTAATGCAAAATATTCCTGCTTTCAGTGTGTTTGGTTTACCACATAGTTCAAAAGTCACCTCCAATGGCATGGATTTCTTGATGGAATTAGCTATATCATTCAGTTCGTATGCACTGGTGGCAAAGGTGATTGTCTTCACATCTCCTGCCACTATGTACCAGAATTCGGAATTCACATTTTCTGCTATGTTAGATATGGAATTGTAAGTCTGGAAATCCGTAATTCTGACGACCCACTCATTTTCCAGCTCCAAGGGCGAGTAAAATTTCGCCCTCAGCTCGGATCTCTTACAATTTAGAATAATGGACACCGATATACTGACTAGAGAATATATATGCAAACACATTTTATGTAAATGGTTAAGAAATAATTATTTGCCTATAATTTCTTTTTATTCCAATGTGCCAGAAAGCAAAGACACAAATATCCATAGTTCCATGTTTTTGGCAGCAGCTCCATTGCGTGATTGTGTGTTAGTTGGCAATATTCCAGGTACAGTCGCAGTTTGGGTGGCGGACGTAAATTCCCAAAAGTTTCATAATAGTCTGTATGTTTACCCTATTTACATAACCTACCCAGTGCCCGATTGTCGGTATAAAGGCAGGAAGGAATTCTCACTTCTTGTTTACCCTCTGCTCTTGGAACTCCTAGCTTTCTTTGATCCCATGCCCGTCTTCACCTTGGCTTTCATTGCGTTGGAAACATCCCACATATCTTTTTCCTTTTCTCACCGAGTCCAGTATCAGGCGATTTTCTTATTTCGTCGGTCTTCTGTTTAAGTATTTTATCTGCCTGGTGCCTGATTTGCAGATCCGTGTGCTGGGAATAGGTGATATTGTGCCACTTGCACACCTCGTCCAGCACATTGATGCCCGTATCACTGCGTACCACCTTTTAGCTAGCTTGGTTTCTGGTCCGCAGAACCTGTATTTCGGAACATGCAGCTCGAACGGTATCGACCAGCGTATCGACGATACTATGGCTGGATTTCGACGTCTCCACCTTATGATGTATTGAATTAAACTGACCTAAAGCTTATAAATATGCACATTTTATACTTCTACATTTCAGTATCATTCTAGACTTGGAACAGTACAGACATATCACATATTAAAATTATCTTTTCAGTGCGATCTCTGCAATAGGCTTATTTACTCTGAATGATAATTTGAAGATATATTCTAAAACATGCTTAAGGTCATCATGTGGCTTGTTTATGTTACTTCCTCCTATTCGTCCTCGTCATCCTCCTTCACCTACACCACCTTCGTCTGCTCCAGAAGATTGTAGTGGTAACATGTGTATTATCAAGCAAGACATTACTTTACCTACACACATTCATGATAAAAATGAAGATATTTTCCACATATTGCGACATAGAAGCCTATTTATGAATACAGACTGTTGCATCATCATGGGACCATTGGGATGAGGCAAGACATGTGTCTTACTGAACCTGCTAGAAGAAGAGAACGACCTTCGATTCGAGAATGTGTACCTCTACTCCAAATCACTCTAGCAAACGAAATACCAAATACTGGCATCAGTACTGCAAGCTGTGTATGGCATGGGTTATTTCCCACATAGTGATAATGAAGCCATCATGCGATTGAGTGAACCACAGTCAAACTCAATAATTGTCTTTTATTGCCTGCAAGAAACAGAGTTGTATTCAAGAGTACTTTTACTTTAGCAAGGGACGACATACGAACTTTGACTGTGTGTACCTTGGCCAGATTTATTCGTGCATACCCAAACAACTGCTTCGCGATAGTGCTAATGTGTTGGTGTTGTTTCGCCTGGATGATATGAAGTTGTGACATGCCTACGACGACCACGTCAGTGCAGGCATGACATTCACAGAGTATGTGTTCCTTATGCTGGAACGAGGCATATGGATTTTCGGTGATCGAAAAATACTGGCCTCTGTGTAATGACAGGTACAGGCATGGCTTTAATCGGTTTATAGTAAGACACTGACCATGAGTCACAATACAATATCCAAGTTCGAAGATGGTCTACATTCTGATGATGATAATGCTGGAAATGTGCTAATGAAATCTCACCTCATCGATGTTCGCAGGGGCCAGTAGCTCCTTGGAAAAAAGATCGAGTGTGAAAAATTAAGATGTGTAAAATTTGGTGGCTTTCGACTGGCACTCAGGAGACATGGAGGCATGTATAATAGACCTGATCAATGTGTCGAATGAACAGAGACAGGAAGAATTGAAGACTCTTCAAAATATGTTAACATCCAAACTGGCTGTCAAAACCAATGTTGGGAGGCATAGCAAGAAGGTGCTGGATGCATGCATCGACCAACTGGAAAGGATCGAAAATTTACTTTCCTCAACTCGAGAGTTAAAACGTGTATATATATATACACATACCTATGTATTTGTGTGTTTATTCCATTCTATGAATGATGGTGGACCGAACCGAACAGGTGATTGAGCTGCAGCTACTCATCGAAGCTGTTCGCACGAAATATCTACTTCCGAAAAGTTACAAACTGGCTTCTGTTAATCTAAGGAAAGAGGCTTGCAAGTCGATAACTAGCCATCATGGTGAACTTGATCGAAAATGCCAGGAGGAACCTATGACTTGGTCAGATATCAAACATTAAATCAAGTTGGGAGGATCGACCCCAACACCTAAACGGAAAATAAGTCTGAAACTGCCTGCATCGGAAGGTGGCATCGCTATCGATGAAGATGATCTTACCCAGATCGATTTGCTGCTTGCACAGTAATGGAAATGAGCACGAGATCACGATCCCGAGGTGGGCACACTGGTCGGGAAATACATTGCTTCCTACTCCGATCGGAGCAGCGACAAGATGTATGGCATGCGATATCGTGACGAGAAATGGTTTCTCAGAAACAAGGAAGTGATGTTTTTTCTAGGAGATGTTATTCAGAGCGGCAAGCGTAAGGTGAAAATGACACATGGTCTGTGCGAACTTTTGTTTCGTAGGTGCCCCAGACACTACTTCGAATCAGATTTTCATTAAGTACTATAGCCTGCTAAATTCTAGTCGTGTTCATTTTGCAAACAATAACCCCTCAGTGCGACAATTTAAGGTCATGACCCATGCAAAATTCGGCATTATCGTGGGACTGTTTCCACGATTGGTTGAAGCGATTGGATTGGGTCTTCTGCTGCAGACAATCGATGCCAAATACAAGATAGACTGCATGTATTGGGATGATCCGAACGTTCTCGTCGAGAGACTATGGCTCTTTGTCACTTTGCAGTTTGCAGGTGACCCCTCTAATATCAGCGAGATTATATCCTTCATCGGAGAACACGTCGATGCTGGCTACATCGTGCGATGATGAAATATGCAATTTCTGGTGAATTGTACACATTGGCTTAAAGGAATTGTCCTCGGAGAAAGTATGTCATGAAAGGTCTGGACGATACTTTCCAATCTGACCTGATCGAAATCCAAGACTTTGCTCGTGTCAATAAATGCCACCACTAAATTTTGACAGTTATAGTCATGTTTTTCAAGTATGTTTGGGCCAGACTGCTTAAGACGAAGATTGCATGTGACGTCACCAAGGTCATGACGTATGTGCTGAGCAAGTGACACATACCAAAAAATCTTCACACCAATGATTATAAAATTTATTTTAATGCTACTTCTGTAGACTGATTAAATGGTACGACATAAATCACTATTTCATGTACTCTGGTCTCAAGGCTAGCATTCTTGAGAATTTTCACCAGGCTCTAAAAGCCAAATTGTTGGGACATTTCACGGTGAACAGAAACTACAAGTGTATTGAGCTACTGCCGAAACTCGTCCGCGAGTATAATTCTACCATTCATTATACCACTCACATGAAGCCCGAAGATGTCGATGACGACTTCCTGATTTGGTCCATGTATGCTACTCCGACGAGGAGGGACCTGCACAAGCCTAAAACCAAAATCGGTGACCTGGTGCGCATCTCCAAACAGATTGGCATTTTCCACAAAGGCTTCTGACACAACTGGTCGGCAGAATTGTACAAGGTGTTTCGCATACGACATTGGTATCCGCGCATGTATTGCCTAGAGGACCTATGAGGCCAGTCATCCGAGGCTTTTACACAGAGGAGATCCAGTCTACGAAGTTTCCAAACATGTATTTGGTCGAGAAGGTGCTAAAAATACATAATGGACATGTGTATGTGAGGTGGCTTGGACACGTGATACATGATGACTTTTGGATCTAAGAGAAAGACATTCTGCAGTAGGATTTAGCAATTTTTTTTTATGTGGTGATATGTATATGGCCTTTTTTAAATAAAAGTGTGTTATCCTTACTTTGCGTTCATTTTATCTTTGCCTGCCTTTATATTCAATAATGGGGTTGGAGAGAGCTAGCTCTCAAAGACTGCTAGCTGTTGTGTTCTGAGTTGGTTTTAATCCATAATGAGAAGTGTGGTAACGACTTTGTATTTATCAGTCTTTAAAAAAATGTATATTTTAATTTTAAAAAACTTTTAATATTGCTCGTTAGTTAAACTTTTAATACTTTCTGAGTGTATGCCAGTTTTAAAATATACCTATGGAACATAGGTTATTTAAAAAAATATATATTTATCTTTACATCTATTCACATTTTTACAAAAAAGAACTTAATATATCAGTTAAAATTTGTTTTTACTATTTTTTCGTACACACGTGAAGACAACATATCAGAGTTTATGGATGTGAATGTGGAGGTGAATGTGAATGTGGATGTAGATGTGCATTCACTACTAGCATAACTGCTGCAGTACTTAAGGTATTGTTCATTTACATACATATCTGAATTATTTATAGAGACCCATCTGCTTGGTCAGGAGGTTTGATGGTGTAAACTTGGCATCACAAAGTAATTTCTGCCTGTATATGGAGCACAAAATTGATTCAGAAGGTTTATCCATTGTCAGAAAATCGACCAAGTATGTCTTTCTTAATACTTCTATAATGTTGTTTGCCATTACATTATTCTCTGTGCTTAGTATCCTTGGGGTCTCCGGGCATCGCATAAGATGGTGCTAGCTTTGGAGCACAGAGATTAACGGCACTAAGACTATCTTCGCACACGAAGCTGGATACTATCCTGGAGGTTTTGCATGGTGAAAAATCATTCCAATGTAGACGGAAATAAACATTCTCACTACACATTTCAATGTATATTGAGCAGTAAATATCACCACATTCATCTTTAAAAGTAATACCATACTGGGCACAATGTAAGCCCTCACACACATAGTCGTAGCAAGTGCTGGGGTTGTACATTATGCATGGTGCCGACTCGGTTCTAGTAGGATCAGGCAGCAGCACCACTTCTTCATACTCCTCGCAGTTTTCAGAAAATGCTTCGTCACCATCGTATTCAGGGTTCATGGTGGCTGGGCTGGCTGACTGTAGACTAGGTAAAAGAAAACTGGCTGCAGACTGATGCTCAGGGAACGAATGCAGCACACATGTACAAACCAGATCTTCTCACACAAGTGCAGATATTTTTACTTTGACAAGGTCATCTGGCCTGCCTGTCCATGCATGCTTGCAAACTCAATTCCAGTAATCTAAAGGGTATATATAAATAATTTTTTTTCATAATATATTACATCATCGTATTTTTTTCTCTGATTTGAAAAAAAAATTTTAATGTTTACCAATTTTTTACCACTACACTTAACATTATCTTTTACCTGGATTGATGGGGTACATGACAAACAATAAAACATGAGGTATTTTTTTTTAAACTATACACATATTTTATTCATTAAATTCTTTTATTGTATTTTCACATACATTTTTATCAATATACGTTTTACATTGACAGCAAAATAAGTTTTATTAATATCATTTTATTATGCATTTATGTTTTGGCATATTTTGTACATTATTCGTACAAAGATAATTTTTAAGGCCCAAAGATTGATTTATGAAAAAATTCCCTGTTGTTTTTATGTTTTACACATGCCGATACACACCATGTCCCTAAGACAACTATAAGTTTATTCACATTAAGTTGTTCTGTTCGAAGTACTGTTGATTTATATCTTTATTATTTACCACTGTCCTTCCGCATCGTCATCCAGTGAGCTTGTCTTTACCTCGCACGGAAGGTTGCGACAAGCCATGGTTCGCTCGAAGAATGGAATTGCGTCAGCTTCTTCGCCTGGTAGGAGTCTATGCGTCTCGCCATTATATTCTTCACTGAAGCGAAGCACTGTTTCCTTCCCCCCTGGTCGTATTTTGTAGTCCCTCTTCTGGATGTCTTCTTTAATGATGATTGTTCCACTCTTGTTCAGCTCCAACAGTTCGTCGGTTCTGCATGGTAGGGATATTTCTGGCCTCATGTTGTACACTGCACAGGTTTCACTATCGCACCCGGATTCTGTCCATAAAATATACTTTTGATTTGTCTTCAGCGTTGATGATGCTCGGGTTGTACGTATGCCCCAGGACGCAGTAGAGGCGGGAATTATTCACACCATCACAGGCATCTATGTTTTTCACAGCATGCCAATACCGCAGGTGACCTAGCCATTACTCCACTAGTCGTAACCCAGAGATGGCATTGGGATAACATTCCACCATACCTGACTCGAAGGAGCTGGTGTACATCACCTCGTGCATCGAAGATCGTGGTGGTGTGATGGGAGTTGCAGTGGCTGGCATCAACCAACTGCTGCTGAGGGTGATAGTAGTCTGCATGAACCCCTTATGTAATGAAAGTCATTCGTCGCATGTATTCGAGGTGAAGATGGTGTTGGGTCGAAGACCTGATGTGATGAGTTGCAGGAGGTCGGCAGTCTCTTGGTCTGCAGAGCCGTCCATGTTGTTCACTGTGCGGACCCCTTCGTCGATTGAGGAGGGTGTGTCGGTGGTGGCTGTTGCTGCATGACGTCGCATCTTGCACCTGCTCCGGGAATGAGGAGTGTACGGAATGGAAGTGATGCAGCGTTTGAAGCATTCCTCACAGGGCAAGCAGTCCCATATATCTTAGTCCAGCTGAAGGTAGGTCGGTAATTAATTGAATACGGTCGAACTTTCGTTACGTGCATAGGTTAAAAGAAATTCTTTCGGCAGGTATGGCAACTCGCCTCGTTTGTCCAAGGCACTAAGCGAGCACACCCTTCCAGATGCTAAAATGGCCGAAAGTATTTTATGTCTCCTCAGACAACAAGCATACATTTAAAACTCCAGACGAAAAATAAACCCTATACTCTAAGGCGAGCAGGTGACGAAGATGGCAGCAACAGTGGGAAGACTGGGTCCCGAGGTCTTTTATATGCCGGTATATGAGTTCAGTTGGGGGAGGGGGAGACGAAGGTGGCTGATTCGCTCTGAAAAACTAACCAACGGAAAAATAAGTAAGGCTGGAAGGTGTAAGATGGAAGGAAGCCTGCTGACTCATTCTCTTTAGTTAATTCCAGTTACCAGACACCACACAGGTGAAAAATGCTAACACAGCTATGTGCTGACTTAGGTTATCTGACACCGTGCAGGTGCTAAAACGGCCAGGGAGCATGTACAGACACCAGTTACTGTGCAGGTTCAGATTGCTTACACTGCATTGGCAAGGTCAGCTGGCTCTCGGATAAAATGAATAGGGTAATGGCATGGCGAGTTTAAATCTAGCAATGGTTCGTTCAAGATGTCTGACAACTGTGAAAAAGGAGACGTATAACCTGAACATTGACGAGGACGTCTCTGCTTTCCTGCTGCCGAAGGGAATGTATGTAACAACATTTCTACACAAGGTGAGTTTAAGTCCTACATGAATAGTTAGCATATGTTAGGTTCATACTGAACTGTTATGTATGATTAACAAGATGGTGTGTTGGAAACAAATTTACAAGTACTAACATAGGAGTAGAAAAATTCCACATTCAAGATAGGCTACAAAGTCCCCACATGTAAATACTTGAGCTTGGGATAGTCTATAACATTTGGTATATCTTCACTAATATATTTTATATATGCTTATAAAAATCTAATATGGTGCTCGTCATAGTCACACAATGATATTTTTCCCGACGACATATCATTAACAGCCTAAATAATAATTATTATTATGCATATCATTTTGTAGATACGACACTCGATAGACTTGTTTGTAAAAGTCAAATAAAAAGTATGTAATGAAATGCATAACTTTCTTATGTTATAAAATATATGTGGCTTTTGTGATCCCATAATTGAATTCTTCTTGAAAATACAAATTCGTAGACACATCGCTGGGTACGTTTTTCGTAATTAGTTGCTGTTCTGTTTTTTTGGCTCTATTCCCTCTTGGAATTTTCCAGTGTTGTATACATACGTTTATTTTCACGTCCATAGGTTGTGTATCTTTTTAAAATATTTTTTTCGTGCTCAGTCCTGTTTTTTCTGACAGATACCTGCATCACAATGGTGAATGTCCAAAATTCTCCATCTTGTCATTCACCCCCATTGAAATATTCATTGAAAGATCATATAATTTAATATATATAAAAATAAAATACTTAAAATTATATCAGTTAAATGTAAATAATATATATGTAAGTTAAACCTAAATAATAAAAAATAAATACTTAAAAATATACTTAAGAAATTATTATATATTAATAAAAAATAAAAACCTTAAAATTGATCTAAGTTAAATCTAAATAATAAGTAAATACTTAAAAGATACAATGAAAAAACAACCACAACAAGATTTGTATTCGTCCACAATCTATATGCTTCATATAAACTCTTGTCCCAGCGCATCTCGCAATAGCCGAGTGGTCTATGGCATTAGTCTGGCTAACCAAGGTCTGACAGTACGATCCCGCACTATTCCAGTTGGTATTACGAGTTCTAATAAAACAGCTCCCCTAGCAGGCCACACTAGAGTTAATATGGCAGTCGAACAAAGGTGAGTAATCGAATAATCAAAGACTGAAGTGCCACCGAGCAGCCAACTCTATAACCAAGATGGCGGCACTCCTAGCGGCTAATGCTAGAACTAAGATGCAGTGGAGCGAAGCAACCAATAGAACAAAGGTGAGAAACAAATGCCAAACAAAAACCAATATGCCGGCCTCCATGTAAATGTAAAATAGATGGTGACCTCCAGTAACATATAAACAAATGACAAACAAAAACCAAGATGGTGGCATCCATGTAAATGTAAACAAGTATGGCAGCATACAGTAACATATTAACCAATTACAAACTAAATACCAAGATGGTGGGTCGAACAAAGGTGAGAGATAAATGATGAACGAATAGGAGAGAAAGGAAGAGAGAATGAGAGAAGGGAAAGAAAAGAAAGGAGAAAGAAGGAAATAATAAGAAAGGAATGACAGAATGTAATGATGGAGAGAGAAGGAAGGAAAGAAAAATAAAGGCAAGAAAGAACACAAGAGAGAAAAAAGGAGCAATCGGAGAAAACTCTCGGAATGATAGAACATGAAAAATCGACATACTGGTTACCAAAATGGTAGTCCTACATGGTGGCGTACTGACTACAAATATGGCAGTATACTGGCTACCAACATGGCGGAATCCAACATGGCGGTCGCATGAGGCGTGAAGTTCAGGAATCCAAGATGGCGGCCGAGCCCTCCGTAGCCTCTCGCCTCAGCCTGAAGACTGTGTGCCCGCATAGGCATATGCCTACTACTGTCATGTGAATGCTGAAGAAAGTATCCTTTATTAATACTGGCTTATTAAGGTAGTTCGACAAAATAAGTATTATTTTATATGTGCAACTAATACTATTAAAATTGTAAATATTGCATTTAATGTCATGCCATAAACCTAAAAATATTGTTATTTTTTACTAGTACTAAATGATGTCTGGTTGTAGTTTGTACAATTATTTGATTTTAAGAATTTATTTATTTATTTTTCCATTCCTCATCTTTGCTTAATCACATTGGTAGATTTCATTAGATTCCTTATAATACAGAATGCAGCAGAAATAACTCACACATTTGTTATGTAAATAACAAAACAATACAAGAGGCTATTCAAAAAATTATTTCACAGTTTGAACGAGTTGTGTTGACCATTTACTTCACACACACACACACACACACACAAACATTCGCCGTCACGTGTTTTTTAAAATGATACCCTCCAGATATCGACCGTCATTTTCCATGCAACTCTGAATTCTTTCCCTGAAGTTCTGTATTACTTTCCTGGTTATGTCCGGTGAAATTGCCACGATGTCTTGATGGATAGCAGTTTTTAGGTCGTTCAGTGTTCGCTGCTTACGTTGGTAGATTTGCGCCTTCAAGTATCCCAGGAGAAAAACTCACATGGTGCAAAATCGGGGGGACGAGCCGGCCAAAGAATGTATCCTCGTTAGGAGATCGGACGCGCTGGTAATGTTTCCCTTAGGAGGTTAATCAATGCCCTTTCTGTGTGTGCAGTGGTACCATTCTGTTGGAACCACACAACGGGATTCCCTACTTCGTTGAGTTTCGGCTGTAGGAAGTTATGTAATATCTTTATGTAACGATCAGGCGATACTGTCGTAGTACTGTCATCCTTTTCAAAAACTGCGGGCCTATAATTCCGAACTCAGCGACAGCACACCAGACAGTAACACGTTCGCTGTGGAGCTGACGAGGATTGCTTGTGGCCCAGTACCGAAAATGTTGTTTATTAACGTAGCCCAACAGATGAAGGTGAGCTTCGTCACTTGATAGTACACTGGCATCAGTTGGAACTGCTTCCAGGATAGACTCACAAAATGTTCTGTGGTTGGTACAATCACATTCACTGACTTCCTGCACACTCGCCAAGTGGTAAGGTTGGAACATAATCTCTGTGTGCACAATTCTCCTTACGGTGCGCTCAGAAACTCGCATAGCAACTGCATGCCTACGGGTCGAGCGCTGGGGAGATTGTCACACTGAACGAATGTTCTCTGGTGTTCGAACGCTAAGACGCCTGCCAGGTGGTTTCGTTTTTAAAGTCGAACCCGTTCTTCTCGAACTGGCGACCCATAACATGTTTTTCCTGTAGTAACTTTAGCATTTCGACCTAGCTGCAAGTCTCTACGAAATAGGCGTTGTGTTGTAACAGTCAGCAGTTTTTAGGCAAATCCCAACCACGAGCCCACGCTGTTCTCCACTCCGCGCCATGATAGCGACTGACATTGTAGGCACGTGCTAGGCAAATCCACCACCTCGCCACGCACATCGCAACTAACGCAAGACAAACAGCGGCGTTAAATGCGGCAGTTATTTCTGTCGCTCAAGTCTATCAACGTACGCCAGGAAGTAAGTATGTGTAGTACATGGTCAGCACTGCTCATTAAAACTGTGAAATAATTTAATGAATAGCCTCTGACATTTCTTTGTTATTTAAGTTAATAATTCGCCAGTTATTTCTGCCGCATTCTGAATAAGAAAGACTATATTTTCTCCTATAGTCCATTCACTGTTTCTTCGGATGTTTCTGAAACCCTCCTAAATTTCTACTTTTGGTTATTGATTACGTATCCTTCCGCTGTGCGTAAAGATAAACATTGCCATGCGACTTCTACCTTTATAACGGTCAAATGCGTTGTTTACTGTTTACAGCTGTGGTGGGTGCGGGTACAGTACCCGCCACTTTCTTTGCTAGCTATGCATGCAGCTAATGGCTAGGGTGATTTTTCAAAGGTTGATTTTCATAAGTCTGTTCCAGTCGTGAATGAATTAATTTACTCCAAACATGTTGAGCTGTGCATTGCCCCCGAACTTGTTCCAATCGTAACCACTACTTGTTTAAAGTAAACTGGGTAAATATATCAGATCAATTTTTCTTCTGTGTAGTGCTCCGATTGGCTGCTGTGAGTCTATAGTCAGTATTACTAATACGGCCGAAATTAACGGGATTTCATTCATTCGTTGAAGTACGTAGTTCAAGAGCGAGGTCAAATAGCGATATACTTCATACAATTACAAAGGATAATTGAATTTTAACTAATATTCTCAACATTAATAAGTGTTGGGAATTGTTAAAAATAATTTCGGGAGTTTGTTTTTAAGGTTAGGATTTCCTTTTCTTCTCTTTAAGTTACTGAGATGTTCACTTCGGTAACGGTTTAATAGAACGTGCTATACCTGAATAAAGTGGCTAAGTCCACGGTAAGGTTGGATGAAACGCTATATTTCTAGCAATGTTATTGAAATGTCTCAATTAACAGCGAAGATTGTTCAGCACGCACGACCGAACTCACCCAGTGTAACAACCCGGAATCATTTGATCTGACAGCAGTTGTGTCCCACAGACAGCTACGGAACGGGGGTCATCGCATTTTAACTTGTTTGGAGAATATTCTCTACGCTCGATTACAATTTGCAAACATTACCAGGAAAGAAAGTAATTTTATGGCTAACCTCACAGAAAATAAACTGTAGTGCACTCATGGTTAATTCCAACTTTTCTGATGCCCTGCTAAACTTCTTCTTTCAGGATATTCTTCCGCCTCATACTAACAGAACTAATTTTAGAAAATTTCATCGAAGGGGCAACGCACCGTATTCATGCGCACTCAGTTTAATATCATATTTGCATGAGAACTATTTATTACTAGACATTACCAGCACACCTATTTTATTTCTGTGTTTAATTTACATTAATTATAAGTCAAATGTTAAAATTTGTGAATAAATTATAAGTAAAGGTAAATTTAACCAAACTTAGATTTTTTATATTTACAGAAGAATATAACGTCTGTGATAAACATAAAATTTTGGTGTGAAGAAACCGCGAACAGAATATAGTTAAAATTTTGACTACAGCGTTTTTTTACGGAATAATGAATAAGTTAGTTATTCGTATGAATACTGTAGCTCAACTTTAACGTTGAAAGATGCACACCATTAAGTATTTGAAACAGTCAGAGAGGCATCAAAGACTCAGAAGCTGCATTGTTCATAATATTAAATTAACAAGTTGTTTAGCTATCTGAAATATTAATGCCTACTTAAACTTAAAACTGCCATACCCTCTACCCTTTAATTTATAAAAATATTTAAACATGATACACTTGCACTTTCCCTAGTACAGAAATATTTTGCCATAGTCTATTCTGGGTTTCTTCGCAATTTTTGAAGCAAACCTTTGAAAAAGGTTTGGTTGATTCCTAATTACGTTATTTATCGAAATCGTTCTGTATTTGTGTAAACAGTAACGTACCTTATATTTCTAGTAAAATTGGAATTTTATTTATGTTTACTTATAAATTATATTTCATTTATAATATTTATGGATTACAACTGTGAGAAAATAGGTATGTCGTTAATACCCAGTAAGAAATAGGTATTATGAAATTAATGCGGTGCGTTTTCTGTTTGATGTGATTTTATAGACTCGTTTAAATTTTGTTCGCATGAGGCAGAGGAATATTCTGCAAGTAGAAATTCAGCAGGGCTTCAGAAAAGCTTGAAGTAAGTGTGTGTGGACTAGACTCACCAACGACTGGAGGCAGTCGTTCACTAGCAACAAGTTGTCAGTGCCCACACTTTCCTGCAGGTAATATTTCACATGATTGATCTTCGCTTCCAGGCAGAGGTACTCGGGGGTCCATTGCATGCGGAGCAGGTCACTCTTATGTCCAGGGCAGAGGGGGTAGTTTGGTATCAGCTGCACAATTGGATACATGCATTGACAGAAAAAAATTTCCTCCAGCCAGCCAAACACTTCTTAGTGTAGGCTGTTCACGGTAAAGTGAGCACTTTTTAAGACCCCCCCAATAGCCTTTAACCACTAATAAATATATCTTATTGCAGCATAAGGCATTAAATTTCGAGGGTAGTAAAATGTATACACTATGATTATTCGTCACAAAGCAATATTTATATTAAGAATCAGCAGGAAGATGGAAATAGGATGAAACGAAAAATTTAGAAGGGCCTTAAAAACGGCTCACTTTACCGTGAACCGCCTATATAGGATAGAGTGGGGCAATTCTGATCACGGGGAAAATCCGATCATAATAAGAAAACTGGCAACACTGTAAGCAGCGAGCAGGAAGAAGACTTTGTCATCCCATCAATTTTTGGAATCAAAGTTTGGAATCTTGGTGTTCAGTTCGTGAAAAATTTTCGCCGGTATCATTCAATTTGCAGTTTACAAGAATATCAATGTCGACACCAAGATAAGTTACAAAATTATTTTTTATCTCTAAATAAACGTTCATGTTTCATAATAAGGCCTCGCAGCCACAGAAATTGATATTTTTGCAGTATCTTGGTTTTGTCTTGTAGCTTACTCATCGAAATTTAATATCCGTGTATTTGCTCTGATAAAAAGTAGTTTCCACTTAAAAGTTAGACCTTCGGAGCTGGAAGTCAACAAAGCGGGGTAACTCCGATCAAGACACTGGGGCTATTCCGATCATAATGAAAAACACATTTCTGTGCACAATAGAACACGGAATGGGCTGTAGTTACCTCCAAATCATAATAGCTGTTACTTGTTATTGTTTCATAGCCACATAAACTCAGCTGACAAAGAAAAGGGTACGCTTGGTGTTTCAAGGTCAGTTCAAGCGATAAACATTGCGTTAGTGTCTCCTAGCTGTCGCCCTTCGGGCAGTGGTGATGTTTATCTGTTTGACGGGGCGCATTACTAGCGACTAATGGTTTCGCTGCTGCTGATAATATTGTGGCAGGTCGCGTTCAATAACAGATGGCTGACTCGTCGCACTTAATATAGGCCTAACTGATTACCATTATTATTTTCTATTCAGTAATTACAAGAACAAATGCATCACCAATTCATAAAATATAAGACAAGAAGCATAAAATATTAAATCAACAATTTGAGGATAGGTCAGTATACTGTTAAAACACTCAGCATCCCTATAGGGTCTATTCTGTAGAGTTTTCAACTCTTGTAAATGTGTGTTTGGAATTACAATAAAAATATCAAAATGTTGTCTGTGGGAACCATCTTGGCAGCAGATTTATCACGATGCACATAAATTTATATTCGTTTATTAATTTGCCCATCCTTGATTTGTACCTCAAACCCCTTCTGGAATATAAGACAAAGACACTAGAAATCCACGCTACCCAAGTGATTAGGTCGGGCATATAATCTCATGCAATGCTTACCTATTCTTTCATGTATTTTACAAGAGCTTTACTTGTGATGAAGAAATTGTGATCGCAAATCAACATAAATCGGTGTCTTTATGAATTTCAGATGGTAAGAAACTACAAACGAAAAATCACTATCTTTCAGTGGCCCGAGGAGTCTATGTCGCAGGTTATAAGCAACATCCTCCATGGGGATACAACCATCAGAGCAGCTGCTAGCTTACATCAGATACGGTTTACCACACTTCAAAATGGGATCCGAAAAGTGAAACTACATCAGTCATTTGGAGCCAAGGGGAAATAATATAAACACAGAGTAGGTCATCCATCTGTACTCAATGCTGACGAAGAAAAGGAACTGGGTGAGAGACTGCTTAACTTGACGAAGAGAGGCTTTGGTTTGACTACCATTCAGGTAATAAATGCAGCATACGTGTAAGCGGAAGCGGAACGTCTCGGAGTTCCCTGGAATAATTCCAAAAATTAGCAGGTACAGATTGGCTTGCTGGGTTCATGGGCAAACATGCTTAACTATCTTTGAAAAAACCGGAAAGTTTATCAAAAATGAGGGCAACTGGCATGAACAAAAAAGATTTTTGCAGTTTTTGTGAGCTCTATGGAAATTTAACAGCTGAACTAGGACTCGGTGAGAAACCAGAGAGAATTTTCAATGTGGACGAGTCAGGGTTTCCTTTGAATAACAAACCTTCGAAAATAATTTGCGATAAAGGCCAAAGTTTCATCAAGCTGACTAGTTTAGAACATGGTGAAGATGTGTCAGTAGTTCCTTGTTTCAGTGCTAGTGGGGTATACGTCCCACCATTCGTGATTTTCAAGGGTGTGAGGTATCGGGAGTCATACTGTGCTAATTTGCCATCTGGCTCTGTAGCAGCAATGTTTGAATCTGGTTACATAAATGAGGACTTGTTCCTCAAATGGTTGCAACATTTTGAGGAAAATCGACTCCCAGGGAAGTGCCTACTTATTTTGGATGGGCATGCATCGCATTGTTCACTTAAATGTCTGAAATTCTGTAAAGCCAATAAAATCGAACTTCTCGGTTTGCCACCCCATACCACACACGTCCTCTAGCCCTTAGATCGAACATTGTTCAAACCATTAAAGACTTTATACCACCAAGAAGCAACTGCATTCATTCACAACAACCCAACACAACCAATTATCAGGTCTGACGGAAATATTTTCACAGCAGCATGGAACAAGGCTGCGTCCCATGGGAATGCTACCAAAGGGTTCCAGTGCACTGGTCTCTACCCATTTAACCCTAAAGTAATCTCAGTGGATAAAATTCTATCAACTGCAGCTTTCCAAGCTGACTAGTCTTCAATTCCAACAGGAAGTCCTCCTACTATACCCACTACAGGTCCATCGTCTGATGTTTTTCGTGAGTGTTCTCCAGACCACGCTAAAAGTAAGTCATGTTACCATCATTTCACATTTAAAAACACAGTTAATAGCTCTATTTCTCAAGCTTCACCTACTTTGTTTGTACCAGCTTCTACCTCGAAGTCTCCCAACAAGCAGACAAATTCTCTATTTAATGAAATCATTCCAACTCCAAACAAATCATCCCGAAATCCAAACACCCCGAAGCAAACAAAAAAGAAACAGACAGCTTGACACCTGACATCGGAAGGAAACATCAGAAGATGGAGTCAGTCTGCCAACAGAGGGGATTGGATCAAGTGCCAGAAATGTGGAAGCTGGAATCACGAAATCTGTGTTGTGCCGAAGGATGAAAGTATTTCATATGTGGCAGATGTCTGTGATCATAATTGCCCCACCATGATCGGATTTACCCCACTCCTGATCGCAATTACTCCACCAAATTTTGTTGTTGGTAGCAAATATACATGTTGAAGTTTAAGTTCGTGTATTTTTATTAACTAATTCTTATTTTCACTTTATTTATTTACAAAACCGTTTCAATTGAACGGAATTGCCCCACTCTACCCTATGGCCATTCGTATATTTAGTAGCCGACCTTCCGTGGCGCAGCGAGCCGCGCCGGTCTGGGGTGCCGGAGGTTCTAGGTTTGAATCCTAGGTATATCACGTATGTTAGTATAAGTTAGGTCACACGTTAGTATATGAGCCGTCCCCTGATAAGCTTTCAGGCATAGCACCGGGGGGCGTTTGTAAGCCCTTCCCAATCCAAACCAATATGTTTAGTAGCCCCGGAAAATTATCTTTGTTGAGTAAACAACACTTTAATAGAAACAAAATTTAATTTGTTCACCTAACAAAATTCACACTTGAATAAACAAAACCTCTTTGCGGTGGGCCAAAAAAACTAGACTGCCAACATAATATTTCGTTGACTCTACTGTATATATTTGCTCGGCCATTCATTTGCATATCTTCGTTCAAAAATAGAGATCGGAGGTTTGTTTGAAATTTTTGTGACAATTCGGATAGTAACAGTGTTTTTAATGCATTTATTGATGCTTAGTAGAGGTATAAACGTCTGAATGAAACAAGTTGAACAATAAAACTAAAATTAAAATTGTAAAACGTGAAACATTTAGTTACGTATATTGTCCGGTATTACAAAAGTATGTATTTAAAAACATTCTGATATAATGAATAGTTAATTTAGTCAACCAAATCTTACAGTTTGAGGCTACCAATTAAGAACCACAAAATAAAACGTTTTCAACAAAAAATATTTAATAGACGCTATACAAACAATTAATTGTGTTTCGCCAAATAAACTATATTTTATTCAACAAAACATTTTTCCAGAGAGCATTGTGATCTGTGGGTGCCATTGACCTTATAGGAGCCCTGCAGACAAGGGGCCTGATTAAGGGGAGGGAAAAATGGAGAGTAACATGGGCTGAATCCCTTAGACATCCACGTGAGAGTGGCCGCCATTTATTTGATTATAGTTTTGCATATTATTCCTTTAATAAAACTACAAAAAAAAAAATCAGAAAGTAATAAGATAAAATGTTGACAGAATAATGAAATCACGGTTTTCACGAGTAATATATGTTAATACGTAATTACATAATTATTACACGTTGAGCGTTCAACAGTATTTCAATTGATATTTATAACTGAAAAAATATCGAACGTAGAATGTGCTCAAACCGAGTGATGGTGGTTTATGGCTTGGGACACCCCCCCCCCCCCCTTCAAACAACCCCCGGGCACCCAAAAAAATAATAACTGAGTATATTTTAGCGGCTCTTAACATCGAGGTTTTAAGAGCCGATGAGGATAATTGAGGTGAGAATGGAGCAGCGTCGGAATGAAAGGGCGCGGGAACGTGAGATACCTAAGAAAACCCGCCGACCAGTGCATCGTCCGGACCGATTCCCACATGCGAAAATCCGGGAGTGGCCCGCCGGGGATTGAGCCCGGTTTGCCTTGGTGGGAGGCGAGCAGGCTAACCGCTCAGCCACCACGGCCACAGCCCCCTCCCCCCCCCAAAAGTTGGTTTATAGGTAGTGTATGAATGAAGAGCCAACATTCGTAGACTATGGAAACGGCCTTGAGCACTCTAGCAAGTGTTGCCAATGTGTGGGTAGTTCTCCGAATTTCGGGTATTATACATACTTCTGGATAAAAATGTCGGTATTCTCAAGTTTTGGGCAAAGTAAGGGTATTTTGTTCCTGCAGGAACATAGATGTTTGAAATCAGGGATAAATATAAATTGGCCTTTCTTACAACGTATATAATATACGTGTATTGCAGATGTAGTTTTATGGGAATTTATTTGGCAATAAATAATTTAAACACTGTAACTATTCAATTTCGAGCTTGGTTTAAAATTATCAGGGGCCTCCTCCTCTTTGTTGCCTTAGGACCCCCACACCTTAAAAATTGGCCCTACTTATTAAGTCTCTGAGCTCTCCCTTAAAAATCGCACGTCAAACCATTTGTTGCAGTGTCGACTTATGTTAGGGTGTGCTATCTTAGTATATTACATTTTTACTACATTAACATTGCGGAGAAGGTCTACAGGAACCACACGGGAATCGTTTTATTGGTTCCTTAACTTCACGTTTACAATGTGGTTAGTAGAAGTCGGAATCATTTTAGAACATGGAAATTAGGGAAAAAATTGTCTGCAGCCTGTTTTAAGATACACCTCGGCGTTCGTCTGAAGTAATTTCGGGAATCGACGGGAAAACCAAATCAGGATCCTTTATCCGCGGGAATCAAAGCCGGGTTCTCCCAAATGCGAATCTGCTGTTTCACCATTACGCGGGAAGGAAATGGTTTATATGCCCGCTACTGAAATCTTTCGCGAGATGAAATAGGAACAATAAAAACAAAATGTCCCTAGTGTTACATGAAGATCAATAGAATAATCATTTGATTGTCGTGTTGTTGACTTAAAAACAAACTGTTCATTATTCAACCTACGGTTATATTTTAGGCATTGATATTGAAGTCAGAGATTTTTTTTTACTGCACACGATGATGTACAGAGAATAAAGACGATGGGACGTCCTGATTGGAAACGGGCTCAGAACATGGCGATTACCTATTCGCTGGCTGAGAAACCATTTAACCATGTCACAATGTCAGGGATTGGGCAGGAATTCCGGCCTCTTTGTGTATGTGTGTGTGTGTATATATATATATAATATCTAAATAAACGCAGCTGTTTCAGCTGTGAAAACCAATGAACTCAAATAATTTGAGATGCTATGTGAATACTGACTGCAGAAAATTTTACATCTTGTCTCTCTTTGTCATCATGTAGCCTTCTGCTGTAAAGTTTATTACTAAATAAGTCAATAAAACGTTTCTTCAAACAAAATTACTATACACACTAAACTAAACGAATGCCATTAATTTGCAGAGTTTTCGAAGATAGTTACTTTCCCTTTCACAATTTCCTGAAGTAAATACAACGTGACCAAGTTGGTTTTTGTAATTAAATTGTGTAATCTCTACAGGAACCTATACAATCTATTCGGCAGCACGTAACCTCGGGGTCTTGAGATCCAATGAGTACGAAGTGAGGTGAGAATATTGAAACGAGATGGGGGAAACGGGAGATCCCTGAGAAAACCCGCTGATCGGCGGCATCGTCTGGTACGATTCCCACCTGCGAAAACCCGGAGATCGAACCCGAACCGGGTTCAAGGCAAGCGCTTTAGTAGCTACGCTAACCGGGGCCGCTAGTAAAAGTATATTTAATATGCCCGTGTATTGTAAAAATATACGCCAGCTTCTACAGTAAAAGAATGTGAAATAAAGTACCGTATCAACACAATCATTGTAGTAAAATCATTATCAGATGCAACGAATTCATTTTCCTATTCGGCTACTGAGCAATATGGAAATAAATAAAATTAGTAAACTTACTTTCAGCAGAAAGTAGTTATGTTTATATCGAAAGATTAAAAAAAAAAATGGAGTGCCGATAATACCTAATACTATACTCGCAGATATTATTCATGTAGCACTGCGTAGCTACAAGGAGAAAAATTCAAACATTTATCAAATTAAGTGATATTTCCGCAAATCATAATTTAAATTCTAAACTTCGTGAACATATTATTTCAATCACTCTTCCCTTTAAGACGTCATAGTTGATAATAAATTTTTATGCCACAACCAGTCCGAAATTTTGTAGAAAAAATATGCAGGAACAAATCTTGGGGAATTCAATAGAAGCAAATTACAATTTTGGAGAGTTTTGGTGTTATGCATTAATCACATGTCAATGCACTTTTCTGAACACGAATGCCAGTAGGGGCCGCGGAGGCGTAGCAGTTCGACTACTCGCTTCCCACCAAGGCGAACCGGGTTCGATTCCCGGCGGAGTCGCGCCCGAATTTTCGCATATGGGAATTGTGCCGGACGATGCCGCAGTTCCGCGGGTTTTCTAGAGGATCTCCCTCCCCCCTCGCTTCCTAATTCTGGCGCTAGTCCATACTCACATCGCTCCACCTTCATCGGCTCTCAAGACCTCTATGTTAAGAGCCGTCCCAATCCCTTCACTCACTCACGAATGCCTGCACTCACCTTTAATTCGTGTACAGGATTAATGATGGAAAATGAAAAACGTAACTGTAAATTAGTTCAAGTATTGCAAATTCAAAATTTTCTGTGGTTATACGACTCAGACTCTAGCCCATTCACTGTTTCATCGGCCTTTTTTGAATCACACCTTAAAAAAATCTCCCCATGTATGGCGTGCTTGGTTGTTTCCAACATACGCCCTCTATCACAAGCGTTTTATAATTGTGTTCATAAAAGTTACTTTTTTTTCTTCTCTTAAATTGAAATGTTATTCAGATTATATCTATAAATTATATTGCTTCATTTATAAATGATCTGAATAAAAACAGTGATAAAATACGTGTGTTGGTAGTGCCTAGAGAGAAATAGTTCTTATACAAAATACTGTTACAAAAGATTGCCCACGAATCCGGTGCGTTGTCCCTCTGGTGTAATCTTCCAGACTTAGTTAAGCTTAGTTTGCATGGGGCGGAGGAATATCCTGGAAGTAGAACTTTATCAGAGCTTCAGAAAAGGCCGAAGATACCGTGAATCAACTGTATGCTGAATGCTCGACAGAAGTGGGATACATACTAGATCTTCCTGCTGAGGTACCGTCTCCACAGGTACTGATTGCCAGAACATCTCTTGTTCGCTGGTGTGATTCAGTGGCGGGTACAGTCCGGACATGACCAGTTGGGCTGAGACTATGTTGCGATCTGTGTCTCCACTCAGGACGTACGTGTCTAGAGCACTGTACTTCTGCGGCAGGAATTTAACATACCTTCTCCTCAGGTAGCGACCAAGTTGTAGGGATTCATCCTTTCCTCTCTGAAATAATGATCATAACTACTTGTTAACATGAAGTCCCAATATACATGCTAATTCACTGACATTACCATTCTCAGGTGACCATAAACTTAAGAAGTTTACAGTGAAGTGAGATTATAGTTTATTCGCGTTTTATTCACGCTTTTTTAATCAAAACTTTGAAAAGAATCGCCCAATGCATGACGTGTTTGGTGTATCCCAAATATGCAATGTATCATACGCGTTTTATACATCTGTTAGCAAAAAAACTTAAATGTGCCTTATTTTTGTTTTAACCGAGCTTTAATTATAATTTATTTATGTATTACAATATTTATTTTTTTAATAATGAATAAATAAAAACAGAGAAAATATATGTGTGTTGACAATGTCTAGTAAAAATAACTCTTATGCAAAATATTATTACACTGAGTGTACACGAATTCAGTGCTTTGTCACTTTGGTGTAATTTTCTAGACTCGGTTAAGCTAAGTTTGAGTGAGGCGGGGGAATAGCCTGGAAGTAGAACTTTAGCAGGACTTCAGAAAAGTTGGAAGTAACCGTGAATGGACTATACATGATCAATGTACAGCATGATGCTGAACTACAGGTATAAACGCTGGTAGATGATAGCCTATGCGAAATGAGATAGAAATTATTGTAATACTTGTGTCCTATACTGGAGGGAAAATTGATAATTAAATGATTTTAATTCAAAATAATAAAACCTATTTGAAATGAAAGAACAATTCCGTAAATGTTATTGTCTTGAATGGAGATCTGAAATATGCGAACGGTTGTTAGGCGCAATGTTATTATCCAATTAATGTGTGTAACATTTGGTTGCTAATCACTTATAATAAGGTTTGCTTTAATGTACAAGAAAACATCACCTTGGTGTGACTTTCTCATGTGAACGGTTCTCGAGGAAAAAAACGCAGTTTGTAAGGGTACCTGTCAGGCAACATAATGCACTCTTACAACAAACTAAGTCCTTTTTTCTCTACAACTGTTCGTCTGAAAAAGGTAAGCCAAGACAACTTTTTTTTTCTCTGGAAATTTATAAACAAACGATTATTACGTCATTAAACGTGATAAACACCCAAGTGTTATTTATTGGACAATAGAGTGGAACCTCCTGTATTCTCAATTAATAAAAATGATATTACCCAATGACCGTTCGCAGATTTCCGATCTCAATACAAGACAACAGTATTCACGGAATTGTTCTTTCATCTCAAGCAGGTTTTATTATTTCGAAATAAAACCATTTTTAATATCGATTGTCAAAGGGACTTACCACCTACCTCCCTGACGAATTCCTGTAGGATATAGGTCGTATAATGTATTCTAACTCATTCTGCATAGTGTAGCGGTGTTACCAAGCCTTTGGCTTAGCGATAACATGAACACACCAGCACAAACGTAAAGTGAGCGAGGTCGCGATGGCGAGACGTTGCCGCGCATCGAGGACGAAGGCGAGGTAGTTATGAAAACAGATCCGGCAACTAGTATACAGCCTCCATATTTAAGAACTGCGGAGTGGCGGACTCGAGGTCTTACTTCACCACGCCGACGACGAGCAAGATGGGCCAGCTCTTGGGGTTCGAGCCGCCGTAGACGCAGAGTACGGCATAAGCCTACGGCATCACTGCAGGTAAAGCCGTTCTAGTAGGATGCGACGTAAGGACTCTTAGCTAGAAACCACGACTTTATGGTATCATTGATAAATACATATAGGCTATAATGTAGAAGTTGCAGAGTCAGTTAACTTATATGCTCCCCCGACGCAATATAAAGTAATGGTTATAATGTAATATGTTGTACAAGTCTTATTGTGTCAGATAATTAAGGTTTTAAATATATATAACGTAGAATTAATGCAATTTGATATGCCATCTCTCTGCGTTTTTCCCAAACAGCTTGTTCAGTAAGGCCATAAGACAAAATCGTAACAATAGGGAATCGCATCACAGCCTTTGTATCTGTAGTTCAGGATTATCCTGTATATAAACGTCAATGTATGTATGCATGCATTTATGCAAGTGTGTAAGTATGCATGTTCTTTATGCAATCCTATATTGTTCAACAGATCTGGACCAAACTTTGTCGGGATATCCTTTAGTACCCAATTTAAAATATGGTGTAGGTCAAAATAGACTTTTGCCTCTGTTGGTCCCAAAATCCCTAAGGGGAGCCATGGTATCTCTCATTGCCCTCTTATACCTGGGCGACGCCGGGTATATCTGCAAGTGTATTTACAAAATCCAGAGTGGAAATACTTTTTCTTGGAAAAATGGCTAAATGTGAAGTCCACCGTAGGAACAATTTTGGCATAGTTATTTGTTACAGTAGTTGGAAACGTTAATTGTAATCATAACATTATGCGTTTACCAAGTCAATTGCTTGTTGAAGTAGGGCCTAAATCTGTAAATTACATGTGATCGTCGTACTAGAATAAAACTATGAAAAGGAACTTTTCCCCCAACAAATATTGCTTGATTTCCTTTCCTCGCTCCATGGTCTGATTAAATGTGTGGAAGATAATTATTCGGTACGCTCACAAAACATATGCTACTCTCTAAGAGACACGTACACTGATTCATTCATACAGGCAGTATGATGAATTTACCTATGAATCTGTTAGTAGCATAAGTCGTCACGTTTGTTTCATCAAGTACTGATACATTTCGACTTTTGTAAACAGTTTTCTTGTATTCACATAATAAACACTTAACATAACTATAAAAAAAAAATCAAATTTCGTTTACAGTTGAAGTCAGGACAATGAATAAATTAGAAGTCCTGTAGAAAATTGTCATTAATAACTCAAGTTCTTCTGTAATATCTGACTGATGTTAGTATTTTTTTTTTTTTTACCTGGGTAAGTTGCATCGACTCTTCAGGATAGCCTTCCATTAGCTTTGCAGGGTAGCCGTCATTCTTACCAGCACGTAGGATACCAGGACATGTAGACATGGACGTTCTCGCTCCGTGACGAAACATCTGCAACCCGTAAAGTTTCTGTGACAGACTTTCCCCAACTGCATGGATTAAATGAAGCAAGTGAATGAAATCACTACTAGTGTCATATGTGATATGAATGCTACATTTCCAAAATAAACTCGCGTAAAATGCTGAATGTTTAAATTAGTCACAACCAGAAGAAGTCCGTAAATGAAGATGAATGTAAACGTTATTACAATATTTCTACTCAACATTGTAAATAAATAAAACTAAAAACACTGGTCAATACACTTTTCAACACAATTGAAGTGTAATTTACACAGAAGAATAACAGAGTACAAAAATATGTCCGGGAGTATCACTTTTCCCGCTATACGCATTCCATTATTTAACTAGAATTCTGAATGCTCTAGTGGTGAAACAGGCATCTTTAAGGCACTTGCCTACTTGTATCTATACTCGTGTTTGAGGCCAAGAAGTGCTGGTGCAATAAGGGCGACACAGCCGCGCTCATCCAGTGCGTCATCGCCACTAAGCGTAAGGCTCTGAACTGGCGTGCAGTGTTCACGTCGCGCTGCGTGTACCTATGAGACTTTCAGCGACAAGTATGGAGCAAAATTCAATACAGGTTGATATCGTAGTTTCGCTCTTGTTCAGGCATTATGTTTTGAAACACAGCAGGCTGAAAAAAGTCATTTCAAGGGAAGGCGGAGAGCTCACAAGATAATATTTACAGCATTCCTAGTGTCATGAAAACACCATTCCTTCCTCATCTGGCGTATGTTTCTTTTCGCATGTAAACATATTGACGACCCGTTTAATAGCTTCATCAAGAAACGAAATTTTTTAACATCCTGCAACGTAGTTCACACGCCTGGTAGACGAACACCTTACATTCATATTTATAAGCCTTAACTTATTTCACATAAACGCGTTTTGCAAGACACTTAGATTCAATGTTAGGTTTTGCGCCACATGGCTACGCACGTAAAAACTAAGTGAGAGGAGAATGTTCGGTTATAGTAAACACCTTTTGTGACGACACTGTTCAGGGTAAACTGAGGACTTTTGATATCAATGTTTGAAAAATGTCTCACAATGTTTGGCACCACCCAGTAGAGTTGATAAGGACGGAAGGAAAGTAGTTCTATGCCATTATGTGGAATTGAAAGTGTGAGTCGAAACATTTGTGAATACTGAAACTATCTATTTTGCTTTCTTGTTTTTCAATGCACTTGTGTGTGACAGCTAGCAAATTTGTAAAATATTTACGTTTATAATAATTACACAGTTCCACTCGGCCGACGCATGAATAAAGTGGTGAGTGCCATGGCAACGTTGACTTAACATATGGCGCAAGAATACACAATGCCACACAAATATATCTTTATCATGGCTTTAAAAAGTGATCAGTTTAACGCGAACAGACTTAAGCAACATATTTCAAGTCGTGAAGTGAACTTGGCAGAAACAATCACAGTCTAGGTCTCCACGCCACTCGACCGGAGTCGTACGGATTATAGAGCACGGAAGATCCGCTATGTCTTCAACAGACAATATGTATGTTGATATGACTATAATTTGGTACATTTTAACTACCAACTAGGATCAATAAAGAACTCTGCCTTTACTTTGTTCTTACCAGTGTCTCTGTTGTCCTTGATTTCGTAATGAAAACATTCCAAATATTAAATATGTGTTAAATGTAACTTCTACTGTATATATATATACTGTATATATATATATATATATATATATATATATATATATATATATTATATATATACATATATATATATACACACATATATACTTGCTTTATTTACTATTAATTTGCAGTAGAAGTTACATTTAACACATATTTAATATTTGGAATGTTTTCATTACGAAATCAAGGACAACAGAGACACTGGTAAGAACAAAGTAAAGGCAGAGTTCTTTATTGATCCTAGTTGGTAGTTAAAATGTACCAAATTATAGTCATATCAACATACATATTGTCTGTTGAAGACATAGCGGATCTTCCGTGCTCTATAATCCGTACGACTCCGGTCGAGTGGCGTGGAGACCTAGACTGTGATTGTTTCTGCCAAGTTCACTTCACGACTTGAAATATTTTGCTTAAGTCTGTTCGCGTTAAACTGATCACTTTTTAAAGCCATGATAAAGATATATTTGTGTGCGCATTGTGTATTCTTGCGCCATATGTTAAGTCAACGTTGCCATGGCACTCACCACTTTATTCATGCGTCGGCCGAGTGGAACTGTGTAATTATTATAAACGTAAATATTCCTATATATATATATATATATATATATATATATATATATATATATATATATATATATATATATATATAGGAAAATTATAAATAATGCGTGTGCATTAAACACGCTTTAGGCTGTTCACGGTAAAATGAGCACTTTTGAAGCCCTGCTGAAGATCTACCTGCATACACATAGTGTCTTCTTCCGTCCTATGTAAAATTAACTTTACCATGGGCCTCGTCACTTTATTCATGCGTCGGTCAAGCGAAACTGAAAAATTATTATAATCGTAAATATTTTGCAAATCTACTCATTTTTACAATTCGCTGAGAAAAAAAAAAAAAAAAAAAAAAAAAAGTTATTACAAGTGGTCACGTGACACGTTTTATTCGACGTTAAAATATGGAACTATTTTCCAATCTTCGTTACCAACTTTGAAGGGCGCATGTCACTCAGTTCGCCCGTTAAACTATATGCCGGCAGCGGCAATGATTTTTTTCTAAGGTTGATTAAAAAAGTACTCACTTTACGGTTAGCAGCATTTATCTATATTTTATTATTCAAATCGTTGGAAAAATTATAGGTTAACTATATTATCCAGTCAGACTGAAAAAAAGTACTGATCTGAATCAAAACACCTGTCACTGAACTTAACTCACCACATGTGAAAGGATGAGCTCGCCGTAATGTTGCAGATCATCGTCGGCGGAGACGAAACCAGCTTTGTAGCCTATTGTAATAATTAAACAAATAAACAATGGAGCCATTTAGAAAAAAAATTTCTCACACGTTGCTTGCCTCTTGTTTCCTACGCCACCAACACAGACTAAAGTAAGTCTAGTAGATAATGGATTCGCTTTCCAGTAATATCTGCTGCTTGACGGTTTGGCCTTACACAAGAATGTTCGCCATGGGGGGGCCACAGGTAAGTGACACACATGCAAAATTGAAGATAACTAGTAACAGAAAACACTTTCCTTGGTAGCAAAGGGAGTTTGCTTGCTGCTTATTCCGGTTAAAGTTTTAAGTAGAAATTTAGGCTTTACGTTGCTGTACGTGGACACAATTACACTTAAGTTCAGAGTGTGTATCATTTCGCATTATAATTAAAGGCCGTTCACGTTAAAGTGAGCACTCTAGAAATCAACCTTTGAAAAAAACCACCGTCCGCAACTGCGTATGTATAACCATGTGTGTCACCGCACAGGCTGGAGATGAACACACCCAGTTATGTTGGCAGTGAAATGTGAAAAGTGGTTCTACAAAATAACGCGGTATTTGCAAGAGTAAAGTTTAAATTGATGGCTATTTAAGCGGTTTGAAGTTCATTTCATACACTTTAAAGTAATTATTGGCGTAAAGATAATGTATTTACTGTAACTCATAATTGTATTGTGTCACGTGATCGGCGCAACCGTCAAAACCAACGGTCCGTTGTTGTGGTTCCTTCATGCTTGTTGCTTGGCTTTGCTTGTGAGGCAAACTACAAATTTGGAAATTGGAAGTTTGCTGGGTTTTAATATTTCTCATTTATTTTTCAGCTTATCTGCAATCAGCATTGTTCTATTATAGGTTGTATAGTGTTTAATTGTGTAAAGTTATGAGTTCCAGCAAACTACGTACAAATATTCAGCGTCAGGAGGACATTATAAATCTCGCCGAAAGTATTTATTCTTTAATTCGTCGAGGAAAGATGACGCCGTGCAAGGTGATCGAACGAGTTACAGAAATGATGAAAATTTCATCTGCAACTGTCCGGAGGTAAATGTAAATGCGTTTTTACAACGTGTTTTCGCCGCTTATCTTCAGTAAAAAAAAGTGAAAAAGAACAGTTACAAATCAACAGTTAGGAACGTGATATTATAAACGGAAAGTTAAAGAACAATTATAAAGTAAATGAACGACAGCAGAAACGCAACATTAATATATTCGTGAGAGTTTGCGAAGTACATGTTATATCCTAAGTCCGACAAATAATATTAAAAGTGATCTGTACCTATCTACCTACACTCATCTGTTTAACCTTTCTTTCAAATCTGTCATTATACCACGCGCAAATTTGGCAGTCAACAATTATACGTTAATTTTACACGTTTTTATTACACTGTGTAAATTTTGTAATGTAGGACTAACCTCAAATACATCTGTACGTATCTATTTGCGCCCAGCCATGTAACCTTACTTAAATCTGCCTTGATAACAAGTGCAAATGTGCCTGTCAATAATTATACATTAATTTGACACGTTTTGAAATCACTGTGTAATGTAGGCCTAACCTGAAACTTGTGTTAATGTAGTTATTCATCCCAAGTTACAGTGTTAATATTTACTATTGTATCGTAACATAAACGTCGCAGTTTGATTCTACGTCAAAGGTGTTCCAACATATAAACTATAAGATCTTGAAGCTGGTTTTGTTAACTATTGACCTATAGTTGTGCTCGTTACCGACATTATTTCGTGATGCAAGTGTAGGACTAATTGTTTTATTTGGTAATTATTGCCGTAATGAGAATTAGAAAGTTTTTACGAATAATTGCCAACAGTTAGGCCTATAGAACAATTCCATGTTTAAATTTCGAAATGGATGTTCGACAAGACAACTTGCTACCTTTTGAGAAATATCAACAAAGATAGTATGCGTTATTGAGTAGCCATAATTGTTTGTAATATCTGCCACTTTGGCCACAAAAATATTGTAGTTATTGAAATTTATTGTAACTGTAAATTACACGTCATAGTCAACACCCCAGACTCCCAGAGCTCCTGTTTACTTGCGAGTGCATGTTTTAGAGCTGACGTTTTACTTGTCACGCTACAGGGCGATGGGGCACTTAGAAAACGGCGAGTGATGGGAAACGTAAAGTTTGCGGTACAGTTTTTAAATGTTTGGTAATTTGTGTGACAAGTGGTGGTGTACCTTGGGAGTGCTAGTCTATTTCGAAATCTGGATTTGGTTGCTCTTCCAAATTATTTTTCAGCTTAACTAATGTGTGTCCTTTTTTAACGTGTAGTGTTGGTCCATGTTCACCACCAAAGTTTAATGTTTGCTTTTTCACAGTTTCCATGACTTCATTGCTAGGGCGTTCATTTTTCAATTGTTGTTTGTTGTGTAAAGTTTTGTCTATCGGATATGTGAGATGACCCAAACAATTATATATGTTACGTATGTTATATATATATATTGTATATTGTACATGATATATGTACACTTCCCGTCAGAAAAAATGAGCGACGGAAAACGTTAAATTCCCCTTCGGCTATCTTCGGCTTTTAACAAGATGTATCGCCTTGACTCTTAGGCAAGCAGCAACATAGAACTATTCGTCTAATCGTTCGGCGTTTTAACTGCGCCAAGAATCTCTTTAGCTTCTATTGGAGCATCATTCTGACATTGGCTTCTCCAAGTGAATATAACACATTTGATTGGATGAAGCAACTAGTCCTGCGATTTATGAAGTTAATGCAAAAAACGTTATATCTCACATAAACTCCACACTGGAAGTCCGTGTCTCACGCGCAAACAGGTAACACTTAGTGGAATAAACAACCAATTATAAAGGCGAGCTGAGCTACAGTGTTGTGCAACATATCTTGTCCTGAAATATTCTAACGGAATTACTGCATTCTAAGCGTCAGTGTTGTGCAACATAGCTTGTCCTGAAATATTTTAGCGGGATTACCTCGCATGAGCTCCCCACTAAACGTTCGCGAGTCGTACAGGCAGGTAACACTTAGCGAAAAGAAAACCAATCATAAAGGCGAGTTGAGCTACAGTGTTGTGCAGTAGAGCTTGTCTCGAGGTATGTACGCGACATTCCATGCTTCAAACAATGAAACATTTAACGTATGTGAAATTACTATAATTACATATTACTGTAAAAGAGAAATGCATAATTCCTCTGTTAATAATTAAAATAAATCCTTTTCTATGCGAGACGTTAAGTAGTTATAATATTTGTCTTTTATTATCGATACACAGAAATGAATTTCCTGCTGTCGTACGCATTTGCGAAAACCGAATATATAAAACTTTAGCGGAATATATGCCTATATTCATCAGTAAATTAAGCCACTGAACATAAATGAAACAATCGGCGCATGTTGCCGATATAATTATTGCATGCGCACATAAAGCACGTTTCTCTTGCAACTAGCTGCTGTCTGCATGAAAAGCCACGTCCTATTTAACCGGGCCAATTTCTACGCTGCCAAATCAAATCCTTACGTGGGTTTCGTATCAACTACTGTAGCCGGCAGACGTCTGTGCACGTGTGAGCGCGCGGAGCGTGTTAAACTGATCAAGGGGGGGGGGGGGGGGGGATAAGCATGCAGGTCTGGCTGTACTATCGGCTATTCCACAAACATCAGTTACGGCGGGCTCAGGTTTATGTAAGGCAATGGAGGACGAAAGACGTTCGCAGAGGTACAAGAAATATATCCTCAGTGTTACAAAATTGCACTTGACCGTGATATTTATATAAAACCACATATAAAAAAAATTATACAACTGGAATATTTCTTAGTTTTTAACACTCGGTGCAATTTCTCGTGAATAATTTATACATACAGTTTATTAAAGTATAACAAAACATTAATTTCAGGCTAGTGCTTTTCTTTTGAAACTATGTAAAAGGTTTTATATCATTATTTGCACAACGTCGCGAAAATGGGTGTTTTTTCTTATAGTAGACTGACCTGCACTATAAATAATGCATAGCTTACACACAGTGCTTCTAAAACAAGAAATAAAATAATAAAATTACAATCTACAGCATAATGTTCATCTACTTTACTAATTCCACCAAATTAATCTGCGTGTAAGCATTCTTGCCGTGCTAAACGGTAGTTTAAGTGGAATTGTAGTCTACATACGCCTGGGTGTTCAAATTAAAAAGCTCACGAAAATCACAGTAAACAGTTAGATGTTATATAAAAAGGTGTTAATTATCTTGTCGGTTTATGCATTGTTTATAGAAATTCGATTCATGTGCAAAATTAATGCCACCTGTACAGATGTCTTTCCGAATAATGCTAGCTTCAGCAGATGGTGTATCCAATATATAAATATTGTTGTAGCATTTATGATACAGTTATTTAACAGACTGTAATAAATGTTTGTCTATAATTTATGCCAGTAAATGTTATTCCAAATGCAATGTTCATTAAGAGAATATATTTTCTTGATTATGAAACAAAGAATGTGCAAATGTGTAATCCTATTTGAAAAGCATTACTAACTAAAACATTAACAGTTAAAAATTATATGCCTTTCAAATTATCAGATAAACAGATTAAAAACTAACGCAATCGTTATAGTAATAGGTAAAATTGGTTTGTTGTTGTTGAAGTTAAGGCCACACGTATTTACTCAAGAAGTTGTAGGTTCGATTTCTAACTGTAATGTATTTATTTAAATATAATCTATACTACTAAATAAAATAGAAGTATCCGTCTGTAATTTTCTAATTTTTCACTTTTAATTATTTTTATATTGTATAATTGATAACTCAGCCATATAAAATGTTAATTTTTTTCGTGTCTGTTTGTCTGTCCGAACGTCCGAACGGATTTAACTCAAATACCATGTAACTTATTGACATCAAATGTACACGATATATATGTGTATATATATATATATATATATATATATATATATATATATATATATATATATATATATATATATATATATATAATCATAACCCCAGGATCAACTAAGCCTTCGTTTCATTGAGATATTTCAAACGGTTCCGGAAAAAATGATGACCAGGGATGTAAATAGGTACTGGAATAAGATTTTCTTATGATTACTGCAAACAAAACCATTGTTAAAAAAATTTTTTCGTAATTTCTCCTTTCGTTTTTGTCTATGGGCTGTCAACCTTTTCTTACAAAAAGCCGTAGTGTCCAAGTGGCTAGAGTTATTCCAAGTGGGGCCGCAGTAGCTCAGTGGCTAGAGCACAAATTAAGGGGGCCAAAGTAGCTCAGTGGCTAGATAACCCAGTATTGGGGCCGTAGCAATAGTGGGACTGCAGTAGCTCAGTGGATAATGAACCCAATAGTAGTGCCGCAGAAACTCAGTGGGTAAAGAACCCAATAGTGGGGCCGCAGTAGCCCAGTGGCTAGAGAACCCAATAGTGAGACCGCAGTAGCCCAGTGGCTAGAGAACCCAATAGTGGGGCTGCAGTAGCCCAGTGGCTAGAGAACCCAATAGTGGGGCCGCAGTAACCCAGTGGTTAGAGAACCCAATAGTGGGACCGCAGATGGTCGGGAGGTAGAGCACTCAATAGTAGGGCCGCAGAAGCTCAGTGACTAGAGAACCAAATATTGGGACCGCAGCAGGTCAGGGGCTAGAGCACCCAGTAGTGTGGCCGCAGTAGCTCAGTGAGTAGGGAACCCAATAGTGGGGCCACGGTTATAGAACACAATAGTGGGGCCGCAGCTGGTCAGGGGCTAGAGCACCTAATAGTGGGGCCACAGTAGCTCAGTGGGTAGAGCACCTAATAGTGGGACCGCAGATGGTCAGGGGGTAGAGCACCCAATAGTGGGGCCGCAGAATCTCAGTTTCTAGAGAACCCAATAAAGATCAATTCAAAGACCTAAATATCATGCGAAAATAAAACATGTGTGAATCGATGGCATGGTGTAATTTAAACTCCATTAATCCGGAAAGAAGATATATTATTATTTTAAACATAAAACCTCAATGAAACTATGGTGGGCTTTATTTTAATAATCTTAAAAAAAAAATCTTGTGAACGAAGTCGCACGGGGTCAGCTAGTATAAAATATAATCTTTGTATTATATTTTCGGCATAAATAAATTTATGTTTGAAGGTATGTTATATATTATATATATATATATATATATATATATATATATATATATATATATATATATATATATATAGATTCTCAATTTACAAATGTGACTGAAATACAATTTTAACTGTAATGTATAATATCTATATACTGCAAGCCCACTTAGTAGGTTAAAGTATTCATTACAAGAAAATGCAAGTATTCTTTTGGTTACTAGTTTTCAAGGTTTTACTTGCAAAAGTACCATAAAATGCAAATGTTTCCAGATTTACAGCACTAATATTTTTATTCCATGACAAATTTTTTCTCGTAGTTATCCTATTGGAAGTTACATTTTCCAAGAAAGGTTGACTCCTACGGACAAGTATAAATCACACCCTTGCTCTACCCGGGATTCGAAACCGAAACCACTCATGCTCAACACTCAACCGACTGCGCCACAGGGGCCAGTCAATAGGTTAATCAGAACACTGTGAACAAAAAGCAACTTTTTTCATTGGAGATAGTTTCTAAGTTACAATTTAAGTAATATGTTAATTAATTCTTCCACACTGTACCTATAACTCACTGCCACGTTGGTTGGTATTCGCTTGCCTATATTTGCACTAAATTAAATGCTGAAACTGTAGGCAAAGTTTTGAACATTGTTTTAAAACATTTGTAGTGTAGCTTAACGTTCATACATCACTCTTTTCTTTGGAATAACAAAATTAAAAATAGAAATATATCCATATTCTTTTCTCAGTTCTATTTCGTGTTTTTGTTTAGCAGTGACTGTAATAAACATTCCTTTATCATTTAACAGAACATTATTAAAATTAAAATTATTTTAATTTTATTATTTATTATTAGAATACATTTATTTGCTGCACCGTATTGTGATTTATGATTTCGACAAGAGACACAATTCAACAATTCTATGTCATCAAAAATATTGTGCCAACAACAATGGATATGTTATGAAATTACATTCGGCATTGGCTAGATAGATGATAGCTCTGTACGAATTTGTGTTATTATTTGCATGATTTTTGGATTTTTTTTAGTAGTAAAACTGTTCTGCTGTAAAATGTGTTCAATTTGGCTTATCTTTATGCTGTCTCAAGCCCCTCAATGTTTGCAAATTTTGTGAACTAATGTTGTCTTGACTAATGCATTCCCTTTGAGATATTACTTACGCTGCGATGTAAACTTTCAGATAAAATTTTTATATCCTCCGCTCACCCCCATTTTACTGGTGAAAGATATGATGAAAATGTAGAAAGTAACAAGTAATCTGTTGATGCATCAAACCACAGAAGGTATTCCATCTCCATTGTTGTTAGTTTTATCTAATAAAGTTTAATTCGATACTATTTTTAATATTTGAACAGAAAAATTGGACTCAATAATAGAAAAGCTAATGAATTCTATCGAACAATACATGCAGAAGGTAAAGAAATACTTCAGCACACACTGCCACAACAACACTGCTACCTGTTGTCTCCAGCGAAAAGTCTCCATGTCCGGTTTTGCATTTACTGTTACTCAAGACAAAATACCGAATGATTTTATGTTCGCGCGAATACTGCCGGGACGCAGTCTTGCCGCTCAGCTAGAGACCGGACCGTGCCGAGTTGCAGTCTAGGGAGTAAGAGGGGACTTGCGTGCACAGAAGTTTGCCGGTACCAGTAGATAAGTCTATATTGGTAGCCATTTTGGAAGACCAGTGCTACCTCAAATATAATGCTTATATAGCATTTCTCAGAAATTGTTCAACCGATTTGGCGTCAGTGAAAGTAATGGGAATGTCAAAAAGCTGTATATAATTATATTTCTAATATAGTAACCACTATGTACTGAATTTTGATGCATTTCTTAAAATAAAGTTACTATCGATATAATTACTTATTAGTAGTATACAAATGGGTAATCTAAGAGGGGCTTGGAGCTGCGCACAAGGGAACTAGGTGACCCCATCTTTGTTGATGCCATGCAGGAAAAATGTCCCGTTTTTCCCGTTTCCCCCCAAAAATTTCCCATTTTCCTTCATGCCTGTGGGGGCCATCTTGGATCCCAACCTCCTGCTCTGTCAATCCGATGCCAGGGTGTTGGGACCCTTTCACCTACCGTCCTGGTAGGTGCCGAGTCTCACACTCTGACATTCCTTTTGGGAACTGTCGACCTAGCATCGTAATGTGGTGCCAAATAACTGCATCAGCTTACATGCTTGCCAGACCTAAGTGCACATACAAGCATAGTTGACTGTAATTTCCGAACCACATAAGATATAACTGTCAAATTCATAATACAGGCCGCACCCCCGACCATGAGAAGGGTCGCAGGACCAAGTATACCCCATGTCTACTTATAAGCATACTTTGCTGTAATTTCCTAACCATGTAAGATATAATTGCCAAATTCATAACATAGGCATCATCATTTATGATGCTGAGAAGAGCGGCACGGCAAAGTATAAAATACACCTACTTAAATACATAGTTTGCTGTAAATTCCAAACTGCTTAACATATAGTTGCTAAATTAATAACATAGATATCATTCACGATTACGACTATGGTCGCAGGACCAAGTATATGCTTTGTCGACTTATAAGCATAGTTAGCCATAAGTTCCAAACCACAAAGTATATAGTTGCCAAATTCATAATATAGGCAACATCTACGACGAAAAGAAGGCCCGCAGGGTCAAGTATACCCTATGTGTACTTATAAGTACAGTTGGCTGTAATATCGGCACCATGTAAGATATAGTTGTCAAATTAGTAACACAGGCATCACCCCAGATGGTGACAACTGTATCAAGGCCATGTACACCTCATGTCTACTTATAAGCATAGTTGGCTGTAATTTTAGAACCATTCAAGATATAGTTGTCAAATTGATAACATAGGAATCACCCATGATGACAAAAAGGATCACATTGCCAAGTCTACCCTACAACTACTTATAAGCATAGATGGCTGTAATTTGCGAACTCTGGAAGATAAGGTCACCAAATTCATAACATAGGCATCATACACGGTAACCAGAAGGGTCGCAGGGCCAAGTATAATCCTATGTCTACTTATAATCATAGGTGCCTATAATTCCCATAACATTTTTTATATAGTTTTCAAATTCAAACACAGGCTTCACCACTGACGATGAGAATTTTCGAAGGGCCAAGTAAAACCATATGTCTACTTAAAAGCTCCATGAACTGTAATTTCTATAACAAGTAAGAAATAGTTTTGAAATTCAAACATTGTCTTCAACCCCAACAATGAGAAGTATCGAAGAGTCGAGGATATGCTTTGTTTAATTATAAGCATAGTTGGCTGTAAGTACCAAACTGTTTAAGTTATGGTTGCCAAATTCCTGACATAGGCACAATCCACAATGATGAGAAGGTTCACGGGTACAAGTATACCCTATTTATACTGATAAGCATAAAGGGCTGTAATTTCCGAAATTTGTATGATATGAGTGCCAAATTCATAACATAGACATCGCCATAACATAGACATAACAATGAAAAAAAACCTTAACTTTTCGATAGAAATTTAATTAGTAGCAATTTATTCTTTACATATATTCATTTCATTGACTTGTCAACATATTAAATGAAATGTAAACCCTTTGCTTTCCGCGTGCGGGACTCGAACCTAAGACCCGTTAGCTGACAGTCCAGATTGCTAACCTATACACCATGGAATTAGTTGGTAATGTTCTCCAGTAATTAAAAATATATAATGGCACAAATTATTATAAATTAATGTATAAATTTCATGATAATATAAGAAACACTTTTAAAACGAAGATTAATTAGAAACTTTTTCTTCAGAGGCTTGCTAACAAAATTGTTTTTGTTAGTTTTTGATATATCTGTCGGATGGTAGTACCAATGAAAAAAATTTCAATGTCAACAAATGTCATGGGCTACCATGTGACACATATATAATCACGGAAAAAACATGGTAATGGTTAACACACGGTCTCAAAAAAGATCTCACCCCATTAACCGCTAGCTAGCATCTTGCCTATTCAAAACACTTTCCAAAAGTTTGTCGGCAAAAACATCATATGTATATATTTGTGATAAAGAGCCTTGTCTTGAAAACTTTGCCGGGCCAGAATAAATAAGATTATGGTTAGCTTACCGAAAAAACAAAGATGCTTTATGGGAATCCGCCCAGAAACATAGCTCAGGTTTGTTGGGAAACTAAACATAAACAAATGACCTCGCCATTTTTATAACATGTCATTTTAGCAGTTCTCAACACGATTCGCAAGTTTATATTTCTGATAGTTCTGTTTTCAATAAATCAATTAAATGTTGTTACTCAAAGATGGTTACTGTGCAGATGGAATTGGTTTCATATCCCAATTCACTCTTCATTGAAAATGACGTGTGAGATTATTACCTGCGGCATAAAGTGTAATAACACATTATGTACGTACAGAGAACCTCATAAGAAAAAAACATAGCGTGATATATTTCACCGACTATTTAATTATTGAACCTGTTTTGATTTAATAGATGTTTGTTGAGAATGTAAAAAACATTATTATTTTTTGTCAGTGAGACAGGTTAATTTTTAGCCATACTTTTTCGTTTCATAAGTTCACAAAACATCATCGAGAACACATTCGAACCGTCTTCATTTTCTTAGGGATTTGGATTTGAACAATTTCTGAAATTTGTTTTAGGTATTTATGTAACCAACCGTTTAAAGCAAAGATCATGGCTATATTTTATCGAGTTACTGAGCTATTGACGAGTTTTCCAAAACACACGTTACTTCTTTTCATCCCCTAAGGTAATGACTTTCAAAAAATAGCCTACAATGAATTTTTAGGCATTTGTATAGGTAGCCTTTTGAAACATACAGATTAACAATATATTATCACTTTAATGCGCGATAATAGAAACGTCGATAGCATATTTTAACACTTTTCACCCACTTATATGTTTAAATTTTAAAATATTTTTTTATGTTATCGTTTGAAGTTAAGAGCATATCGATATCTCATTAGGTTAATAAGATATTGAGGGTTCTTAGAACATATATTTTACCGCTTTTCACCCTCTCAGTTATTGGATTTCAAATAATACTGAAATCAGTCTTGTGTTATATGTATAGGGTAAATTTTGAAGCTAAAAGCACAATGATACCTCGTCGGATTAATCAGCTATTGAGGAGTCCTTAAAAACCTGCGTTACCTCTTTTCACCCTCTCAGGGGTTAAATTTTGAAAAATCCTTTCTCAGTGGGTGCCTGCATCCTGAAGGAAACCCAACACTGCATTTTCTAACTTTGGATCTAGCCGTTTTGTCTGTATATTGGTGTATGAGTCAGTCAGTCGGTAACTTCATTGTGAACACAGATATTTAAACTAAAGGATTGAAAACAAATTTCTTGTTATCGTTTTAGTTCGACGGTACAGTACATTGTTCCATCCAATGTTCACTTTTTGCCAAAACAGAACATCGTTTATCCAAAGACATTTATATCAACAAAGTGTCAATATCAGGCAGCAGCCTCAAATCCTATATGATGATATTGTGAAAAATGGAAGTTAAACTGTCGTATTATTCATACAATAAATAAATTAGTTCTGATAATTGCATGAACACCATGGAAGGAGGGATATCATAAAAATTTATCATGAACATAAATTTGCTTTTACCTTCATTTCTGGTCCAAATATAAGTACATGCTCTGTATCATCCTAATATGTGCGTCTGGTGCGAGTCCTATTATATTATGTTGTTTTCAGTTACACAACGTATGATAAATATTTAATTCACCCGTTTAATTATATTTGTTTTGATGATTTAAATACAGGATTCACGAACGTTGCTCTAAGTTACTAATTATATATTACTGATAACATATCATTTTGGTTCTGTAGCCGGCATATCTACTGGCTTTTGTGACGTTGCATTTGTTAAATTTCACCTTGAAAATTTTAAAGTAAACACTAAATAAACAGACATTTCTACATCGAGTTCAAAGCATATCAATAAAAATAACAAAAAAAAAAAGCTTTCCCTCGCTTTTCAATTGCTGTTCAATGGACATCATCTTGAAATTAGTTGTTTATTGCGCAGTCAACGAATAATTCAACAAATCCGGAACCCTGCATGGCGAAAGCTTAACTGATGACTAGTTATTTGTATGTTATATACTTATTCATTAAAATGTATGTAACTGTGATCTCCAAATATCGTCTTGCAGGACAGTGATGATTATGCCCTTTGCGATTCGAAGACGTAATTTTAAGGACTTTAGAGGAATTCGCTTTCCGTATGTCAACCTAATTGCCATTTTGCGGAAGTGGTAACTGTGAGTAAAATTGTAGCTCTGAGAAGCGTAGCGAACTGTAATATATATTACATACAGTACATATTGGAAACAGCAATATCAACTATTAATCACTATGTTTGGGTTTGAGAGACGGTAGCGAACAGCGAGCGTCACTGTACTCCACGCAATCAAAACGGCAGTATAACACTTAGATCTGCGAGGGACCCACGTAGACAGGCAGGCTACTACAACAGCCTAGCCAACTTGGCCTCCGCTATCTAACTACTGTATATGCACTGGCACCTGCCTTGAGCTCTGCACACGTCGCTTCGTGTACCGGCCTCAATCATGACAGCACACACTGTATGTTTCTTTACGTAGCCTGTATATTGTACGTTAGGGAACCGCATTCCTGACTTCGTACACTCCGCACAAAACTAAGCATAAAGTGTGACGTGTGAATTCATCGTGAATATAGGCATAAATACGATTTGAACATGATTACATAATATATTGTCCCCATGCCAGAGATCAGTAAATATGTGTTGTACGGGTTGCGAAGAAAGAAGATAACTTATTACCGCATCTTTTAGAGAAGGCAAGAAAAGCAACACAACATTTTGGAGAGTGATTCCAGTAGAGGTTTTTGTGTGTGGCGTTACCTAAATTATCTCTCAAGTGGAGGCATACTTTCTTCCACCAGACTTAATTATTCTCATTGTTTTTCTTCTGCGTTAGAGTGTGAAGTATGGAGTCAAACAGAACGTTTTAGTTTAGTATCTCATTGCATCGTTGAACAAACAAAATGTTAAGTATATTTCATTAAGTTATATTCTTTAGAGAAAAACGAAAATAATGACATCCACAAATAATTCTGTGAAACCAAGACATGCGAGGAAACCTAACATGGTACTACCCTAGTTCTACGAAACACTTTTTGAATCCATTTAAACATTAACAAAAAAAACTTTATACTTAGCATATAATATTTAAATCATTTATTTATTTTTTCTTACGAGAAATTTATTTTCTGTCATAAACAATATATTTCAAAAATAGTGTGGTGCTGCTTTATTTAACGATTGTTTAATAATTCTAAATAAATGATCGTTTCACCATATTTCTTTGATTAACTATAAACTTGCAATTCAATTTAACTTTAAGCTACTTTCCTTGGGATATTGGGTTTATGTAATCATACAAATGTGTGTCTGTGATGTACTGTATCGAACCCGTAAAACAAACTTCACCAAAATCGGTACACATATAACTTAGTAAGGACATCCAATTTTACAATGTTCTGCCAAGCCGTTTGCTTATTTTCAAAACGGTTGCAATTTTAATACAATACGGCACTATTTCATATAGGGGGAATTATTTTACTAGGTAATGCCAAATCTTGTATTTTCACATGTACGTCTTTAATCTAGGAAGGTACGTTCTTATTGGTTCGCTATTGTGGAAGGTAGCAAATCATGAAAACAATAAGCTTTTACATCATATCTCGGAAATCACACAATATATTCTTGCCACATTTTGCAGGTAACTAGTACCTTTAAGGCCTATAGTAGACCATGGTACCTTATACATTTAAGATTAATGTGGAACCTACTATATTTTCAAAACGTTGCCAAATATTTATTTTTAAATCTTATATGTGTATATATATATTTATATATCCATACACATATTTTTTTATATAATTCTATTATATTTTATATAAAGAACGTATTGCCTAAAAACATTAAATATGCCAAGAAATAACCAATTTCGTTTAACATTTTTTTAAATTTAGCGCAGCAATAAAAAATTAAATTATTGTATCGTAACTCGGAAAACAATCTGCACATTCCTACCAAATTTGACAAAAAAGAAGTACACTGGTATGAATTAATTGGGCCAGGCATTTGTTTTTAAATTGGTGGCAATATAGACATTTTGATAACTATACTGTGTCTATGAAACGATGTGACCAATTTCAACCAAACTTTGTATACTGTATCTAATACTATGTATTCCATATTAACATATGCGATTTAAATGTGTAAGAAACTTGTTTTCGACATGGTGACTGTATAAATATTTTTGGTTCATTTGGTACACAGTGTACCATACTGTTTCGCCAATTTCAACCAAACTTGGTGTGTTGAACGTATCACCTACAGGTATTAAACATGCTGGTACATTGTATCTTTTGTCTGCCATATTGTAAGGTAGTGCTAGACGACAGTATATTGTGTAAAATGTCGGGAAACAATAAACCTATTACTACGTAATTTGGCAAAAAAATATTCACCACGGTGATCAAATAAACATATATATTTTACGTGGGTCGGTCACTTATTTTTAAATGGCGGCCATTCGAACATTTTGATTACTTATCTATAACCACGGAACCGTGTAACCAAGGAACGAAAAAACAGAGGGTTGGGGGGGGGGGGGGGGAAATTCATACAATTTTGAAATATTGCCCATGTACTAGTGAATGTTATCGAAAATTCGGAAATTTGATCGAAATAACATAGAAAATTGAAAATAAACATTCGAATGAAATGAGGCTTTATCTCTGCTTTAAGCAAAACATGCTATAGAATACAAAATATCTGGAAGAATTACTTTCTGGGCCCATATTGGTAGGTTAAATGTTGTTTAACATAAAATAATACAGAAATTATCCAAGTCATCCAGCTTAACTTTCTTCTTATCGTTGATAAAGTGGGTTTTTATATGCGCAAATATATGTCTCTTAGAGATTAATTGTGTGAAATTTCTCAGTCATTAAAATATCGACACAATGAATCAAAACATTTTTTGTAGAACATTTTATTCTCTACACAATTTTCAATGCAGAAAAATATATTGTAGCTGTTTGGAAAAACTGGATTAATTTCTTTAATTGGCAACCATTTTGTATTAAGAGAGAGACATTGTACAACTAAGATGGCCGAGGGCATCTCGCTTGTTTTCTGACAGCTTAGACAAGTTCAAGTGCCAGTTTAAAAAAAAAACTTTATAAGCTAGTTCACTTAATCGTCCTAAATGTGTATATTTTCTTCACTTTATACGATAACTTTTACAAAATCACGGCCCTTCTAGGAAATTGCAGAACGGGGGTGAATGAACAGTCTATGGCCTTATAAGACACTGTAGTCCAAACATAATGATGCGAATTGCAGCGTTAGTTTCGCTGCTGCATGCATCTCCGACCTGAAACGTCACCTCCTCGATCGCTTAACACAGCAGTAGAAATCGGTATATTTGATTACCATGGCTTTATGTGGCAGTCTGCATTAAAACATTTGACATAAAATAGCATTACAGCATTTGGCTTGGATGGAAGTAGGGCCTCTGCTTCTACATAGCGGTATTCAAGGAAGCAAGATTGTTTGCCTTTCTTGCTGACTTAACGAAGCACTAAAATACAGGTAAAATAATACTAATGCGGAACTTCACGTTTCTCTTGTCGTTTTTACAAAATAAAAGAAAAAGTTATTCCTCTGGGAATACCAGCTGGCCAAGAAAAGTGGTGTGTATTTTTATAATATTTAATAGCTTATAGGAGCTGTTGTGTTGTAACTGTCATATTACTCGCCTCGCTCCTCGACAAACCAGGGCCAAATCCGTATTTTCGTGTGTAGGAAAAATGGTGGGTGTTTCTGTTGGCCGGTGGGTAGTGTCGGGGTATTCCCGATACTCAGTTTTCTGTTGATGCTCCAGCTATACCTCTCTTCACCACCATCAGCGCTGAAGACCTTAGTTGTTAAGCGCCGCTTACGTCTCTCTCATGTCACTGGTGTTAACTTAAGACTGTGTTTCACCTACATACAGTATTTCACATCTAAATTGTTCATCTCCGTTCTCAATTAATGTTAATTTTGTAACCATCAAATATCATATGTTACTTGCAGACGCCACTTAGATATGACGTGAAATACGGGTTTTGTACGTGCCTTACGAAAGCTTCCCTATTATGCCTATTACGTTTTAACTTTCCGACTGAATTGTGATTATGTTCGGAACCATGAGTCTTTGGGGAAGACTTTTTTTCTTATGAAAAATCGCAAATACTCAGCTTCGGTTAATCTTGTGGTCTGTAATACACAGACTCCATTTCCCTTGTTAGTGTTAATACTTCCAGCCCTACAATTAAATGTTTGGTGAGAAAATGGAAATAAATTACAAAAATTTAAAAGAGGAGACATATGACATGACAAAGTATACAGGAAAAATTACAATGCACTTGCGGTGTATTACATTACTTTGTCAAACTATATTTTTGTTAATCTAATGTATACGTGTAACTATGAATAAATACATTATTAAAAACTATCTCAGCATGTTTGCACCCTAACTTTGCTTTCCAAAGATATTTTTGCAGGAACAAATAATGAAGTCGATTTTATTTCCTAAGTGAGAATTTATTTGAGTAAATAAGCCTAGTAGACGTATTTTTATACAAGGTATGCCTAGTGCTGGTAGGCTCTCTCTATCCATACGTATTAGAACAATGTTTCACCTAATGTCTTCAAAAATGTATAAATATCTGTAGAATGAATTTTATCTAGGTCAAGGTCATCTGCATAAAATATGGCAGTAGTAGTTAGTAACATAATACTAATATGCTAATCGATTTTTGTGAATTTTTTCTCGAGTTTTAGTTTTCAATGTCATTCATGGAAATGGGCTCAAATTAAAGGTCATTTGCATCTAATATGATGGCAGATGTCAGTTACATAATATGCTTGCTGAATTTTAAGCATTTTTGGAGTTTTAGTTATCGAAGTAATTCAAGATCTTTGGATCAAGGTCAGGGTCACCTGCATCCAATATGGTGGTAGTAGGTTGTAATATATTAAGCTTGCTGACTTTTATGTATTATTTCTCGAGTTTTGGGTTTTCAAGGTAAATCAAGGTCACAGGGTCAAGGTCAAGGTCACTTGGACCCAATATGGGGGTAGTAGTCTGTATCATAGTATGCATGCTGACTTTTATGTATTCTTTCTCGAGTTTTTGTTTTCAAGGTATTTCAATGTCACGGGGTCAAGGTCAAGTTAACCTGAATCCAATATGGCTGCTACGATGCTGACAGCACCAGAATGGCTGACTGGGTATGGGCGAGGGGTAACCTTTGGAAGTAAAAGTTTTCTTTGATTAAATTTTTCTATACGGTTTTATACATTTTTCGGAATTTTTTTAGAATTTTTTTAGGGAAAGAGGAAATCTTAAAGGATAAATTGTAAATTGTAAGAGGAAAACGGAGATTTTTAGGGATAAAAAAGAAAATGTTATAGAAAAATAGCCGCTGGGAGACGAGAATTTTAAAATAATTTTCTTCATAATTATAAAATAGTGTTGTAATCATTAAAAAGAAAATTTATAATAATGCATTCGTTTTTTTTTTTTTTTGGAATTTTTGAGGTAAAAGGTCACCGGGGTTATGGTCAAAGGTCAAAGTCATATGGATCCAAGATGGAGGGCAGTGACTTCACAACATGGCAGCGGTCCATCTCCTGTGCCCTGCCCAAACACACCGATTGCTCTCAATTCCCATTTCTCTACTACTGTTAACATAGAAACATACAAAATTTCATACACAAAGTAATTTTTTTATTTTTTATTTAATACCTTTCTCATATTGTATATGAGTACGCGGCATAAATGTCGTTTCAATATCGTCTATCACATAATTACCCACTTCAGAATGACCTTTTTTTTCGAAGGACTATGATTATATCTAATAAGTAATTTAAAGAGTCTCATAACTGCTGAATTTTCTCAATTAATTTTCAATCGCATTAAATTATTTGCATTGTCTCAGGCTCGTAAACTATGAACCATTGATAATAATATATTTAATGACAGGTTCATAAATCGTTCATGAGTCTGATTAATAATTGCATTCAAATTAACTCTTTTGATTTCAGTAATCATTTTTACGGAAAAATTTGCAAAATATATGCAAGAGTGTTTTTATAACTTAATTCGTTTGTAGTCTTATATTATTTTCCAAATCAGCCAAAGATACTTTGAAATTTCCACTCAAGTTTCCACGTCAAATTTTCACTTAAGATTCATTTAAGTCGAATTTTCCGAGTGAAATATTTATTTTACTTATGACGCTGCGTCCACGTTGCGTTACAGTCGGATTAGCGATAGTTCAACCCGCAGTTCTTTGGTATGATGTGCGATGATAATCGAATTTATATATAAAGACAATGCCATTTCGCTTCATATAGCACGGCACTCATGCTAGACTTCGCAATCTTCTACGTACTCTAACAGGTGTCACTTATTCATTGCCTGTCATCACAAAACACTTTGTCTGTTCCATTCGGTTAAACAGACTTACGTCACCCAATTACTGAGTATTATATTAATCAAGAGTCGTTCAAAGCGTGTGCATTGAAATAGGGTCCGATGACACACGTGAAACTGATACATATAGGCCGTTCACGATAAAGTGAGCACTTTTGGAAGCCCTGCTAAAATTCTACTTTCTTGTCCGTTGTGTATCCTTCCACCACACGTAAACAAACATTTCCATGTGATTGCCACATGTTAAGAAACTCAATGGTTACATCTCAGGACTGCTAAATGTAACACGTATATTATATATAAAACATGTAACATATGTGATGTATATAACACATTATATATACACACACACTTCTCGTCACAAAAAATGAGCGATCTCGTGCAGCTGGAAATATTTCTAAGTCCCACTTCGGGTATGTTCGGCAAGCTGCCACCTCCCAAGACACAGGCGCGTCTGAAACACTAGAAAAAAACTACTTACAAATCATGCATAATTTTAAATTTTTTAATGAGGGATTACGTTATAAATCCCCTTGCCAACACACACGAGATCTTTGAAAACATAACGTGATAATAACTGAAAACATTAGATTATACATTATGTAAAATAATGTTTTCATATGTAAGATAATTAGAGACCATGAAATGTGTCGGAATCAACGGTCTGAAGTCTAGACTTCGCAGTCCAATGAATACTCGATCAACTACTGTATATTCACTGCGTGCTTCTCCAGTAAGGGGCCAATATTACTCCAAAACACACAGCATGTGATCCCAAAAGTTTTTTTTTTTTGCAAGTTTCGTATTAGCTTCCCACATTCCTGAGTGAGCCTTGTTAACTGTGATCCAATTGTTTCGTTCATAAAGTAAAAGCCTATCTACATGCACCGTGATGATTACCCGACGTGCCTTAACCAAATTTGTATTACAGGAAATAGTTATTCATTATTAAAGTGTTATAAGACGAAATTGCTACAATATCATCTGAGGGAGTGATTATAGTCTCTTGAAAGATCTACGATAATTTAAAAAGGCTGAAAATATTCACCTTTAAAAAAACAATAACATAAATAAAACACATGCAGCGAGCTACTAGATATATCTCGAAGGAAAATATTCGCATTAAATAAATGTTCTTGATGCCTGTTGCATTTAATATGTGGATGTATTCAACTCGACGTATTTTGTCATGATGTGGTTTCTCACCCAACTGCCTCCATTGGCGATTCGTGCTAGTAATGTTAAGTAAAACAATTTGAAACACTTAGTGGCTGGAAGATACCACACTCACTTTCCCCTTAACTGATTCGTGAATACATGTGTAAGTGTGCTTTCTAGCAATTGGCCTCTCAATGTTTGACGCCATGTTATGCGAATGCTAGCCACTGTGGCGTACACAATTTGTTAAATAATATGTCACATTGTGATTACAAACATGATAGTCCAACATTCTATATATATTTTGTTATAAATCGTTATCAATCCCACAACTACAAAATATGCATAATGTATCCCAATTTGATACTTGCTTTACCTTGGACTGTCTTACACACGACACATTCGCACATAAAAAAATTTACTAAATAAATATTTCTTCGAAGAATTACCTTCCTTGCGGAATAAAGTATAGCATTTTATAGGTTTGAGTCCAAATTTGTTGACCAAAAAACGAAAGTTTAACCGTCAGAAGACTGTATTCAGTGTCTGGAAGAAATACACAAATAGAGATAGAGAATAGAATTTTCTTTATAACACATCTACCAAAATCTGACTTCCAAAACCGTAGATGTTATACTAACGTAAAGGGTCGAGGGAGTGGAGGTACGTTTTAAAGATTATTAATATGACATGAGGTCAAATTAAATTATACTGAGCCAGATTTACATAATGTAGAGGGATGTCCATTCTGATCTACTCAAGCGTCATTTCTCAGTGATTGTTTAGCAATATTTATTGATTTATTAACCATTTGTAACCCTTTATTTCTAATCCTTTATTCTCCATTTTTTATGTTTAGTTGTGCAAGCCAGAAAAGGAATAAATTTACAGTAACAATTTAATTTGTAATGTTGTGAGTAGTACATAAAAAGACTTTGGCTCAAAGGGAGGGGTGATAAAAGCGGAGAAATTGCCTGCCGCCTTGTTGGAATTTCCCTTTTGTCCATTTCGCCCTCAAAATTTCCCATTCTCCCCAATAAATGATCCTACAGTATTTCCTTTCTCCTTAAACATTTCTCATCCCCCCCCCCCCCCCAATAATTCTTGTTTTCTCAGGCGGATCAGTGACCATGGGTAAGATCAGCGACCCGGTGTCAGAAATCCTCGACCCAGGTGATCGGGATTCGAGACCCCGTGGTCAGGAGAGCAGAACTTAGGATCTTTGAACTTGACCTTTGACGGTTGACCCAAAAAATCCAAAAAAAGTACTAAAAAACAATTGACAAAATTAAAAAAAATTTAAAAAAATAATTCTAAAAATCATATTACTAAAAGTATTGAATAATTATTTTAAAAATTATAAAAAATATTGTTAAAAAATAGTAAAAAATTTATTTAAAAAATGTACTGATAATTATTAAAAACCATTAAACACTAATTAAAAATTAATTTATTCATGTTTATTTTAAAATCGTTAAAATATATATTAATTAATATTAAAATTGATTAAATACATATAAAAAAGGGATGGAGCATATGGAGCTAAGTGCGGTGTTTAGTGAGGAGGAGGGGCACAAGGAGGAGGAATATGAGGCGGGAGGAGAAAGAGGAGGAGGAGGAAGAGGAGGCGGAGGAGCAGTGCAGATCAGATTGCGGAGCATGCAGAGCATGTGGAGTCTGTGGAACATATGGAGCCTGTGGAGCATGTGGAGCAGATTGTGGAGCAAATTGTGGAACTAAGTTAATCGTATGGGACTACGATTTGAATTCGACCTGTCGCGGCATGTGGCAGTGTTATCCGAGCGAGCCAGGATCCGCCCGCCCCTACTACTTACGCCGATGGATAATAATAATAATAAGCTTCGCGTAACTTCTGTTTCCTCAGAAATTTAATTGGCGGCATTAGGGATGTAATATAGCATTCTGTTTGTAAAAAATTTAGCTTTGTCGTTATTTGGAAAAAAAACTTTTGCAGAAGAATAAATATTGTAAACAGTGGCCTACTTACACATATATTTGCGGACTTCAGCCCTTTTCGAAAATCAAATTTAAGTTTCAATAACAAAGTTGTTAAATACCGGCTTTCATTTTGTCCTAAAAAATTACGTTGAAGTATTCCGTATTTTTTAATCTGCTTACAATGAGACTCATATGAAATTTTGAAATACCATATAAGGCGCTATGAAGTTCCTGAACTGGCAATAGCGCGTGAGTGACAGTTTTTTTTCCTTGTGTCACAGGTGCAGGATCTGGTACGGATAGAAGAACCGGAGAAGACAATGCAGGGGTTTAACGACAAAGTGAGTCCTGACGATTACCTAAAGTAATAATTATGTCTCACACTGTGTATAAGGTAAATATAAGCTGTGTGGCTCGATGGCTTGCTTGCTTCGGATCTACTCGGACGTGCTTGGCAATTTCTGCTCGACTCGGATGTGCTCGACAGCCTTCAACTCGGGATTACCGAACCTACCCGAAGATGATCAGTAGTTACTACCTCTAAACCTATATGCATCCCCATCTGTTTATACCAGTCTCCTGAAATATAGTTGATGTAGGCTTAGCGTAAACCAAATTGATTATCAATATTTAATATCTGGTTAAAGAGTAATTTTTTTGTTATCACGGAAATGTTAAATAGGGTACTGCGGAATCCTGCAGAATACTCTTTTTCAGTTACTATATTCTTATAAATGAATGGTTAATTCGAAATATTTGATTTATTATCTCAAAGTAATGCCACATGACATATCGTATGCTTCTTTTCGAGGAGAAACCATGCATGCCATAACAACTTGCTAGTTACTAAATTAACAACATTCCTACACTCACTCATTGTCATATTAAGTTATTCACTACAGGAATACTAATGTTCAAAATATTTTTTTACAGATGAAGTATATTAAAGTTCTATATTCCCGGCCTCCTCTCTTCAAGTCAAAATTCTTACACAATGTCAGAATTTACAAATCATTCATTCTTACGCCTCATTCTCTCGGGCTGTCATGTAGGAATAATTATGCTACAAATTATTTTTATGTAGTTTCAGTAATTATATGTCACCAAACAAAGCCCATCATAGAAGTAACGAACACTCTGTCAAAGTCATGCTATAATGCTATGGATCAGCAAGTACCAGCATTTCTATAGGCAAAATTGTTTAGAATTTAAAAACCAATACTGCTAATGTCATGAGACTCAAATTTATGAGGCCAGTTTCGTGATAGACAGTTTGACCATACTTGCTATTCATGGTCACAAATAATCGATTACATTAATCTTTCGATCTGTCTATTTCCATCAAAATTCTAATCATTCTATTAATCTTCCAAAAAATATAAGTTTTTCGATCCATGTTTCGGTCTTTCATCAATCTGTCAAAATCTTTGTTTATTCTCTCTACAAGCCTCTCAGTCTATCGATCAATCCTTAAATAGTTCGGTCAATATTTCTTTCACTCTCTCAATATTTCTATTAAACATCCAATATTCCAATCAATCCTTTAAATAATCTTCCAATCTTTCGATCAATCTTCCAATCTTTCGATCAATCTTCCAATCAGTCTTTCAAAACGATCTATCAATATTTCGTAAAATACTTCCACAAATATTTCAATCGTCCTATCAACCTTTCAATATTTCCATAAACCTTCTCATACTTCGTCCAATTTATTCAATTATTCCTTCAATATTTCAATCCATATTTCCATAAATCTTTCAATATTTCGATTAATTCTCCAAACATTTCGATTAATTTTTCAATATTTCTTTTAACCCTTCAGTCTTTCAGTATGCTTTTAATTCCATCAGCAATCCATATCGAGCCAATGGTTTGTCATCTGTCCCTCAACCCTATCTAGAGAAAACCATTCATTTAAAACTGTTTACACACGTTTGTACTTGGCGACTGCATTAATGTTTTTTATGCAGCCCACTGTCTCATCATTTTTCATACTTGGTTTTAATTAATATTTTGTACGTAGATATTTACTTAAGTAGCCGAGCATATGTAGCACTGAATTAAAGCTGAGGAGACAGAGCTTAAAGTAAGGTACACGAAATAAATACCAATCATTTTTTATAAAAAAAAGTGCTTATCTTGCTAATTACAATCTCAGAAAAAAAAGTTCATAATGTAATGCGATATAACACATGACATTCAGTTAACAGATAAATGAAGATATTTCCTTAATCTGCGATAAATCTCCACCCTACTGCAAATCGATTAAATGTCTTCATCTAGCCACAAGTTTGTTGAGATTTTCGGGGAATATATAGTCGGTTTTGTATTGGCGTCGTGATCATCTTTATATCTTTTTTTTTTCAAGATTTTAATAAGCAAAATAAGCATACTTTCTTTTTTTAAAACAGTAATTGTGTTTTATTTTACTATATTTATGCTCTTCCTCATATCATAACTTTAAAGTAGTGAATGTACCAAAGTAAAGATCGGTGTGCAGAATATAAATAAAGATTTCTATATAAAAATGCACAAATAGTGGACTGCATAAGAAACATTAACGTAGTCACCAAGTACGAAAGAGTATAAACAGTTGGTGAATGAATGGTTTTTTATATGCATGGATGGGGAATGGATGTCAACCGATATATTGATTATGGATTGATGATGGAATGCAAGAATGAAAGTTTGATTGTAATATGGAATAATAGACGGAAAGATTGGTAGTAACTTTGATAGAATAATCGAAGAATTAGGGTACTGAGCGAAAAGATCGAAGTATTAGTAAAAATATTGACTGAAATTTTAAGGAAAATATCGAAGGATTTATCGAAAGATTGGTAGATTGATAGAAAGATTGAAAGTTTGATAGGATGGTTGGGTGATTATTGGAAAGATTAAAATATTGTCCGAATGATTAATGATAAAATTGAAGTATTGAAGGAATGATTGGGATATTGGTGATAACATTGATAGATTTATTGAATAGTTGGGAGATTATCGAAAGATTGAAAGATTAATAAAATACTGGACGTATGTTTGAAGGTTTGATTGGAAGAATTATCAAAGGATTTGACAGAGGATTGAAATTTTGATGGAGATATTGGTAATATGATCAAAAGTTGAAAATATTGAAGAAAATTGAAAGATTTATCGAAGGAATAAATGAAAGAGTGAAAGATTGACTGCGAAGTCTTAAATATTAATCGGAAGATTAATGAAGTGATTGGAAAATAGAATTATAGCTTAGTGGAATGGTGAATTTGTGGCCAAGAATAGCATGAAAGATAAGACTTTCAATTGGCCTCATGCATTCCATGTTTCAAGAGATTAGCAATATATTTGCTTAGATCATAACCAATATTGCGTATATAAATGTTGGTACATGCTGATCATACCATGTTTATAACATGACTCGGACAGAGTGGTCGCTTCTTCTATGATGGGCTTGGTTTGGTCACAAATATTTACTATAATTACATTTAAAATATCTGATCTGAATACATGACAGCCCAACGTAATGAGGCATAAGAATGAATGATTTTCAGACTCTGACACTGTGTAATAATTTGACTTAATGGGAGGAGGCCAGGAATATAGTACTTATTATACTAAATCTGTAAAAAAAATATTTCAAACATGGGTATGCCTATAGCAAAAACTTTAATATGACATTGAGTGAGTGTAGGGATGTTGTTAGCTTGAGTAATCAGGAAGATGTGATGACATGCATTAATTCGCATAAAAAAGAACCATACAGCGATATGTCATGCGTTATTAAATTAATATACGGAAAAAAGTAATATTTCGATTTAACAGTGCAATTATATGAATGTACTAACTGAAAGAGATATTTACGCAGAGTCTTATATTACTAATCGAGAATGAAAGTTTGCACTGTTAAACGTTTTGCCACCAAATGATCAAGTTTTTAGAAGGCGAAGAGCCGGGAGGGGGGAGGATACCGTAATTTTCGGGATTCGTACGCTAATTTCAACAAGTGTGCATTAATTAAATGTGCTTGCTTTCGGCATGCTAATGCACACATAAAATTGGTCCAAGCTCTCACGGTTTAAGAGATTTTAACCTTTTAATGTATACCATAATTATCTCTGCTGGTGGCCAACATACCAAATCTCACCGCAATATTTCCAAAAAGCCTTTGCCGGTCAAGATCGGACAAGCGATTCAGAAGTCATTGCATTTTAATGGTACGAGTGTACCATAATATACCATATTTCGTTCTTAACATAATAATCACACAACTGGGTGGTAAAAAGGTGCGAGCGAGGCTGACAGGCGCAAGCATGCACCTCTAAGGTGAGTTTACACAACATACACATATCTCAAATAAATATTTCTGACAAAGTTGTATTTTATTTTAGATACTTGTGGTACAATAAAGCGGGTCAAGAGTTGAGAGCGAGCACCGATAGGCACGAGCGAGCAACTTGAATAGTTCTTGTACATCCGTTACATAGCACAATTTGCTGATTCACCCATCGTGGCCTAGCCCGCGGATTCTGCGGGCCTGTCCCCTGGTGAAGTATCATTCGATTACATACAAACAAATCAGAAAATTGTTTTTAGCATTGATTCCAATACGATTTTGTTTTTACTTTGTCATGCTCTTTATTGCATCCATTCCAGCTGCCGACTTTGTATTTATCTGTGATGTGAAGTATATGTGCGCAAATACTATTCTTATTGGAAGTGAGCGTTAATAATACATGACAGACAGATGCAATCTGTATGTTACATAGGATGCCATTTGTATGCCGGTGCTGGGTCTGGAAGAGGAACTGGCACAGTCCCGTCAACAAGGGAAGAACCTGTATGACAACGAGAAGCAATTCAACAGTACAGTAAGTGTACACATTTCCCTCTAAAATCCATGCACTTTTAACAGAAAAATAAAGCAGTGGTAACATTTTTCAACACTAGCATAACTGGCCACATACGAGATATTAACATTTAGGAGTTCAGGAAGTGGCACTTTCTTAAAATTATTTAAACTATTTGCGTGAATACTAATAGGCCTACATATACTTAGCTATCCACTATCCCAAAATGATGCCGAATTGTATTATTTTACTGGGCAGATGTGAATTCTATAAGGTAGAGGCTGTACTGTTTGAGCTACAATTTCTGGCGGGTGAATTTATTGTGAGCGCTGGCGCTGCCTGCGGGGGAGAGTTAGCTGTGCGCGGAGCCTACCACAGCCTCAATACTGTGCTAAAGACGTAAGTTACGTGTTGACCGATACGCTCAGAATGTTTTTGTAACAGTTTGTACATAACCAGGCCGTGTCTATTCCCAGCTGCAGCTGGCAGGGCCATAACATCGGCCCAAGACAGGCATCTAGGGAGGCAATTCGCGAGAACTTGGCGCGTACATAAATCTATCAGGTCTGAACTCAACATAAATAGTCATTGTGAGACAAATACATTACTAACAAAAGTCATTAACAAATGTACAAACATATCTAATTGTACACATATACTGTACATTTGCATTGTTCCAGTAACTACTTGATATTTTTGTATTTGTAAAATGCTTCGTTCGTATATTATTCTGAAATTGATAAATGGGAATCACTCAATGACACATGCAACAAAATTTTGTCTTTGGAAGAAAGAGTGTGAATAGTATAACAGGCTCATTCTTCGGCGTGCCAAAGAACAATTTTGTTCACCTCTTTATTGACTAAATCACACTGGCAATATACAGGTTCTGCGGATACGGGTAAACAATGAGTTAAATATTGAGTAATCTCACTAAGTATTGTAATTAACTATGCTTAATTTTATGATACATCATTCCATTGGTAATCATCATTTTTTGACCCCTATCTTTTCATATCTCCTTGCTCTTCTTCGGGTCGACAAAAGTCCCCACGGCTTACCTGCACGAAACTAGGTAAATACTTGAAATCAGTAGAGGAAAGTAAGGGGATATGGAGTACCACTTACATTTCTGGGACTAACTTGTGACATAAGGGCTTAAAAAGAATTATATAATTGGAAAGATAATTTAATCTGTATATATATATATACAGATTAAATTATCTTTCCAATGACACTTATATAATTATATGATTATATAATATTAGACGTCTCACTTTGTTTAACCCTCTTCTTTGTAGGAACCTTCGCCTTTTTCTTATATGTTTGCCCTGTGAGAGATACTTCCAAATCCTTCTTATATGGGGAAGAAGTCAAGATCTGTGATGAACATTTGGGCTGCCCCTGTCGAGATGTTTCCCCTGTCTTATATCTGTTTGGTGGTGGCGGCATATCATAGGACCAAAATGTAGCAGGAGTTGTCGATGGTCCTAAAAAAATATGTTTGGTAAATTACACTTCGGACTCACAAGCTATAACTGTTAAACCAGGCATAGCTACTTATGATGTTATAAACCATAGTCTACTAACCTGGTACAGGTTCTGCTTGTTCAGCCATTACGACCACTGCACTTTCCTGGTCCCGTTGCACTGCATCTATCTGGTCCTGTTGCACTTCATCTCCCTGATCCTGTTGTTGTTGGGTTTAACATTGTCTTGTCTACCATATTCAGTAGCAATGTAGTCGTGGTCTTTGAAAATATTCAGAGGGAAGACACCAGTGACTCTAAACTCGTTGACAGCAATTTCTCCACTTTGCACCTTAAGGTAGGAACGTCCAAACAGTTCTACGATGTCAAACTGTCCCAAATTTCTGTAATTACTGCGAAGCCACTGACGTATTTCCTCACTGTAGTACATCTTCAACGGACCCATGAAAGTCTTATCAAGTGGTTGCATCTTGTGTGTGCAATGAGGTGGCAGCATGATAAGATGAGCATGATTAGCGCTAGCCAAATCAATCATTTAAATGTTCCTCGTGTGACTGTGATGTCCATCAATCACCAAAAGGACAGGATGCTCTTCTGATGGGCTAGTCTTGTCTATGAAATTCTCAAACCACTGTTTGAAGAGGTTTGACTGGATCCACCCTGATGAATGACAGGCAGAAATTTACCCTGGTGGTGCTCCTCTCATCAACATAAGACTCATGTTGGTTCTAGGGAACCATGGGAGGAACAAATGTACCAGCTGCACTCATACAATCTCTGCCATCAGCGAACCTCTTCCTGCATCTGTCAGGACTCCAATTTGACGCTTCCCTTTGTGACCTACAACATGGGGAATCTTGCTTTGCACGATGGACAGCCCTGTCTCATCAACATTGAAGACTCTATCTGCAGGAAAGTGATGTTTGTCGAACAGTTCATCTAGGTTGTCATAAAATACTTCGACCTTGCCTCCGTTAAAACCAGAAGCCTTGGCAATCAGATGTGCCCGTATATCTCCGAATTGACAATCTGTCTTTATGACTCCTCAAAAATCTCTTCAACCAGTCTTCTCCAGCAATTCCGGGGGAGCCAAATGGGTTTGAAATATTATTTCTTATAGCCAGCTGGTAAGCCATTAACGAACATCCCTTCTAGTTAGGCCATAGAACAGAGACTCAATGAGAAGGCAGTAGTCCACAAGGTCACGTTATACTACAGGACGCAAAATGGTTTTACCACCCAGTGTTGTTGCAGCTGCAGCATCTTCCTCCTCATTGAAAATTGCCAAGCGAAATAAAGTCGTTCTAGGAACATCACATTCTCTTGCAGCTTTCAATTATCCCATTTTATTCTCACGCATCAGTTTAATGGCTCTTGCCATATTGATGGAATCCCACAACTTTCATCTTCTATGCTCAGGTGGTACAATACCTCCACTAGACATTATAGACAATCTAAAGTCATACCAATTGAATTTCACATAGTTTTTTTAATCGATTTTGATAGAAGATTATAACCTTAATACAGGTCAATCATTAATTATCTGCATCACTCTTAATGAACTATCTGTGTGTTAATACAGAAAAAAAACAATTTATATAGTACATAAGCTTGATCGAAAATATCTTATACTATAGTCAGCATATAGGCTTCTGTTAGTGATACGATGAATTTAATAACCGAAAGAAGGTAATTTTAATTTTAATATAATCCTCAATGTTGATCATTAAACATATCTAGAATCCATGTAAAATATTAGCCATGTGAATAAGACATTTTGATATACCACACACGAACAGTCGATTACAGTATTTATTGAAATATTACATGACAAATATGTAAACAGCATGTATAATTAACTGGTATAGTTCATGGTTAAGTGTAAGAGAAGACTACATGCCTGAACGTCGCCATCTAAATAAAAACAAATGCCATAAAATATATTTCAGATTTGTAGGAATACTTGGATGGAGTTATGGGATACTTCTTGGATGTAGTATTTCATATCCCCGCCCCACCTACATTGAAGAGACATGCCATTATCAGCTAAACATGTGCAACTAAATAACGTGTATTTATATTGGTAGAAGGTACAATCCATGCCCTCTTTCATAAAATATAGTTTAGTAAATAATCAACTAAACATTCGTCACAGTAACATTAATAAATCGTACCTTTGAAAATTTTCCTTGTGTGTTAAACAACAAAACAATATCTTTAGAAACACTCTCGGTTCTAACACAACTCGGCCATGTTGTCACGTCACATTAGCTACTGCTGATGTAGTTGTGCCGCTATACAAGAGAGTACAGCACATACTAGATCCAATACGACCATATTCCATAACCCCCATACTATTCCATATCCCCTTACTTTCCTCTAAGTGATGATGAAGTCCTGATGATAACTTGACGTCAACATGTTGAAATGCTGTATTCTTAAGTTATCTTTAATATATTATATTTTATTTTCTATATCTTAGCCAGCACAGCATGCCACTTTATCGACTTTAATAACTGTAAGCTTTCCTTGAATGCACCAATAAAAATACGAAAACACTCAGTATTGTTATTAGGTGTCAACGACGCAGCATATTATTGGTAATTGTTCTGAAAACGCCCCATTTTAACTTGTCTGTCATTTTCGTATTTTTTAAGTTTTTTTTTAAAAGGTAACAGTTTTTGGCAAGTCCTGTGCTATTTTTTAAGTCATTAAAATAGAGCCTGTCAGTTAACCAAATAATCAATCCCATTTTAGAATTACTCAACAGCTTATTGGGGAAAAGACACATAAATATGAAAGGAACGGTCTCAAAAAATGTCGAGATAAAATTTGCTGCAATAACAGTGCAATTTATTCATGTGGTTGCGTGTCCGCAAATTTATATATGCCCATATGGAGGAACATATTCATGATACATTATTTTTATAGCCACTTTCCAAAACAAACATTTCCTTTATTATTTTATGAAGTAAGGACAAATAGGGCCCCAGCAGTGAAGTAGTTTCCTGTTGACAGAGATCCGACAAATTTTTCTCAGTAACTGAATTATAATTTGGGATTCACGTCACCAGTTTTAACACTGTCATTAAATTTCGAGGAAGCAGTAAAAGATTTCCGAGTAGTTCAACCCGTGTTGATAGCAGTGATACTGTATACAGCATTTCTAGAATGGGACATTTCGGACTTGCCTTTGTGTCAAACAACCTCGCACATGACTGACTTTCCACTAATTTGCGGACAGGGATCGAGTTCGAAAGTGGTTGTACTGTTTCTTATTCCAAGTTTACATTTTCGTTGAAGATGAAAACACCTCGACAAGAGTCCCCAATCAAGTAATGAATAAATTATGCTGAATAATTATTTGTACACACAAACGTAATACTCATATATTTATATAAACAAGTAAAGTTTACAAAGCAGACATTGCGTACTTATTACTTAATGGTTTATTACCTAAGTTCTGCTAAAACCATCGAGGACTGTAATTTTAAGGAGACTTCCATGTAATAATTTCTAAAAGCCTCAATGTTACGTCCGGCCGTAAGGAAGCAACACTACGCTGATGGAAAATATCATAAATTTAATTTGCATGTCTTCTGTTTCCTCAGGAATTTAAGTAGTGATGGTAGGATTGTATTACAGCAATCTGTTTGGATAAAATATAGCATTGTCGATATATTTAATAAAATACATTTGCAGAAGAATAAATATTGTAAACAGAGGGCTACTTCGACCGATTTTTGCTGACTTCAACACGTTCTGAAAAGCAAATTTATTTTTCAGTAACAAAGTTGATAAATACCGGCTTTTATTCTAAAACAATTACATTGAAATATTTTGTAGTTTTTAATCTGCTTACAATGAGACTCATATGAAAAGTTGAGATGCCACTTAAAGTGCTATGAAATTCCTGAACTGGTAATGGTGTGTGAGTGACGGTTTTTGTCTTCTTGTGTCACAGGTGCAGGATCTGGAACGAATGGAAGAACTGGAGAAGACAGTGCAGGGGCTTAGCGACAAAGTAAGTTCTGACGATTACCTAAAGTAATAATTATTTTACATATTGTGTATAAGGTAAATGGAACCTGTGTGAGTCGGTGGCTTGCGTGCTTATGCTCGACTCGGATGTGCTCGACAGACTTCAACTCAGGATTACTGAACCTACAGGAAGATGCTCAGTAGTTACGACCACTAACCATACATGCATCCCCATCCGTTTATACTAGTAAGCTGACATATTAGTTTTGTCGGCATAGCGTATAACAAATTGAAAATCTGTATTTATTATTTGATTTAAAAAAGTATTTTTTTATTCACGACATAATTGTAAATAGAGTACTGCGGAACCCTACATAATTCTCTCTTTCAGTTACTATGTTCTTATAAACGTACTCTTAACTCCATACATAATTATTATTTTACTAACTTAAAAAATACATGACATATTATGGTATGCTTCTCTTCGAGTCGAATTCATTCATGCCGTCACAACTTGCTAATTACTCAAGCTATCAATATTCCTACACTAACGAAATCGAATATTAATGTCTTCGCTATAGGCATACCAAAGTTTTAATTTTTTTTTTTTTTACAGATTTAGTATATTAAGAAATCTATCCCTGGCATCCTCACTTCAAGTCAAATTCTTACACAATGTCATAACCTGCAAATCATTCATTCTTATGCCTCATTCCCTCGGGATATCATGTAGTCATAAGTATGCTACTCATTTTGTTATTGTAATTATGGTAAATATATGTGACCAAACAAAGCCCATCATATAAGTAGAGATCACTCTGTCCAAGTCATGTTGTAATCATGGTACGTATCAGCGGATACCAACATTTTTATAGGCATAATTGTTTAGGATCTAATAACCAATAGTAATAGTACTAATCTCATGAAACTTGGAATTTACGAGGCCAACTTTGTTGATAAACAGTTTGACCTCACGTGCTATTATTGGTCACATATCCTCCATTACATTAAAATTTCGATCAACCTAGTTCCATCAAATTCATAATCAATCCGTTAATCTTCCAATCAATATTTTGATCCATGTTTCGATCTTTATATCAGTCTTTCAAACTCTTATATCGAACTTTCTACTAATCTCCCAGTTTATCGATCAGTCCATAAATATGGTGGTGAATATTTCGTTCACCCTCTCAATATTTCAATTAATCTTCCAATATTCCAATCAATCCTTCGAGTAATCGTCCAATATTCTGATCATTCTTCCAATCTGTCCGTTAATATTACGATCAATTTTTCAAAACTATCTGTGAATATTTCGTAAAATACTTCGACAAACCTTTCAATCGTACTATCAATTTGTCAGTATTTAAATAATCCTTCTTATCTTTCGTCAAATTTATGCAATTAATGCTGCAATATTACAATTTATCTTTCGATCAATATATCCATAAATTGTTCAATATTTCGATTAATTCCCCAAAATGTACGATTCATTTTTCAATATTTCCTTTAATCTTTCAATCTTTAAGTATACATTTCATTCCATCATCAGTCCATGATCAATTCATTGGTTAGTTATCTGTCCCCCAACCATATCCATAGAAAAACAATTCTTTCAATAAATGTTTACACACTTTTGTACTTGGCGACTGCATTAATGTTTGTAATGCAGTCCATGGTCTGTACATTTTTATACTTGGTTTTAATTACCATTTTGTATGTAGATATTTACTTTAGAAAACGAGCACATATAGCACTGATTTAAAGCTTAGACGATGGAAGCGTAAAGCTAAGGTATACAAAATAAAACACAACTATTTTGGAAATAGGTTTTTTTTTGCTCATTCCTATCTCAGAAGAAAATAGTTGATAATGCAATGCTATATAAAACCTGAACTTCGGTTATCATATGACCATAGATATTCCTTTAATGTGCGACATATCTCTACCTTATTTACAAATCGATGAAATGTGTTAATCTAGCCAAAAGTTCAACGGGATCTTCTGGGAACGTATAGTCGGTTTTGTGTTGTCCTCGTGATCATATTCACATCCTGTCAAAAAAAATTAATAAGCAATATAAGCATGCTTTCTATTTTTAATACAGTAATTGCGCTTTATTTTAAGTGGCTTATCCTCTTTCTCACATCATACATTTAAAGCAGTGCTATGAGCACCCGATTACTAAAGTAAATATCTGCGCACAGAATATTAATAAATATTTCAAAATAAAAATGCACAAATAGTTGACTGCATACGAAACATTAATGCTGTCAAAAAGTACGAAAGAGTATAAAGAGTTTGTGAATGAATGATTTATTATAATTTATGGGTGGGGAACGGACGAAAAAACTGATATATTTACTATGAATTTTTGGTGAAATGAAAGATGGTAATACTGATACAAAAATGGAATGATAGAATGAAGGATTGGTAGTTAGTTTGATAGAATGATCGAAAAGATCGGGGTACTGAGGGAAAATACCGAAGGATTAGTAGAAATATTGAGAAAATAATTAAAAATTTATCAAAAAATTGGTAGATTGACAGAATGATTGAAATTTTTATAGAATGGCTGGGTGATAAATCGAAAGATGAAGAGATTCATCAAAGACTGGACGTAAGTTTGAAGGTTTGATTGGAAGAATGATCCAAGTAGTGGACAAAAGATTGAAAGTTTGATCGAAAGATTGGTAAAATGATCAAAATATTAAAATATAGCAGAAAATTGAAAGATTGTTTTAAGGACAAGATGAGAGAGTAAAAAATTAACAGAACCATTATCAGACCATAAAGTCTGAAATATTAATCGGAAGACCGATGGAATACTTGGAAGATTGATCGAAATATTAGTAGAATGTTGGATTTATGGCCAAGAATAGCATGAAAGATAAGACTGTCAATCGGCCTCATACATGCTAAGTTTCACGAGATAAGAAATATATGTTTTTAAATCATAACCAATTATGCCTATAAGAATGTTGGTACATTCTGATCCATACCATGACTATAACATGACTTGGACAGAGTGATGGCTACTTCTATGATGGGCTTGGTTTGGTCACAGATATTTACCATAATTTGACTTGAAGAGAGGAGGCGAGGAATATAGGGAGACCCCCTCTACCTCATAGGTTCGCGTGTTTCCCCTCTGCCTCACTCCGGCGTTATAACAAAAGAACACATTTCCAATATTCTCGAGATAGTACGGCCTCATTGTAATATTTTGAACTAGATTCTGTGTCCTTAAAATGTAATACACCATCAATCATTAACTTTTCGCTCATTGACCCTTACATAGTGTTCTACTTTATGAAAAATCAACAGGTATTCTCTCATTGAAAGTACGCTCATGATTAACGCCTGGCTTTTTTAAAAATATAAATACGTAGTATGTAAATACAAAATGAATTACTAATATTCAAACCATATATGAAAATTATTCTTTATTGAACTGTTCTTTCAAAGCGGACATTAAAATATCCTTTAACAGTTCTTGCAAAACACACAATAAAATTTCTTTCAAATTGTACTCTAAACTGTCCTTCAATAATTCTCCCAAAACGTACCGTCAAAATATCCTTTAACTGCTGTTTGAAAACGTATATTTAAATATTGATTGCAAACACAGGTAATATAAGTTACAGTTATGTTCCACCTAATCTGGGGAGTCGCAGCTTGCTTGGTCATACCATATATGTGGGACATTAAAAATTATGTTCCGTTCTAGTGTACCGCCATCAAAACATGCGGGCGAAGTAATAATCAGATGGAACCCCACGACGATGGAACACGAGCTCAGCTTGCAAATGAGACCCCCATTCTCCAGACACCATGGAGTTGCCCCGAACCGCGCTGTACGATGACACGTCGGTCACACCCATTCTGCTTATGCATCGTTCCCGCTGCTCGGTTCCGCATAGGAAAGCGGGCATGGAAAAAAAATCCTCGTTGTATAACACTCGCCATCTTTAATGTGGCCGAAAACTATTCCGTTGGGAACACTCACTGCACAGCCATACACGACGTCGGATCACACCAGCATTAAGTCAACCACGGGACAGTTCAATTTGCATACTGCAAAACGTGACGGGTTTGTTTACAAGGCAGGCTTACGAGTTCTTCACATTCGCATAACTTCTCATCATTAATAGACGCGATCACCTTCCACAGTGTTTTATACGTGGCCACTTCACTAAAAGCCCCAGTGTACATCTCCACAATGCTCTACCCAACCAACACAACAAACAGCTAACTATAGACTGTTCACGGTAAAGTGGGCACTTTTAAGGCCCTTCCAACATGCATTAAGCACTAATAAATATATCTTATTACAGCCTCATGCATTACATTTTGTGGGTGGTGAAATGCATACACTGTGTTTATTGGTCGCATTGCAATGTTTATATTCAAAAGCAGCAGGAAGATGGAAATGGACGAAAGATAAATTTAGAAGGGCCTTAAAAAGTGCTCACGTTACCGTGAACAGCCTATAACCACCGGACCTCACGGTTACGCCGCGACTGTCTCACTATTCTACTGCTACTGCTACCGGCCGACTCTCGCGCACACCCACATCATCGCCTAGCCTCTACGCCAGCGCAGTCAAGCTGCGACATTATCTATATAACATTACTGACGAAAATACTAATACATAAAATCCTTATTTATTTAAAAGAAAATATATAATACGCTGGCCTATATAAATAACAAAATTATTACCTGACACAAACATATGTATGAAAAGCTGGTTGTTGCCAACCTTAGCATAAAACCACTAGATACCAAAAAACCCTGTGACTATAAAATCTTGTTAATAGTACTTAATATACTTGTCTGCAAAAAAATAATTCAAACATTGGTATGCCTATAGAGAAAACCTTAATATATCATTGAGTGATTGTAGGGATTATGTTATATTGAGTAATTAGCAAGTTGAGACAACATGCATGAATTCGCTTCGAAAAGAAGCATACACTGATATGTCATGTGTTATTACATTAAGGTAATTAGAAAAATAATATATCGAGTTAATAGTACATTTATATGAATATAGTAACTGAAACACACACTTCTGCAGGGTCTTACATTACTAATCGAGAATGAAAGTTTGCCCTGTTAAATGCTTTACGACCAAATGGTATTTAGGCGGGGAAGGGGGAAGGTACCATAATTTTCGAAATTCGTATGATAATTACAAAAAGCGTATCATAATTAAATATACTCGCTTTAGGCATGCAAACGCACACATAAAATTTGTCTTAGCTCATACGGTTCGCGAGATATAAACAGCAACATTTTATTGCATACATTGATTATCTCTGCTGGCATCAATCATAGCAAAGCTCTCCGCAAGCTTTCCAAAAAGCCTTTGCGGGTCGAGATCGGAAGAACGATTTAGACGCCATTAAATTTTAATGGTACGAGTGTACCATTATATACCATATTTCGCTCTTAAATAAGATTCACACAACTGGAAGTGTCGAGAGGTGCGAGCGAACGCCAGTAGGCGCGAGCGTAAACATAGACTAGAGGTGTGTTTACCCAACCCATACATACCACAAACAAATATTTCTGACAAAATTTACTTTTACGTTACATACTTGTGGTACGATAAAAACGGGTCAAAGGTTGATAGCGAGCACCGATAGGTGCAAGCGAGCAACTCGAATAGTTATTGTACATCCGATACTAAGCACAATATTATCTGATTCACCCGTCGTGGCCAAGCCCGCGGATTCCTTAGGTCTGTCCCCTGGTGAAGTATCATTCGATCACATAGAAGATGTGTACCGGTTGAGACAAAAAAAAAAAGTTAATTGTTTTCAGCATTAATTGCAATATGTTTTTCTTATTTCTTTCTCATGCTCCTTATTTCACCCAGTCCAATTTTCGGCTTGTTTTTATTTGTGATGTTTCGTATATGTGCCCAATATCTATTCTTATTGGAAGTGGGCGTTTATATTATACGACAGACAGACGCAGCCTGTATGTTACATAGGCTCTCTTATCTGCAGGTTCGGGGTCTGGAAGAGGAGCTGGCACAATCCCATCAACAAGTGAAGAACCTGTATGACAACAAAAAGCGTATCAACAGTACAGTAAGTGTACACATTTCCCTCGAAAATCCATGCACTTTTAACAGTAAAATAAAGCAGTGATAATATTTTTCAACACAAGCATATCTGGCTATAGAACGAGATATTTATGTTTATGAAGTAAGGAAGAGACATTATCTTAAAATTATTTCAACCATTTGTGTGAATACTAATAGGCCTACATATACTTAGCTAACTACTATCTCAAAATGATGCATAATTGTATTATTTTACTAGACAGATGTGAATCCTGTAATGTAGAGACTGTAATGATAGCGCCACAAATTCTGGCGGGTGAATTTACGGCGAGTGTTGGCGCAGCCTGCCCGCACAGCCTATCACAGCCTCAATGCTGTGTTAAAAACATGTCAGTTACGCGTTGGCAGATGCGCGCAGAATGTTTTTGTAACAGATTGTAGTACACAGCCGAGCCGTTACTAACACAAGCAGCAGCTGACAGCGTCAAACCGTTGGCTCAAGCGCAGGCATCTAAGGACTCAACATAAATAGCCATGTTTCGTTAGCATAATCTTATGACATATATAAATTGGAATCTCTTCAATGACACATGCAACAATATGTCTTTGGAAGAGAAAAATAGAATAGTGAGACAGACTCATTCTTTGGCGTGCCAGAGAACAATTTTTATGTTCACATTATCCATGCAAACACGGGGAAACAATTAGTTAATTATAGTCATATCACTATGGGTTGCTCCCGGTAAAAAGAATACTTTTGAAAGTCCTGCTTAAGATCTACTTGTACACACGTTGCGTGTTCTTCCACCTTATGAAAAATTAACATTGCCGTGAGCCTCATCACTTTATTCATGCGCCGGTCAAGTGAAAATGTGGAATTATTAGGAAATTAAATATTGTACAAATCTGCCTATTTTTACACTTCGATATGTTAAAAATATAGAGAGGGACAGAAATAATTTAAGTTATCACAAATGATCATCCAATACTTTTTTCGACGTTTATGTATGGAACTGCTTTCCCCTCCATCGTTACCAACTTTACTGGACACAAGTCACACATTGCGCCAATTAAAATGTATGCAGGTAGGTGCAGTGACTTTTTTCTAATGTTGATTTCTTAAGTGCTACTTTATCGTGAAGAGCCTTCAAATATAGAATTTGCTGTGCTTAATTTTATGATACATCCTTCTAATGATAATAGACATTTTTGACACATGTCTTTTCGTGTCTCCTTGCTGTTCTTCGGGTCGACAAATGTATCCACAGTTCATTTGCACGCAACTTGGTCACTACTTGAAATCAGTAAGTGATGATGATATCCTGATTATGACTTGACGTCAACGTTCTGCATTGCTGCGTTCATAAGTTATCTTTAATAGTGTACATTATTTTTATATCTCATGGCCCGCAGAGCATGCCACTTTATCGATATGAACAACCGTAAGCATTCCTTGAATGCACCATTCAAAATATGAAAACTCTCATTACTTTTATTAAATACTAATTACGCAGCACATTATTGGTACTTGTTCTCAATCTCAAAATTTCTGATTTTATTCTGTGGATTATTTTCGTATGTTTTAAGGTTGTTTAAAAAGGTAACAGTTTTTTGCAAGTCCTATGATTTTTTTTTAACTATTAAAATCTATTCTTTCACTTAACCAGAAATGCAATCACTTTCTAGAATTCTTAACAGTATATGCGAGTAGAGACATAAATATGAATGGAATAGCATAAAAAAATCGAGTTAAATTTTTCTGAAATAAACAGTGCAATTTATTCAAGTGGGTATCTGTTCACGTATAATATATGCCCATATGGAGGAATGTGTTCATGCAATATGCATTATTTTTAAAGCCACTTTAGAAAACAATCATTTTCTTTATTATTTAAGTGGTTATAATAGAATAGTAATCTGTTTAGAAAAAAATCATTGTCGCTATATTTAAAAAAAAAAAATCCTTTTGCGGAAGAAGAAACATTGTAGACAGAGGGCTACTTACACCGATTTTTGCTGACTGCATCACTTTTTGAAAATAAAATGAATGTTTCAATAACAAAGTTAATAAATACCGGCTGTCATTTTTGTCCCTAAAAGATTTCCACATTGAAATAATCTCTAGTTTTTAATCTGCTTGTAATGAGACTCATATGAAAATTTCAAATGCCACTTAAGGCGCTATGAAGTTTCTGAACTGGCAATGGCGAGTGAGTAACAATTTTTGTCTTCTTGTGTCACAGGTGCAGGATCTGGAACGAATGGAAGAACTGGAGAAGTCAGTGCATGAGCTTAACGATAAAGTGAGTTCTGTCGATTACCGAAAGAAATAATTACGTTACATACTGTGTATAAGGTAATGGAAGCAGTGGGGCTCGGTGACTAGCTTGCTTCGACTCGACTCTGATGTGCTAGACAGTCTTAAACTCGGTATTACCTAACCTACCCGAAGATGATCAGTAGTTACGACCATTGTCATACATGCATCCTCATCTGTTTATACCAGTCAGCTGCGCTATTGGTTTTTGTAGGCATAGGATAAACGAAATTGAAAATCATTATTTATTATCTTATTTAAAAAAGTTATTTATTTGTTTGCACCGAAATTGTAAATAGAGTACAGACAGCGGAACCCTGCAGAATACTCTCTTTCAATTACCATATTTTTATAAATGTACTGTTAACTCGATATATTATTCTTTATTTTAGTAGCTTAAATTAATACCACATGACATATTGTATGTTTCTTTTCGAGGCGAAACCATACATATCGTCACATCTTGCTAATTTCTCAAACTAAAAACATTCCTACTCTCACTTAATCGCATATGCTCACTTTTCGCTATATGCATACCAATTTTTAAATATTTTATTAACATATTAAGTAGACTAAGTACTATATTCCCGGCCTCCTCTCTTAAAGTCAAATTCTTGCACAATGTCAGAATCTGCAAATCATTCCTTATTACGCCTCATTTATTCGGGCTGTCATGTAGGCATAAGTATTCTATACATAGTTTTTTAATGTAGTTATAGTAACTATATGTGACCAAACAAATCCCACAATAGAAGTAGTTACCACTTTGTCAAAGTCATGTTTTAATTTTGGTATTGATCAGAACGTACCAACATTTTTGTAGGCATAATTGTTTATGATTTAAAAACCTATAGTGGTAATCTCATAAAACTTGGAATTTACGAGGCCAAATTTGTTGATATAAAGTTTGACCTTGCATGCCATTCTTGGTCACATATCGTCCATTATATTAATATTTCGATACATATATTTTAATGAAACATCTAATAATTCCATTAATCTTCCAATCAACATTTCGATCCACGATTCGGTCTTTACATCAGTCTTCCAAACATTTATTTTAAGTGTTCTACCAACATTCCAGTCTATCGATCAATCCTTGAATATTTTGGTCAAATTTCGTTCACTCTAACAATATTTAGATTAATCTTCCAATATTCCAATCAATCCTTCGATTAATCTTCCAATCTTCCAATCATTATTCCAATCTTTCTGTTAATATTACGATCAGTTTTACAAAACTATCTTTCAATATTTCGTAAAATACTTCGACAAATCTTTCAATCGTCCCATGAACCTTTCAAAATTTTAATAATACTTCTCATATTTCGTCAAATTTATACAATTAATCCTTCAATATTTCAATCAATATTTCCATACATTTTTCAACATTTCAATTAATTCCCCAAATTTTTCGATTAATTTTTCAATATTTCTTTTAATCCTTCAATCTTTCAGCATTCATTGCATCCCATCAATCCATAATCAAGCCATATGTTTGTGATCTGTCTCCCAACCATGTCTATAGAAAAACCTTTCATTCAATAAATGTTTACACACATTTGTACTTGGCGACTACATTAATTTTTCTAATGCATTCCACGGTCTGTGTATTTTTATACTTGGCTTTAATTAATATTTTGTATGTAGATCTTTAATTTAGTAGTCGAGCACACGTAGCACTGATTTTAAAATGTGACGATGGAAGCGTAACGCTAAGGCACACGAAATAAAACACAACTATTTTAAGAATAATGTTCTTTTGCTCATCACAATCTCAGAACAAAATAGATCATAATGTAATGTGATATAACACCTGATCTTCAGTTAAGAGATGGCTGTAGATATATTTTTAATGTGCGATATATCTCAACCTTTTTGCAAATCGATTAAATGTGTTAATTTAGCCACAAGTTCATCGGGATCTTCTGGAGACATATAGTCGGTTTTGTGTTGTCGTTGTGATCATCTTCAAATCCTGTTTTTCCAAAATTTTAATAAGCAAAATAAGCATTATTTAATAAAATACAGTAATCATGTTATATTTTATGTGACTTATACTCTTCCTCGTACAATAAATTTAAAGCAGTGCTATGAGTACTCGACTACTACAGTAAAGATCTGCGTACAAAATTTTAATAAAGATTTCAATATAGAAATGTACAAACAGTGGACTGCATACGAAATATTAATGCAGTCACTGAGTGCGAAATAGTATAAACAGTTGGTGAATGGGTTTTTTTATGTATGGGTGGGGAATGGACGACAAACCGATATATTGATTATGGATTGATGATGGAATGAAAGATTGAAAGATTGATGGAAATATGTGACGATATACTGAAAGATTGATTGTAAGTTTGATACAGTGTTCGAAAGATTGGGGTACTGACCAAAAAAAACCCAAGTATTAGTAGAAATATTGACTGAAAGATTGAGGAAAAGCATAAAGGATTGTTCGAATTATTCGTAGATTGATAGAACGATTGAAAGTTTGATGGATTGGTTGGGTGATTAATCGAAAGATTTAAAGATTGACCGAATGATTGATGAGAAGTTTGAATGATTGATATGATAATTGGGAGATTGGTTAATATATTGATAGTTTGATCAGATAGTTGGGAGATTAATCAATTAAATGAAATATTAATAAAAGACTGGACATAAGTTTGAAGATTGATTGGAAAAAAAGTCTGTGGATTGGACAACAGAGATGAAAGAGAGAAATATTGACGATAGAGACTGAAATATTAATCGGAACATTGATGGAATGATTGGAAGATTGATCGAAAGATTGATGGAATGGAGGACTTATGGCCAAGAATAGCATGAAAAATAAGACTTTCAATTGGCCTCGTACATTCTACGTTTTGAGAGATTAGCAATATCGGTTCTTATATCATAACCAAGTGTGCCTATTAAAATGTTGGTACATGATGATCCATGGCATTATTATAACATGACTTGGAAAGAGTGGTCTCTAATTTTATGATGTGCTTGGTTTGGTGATATATAATTATCATAATAAAATGTTAATATCTGAGTAGTATGCTTATGCCTACCTGACAGCCCGAGGGAATGAGGCATAAGAATTAATGATTTTCAGATTCTGACACAGTGTAATATTTTGACTGGAAGAGAGTAGGCCGGAAATATAGAACTTAATATACTTTTCTCTTTAAAAAAATATTTCAAACATTGGTATGCCTAAAGCGAAAACCTTAATATGCCATTAAGTGAGTGTAGGGATGTTAGCTTGAGTAATTAGCAAGGTGTGACGACATGCATGAATTTGCCTCGAAAAGAAGAATTCAAATATATGTCATGTGTTATTACTTTAAGATACTGAAAATAATAATTTATCGAGTAAAGGGTACATTTATATGAATGTAGTAACTGATACAAACACTTCTGCTAGATATTATATAACTAATCGAGAACAAAAGTTTGCCTCGTTAATCGAAATACACCCAAATGGTCTATAGGACGAAGGGTGGAATGGGGACGTACCATATTTGTATGAATTCTTACTCTAATGCAAAAAATAGCGCACCAAAAATTAATCTGCATGCTTTAGGTATAATAACGGACCCATAAATTTTTCCTAGCTCCTATGGTTCGTGAGATATTAACAGCAACATTTTAATGCATACCATAATTATCTCTGCTGGCGGCGAGCATACCAAAGCTGACCATAAACTTTCCAAAAAGTCTTTGGGATTCGAAATCAGAAGAACGGTTCAGTAGTCATTAAATTTTAACTGTAAAAGTGTACCATAATGTACCGTATTTCGTTCTTAACAGAATATTCACACGGCTGAAATTGTCGAGATTTGCGTGCGAGTGCCGACAGGCGCGATCGTGGACCTCGAGGTGTATTTACCCAACCCAACATACCACAAATAAATATTTCTAACAAAATTTACTTTAATGCTACATACTTGTGGTACAATAAACGCGGGTCGAGGAATGCGAGCGAGCGCTGATTCGCGCGAGCGGGAAACTCGAGTAGTTATTGTACATCCGATACATACTACAATACTCTGATTCACCCGTTGTGGTGTCTAGCCAGCATATTCCGCGGGCCCGTCTGCTGGTAAAGTATCATTCGATTTCATAACAGCCGCATACCAGCCTTCTTTGTTTTGATTTGTGCCGTTTGGTATATGTGCGCAAATACAATTCCTATTAGAAGTGAGAGTTCATACTACACGACAGACAGCCGCAGGCTGTATGTTACATAGGAGGTGCAGGGTCTGGAAGAGAACCTGGCACAATCCTGTCAAAAAGCATACAACCTGTACGACAACGAGAAGCGTTTCAACGCTATTTTAAGTTTACTCATTTAGAGACTGTACTGTTAGCGCCACAAGTTCTAGCGGGTTAATTTACGGTGAGCGCTGGCGCGGCCTGTGCGCGCAGTCTACCACAGCCCAATGCTGCTCTAAAGAGATATCAGTTACGATTTGGGCGATGCGCGCAGAATGTTTTTGTAACAGTTTGTACATAGCCGGGCCGTTACTAATACCCACAACAGCTGGTAGGGTCATGCCGTCGACCCAAGCGTAGGCATCTAGGGAGGCGAGCCCCGAGCACATGGCGTGTACATAATTCTATAATGTATTAACTCAACACAAATATCCAATGCGAGACAATTACAAAACTAGCAATAATCATTAATAAATGTACAAATATCTCTAAATATACACATCTTCCATAAATTTGTATGCATTGCTACAGTAAGAACTTAATTATTCATATACTTGTAAAATGCTTCGTTAGCATATTATTCTGGCATTGACAAATTGGAATCACTAACACGATATATGCAACAGTATTTTGTCTTTGAAAGAAAGAGTGTGGATGGCACAACAGACACATTATTCGGCGTGCTAAATAAATATTTTATATTCTCCACTTCATAGACATAATCACACTGACTTTACACAGCTTTAGCAAACACGGGGAAACAATTAGATAATTATTTAGTCATATCACTAAATATAGTAATTAACTGTGCTTAATACTATGATACATCATTCTAATGGGTAATCACCATTTTTCAACACATGGCTTTTCATGTCTGCGTGCTGTTATTCGGGTTGACAGTTGCCCCCACGGTTCACCTGGAAGCAACTTGGTCAGTAACTGAAAACTGTAAATGACGAGGTCCTGATGATGTCTTGACGTCAACATGCTGTAATGCTGTATTGTTAAGTTATGTGAAATAGCCTATATATTTCTATATCTCGTGCCCCGCACAGCTTGCCAAGTTATCAACATAAAAGACCATAAGCTTTCCTTGAATGCACCAACAAAAATACGAAAACTCTCATTATTATTATTAAATATTAATTACGCAGCAATATATTGGTGCTTGTTCTCACAAGTAAGGCTGTTTACAAAAGTAACAGTTTTTGGCAAGTCCTACGTTAATTGTTAGGTTATTAAAATATAGTCTGTCACTTAACCAAATAATCAATTACGTTTTTGAATTACTCTACATGTTATGTGAGTAGAGACATAAATATGAAAGATAAACTTCGCTGAAATAAAAAGTAAAATTTATTCATGTGGTTAAGTGTTCGCATATTAATATATGCATTATACATAAATTTTATAGCCACTTCCAAAACAAACGTTATATTTATTATTTTATGAAGTAAGGACAAATAGGACCCCGGCAATGACGTAGTTGCCTTTTGACAGAGATACGACAACTTCTGTCTCAGTATTTGACTTATAATTTGGGATGCGCATCAGTCGTTTCAACACTGTCCCCCAATTTGAGGTAGCAGCAAAAGAGTTCTGAGTAGTTCACCGCGTGTTGATAGCAGTGTTTCTGAGTACAGCATTTCTAGAATGGGGTATTCGGTGTTTGCCTTTGAGTCAAACAACCTCGCACATGACTGCCTTCCCACCTATTTTCGTACAGGGTTCGTGTCCGAAAGCGATTGTACTGTTTATTATTCCCAGTTTTCATTTTCGTTGAAGATGGAAACACCTCCAAGAGCGCCTCCAATCAAATAACGAATAATTAATACAGAATTGTTATTTGTACTCATGTGTTTACATTAACAAATAAAGTTAACAGTGCGGACTGTGCCTACTCACTACTTAAAGGCTAACGACCTAAGTTGTGCTACAACCATCGAGGAGAGTAGTTTTAAGAAGACTACCTTGTAAAAATTTCTGAAAGCCTCAATGTCACTTCCGGCCGTAAGGAAGCAAGGCGACGCCGATGAAAAATATCATAAATAAACTTCGCGTGTCTTCTGTTCCTCAGAAATTTAAGTGGTGACAATAGGGTTGTAATACACCAATCTGTATAGATCAAATATGGCATTGTCGCCATATTTAAAAAAACATATTTTGCAGAAGAATAAATATTGTAAACAGAGGGCTACTTACACCGATTTTTGCTGACTGCAAAACGTTTTGAAAATCAAATTATTATTAATTCAATAACAATATTTATAAATACCGGCTCTCATTTTTGTCCTAGAAAATGTACATTGAAATATTCCGTAGATTTTAATCAGCTTACAATGAGACGCATATGGAAAATTTAGATGCCACTTAAGGTGCTATAAAGCTCCTGAACTCGAAATATCCATTAAGTGACTGTTTTTGTCTTCTTGTGTCACAGGTGCAGGATCTGGAACGAAAGGAAAAACTGGAGAAGACAGTGCAGGGGCTTAACGACAAAGTGAGTTCTGTCGGTTACCTATAGTAATTATTTTGTTACATACTGTGTTAAAGGTAAATTGAAGCTGTGTGGCTCGCTGGCTTGCATGTTTCGGCTCAACTCGGACGTGCTTGGCAATTTCGGCTCGACTCGGATGCGCTGGAAAGTCTTCAACTCGGGATTACCGAACCTAACCAAAGATGCTCAAAAATTATGACCACTATTCCTATATGCATCCCCCTCCTTTTACACCAGTCGACAGCCATATTGATTGTGTAGGCAAAGGGAATACCAAATAGAAAATCGGTATTTATTATCTCATAAAAAAGATTATTTTTATTCGCTCCGAAATTGTAAATAGTGTACTGCAGAACCGTGCAGAATACTTTCTTTCTGTTACTATAATCTTATAAATGTACTGTTAATTCGATATATTTTTATTATAATTTTTTTATATCTTAAAGTAATGACATATAGTTGTATGCTTCTTTTGAGGTGAATTATTTCATGTCGGCACAACTTACTAATTACTCATTCTTACATTCACTCAAAAGTATATTAAGTTTTTCGCTATAGGCATTTCAATGTTTAAAATATTTTTTAGAGATCAAATATATTAAGTACCATATTCCCAGTTTCCTCTCTCCAAGCTGAATTGTTACACAATGTCAGAATCTGAAAATCATTCATTCTTACGCCTCATTACCTCGGGGATGTCATGTAGGCATAAGTATGCTACTCAAATAATTAAATGTTATTATAGTAACTAGATGTGACCAAACCAAACCCATCAAAGAAGAAGCGACCACTCTGTCAAAGTCATATTATAATCATGGAATGGATCAGCACGTGCCAATAATTTTATAGCCATAATATGTTATGATTTTAGAAGCAACAGTGCTAATCTATTGAAAATTGGAATTTACGAGGCCAACTTTGGTTATGGACATTTTGATCTTACATGCCATTCTTGGTTACCAATCCTACATTACATTAAATATTCGATCAATCTTCCAATATTTTCATCCAACTTCTAATCATTCCTTTTATCTTCAAATCAATATTTCGATCCACGTTTCGTTTTTTACATAAGTCTTCCAAATTTTTTGTTAAAGCTTTCTACCAACCTCCCGGTCTACCGATCGAGACTTTATTATTTCGGTCGATATTTCTTTTATTATCTCTGTTAACTACTAGCAACTGTAATTATAAATATATTAACACCTTCAGTCTTAATGGACTGTAATTGCTTAATTTTGTTCCCTTTACAAACACGTCTCGTCGGTAACAGTTGTTCTTTACAACAGCTCAAAGTTGTGTCGTCGTCATTTCATAATAATTCTACCAGCCAACAGCCAACACATTCATTCTGGCGGCAGACTGACTAACCACTGATAAGAGCTCACAACAACAAGCATAAGGTAGCAATGCGTATGCTACCTACAATAGCCATGCGAACTAGCTGAGCGAGAGAAGGTGACAAGAATGGCTCTGCAGATAATTACTAAATTGACTGTAGCACAGACATTCCGCCCACCTATGATGGTTGTATCAAAATTAGAACATAAAATAAACATGGATATACATACATCTTCCAAGTTCAACAGTCAAATACTAACAATTATTCCTTAAACACAGTCGATACTAATGTGCACAACATACAATGATAAATATCACCACTAAAGTAAATCAAGAATACTGAATGGACATATATGACATCATTCTGTCATTGGAATAAAGAAATTTTTTTCTACTGGTATCTTCAAGTGTCCTGTTGCTGTCTTGATGATAGCGACAAGTACTAGTCCATCAGCTTCAGTGTGGATTTCAGTAACGATGCCCTTCTTCCTTACAAGTGGAGGAATATTGTCCTTCTTGACGATAACAACAGAGCCGATCACGAGATTAGGCAGCACATGCTTCCACTTTGTTCGTTGTTGCAAAGTCCCGAGATAGTCTGTCATCTTTTCCATACTTGCTGGGTGAACTGCTGAACACGTTGCCATCTAGACAAGCGATCATCACTTAGGGATAGTAAATAGGGATCAGGAGGATAAAGCATAGAATATAAAATGAGGAAATGATATGGAGAAAAGACTTGCAAGTCCATGGGATCATTTGATAATGGGTACAGCGGACGAGAGTTAAAACATGCTTCAACCTGACAGAGCACAGTGTTGAATTCCTTGAAGGCAAGACAAGCAGTCCCAATATCTCTTTGCAAATGAAACTTTACTGATATTATGCCTGCCTCCCACAGGCATCTCATGTGTGGTGCACTTGGTGGCAGAAAGTGAAAGTCAATTCCTCTCTGACAAATAAAACCAAGTATGCCAGACTTGTTTTTTTTCCCCCGATGAAAAAAATTCCTTCATTTCTCGATGTGCTTCAACAAAGTTGGAGCCATTGCCACAGTTGATATCTGTACACAATCCTCCTTTGACTACGAATCGTCTTAGAGAAGTGATGAATGCCTTTTAAGTTAGATCACTTACTAGTTCAAGATGAACTGCCTTTGTAGCCATACACACAAATAAGGTCAGATAACATTTCACATGAACCTTGCTTTGAACTAATCCTTGTTTGATACTAAAAGGTCCACTGAAGTCTAAGCCTGTGTTTGAGAATGGCCTTAATACTGTAACTCGAGGTCCTGATAGCTGCCCCATCAATTGCTGAGATGTACTGGCCTTCAATCTTAAACACATAATGCAAAGGTGGAAAATTTTTCTTATCATATCCCTTGCATTTGGTATCCAATACCATTGACGTATTATTGGCAATAGCAATATTGTCCACTGGCATGCAGATTTATAGTGTGAGTGTCTTCTAAAATAAGTCTTGTAATATGGTGTTTTGTTGGAATTATCAAGGGATGTAGCTGTTCAAACTCCAATTATGATTTCTCCAGCCTTCTGCCCCTCCCCCCTTGAGGATATGTCTTCCATCTAGGAATGGGCTTAAGATCTTCAACTAACTCTTGTTCGACACCATTTGATTCGATAGCAAGTCATGAATTTGTTGCTGTAACACTTCTGCCTGAACTTGTTTTAGGCAGTGTGGCTGCTTCTGATGGTTTACTGGGTTTCAGTTTACCATGATGTTCATTTTCCTTGTTCTTACAGTTGTATGTGTATTGTAAGCAGTAGGCAGTAACTCTTTGAAGCCTTGACTAACTTTAGGATTTTATGAGTAAGTCCTTGCTGGAAAGGCAAAGGAGATCCAGGACTTGACTTACCTGCTGTCCCCTCTGTTCCTTGCTACACTCTTCTGATATCACTTCCGCAGGTGTTGTAGGCCATTCAGATTCACGACAACTCAACCAGTGTGGTCCGCATCACCACAACTCAGAATTCTTCAGTATTAGTGGATATGTTCCTCACAAAATTATGTCAGTAGGGTTTTCTTGTGAGCTGAAATGGCCCCAGTCACTGATGTTGGTTAGTTGCTGTACTTCAGACAATCTATTGGCTATGGGTGTTTTCACCTTAGATGAGTGTGCTCTTGGCCATGCTAAAATAACTATTGAATCAGTCCAGAATCTTACCTGGCTAAAAGTTACCTTCAATGTTTCTGAAACCTTCTGATACATGTTTTCTAGAAGTATATCACTACATAGCTCCAATATTGTCAGTGACAGTTGTTTCACTGAGCAACCATAGATCGAGAGCACAGAGTTTTGACAGTCAGATTTCTATCTTGATCTGTTGATCGTGTTTATATGCAGACACCATAATCAGATTCACTTGCATCAGAAAAGCCTTGAAGCTGCAAGTCCCTTAGTTTGTCCCTACATATTACAATCTTATCGATTGCAAACTCATTAATCACAGGCAGTTGGATTTCAAGGTTAGACCATGCATTATGTAGATGGCTGGGGAGGGGTTCATCCCAGTCTAACCTTGATAGCCATAGTTGTTGCATGAATATCTTGCACTTGACAATGATAGGACCCAACAAACCTAGTGGGTTAAAAATTAATTATATAATTGCTAACATTAATTTTTGTAAAGACCTCAGCAACCTTCCTGTTCAGTGAAAACACGAAATTTATCGTTCGCTGGGTGCCATAACAAACCCACGGTTCTTATAGTGTCTTCATTATTAAAGCTCATAGGCAGTTGCATCTCTCTGTCTTCTGGAGAAACAGCATAAAGCAACTCTGGAACATTCTAAGACAATTTAGGCAGTAGAAAGTCACCCTTCTTTATCATTTCAATCAGCTCTTGTTGAATCCAAGGCTTTTTTGACTGTTTCCTTACCACTAATAATGTCATCAACATAGAAATCTCGTGCTGCTATATCTGATGCAGCAGGGTAGTCATGTGCTTCATCCCTGATCAGTTGGCGCAAGCGCCTTGTGGCTAGGAATGGCACTGATGAAGTACCATGTGTAACTGTCTTGATTTTATAACTGTTGAGAGAAGAGTTACTTGATGGTCTCCAAATGATGCTGTAAATGTCTATCTTGTGGATGCACCTAAACTTGTGGGTACATTTATGCAATGTCGGCAGAGAAAACAATTGTATGCACACGAAATCTCAGTACAGCAGAATGAAGATCCTCTTGAACTGCTGGCCCTACCATCAGAGGGTAATTTAGAGAAGTTACATTTGTTGTTTTTCAGATGCATTAAAGACAACCCTGAACTTTGTGGCGGAACTGGATTCCCTTACAACACCATGATGCGGCATGTAGTATGTCTTCAGATTTGTCACTGTCTCATTCTTGTCCTCGACAGGTACCATGTGACGGAGAGCTTCATATTCCTTCGTGAAATCATTATAATGTTCCCGCAGTTGTTTGTTCTTGACCAGTCGCCATTCAAGTTTGAGACTTCTTCCTTGCTGCACTGTATGAAAATCCAAGGGGCTTGTGACCCATCCTCATTGGTAGGCTAACTTGATAAGCTCCATCATCTAGTCTAGTAGTGTGCGCCACAAAATGCCTTTCACAGTCAAACTTCTGCTGTTAGTTGTTTTGTTATTAATTCTTCAACTGACCAAAATTTCTCTAGTTAGTTTTGCAATTGATCTGTCTCAGTGAAATATGTATGGCTTGGTTGATGTAGGAGGAGTGTATTCCTCCAGATAAGATGTATCCCAGTTTGGTGTTATGTAGGTGAGGAAATCCTTCATATTGATATTTTTCAACTTCAATAAGTTCAAATAACACTCCCGCTCCAATGACTAAATAAATATCACTAGGAGAATGGAACTTGTCTGTTAATTTCACATCTGCAGGAAATTGCCACTAAAAGGTGTCGATTCGCACAACAGGCATTTGACTTGTAACCTGAGGGAGGTCAATAGATGTCAATTTTCCCTTGTGGAAAGTTTGCATGGAAATAAACTCAATGTTATTACTGTGAGTAATTGCTGAAACAGCATTATTTATCCCTTTAATATGCACTTGATTCCTTTTTTGTTCCAGTTGCAGATGTTTCACCATGTTTTCAGTAATAAAATTTGATTGATAACAACTGTCAAGGAATGCACGACATACATATAGCTTATCTAATCTATCCTTGACAGTGACCTTGGCAGTTGCTAACAAAACATGTGACATTCTTGTGTCTTTCCATGAACAGTAGCTACCTTGTGTGGTGCACTAGGCTTGTTAAGCAATTCTTGGTTCCTGTTAAACAAAGTGTGATGTCAATTACCACACATCCTATACTATCCTGATTTACACTGATCATGTGGTTTGGGCTAAAAGTTAATACACAGTTTTTTATCCCTAACTACTTAAATCTTTAATCCTTATTGAATTCTCTGAACTTTGTACAGTATTGAACAATATGACTGTTATTGCGTACTACACAAGAATCATTAGCATGATTTGTGACAAGGGTGTCAGTTTGAATTCGGCGTATACCTAGTAGATTTTCATATAAAGCCTTACTTGGTTTTTTAATTTTCAATTGCAGTCCCTCAAAGAATTGCACTTGTGACTTAAGAATTCAATCAATTATTTTAAGATTGGTTGAGTGAAGCTCCCACTCAAGCTTCGTCTTACTATCTAACTTTTGAAGAAGCATGTAGAGTATGAAAGTATTTCATGTGTCTATTTGTTGCCCCATACTGTGTAATGCCCAGATATTAGTTTTGGTTGTTTCTAACATTTCACGTAGCTGAATAAAATTTTCAGTTGCCATAACTGGTTGCTTTATTATATTATCTATGTGAGCATTGATACTGGGTTTCTCATTCTGGTATATTTCTACAAGCAGTTCCCAAGCAATTGAATACGCACCCTCAGTTATTTGCATGTTCTGTATGACTTGTCTTGCATCATCATGTAGAGCTAATTAGAGACAGTGAAACCTTTGAATTGGAGGTATTGTCATATTTTCACCTACTAAAGAGAGAAATGTGTCCTTAAATGTGACCTAATCTTGTCTCTTACCATTAAATTGGGGGAGTGACCGTTGCGGCAGTTTTACCGAGACTGTAATGTCTTGGTGTTTTGATTCGTTTGCAATGGTCTCCTTAATTTTATGGTCCAAATAACCTTGTAGCCTACAGTATCTCTCTTCCATATCTGCTCGATCAGTTTTACTATCTACAGATTCTACTAAACTGTATAACTCATCTTGAATTACATTAAACCGTGTGCTCTTTTCTTATTGTAATCTGACATATAACTCTTTAGGTATAGGGCTTTGTTCGTCATCTTCAACAAATGCTTCTACTCTCGTAAATGTTGCCTTTATTGTCGAACGAGAACGACTTAGGTTTTTTACTTGAGTTTCTATGACGAAATTGAAGCTACATTCGAAACAGAAAGAGACCAAGGCAAGGGACTGGAATGGAAATAAGTGCTAACCATTGTCTTATATTTTAATTTCTGATGCTTGTGTACTCTGTCGGCGTCCCGAGTTGGCTGGCCATTAATTACTCTTGTTTCATTTCTTTGTACAGTAGAGTGAATGGTGCCTTAGAAACTCCCAAGCAGTTGACCGACAGTTTGTAGCACAGATCTAGTTACATTTACAAAACACATTAATATCGTGCGTATTAAGAATGTTTAATGATGCGTGAAAAATATGCTGTACACCATTCAGTGCTTGCCGATATTCCCAACGCGACGGACATTTTCCGGCGCGACCGACATTTCAGTGACAAGATCACTTCGTGAAACGATATAACAGAAGTGCCGTAATTTATATCCGGGCTTGGAGAACCATGTTCGCTTCTGGAAAATCTAATTACAAAGAATATAAACTCGTTCACTCAAAATGGACTGTAATTGCTTCATTTGGCTCACTTTACAAACACGTCTCATCGGCAACAGTTGTTCTTTACAACAGCTCAAAATTGTGTCTTTGTCAATATATAATAATTTTACCAGCCAACAGCCAACACACGCATTCTGGTGGCAGACTGACTAAGCACTGCTAAGAGCTCACAACAACAAGCACAAAGTAGCAATGCGCATTCTACCTACCAGTCGTAATGCGAACTAGCTGAGCGAGACAAGGTGACAAGAATGGTTCTGCAGATAATTACTAAATGGGTTGCTGCACAAAAACGATCAATATTTCGATTATCGATCAATCTTCCAATTTTTCCGTTTATACTACGATCAGTCTTCCAAAACTATGTGTCAATATTTCGTCAACTACTTCGACAGATCTTTCAGTCGTCCTATCAACGTTTCAATATTTCAATAATCGTTCTCATCTTTCGTCCAATTTATTCAATTCATCATTCATTAATTCACACAATGTTACGATCAATATATCTATACATTTTTCAATATTTCGATGAATTCCCCAATTTTTTCCATTAATTTTTCACTATTTCTTTTAACCCTTCAATCTTTCGGTATACATTTCATTCCACCATCAATCCATAATCAAGCCATTAGTTTGTCACCTTGCCCCTAAAACAATTCCATAGATATAGGACAACCATTTAGAAAATAAATGTTTACACACTTTTGTTCTTTGTAACTGCATTAATGTATTTATGCAGCATACTATCTGTACATTTTTCATATTTGGTTTTAAATAATATTTTGTATGTAGATCTTTACATTAGTTGTCGAGCTCTCGTAGCACTGATTTAAAGCTGAGAAAACGGAGGCATAAAGTAAGGTAAACGAAATAAAAAGGCAATAATTAAAAAACAATATTTTGCTCTTACAATCTCAGAAAAAATAGTTTATAATGTCATGCGATATAACACTTAACCTTCAGTTCACAGAAGACTGAAGATATTTCTTTGATGTGCGATAAATCTCCACCTTAATGCAAATCCAACAACTGTCTTAATCTAGCCACAAGTTCGTCGGGATCTTCAGGAAATGCATAGTCGGTTTTGTGTTGTCGTCGTGATCATCTTCACATCCTGTTTTTCCAAGATTTTACTATGCAAAATAAGCATTATTAGAATAAAATACAGTTATTGTGTTATATTTATGAGACTTATCCTCTTCCACTTGTCATAACTTTAAAGCAGTGCTATGAGCACTCGACTACAAAAGTAAAGATCTGCGTACAGAATATTAATAAAGTTTTAAATATAAAAATTCGCAAATAGTGGACTGCATACGAAACATTAATGGAGTCACCAAGTACAAAAGAGAATAAACAGTTTGTGAATGAATGGTTTTTTATATGTATGAGTGGGGAATGGACGGCAAACCGATATATCGTTAATGGATTGATGATGGAATGAAATATTGAAAGATTAATGGAACTATGGAACGATAGACTAAAATATTAATAGAAAGTTTGATAGAATGATCGAAAAGATTGGGGTACTGAACGAAAAGACCGAAGGCTTAGTAGAATTATTGAAGAGAAGATTGAGAAAAAGATTGAAGGATTGTTCGAATGATTGGTAGATTGATATAAAGATTAATAGTTTTATCAAATAGTTAGGAGATTGATCCAAAGTTTAAAAGATTGATAAAAGACTGGACGAAAGTTTGAAGGTTTGATTCGAAGAGTGATCGAAGGATTGGACAAAAGATTGGAAATTTGATATAAAGATTGGTATAATGATCAAAAGATAAAAATATTGAAGAAAATTTAAAGATTGATAGAAGGAATAGACGAAAGAGTGAAATTTTGACAGAAAGATCTACCGTAAAGTCTGAAATATTAATCGGAAGATTGATAGAATGATTGGAAGATTGATCGGAAGATTGTTGGAATGGTAAATTTATGGCTAAGAATAGCATGAAAGACAAGGCTCTCAATGGGCCTCGTACAGTCCAAGTTTGAATAGATAACCACTATCGGTCCTTAAATCATAACCAATTATGGCTATAGAAATGTTTGGTACATGATGATCATACCATGAGTATAGCATTACTTACAGTGGTCGCTACTTCTATGCTGGACTTAGTTTGGACACATATATTTACCATAATTACATTTAAAAATCAGAGTAGCATACTTACGCCTACATGATAGCCCGAGGGAATGAGGCGTAAAAATGAATTATTTTCATATTATGACACTGTGTAAGAATTTGACTTGAAGAGAGGAGGTCGAGAACATAGTACTTAATATACTGGTCTGTAATAAAATATTCCAAACATTGGTATGCTTATAGAGAACACCTTAATATGCTATCGAGTGAGTGTTAGGATATTGTTATATTGAATGATTAGCAGATTGTGACAACGTGTATGAATTCACCACAAAAAGAATCATACAACGATATGTTATGTGTTATTACTTTAAGATACTGAAAAAAGTAATTACGGAGTTAAGAGTTCATTTATGTGATTGATTGCAGTAACTGGGTATTATATTACTAATCGAGAACAAAAGTTTGCCCTGTTAAAAGCTTTACCACCAAATTGTCATTTTCTGAAGGAGGGGGGGGGGGGGGGAGATAAAGTACCATACTTTTAGCATTTCGTATGATAATTTCAAAAAGCGTACCATTAATAAATCTCAACGCTTTAGGCATGCAAACGCACTCATAAAAATTTTTCTTTCCCGCCACGGTTCGCGAGACATTAAGAGCAACTTATTAATGCATACATTAATTATCTCTGCTGGTGGCGAGCATTGCATAGCTCACTGCAAGCTTTCCAAAAAGCCTTCACGAGTCGAGATCGGACAAATGGTTCAGAAGCCATTGGATTTTATTTGAACGAGTGTGCCATAATATACAATATTTCGTTCTAAACGTTATATTCACACAACTTTAAGTGTCGAGAGCTGTGAGCGAGCGCAAAAGGCGCGATCGAGGAACTCGAGAATTTATTGTACACCCCAAACATACCACATTTATCTGATTCGCCCGCTGCGGCCTAACCCGCGGCTTCCGCGGGCCCGTCCCCTGGTGAAGTATCATTCGATTACATAAGAGCCATGTACAAGTTGAGGAAACAATCAGTAAATTGTTTTCAGCATTGAATGAAATTTTTTTGTTATTCTTTTCCATGCTTCTTATTTCAGCCAGTCCAGCTGCTCGCTTGGTGTTTGTGTGTGCCATTTATTATATGTGCTCAAATGCTATTTTTGTTGGAAGTGAGCGTTTATACTACACGACAGACAGGCGCAGTCTGTATGTTACATTTGCTTTTACATATCTGCAGGTGCGGGGTCTGCAAGAGGAGCTGGCACAGTCCCGTCAACAAGTGGACAACCTGTACGACAACGAGAAGAATTTCAACAGTACGGTAAGTGTACTCATTTACCTGGAAAATTCATGCACTTTTAACAG